>OY997264.1:585389171-586589171 GCA_963921465.1 Triticum timopheevii | reverse complement strand
ATCCCGGACGTCACGAGGAGTTCCGGAATGGTCCGGAGGTAAAGATTTATATATGGGAAGTCCTGTTTCGGGCATCGGGACAAGTTTCGGGGTTATCGGTATTGTACCGGGACCACCGGAGGGGTCCCGGGGGCCCACCGGGTGGGGCCACCTGCCCCGGGGGGCCACATGGGCTGTAGGGGGTGCGCCTTGGCCTGCATGGGCCAAGGGCACCAGCCCCACATAGGCCCATGCGCCTAGGGTTCAAGGGGGCAAGAGTCCTAGGAGGGGAAGGCACCTCCTAGGTGCCTTGGGGGGGAGGGAAACCCCCCTTGGCCGCCGCCCCCCTAGGAGATTGGATCTCCTAGGGCCGGCCACCCCCCCCTTGGCCCTCCTATATATAGTGGGGGAGAGGAGGGACTTCAAACCTTGAGTCCTTGGCCTTTGGTTGCCTCCTTCTCCCTCCCCAACACCTCTCCTCCTTCGTTGTGTGCTCGGCGAAGCCCTGTCGGAGTACTGCTTCTCCACCATCACCACGCCGTCGTGCTGCCGGTGGAGCTGTCTTCCTCAACCTCTCCTTCCCCCTTGCTGGATCAAGAAGGAGGAGACGTCGCTCGTCCCGTACGTGTGTTGAACACGGAGGTGCTGTCCGTTCAGCACTTGGCATCGGTGATCTGAATCACGTTCGAGTACGACTCCATCATCACCTTGCAAGCTTCCGCACGCGATCTACAAGTGGTATGTAGATGCAAGCTCTCTCCCATGACTCGTTGCTTAGATGAACTCATAGATGGATCTTGGTGAAGCCGTAGGAAAAATTTTAATTTTCTGCAACGTTCCCCAACAGTGGCATCATGAGCTAGGTCTATGCGTAGTTCTCTAATGCACGAGTAGAACACAATTTGTTGTGGGCGTTGATCTTGTCATCTTACTTGCCTCTACTAGTCTTTTCTTGCTCAACGGTATTGTGGGATGAAGCGGCCCGGACCAACCTTACACGTACGCTTACGTGAGACCGGTTCCACCGACTGACATGCACTAGTTGCATAAGGTGGCTGGCGGGTGTCTGTCTCTCCCACTTTAGTTGGAGCGGAATCGATGAACAAGGCCCTTATGAAGGGTAAATAGAAGTTGACAAAATAACGTTGTGGTGATTCGTAGGTAAGAAAACGTTCTTGCTAGAACCCAATCGCAGCCACGTAAAAGATGCAACAACAACTAGAGAACGTCTAACTTGTTTTTGCAGCGATTGATCATGTGATGTGATATGGCCAGAAGTTGTGATGAATGTTGAATTGTGATGTATGAGATCATGTTCTTGTAATAGGATTCACGACTTGCATGTCGATGAGTATGACAACCGGCAGGAGCCATAGGAGTTGTCTTTATTTTTTTGTATGACCTGCGTGTCATTGAAGAACGCCATGTAAACTACTTTACTTCATTACTAAACGCGTTAGTCATAGAAGTAGAAGTAGTCGTTGGCGTGACAACTTCATGAAGACACGATGATGGAGATCATGATGATGGAGATCATGGTGTCAAGCCGGTGACAAGATGATCATGGAGCCCCGAAGATGGAGATCAATGGAGCTTGATGATATTGGCCATATCATGTCACAACCATATAATTGCATGTGATGTTTATTATGTTTATGCATCTTGTTTACTTAGGACGACGGTAGTAAATAAGATGATCCCTTACAAAATTTCAAGAAGTGTTCTCCCCTAACTGTGCACCGTTGCTACAGTTCGTCGTTTCTAAGCACCACGTGATGATCGGGTGTGATGGATCCTTACGTTCACATACAACGGGTGTAAGACAGTTTTACACAGCGAAAACACTTAGGGTTAACTTGACGAGCCTAGCATGTGCAGACATGGCCTCGGAACACGGAGACCGAAAGGTCGAACACGAGTCGTATGGAAGATACGATCAACATAAAGATGTTCACCGACGATGACTAGTCCGTCTCACGTGATGATCGGACACGGGCTAGTCGACTCGGATCGTGTAACACTTAGATGACTAGAGGGATGTCTAATCTAAGTGGGAGTTCATAATTTTGATTAAGAACTTTATTATCATGAACTTAGTCTAAAACCTTTGCAAATATGTATTGTAGATCAATGGCCAACGCTCATGTCAACATGAACTTCAACGCGTTCCTAGAGAAAACCAAGCTGAAAGATGATGGCAGCAACTATACGGACTGGGTCCGAAACCTGAGGATCATCCTCATAGCTGCCAGGAAGCAATATGTCCTAGAAGGACCGCTAGGTGCCGCTCCCGTCCCAGAGAACCAAGACGTTATGAACGCTTGGCAAACTCGTGCTGATGATTACTCCCTCGTTCAGTGCGGCATGCTTTACAGCTTAGAACCGGGGCTCCAAAAGCGTTTTGAGCATCACGGAGCATATGAGATGTTCGAAGAGCTGAAACTAGTTTTCCAAGCTCATGCCCGGGTCGAGAGATATGATGTCTCCGACAAGTTCTACAGTTGTAAGATGGAGGAGAACAGTTCTGTCAGTGAACACATCCTGAAGATGTCTGGGTTGCACGCACGTATGACCCAGTTGAACATTAACCTCCCAGATGAGGCGGTCATTGACAGAATCCTCCAGTCGCTCCCACCAAGCTACAAGAGCTTTGTGATGAACTACAACATGCAGGGGATGGTAAAGACCATTCCTGAAGTGTTCTCGATGCTGAAGTCAGCAGAGGCTGAAATCAAGAAAGAACATCAAGTGTTGATGGTCAATAAGACCACTAAGTTCAAGAAGGGCAAGGGTAAGAAGAACTTCAAGAAGGACGGCAAAGATGTTGCCGCGCCCGGTAAGCCTGTTGCCGGGAAGAAGTCAAAGAATGGACCCAAGCCTGAGACTGAGTGCTTTTATTGCAAGGGGAAGGGGCACTGGAAGCGGAACTGCCCCAAATACTTAGCGGATAAGAAGGCCGGCAACACCAAAGGTATATTTGATATACATGTAATTGATGTGTACCTTACCAGTACTCGAAGTAACTCCTGGGTATTTGATACCGGTGCCGTTGCTCACATATGTAACTCACAGCAGGAGCTGCGGAATAAACGGAGACTGGCGAAGGACGAGGTGACGATGCGCGTCGGGAATGGTTCCAGGGTCGATGTGATCGCCGTCGGCACGCTGCCTCTACATTTACCTATGGGATTAGTATTAAACCTCAATAATTGTTATTTAGTGCCAAGTTTGAGCATGAACATTGTATCTGGATCTCGTTTAATACGAGATGGCTACTCATTTAAGTCTGAGAATAATGGTTGTTCGATTTATATGAGAGATATGTTTTATGGTCATGCTCCGATGGTCAATGGTTTATTCTTGATGAATCTCGAGCGTAATATTACACATGTTCATAGTGTGGATGCCAAAAGATGTAAAGTTGATAACGATAGTCCCACATACTTGTGGCACTGCCGCCTTGGTCACATTGGTGTCAAGCGCATGAAGAAGCTCCATGCTGATGGACTTTTAGAGTCTCTTGATTATGAATCATTTGACACATGCGAACCTTGCCTCTTAGGCAAAATGACCAAGACTCCGTTCTCCGGAACAATGGAGCGAGCAACCAACTTGTTGGAAATCATACATACCGATGTGTGCGGTCCAATGAGCGTTGAGGCTCGCGGAGGATATCGTTATGTTCTCACTCTCACTGACGACTTGAGTAGATATGGGTATGTCTACTTAATGAAACACAAGTCTGAGACCTTTGAAAAGTTCAAGGAATTTCAGAGTGAGGTAGAGAATCAACATGACCGTAAGATAAAGTTCCTACGATCAGATCGTGGGGGCGAATACTTAAGTCACGAATTTGGTACACACTTAAGAAAATGTGGAATCGTTTCACAACTCACGCCGCCTGGAACACCTCAGCGAAACGGTGTGTCCGAACGTCGTAATCGCACTCTATTGGATATGGTGCGGTCTATGATGTCTCTTACCGATTTACCGCTATCATTTTGGGGATACGCTCTAGAGACAGCTACATTCACTTTAAATAGGGCACCGTCTAAATCCGTTGAGACGACACCGTATGAATTATGGTTTGGGAAGAAACCTAAGCTGTCGTTTCTAAAAGTTTGGGGATGCGATGCTTATGTCAAGAAACTTCAACCTGAAAAGCTCGAACCCAAGTCGGAAAAATGCGTATTCATAGGATACCCTAAGGAAACTGTCGGGTATACCTTCTACTTAAGATCCGAAGGCAAGATCTTTGTTGCCAAGAACGGATGCTTTCTGGAGAAAGAGTTTCTCTCGAAAGAAGTAAGTGGGAGGAAAGTAGAACTCGATGAAGTACTACCTCTCGAACGGGAAAGTGGTGCAGCGCAGGAAACCATTCCTGTAATGCCCACACCAACTGAAGAGGAAAATGTTGATGATGATCAAGGTACTTCAGATCTAGTTGCTACTGAATTTCGAAGGTCCACAAGGACACGTTCTGCACCAGAGTGGTACGGCAACCCTGTCATGGAAATCATGTTGCTGGACAACAATGAACCTTCGAACTATGAAGAAGCAATGGCGGGCCCGGATTCCAACAAATGGCTTGAGGCCATGAAATCCGAGATAGGATCCATGTATGAAAACAAAGTATGGACTTTGACAGACTTGCCCGATGATCGGCGAGCGATAGAAAATAAATGGATTTTTAAGAAGAAGACGGACGCGGATGGTAATGTTACCATCTATAAAGCTCGACTTGTCGCTAAGGGTTATCGACAAGTTCAAGGGATTGACTACGACGAGACATTCTCTCCCGTGGCGAAGCTTAAGTCCGTCCGAATCATGTTAGCAATTGCCGCATACTATGATTATGAGATATGGCAGATGGACGTCAAAACGGCATTCCTTAATGGACATCTTAAGGAAGAGCTGTATATGATGCAGCCGGAAGGTTTTGTCGTTCCTCAGAACGCTAACAAAGTATGCAAGCTCCAGCGATCCATTTATGGACTGGTGCAAGCATCTCGGAGTTGGAACATTCGCTTTGATGAGATGATCAAAGCGTTTGGGTTTACGCAGACTTATGGAGAAGCCTGCGTTTACAAGAAAGTGAGTGGGAGCTCTGTAGCATTTCTCCTATTATATGTAGATGACATACTCTTGATGGGAAATGATACGAAACTCCTGGACAGCATTAAGGCCTACTTGAACAAGTGTTTTTCAATGAAGGACCTTGGAGAAGCTGCTTATATATTAGGCATCAAGATCTATAGAGATAGATCGAGACGCCTCATAGGTCTTTCACAAAGCACATACCTTGATAAGATTTTGAAGAGGTTCAAAATGGATCAGTCCAAGAAGGGGTTCTTGCCTATGTTACAAGGTGTGAGATTGAGCTTGGCTCAGTCACCGACCACGGCAAAAGATAAAGAAGAGATGAGTGTCATCCCCTATGCTTCAGCCATAGGATCTATTATGTATGCCATGCTGTGTACCAGACCCGATGTAAACCTTGCCGTAAGTTTGGTTGCAAGATACCAAAGTAACCCCGGCAAGGAACACTGGACAGCGGTCAAGAATATCCTGAAGTACCTGAAAAGGACAAAGGACATGTTTCTCGTTTATGGAGGAGATGAAGAGCTCGTCGTAAAGGGTTACGTCGACGCTAGCTTCGACTCAGATCTGGATGACTCTAAGTCACAAACCGGATACGTGTATATGTTGAATGGTGGAGCAGTAAGCTGGTGCAGCTGCAAGCAGAGCGTCGTGGCGGGATCTACATGTGAAGCGGAGTACATGGCAGCCTCGGAGGCAGCGCATGAAGCGATTTGGATGAAGGAGTTCATCACCGACCTAGGAGTCATACCCAATGCGTCGGGGCCGATCAAACTCTTCTGTGACAACACTGGAGCTATTGCCCTTGCCAAGGAGCCCAGGTTTCACAAGAAGACCAGGCACATCAAGCGTCGTTTCAACTCCATCCGTGAAAATGTTCAAGATGGAGACATAGAGATTTGCAAAGTGCACACGGATCTGAATGTCGCAGATCCGTTGACTAAACCTCTCTCGCGTGCAAAACATGATCAACACCAGAACTCTATGGGTGTTCGATTCATCACAATGTAACTAGATTGGTGACTCTAGTGCAAGTGGGAGACTGTTGGAAATATGCCCTAGAGGCAATAATAAAAGGATTATTATATTTCAATGTTCATGATAATTGTCTTTTGTTCATGCTATAACTGTATTATCCGGAAATCGTAATACACGTGTGAACACTTAGACCCAATGAGTCCCTAGTGAGCCTCTAGTTGACTAGCTCGTTATGATCAATAGATAGTCATGGTTTCCTGACTATGGACATAGGATGTCGTTGATAACGGGATCACATCATTAGGAGAATGATGTGATGGACAAGACCCAATCATAAGCATAGCATAAAAGATCGTATAGTTCGTTTGCTAGAAGCTTTGCCAATGTCAAGTATCTATTCCTTCGACCATGAGATCGTGTAACTCCCGGTTACCGTAGGAGTGCCTTGGGTGTATCAAACGTCACAACGTAACTGGGTGACTATAAAGGTGCATTACAGGTATCTCCGAAAGTATCTGTTGGGTTGACACGGATCGAGACTGGGATTTGTCACTCCGTATAACGGAGAGGTATCTCTGGGCCCACTCGGTAATGCATCATCATAATGAGCTCAATGTGACCAAGGTGTTGGCCACGGGATCATGCATTACGGTACGAGTAAAGTGACTTGCCGGGTAACGAGACTGAACAAGGTATTGGGATACCGACGATCGAGTCTCGGGCAAGTAACGTACCGATTGACAAAGGGAATTGTATACAGGGTTTGATCGAATCCTCGACATCGTGGTTCAACCGATGAAATCATCGAGGAGCATGTGGGAGCCAACATGGATATCCAGACCCCGCTGTTGGTTATTGCCCGAGAGTCGTCTCGGTCATGTCTGCGTGTCTCCCGAACCCGTAGGGTCTACACACTTAAGGTTCGGTGACGCTAGGGTTAGTAGGAAGTCAAGTATGTGACTACCGAATGATGTTCGGAGTCCCGGATGAGATCCCGGACGTCACGAGGAGTTCCGGAATGGTCCGGAGGTAAAGATTTATATATGGGAAGTCCTGTTTCGGGCATCGGGACAAGTTTCGGGGTTATCGGTATTGTACCGGGACCACCGGAGGGGTCCCGGGGGCCCACCGGGTGGGGCCACCTGCCCCGGGGGGCCACATGGGCTGTAGGGGGTGCGCCTTGGCCTGCATGGGCCAAGGGCACCAGCCCCACATAGGCCCATGCGCCTAGGGTTCAAGGGGGCAAGAGTCCTAGGAGGGGAAGGCACCTCCTAGGTGCCTTGGGGGGGAGGGAAACCCCCCTTGGCCGCCGCCCCCCTAGGAGATTGGATCTCCTAGGGCCGGCCACCCCCCCCTTGGCCCTCCTATATATAGTGGGGGAGAGGAGGGACTTCAAACCTTGAGTCCTTGGCCTTTGGTTGCCTCCTTCTCCCTCCCCAACACCTCTCCTCCTTCGTTGTGTGCTCGGCGAAGCCCTGTCGGAGTACTGCTTCTCCACCATCACCACGCCGTCGTGCTGCCGGTGGAGCTGTCTTCCTCAACCTCTCCTTCCCCCTTGCTGGATCAAGAAGGAGGAGACGTCGCTCGTCCCGTACGTGTGTTGAACACGGAGGTGCTGTCCGTTCAGCACTTGGCATCGGTGATCTGAATCACGTTCGAGTACGACTCCATCATCACCTTGCAAGCTTCCGCACGCGATCTACAAGTGGTATGTAGATGCAAGCTCTCTCCCATGACTCGTTGCTTAGATGAACTCATAGATGGATCTTGGTGAAGCCGTAGGAAAAATTTTAATTTTCTGCAACGTTCCCCAACAATAGGCATGGTCCGCGACGTCGGCGACTGGCAGTGCGGAGGTCGGGCAACCGACGAGCCTGTGCTCGCCGGGCCGACGGCCGCTGCAGAGAAACCCGTCGGACGACAAATGCCAAGCATGAGGAGGGCGTGCACTTTGTCGACGATGTCCTCCTTCTCCTCGCCTCGGCCTTGCGTCGTGCGGCCTCCATCGCATCGCGCTCAACGGCAAACTTGGCCGCGGCGGCATTGTCCTTGATGACCGCCCTCCGGTTCCTCCTCTTCGCCAATTCCGCGTCCAACTTGGCGATCTCCTTCGGCGTGCACTCTGACCGCGGATTCCTTGGCGCCTTGGCCTTCTTCTTCTTGACCATTCCGAGTGGGTTGACGGCCAAGCCACCGGAATTCGACTTGGCGTCGGCCATGGACGAGGGAGGGAGGGGGCGGCGAGACATGGGAGAGTTTGGGGGAAATGGCGCCAAATGGGGCGCGGGGGGGGGGGGGGGGGGGTTGCTTTGTGCCACCGATAGGCGGGCCAGGGGCAGACAAGCGCGCGCGTCCCGCCCGTCCGCACGTTGTCCGTTTCACCCCAAAATCGCGCAAACTTGGGTCGGGGATGGGTCGAAAGCGGACACAAAACGGACAAAAGTCTGTTTGCTCCTGCTTGCTGGGCCGTCTAGTTCATCCGTCTTACCCCAAGCGAACGCGCGCGGGCAGGGTGGGGTCGCGCGGTGGAGTTGGCCTTATAGCGCGCCCGACTCGCCGAAGGGTTTGGGTGCTCGCTACAGTAAAGGGCCGGCCTGTTCGTTGCTCCCACGCTCGCTGCGTTCGACTGAAGGAAATATGCCCGGCAGGCAATAATAAAGTTATTATTTATTTCCTTGAATCATGATAAATGTTTATTATTCATGCTAGAATTTTATTAACTGGAAACATAATACATTTGTGAATACATAGACAAACATAATGTCACTTGTATGCCTCTACTTGACTAGCTCATTAATCAAAGATGGTTATGTTTCCTAACCATAGACATGAGTTGTCATTTGATTAACGGGATCACATCATTAGGAGAATGATGTGATTGACTTGACCCATTCTGTTAGCTTAGCACTTGATCGTTTGGTATGTTGTTATTGCTTTCTTCATGACTTATACATGTTCCTACAACCATGAGATTATGCAACTCCGTTTACCGGAGGAACACTTTGTGTGCTACCAAATGTCACAACGTAACTGGGTGATTATAAAGGAGCTCTACAGGTGTCTCCAAAGGTACATGTTGAGTTGGCGTATTTCGAGATTAGGTTTTGTCACTCCGATTGTCGGAGAGGTATCTCTAGGCCCTCTCGGTAATGCACATCACTATAAGCCTTGCAAGCAATGTAGCTAATGAGCTAGTTACAGAATGATGCATTACATAACAAGTAAAGAGACTTGTCGGTAACGAGATTGAACTAGGTATTGAGATACCGACGATCGAATCTCGGGCAAGTAACATACCAATGACAAAGGGAACAACGTATGTTATTATGCGGTTTGATTGATAAAGATCTTTGTAGAATATGTAGGAGCCAATATGAGCATCCAGGTTCCGCTATTGGTTATTGACCGGAGACGTGTCTCGGTCATGTCTACATAGTTCTCAAACCCGTAGGGTCCGCACGCTTAAAGTTTCGATGACGGTTATATTATGAGTTTATGAGTTTTGATGTACCGAAGGTTGTTCGGAGTCCCGGATGTGATCACGGATATGACGAGGAGTCTCGAAATGGTCAAGGCATGAAGATTGATATATTGGAAGCCTATATTTGGATATCGGAAGTGTTCCGGGTGAAATCGGGATTTTACGAGAGTACAGAGGGGTTACCGAAACCCCCCGGGGCTTAATGGGCCATAGTGGGCCTTAGTGGAGAAGAGGAGAGGAGGCCAGGGCAGGGCCACGCGCCCCTCCCCCTAGTCTGAATAGGACAAGGAGAGGGGGGCGGCGCCCTCCTTTTCTTCCTCTCTCCCCCTCCTCTTTCCCCCCTTCTCCTAATCCAACAAGGAAGGGAGGGAGTCCTACTCCCGGTGGGAGTAGGACTCCTCCTGGCGCGCCTCCTCTTGGCTGGCCACACCTCCCCCCCTTGCTCCTTTATATACAGGGGCAGGGGGGCACCCTAGACACAACAATTGATCATTGATCTCTTAGCCGTGTGCGGTTCCCCTCTCCACCATAGTCCTCCTCAATAATATCGTAGCGGTGCTTAGGCGAAGCCCTGCGTTGGTAGAACATCATCATCGTCACCACGCCATCGTGCTGACGGAACTCTCCCTCGACACTCGGCTGGATCGGAGTTCGAGGGACGTCATCGAGCTGAACGTGTGCTAGAACTCGGAGGTGCCGTGTTTTCGGTGCTTGATCGGTCGGGCCGTGAAGACGTACGATTACATCAACCGCGTTGTTCTAACAATTCCGCTTTTGGTCTACGAGGGTACGTGGACAACACTCTCCCCTCTCGTTGCTATGCATCACCATGATCTTGCGTGTGCGTAGGATTTTTTTTTAAATTACTACGTTCCCCAGCATTGGCATCCGAGCCTAGGTTTTATGCGTAGATGTTATATGCACGAGTAGAACACAAGTGAGTTGTGGGCGATACAAGTAATACTGCTTACCAGCATGTCATACTTTGGTTCGGCGGTATTGATGGGTGAAGCGGCCCGGACCGACATTACGCGTACGCTTACGCGAGACTGGTTCTACCAACGTGCTTTGCACACAGGTGGCTGGCGGGTGTCAGTTTCTCCAACTTTAGTTGAATCGAGTACTGCTACGCCTGATCCTTGAGAAGGTTAAAAAAACACTAACTTGACGAACTATCGTTGTGGTTTTGATGCGTAGGTAAGAACGGTTCTTGCTCAGCCCGTAGCAGCCACATAAAACTTGCAACAACAAAGTAGAGGACGTCTAACTTGTTTTTGCAGGGCATGTTGTGATGTGATATGGTCAAGATGTGATGTTATATTTTATTGTATGAGATGATCATGTTTTGTAACTGAGTTATCGGCAACTGGCAGGAGCCATATGGTTGTCGCTTGATTGTATGCAATGCAATCGCCATGTAATTGCTTTACTTTATCACTAAGCGGTAGCGATAGTCGTAGAAGCAATAGGTGAAGAAACGACAACGATGCTACGATGAAGAGCAAGGTGTCGCGCCGGTGACGATGGTGATCACGACGGTGCTTCCAAGATGGAGATCACAAGCACAAGATGATGATGGCCATATCATATCACTTATATTGATTGCATATGATGTTTATCCTTTATGCATCTTATTTTGCTTTGATTGGCGGTAGCATTATAAGATGATCTCTCACTAAATTTCAAGGTATAAGTGTTCTCCATGAGTATGCACCATTGCGAAAGTTCTTCGTGCTGAGACACCACGTGATGATCGGGTGTGATAGGCTCTACGTTCAAATACAACGGGTGCAAAATAGTTGCACACGCATAATACTTAGGTTAAACTTGACGAGCCTAGCATATACAGATATGGCCTCGGAACACTGAGACCGAAAGGTCGAGCGTGAATCATATAGTAGATATGATCAACATAGTGATGTTCACCATTGAAAACTACTCCATCTCACGTGATGATCGGACATGGTTTAGTTGATTTGGATCACGTGATCACTTAGATGATTAGAGGGATGTCTATCTAAGTGGGAGTTCTTTAGTAATATGATTAATTGAACTTAAATTTATCATGAACTTAGTACCTGATAGTATTTTGCTTGTCTATGTTTGTTGTAGATAGATGGCTCGTGCCGTTGTTCCGTTGAATTTTAATGTGTTCTTTGAGAAAGCTAAGTTGAAAGATGATGGTAGCAATTACACGGACTGGGTCCATAACTTGAGGATTATCCTCACTGCTGCACAGAAGAATTACGTCCTGGAAGCACTGCTGGGTGCCAGTCCTGCTGCAGATGCAACTGACGACGTTAAGAACATCTGGCAGAGCAAAGCTGATGAATACTCGATAGTTTAGTGTGCCATGCTTTACGGCTTAGAACCGGGACTTCAACGACGTTTTGAACGTCATGGAGCATATGAGATGTTCCAGGAGTTGAAGTTAATATTTCAAGCAAATGCCCGGACTGAGAGATATGAAGTCTCCAATAAGTTCTATAGCTGTAAAATGGAAGAGAATAGTTTTGTCAGTGAACATATACTCAAATTGTCTGGGTATAATAATCACTTGATTCAACTGGGAGTTAATCTTCCTGATGATAGTGTCATTGACAGAATTCTTCAATCACTGCCACCAAGCTACAAGAGCTTCGTGATAAACTATAATATGCAAGGGATGGACAAGACTATTCCCGAGCTCTTTGCAATGCTAAAGGCTGCGGAGGTAGAAATCAAAAAGGAGCATCAAGTGTTGATGGTCAATAAGACCACCAGTTTCAAGAAAAAGGGTAAAGGGAAGAAGAAGGGGAACTTCAAGAAGAACGGCAAACAAGTTGTTGCTCAAGAGAAGAAACCCAAATCTGGACCTAAGCCTGAGACTGAGTGCTTCTACTGCAAGCAGACTGGTCACTAGAAGCGGAACTGCCCCAAGTATTTGGGGGATAAGAAGGATGGCAAGGTGAACAAAGGTATATGTGATATACATGTTATTGATGTGTACCTTACTAATGCTCACAGTAGCACCTGGGTATTTGATACTGGTTCTATTGCTAATATTTGCAACTCGAAACAGGGACTACGGATTAAGCGAAGATTGACTAAGGACGAGGTGACGATGCGCGTGAGAAATGGTTCCAAAATCGATGTGATCACGGTCGGTACTCTATGTCTACATCTACCTTCGAGATTAGTTTTAGACCTGAATAATTGTTATTTGGTGCCAGCGTTGAGCATGAACATTATATCTGGATCTTGTTTGATGCGAGACGGTTATTCATTTAAATCAGAGAATAATGGTTGTTCTATTTATATGAGTAATATCTTTTATGGTCATGCACCCTTGAAGAGTGGTCTATTTTTACTAAATCTCAATAGTAGTGATACACATATTCATAATGTTGAAGCCAAAAGATGCAGAGTTGATAATGATAGTGCAACTTATTTGTGGCACTACCGTTTGGATCATATTGGTGTAAAGCACATGAAGAAACTCCATACTGATGGACTTCTGGATCACTTGATTATGAATCACATGGTACTTGCGAACCGTGCCTCATGGGCAAGATGACTAAAACGCCGTTCTCCGGAACTATGGAGCGAGCAACAGATTTGTTGGAAATCATACATACTGATGTATGTGGTCCAATGAACATTCAGGCTCGCGGCGGGTATCGTTATTTTCTCACCTTCACAGATGATTTAAGCAGATATGGGTATATCTACTTAATGGAACACAAGTCTGAAACATTTGAAAAGTTCAAAGAATTTCAGAGTGAAGTGAAAAATCATCGTAACAAGAAAATAAAGTTTCTACGATCTGATCGTGGAGGAGAATATTTGAGTTACGAGTTTGGTTTACATTTGAAACAATGTGGAATAGTTTCGCAACTCACGCCACCCGGAACACCACAACGTAATGGTTGTCCGAACGTCGTAATCGTACTTTACTAGATATGGTGCGATCTATGATGTCTCTTACTGATTTACCGCTATCATTTTGGGGTTCTGCTTTAGAGACGGCCGCATTCACGTTAAATAGGGCACCATCAAAATCCGTTGAGACGATGCATTATGAACTGTGGTTAGGCAAGAAACCAAAGTTGTCGTTTCTTAAAGTTTGGGGCTGTGATGCTTATGTGAAGAAACTTCAACCAGATAAGCTCGAACTCAAATGGGAGAAATGTGTCTTCATAGGATACCCAAAAGAGACTATTGGGTACACCTTCTATCACAGATCTGAAGGCAAGACTTTTGTTGCTAAATTTGGATCCTTTCTAGAGAAGGAGTTTCTATCAAATGAAGTGAGTGGGAGGGAAGTAGAACTTGATGAGATAACAGTACCTGCTTCCTTATTGGAAAATAGTTCATCACAGAAACCGGTTCCTGTGACGACTACACCAATCAGTGAGGAAGCTAATGATATTGATCATGAAACTTCAGATCAAGTTACTACCGAACCTCGTAGGTCAACTAGAGTAAGATCCGCTCCAGAGTGGTACGGTAATCCTATTCAGGAAGTCATGTTACTTGACCATGGCGAACCTATGAACTATGAGGAAGCGATGATGAGCCCAGATTCCGCAAAATGGCTTGAGGTCATGAAATCTGAGATGGGATCCATGTATGAGAACAAAGTATGGACTTTGGTTGACTTTCCCGATGATCGGCAAGCCATCGAGAATAAATGGATCTTCAAGAAGAATACTGACGCTGATGGTAATGTAACTGTCTACAAAGCTCGACTTGTTGCGAAAGGTTTTCGACAAGTTCAAGGAGTTGACTATGATGAGACTTTCTCACCCGTAGCGATGCTTATGTCTGTCCGAATCATGTTAGCAATTGCCGCATTTTATGATTATGAAATATGGCAAATGGATGTCAAAACTGCATTCCTGAATGGATTTCTGGAAGAAGAGTTGTAGATGATGCAACCAGAAGGTTTTGTCGATCCAAAAGGTGCTAACAAAGTGTGCAAGCTCCAGCGATCCATTTATGGACTGGTGCAAGCCTCTCGGAGTTGGAATAAATGCTTTGATAGTATGATCAAAGCATATGGTTTTATACAGACTTTTGGAGAAGCTTGTATTTACAAGAAAGTGAGTGGGAGCTCTGTAGCATTTCTGATATTATATGTAGACGACATATTGTTAATTGGAAATGATATAGAATTTCTGGATAGCATAAAAGGATACTTGAATAAAAGTTTTTCAATGAAAGACCTCGGTGAAGCTGCTTACATATTAGGCATCAAGATCTATAGAGATAGATCAAGACGCTTAATTGGACTTTCACAAAGCACATACCTTGATAAAGTTTTGAAAAAGTTTAAAATGGATCAAGCAAAGAAAGGGTTCTTGCCTGTATTACAAGGTGTGAAGTTGAGTCAGACTCAATGCCCGACCACATCAGAAGATAGAGAGAAAATGAAAGATGTTCCCTATGCTTCAGCCATGGGCTCTATCATGTATGCAATGCTGTGTACCAGACCTGATGTATGCTTAGCAATAAGTTTAGCAGGGAGGTACCAAAGTAATCCAGGAGTGGATCACTGGACAGCGGTCAAGAATATCCTGAAATACCTGAAAAGGACTAAGGATATGTTTCTCGTTTATGGAGGTGACAAAGAGCTAGTCGTAAATGGTTACATCGATGCAAGCTTTGACACTGATCTGGACGATTCTAAATCGCAAACCGGATACGTGTTTATATTGAATGGTGGAGCTGTCAGTTGGTGCACTTCTAAACAAAACGTCGTCGCGGGATCTACATGCGAAGCGGAGTACATAGCTTCTTCGGAAGCAGCAAATGAAGGAGTTCATATCCGATTTAGGTGTCATACCTAGTGCATCGGGACCAATGAAGATCTTCTGTGACAATACTGGTGCAATTGCCTTGGCAAAGGAATCCAGATTTCACAAGAGGACCAAGCACATCAAGAGATGCTTGAATTCCATCTGGGACCAAGTCCAGGTGGGAGACATAGAGATTTGCAAGATACATACGGATCTGAATGTTGCAGACCCGTTGACTAAGCCTCTTCCATGAGCAAAACATGATCAGCACCAAGGCTCCATGGGTGTTAGAATCATTACTGTGTAATCTAGATTATTGACTCTAGTGCAAGTGGGAGACTGAAGGAAATATGCCCTAGAGGCAATAATAAAGTTATTATTTATTTCCTTGAATCATGATAAATGTTTATTATTCATGCTAGAATTGTATTAACCGAAAACATAATACATGTGTGAATAGTGAATACATAGACAAACATAATGTCACTAGTATGCCTCTACTTGACTGGCTCATTAATCAAAGATGGTTATGTTTCCTAACCATAAACATGAGTTGTCATTTGATTAACGGGATCACATCATTAGGAGAATGATGTGATTGACTTGACCCATTCCGTTAGCTTAGCACTTGATCGTTTAGTATGTTGCTATTGCTTTCTTCATGACTTATACATGTTCCTACAACTATGAGATTATGCAACTCCCATTTGCCGGAGGAACACTTTGTGTGCTACCAAACATCACAATGTAACTGGGTGATTATAAAGGAGCTCTACAGGTGTCTCCAAAGGTACATGTTGAGTTGGCGTATTTCGAGATTAGGTTTTGTTACTCCGATTGTCGGAGAGGTATCTCTGAGCCCTCTCGGTAATGTACATCACTATAAGCCTTGCAAGCAATGTAGCTAATGAGTTAGTTACAGAATGATGCATTACATAACGAGTAAAGAAACTTGCCGGTAACGAGATTGAACTAGGTATTGAGATACCGACGATCGAATCTCGGGCAAGTAACATACCGATGACAAAGGGAACAACGTATGTTGTTATGCGGTTTGACCGATAAAGATCTTCGTAGAATATGTAGGAGCCAATATAAGCATCTAGGTTCCGCTATTGGTTATTGACCGGAGACGTGTCTCGGTCATGTCTACATAGTTCTCGAACCCGTAGGGTCCGCACGCTTAAAGTTTCAATGACGGTTATATTATGAGTTTATGAGTTTTGATGTACCGAAGGTTGTTCGGAGTCCCGGATGTGATCATGGATATGACGAGGAGTCTCGAAATGGTCGAGACATGAATATTGATATATTGGAAGCATATATTTGGATATCGAAGTTTTCCGGGTGAAATCGGGATTTTACCAGAGTATCGAGGGGTTACCGAAATACCCCGGGGGCTTAATGGGCCATAGTGGGCCTTAGTGGAGAAGAGGAGAGGAGGCCAGGGCAGGGCCGCGCTCTCCTCCCCCCTAGTCCGAATAGGACAAGGTTAGGGGGGCGGCGCCCCCCCTTTCCTTCCTCTCTCTCCCTCCTCTTTCCCCCCTTCTCCTAATCCAACAAGGAAGGGAGGGAGTCCTACTCCCGGTGGAAGTAGGACTCCTCCTGGCGCGCCTCCTCCTGGCCGGCCGCACCTGCCCCCTTGCTCCTTTATATACGGGGGCAGGGGGCACCCTAGACACAACAATTGATCATTGATCTCTTAGCCGTGTGCGGTGCCCCCCTCCACCATAGTCCTCCTCGATAATATCGTAGCGGTGCTTAGGCGAAGCCCTGCATCGGTAGAACATCATCATCGTCACCACGCCGTCGTGCTGACGGAACTCTCGCTCGACACTCATCTGGATCGGAGTTCGAGGGACGTCATCGAGCTGAACGTGTGCTAGAACTCGGAGGTGCCGTGTTTTCGGTGCTTGATCGGTCGGGCCGTGAAGACATACGACTACATCAACCGCGTTGTTCTAATGCTTCCGCTTTCGGTCTACGAGGGTACGTGGACAACACTCTCCCCTCTCGTTGCTATGCATCACCATGATCTTGCGTGTGCGTAGGAATTCTTTTGAAATTACTACGTTCCCCAACATCGACCTCTTCGCTTCGCTAGTTCGTTCGTCTTTTCCTTTTCTTCCGGGTTTTCTCTATTTCTTCGCTGGTTTTCTTCGGTTTTCTGTTTATCTTTGTTTTTTCTCGGGTTTTATTGTTTTTCGTCCTTTTTCTCTATTTATTTAATCGTTTGTCAGCCTTTATTTTTTGTTCATTTTTCTTTGGTTTTCTTTGTTTCTTTTTTTCCTTTTTGTCTTTTTCTTCACTTGTTTTCTTTGGGTTTTTTTCTTCATTATAAATTTGGTATTATTTTGTTCTTCATTGGTTATATTCTGTTTTTCTCTCATTCTTCGTTACACTTTGGTGTTGTTTGTTTCTTTCTTTGTTTTCTTCGCCTTTTTGTTTCTTTGTTTTTTGTCAATCTTCCTCGATTTTCTTTTTTGTTCAACACATGGTAACAATTTTTTGTTACAAATACTATATTTTCATATAAATCATAAACATATTTTGTATAGACGTTAGACATTTTTTAAATACTCCCTCGTCTTACATTATGGGACGGAGGGAGTACATGATTAACATTTCTTGAAAACTTATATTCTTTTTGTCTACTTGTTTTCGTACACATTGCCCATTTTTCTTTGTATATCTCTTTTTTTTTCTAACACACATTTAGCCTTTTTCAATACAAGATTTAATATTTTTTAAGCGTGGTTAGCATTTTTTCTATACACATTTTTAAAAAAATTTAAAATGCATGATTAACATTTTACAAATACAAGATTAATATTTTCTGAATACATGGTCAACATTTTTTATACACATTTAACATTTTTGAATGCTAGATTAAAAAATTCAAATACAAGATTAACAGCTTCTTAATACATAGTCAACATTTTTCATACACATTTCATATTTTTCAAATACAAGATTAAGAGCTTTTTAATACACGGTCAACATTTTTCCTATATACGTTTACCATTTTTCAAATGCTTGATTACTATTTTATGAATACATGATCAATATGTTTTGATACATGCTCAACATTTTTTCTATACACATTTAACATTTTACAAATGGTTGATTAAGATTTTTCAACTATATATTTTTTAAATGCTTGATTAACAATTTATAAATACATGATCGTCTTTATTCATACACATTCTTTAATTTTTGTATACATGAGAAACATTTTCTCTATATGCATTTACCATTTTCAAATGCTTGGTTAATATTTTTTCAAATGTTTTTACCTACAGTGTTTTTTCTAATATATTTATTTCTAATTTTTGGAAGTATAAATAAAAGTCGAAAAAGAAAGAAAATAACAAAAACAAAAAATGTGAACAAAACAAAAAAAAGAGGTTGTGGCCTCCCGCGCGCCTGGGTCGGCCCATCTGGCACCTCACTCCAGGCGAGTCTTCCATTAGTCTCGCTAGAAGCGAGGTGTAGCCACTCCCCTTATAGCGCCGCAATTGGAAAGTTGGCGTCCATCTGGGCCAGCCAACGTATCTCTCAGTCAGTTCCTCAGCTTCTTCAATTTTTTTTCATCAGCTCATACACTTCAGCTCCTGCTCGTTCTTGGCTGCTGATTTGGGTCCTACACGAAAACATGGCCGTCTCCTTGTGGGCGGTGGCGCGCGCGGGGGTGGGGGTGGGGGTGGGGATGGGACGACTCCTTGTGGCGTTGCTAGGTGTGAAGTCTTGAGCTGCAGGAGGAGGAGGCGAAGTAGGACCCCCAGCCCATGGAGGGGCAGATCCGGAGGAGGAGGCCATACATGAGGTGGAGGTGGACGAGGAAGAGCCGGCTGCCGGCTTCGCGATGGCGGAGTTCGAGGTGACCCAAGTGGAGGAGGCGGCGGAGCAGGCGGCCATCTTGCACTCGATCCAGTAGGAGGCCGCGGTGAAGGCTAACTGGCGGTTCCTCCGCCAGCAGAGGGCGGAGATCAACAAAATCTTTGCCTCTAATGAGTCCAACGACGAGCCGGAGTTGCCGCAGGCGGCCATCTACCCGGAGCCCGGCACAGAGATCGTAGAAATCTCCGAAGACGAGTAGTGTATGGTAGATAGGATATCTATGTAGTATGTATTTTTTCTATTTTGCATAGTTTGTATAGATTTGAGGTATTTGCATGCACCGGACAAAATATGAAGGCTGATTGGTCACTATCCGTGGACACGCCCAGATACGTCCGTGGATGTATAGCGGGTCGGATTTGTCAAGTCGGACTGTAGATGCTCAGCCAAAAAAAATGTTAAAGCAAAGGAGGGAGACAAGGGGCGAAAATCCAGTTCAAATCACAAGTATAGACGCTCCCTAAAATTATTTAATGTTTTGCTTAGGCCATGCACCAAGTGCGTATATTCGGACAAATTACATACGGCCGGTCGAGATAGCTAGCCAGTACTACGTACACAGGATGTATTAGTTAGTCATTTACTTATTTATTTTGTGTGACACATCTGCTTGGAGCGATCACGCCTACGTACGTAGAACCAGCTTTGCTGCTTCACCGGTACCTCCGGCCACCGCAGCTGCCTTCCCTCTGGCAGTTGAAGTAGGCGGCGGCGACCGGAGCGCCGAGGCTGTAGCACTCCGCAATGTCCCTGGTGACGAAGTTGGAGCGCCAGCCTGGTGCGTAGATCGCCTGCCGCGCCGCCTGCCGGAACACCACGAACGCCACACGGTGGATCCCCGCCGTCGGCTGGGGTCTCTCGTAAGCCACCACCTCAGTTCCTGCATGCACACACACACACAAAGGTCTTAATGGTTTCCACCGGATTAATGCCAGCTGGGTGCCTTTTCTCCTTCACATAAAAAAGACAAGGATATATACAAGTCCTTGATAGATCAATTTCTTACCACAGCTCACGTCACCTCGTTCTGGTATGTCTGTGACCAACCTATATATGTAGGCAAGAAATAAACTGGGTCAATTAGCTTAACTAGCTGGTACTAATGAGTGTTCATTTTTTTTTGACAAAAAAGTGAGTGATATTTCTTTTGCAGTGCATGATCACGCACGTACCAATGGAGGTACTCCCGTTGGGAAGGGTCGCTTGGGCTAGGTACATCAGGGTCTACCATCACCTAGTAACAAATAAACACGGCACACATTATTTACGCCTGCACGGTGCATCCATGCATGCATGGTAAGCTACAACGATTGATGATCTATGGTAACGTACAAATGAGCACTCACCAGCGTGTAGAGTGATCCGGGCCGTCCTGTGATCTGCACCGTCGGCTGGTTCGCCACCTGCGACGGCCTCAGCTCGGACCCGTTGGTGATCTCGCGGTTGCTGTACATCACCCTCAGCCGCGCCGACGCGTCGAAGTAGTCGACGATGTCGCCGACGATCCCCCCGACGATCAGCGGATCCCTCGACATGCTAGCTGATCACCGCCGGCCGCCTCGCTCGCCTCTTATACTTAAGCTGAGGACTTGCTTAGGGGTAGATGTGGCTAGCCAGTGTTGCCGTACGTGAAAGCTTGGTGTTATATGGCGTCTGCAGCGGTGTAACATGCTATTTATAGGCCTCCCCGTGAAATAAATTCCCACGCACTCATTTTCAGCCTTACTATGACAGATACGACGTGTGGTGTGCCTTTTCGCCAGTCCTGGACTAATCAGAGCTTCTCCTTCTTTTTGCGCTGGATTCTAGTCAGAGCTTGAAAGGTATACCGGATTAAAAGTGTGTTTCCCGCATAAAGTGTTGACATGTGACATCGTGAGAACCTGTGGCCGCTCCCACCTGATTTCTGATCGGACGGCTAAAGTATTGCCGCCATAGAGTATGCATTACGATCCGACGGTTGAATTGTTGCCACTTGGCACCATGTACGGACTTACAAAATGTATGTATGATATGATTCCTGGCCCTTTTTGGAGCAGGACGCAATTCCTTTTTTAGGTCAATCTAGCACTTTACTTTTTTTCTTCTCGAATACGCACAAGCATGCCTATCATATAATCTACTCCCTCCGTTTCAAATTACTCGTCGCTGAAACGGATGTATCTAGAATTAAAATACATCTAGATACATCCATACTTACGGCAAGTAATTCGGAACGGAGGGAGTAGCACCTTACTTACCCAAACGCTGTGAGCCATAGCACAGTCCAAAAGCGAATAACGCCAGTCATGGTCTGAAGCATTCCAGAAAGAACAATCCCATGTGGTAGCTATGTTTCGATGATGCCTCACTCCCCGTCGGGATGGATTGGTGCCCTAGTCTCCAAAAGTAGATGCGGATTTTGCTAGGCACCATTGTTTTTGTTCAGACATCGAAGAAGATGACTGATTCTCTAGCCAAGCTTCATGACTTTTCTTAGTTGTCACCAATAATCTTTTAGCCAATCTAACAACGAAGTTTCCCGATTTTTCAAAATATCAGGCCCATGAGTCATCCTGGTTCGAGGTACATATTAGTATGGACTTGATAACATTAATATCCCATTGGCAAGAAATGTTGTTGAAGAATATCCAAGAAATGCCATATGATTTATCAGTTCAGAAACCAAATGGGGAGGATTCGGTGACAAGGCAACCGTCAGGAGGAGTCTAGAACTGCATGGCAAGTCGGTAACCAATTACGCTGACATGCTCCCATGCTTGCTCCATCTCCAGTTCTTTGAACTAGGCGAAGTTTCAACGCATCTCGATTCTCGTCCCCTCTAGAATGGGGCTCTGGATTTGGGAGGGACGGCCTACCAAAGTTGTTTCCATGAAATCACAATCGAAATAAACATATTCGAGCAGCCGTGCACTTAAGGAATCAGGGTACATAATAATCCTACAAGCTTGTTTGGCTAGTTGGGATATATTGAATACCTCAATGTCCCGAAAGCCGAGGCCACCAAGAAACTTCTGCATGCACATAGTGTCCCACGACACCCCGCTCGATGTAGATGCTGCATAGTGGATTCTCATCCTTCAAAGACTACGAGTGTAATCAGAGCATCCGTTGAAATTTTTTTGCCAATTCTCATGACAGAGTTTACAAAAAATTGATGAATTCACAATTTCAGCATCATGGAAACCTTGATGGCCTTTTAGGAGCGTGACGCGATTCCTATTCCGCTCATACCATGGGTGGTCGAGCAAACGCGCACTACCGCGGGCGCTATTGGCTGGTCCATGTAGGATAGTTCTTCATGTTTCGGTTCAATTTGTGTGCATGTTTTCCCCTACAAGAATTTTTTTCTCCTGTTCTTTTTTTAAATACACGAATATTTTGAAAATATGTGGAAGTTTTAAAAATTCACAAACAATTTTGAAATTCATCAACAACTTTTAAATTTATGATCATTTCTTTTGAAGTTTCTGAATATAGTATATTTTAAAATTTTGGAAAGTATTTTAATATATATCAAACCAATATAATAAGGAAACCCAAAGACCTAATCGACGACGGATTTGTTTGCGTGTGTAGGTACTACTTTCATTTTTTTCGTTTTTTGCGGGGCCTCCGTTTTATAATGTGAGACATTTTTTGACATTAGTGTAGTATAAAAAACGTCTTACATTGTGGTTATGGGATGGAGGGAGAGCTTCGTTGCCGACACAAGCACGTGATGTCGATGGCGACAGAGAATGATTAGCTAGATCGGTCAATCGGATCGGATCAGACGACAAAAAACAAAAGATATGCGAGAGCGGCTGCAGGGGTAAAGGGAGCCATGCGGATATGTTGCCGCGCGCCGCAACTAGCAGTAGGATATATACGCTTGCCGCGCGCCGCAGCCACGACAGTTATGCACAGGATGCGTGATCACGTGATCATTGGTGCGTGGCGTCTAGGCAGTGTATGCAGCAACTCCCCCGGCCCGCTTGATGGTGATTTTGCCGACGGACGCCTTTCGATCGGAAAGGTTTGCACACGCACCGGCACCACGACCACTCGTGCAACTCTTCCGTGCCTGGGCCTGGCAAGCGACGGAATTGACCCAGGAATCTTCTCTCTCGTGCAATAGTGCTATAGTGATTTGCGGCTTGCCACTCGGTGCCCGCCATTGCGGCGGCGGATGATATTATCAACTTCACTTTCTTTTGTTTTTTCGCTAGGGGATATTATCACATTTGTTTTCAGGACAATCATTGCAGGTGAATATGTCTGGGTGCAAATGCACTGTGCAGATACTCTGTTTTTCTCCTTTTTAGCAGGAAAAACTTTCGATCTACTGTATTTGTTAAACATCTTGATAGTATAAAGAACAGCAAAAGTAACAAAAAATGCATACATGTCCGCTTTGATAAGTGAGTTTCTCTTTACTCAATAATAGCATATGTATTGCAAGATGCACAGAGCCCGCAAATGGTACTTGTTACATTAAAATGCCCTCGGCTCGCTCCGGTGATTGTACTCGTCGCTAGGTGGTCCAAGGACCTGGTAGTTATATTTTTCATTAGTTCTGATGTTCTTTGTACTGGCATGATTGATGATGAATAGATTGAAAGTTTCTCACGCGAAAAAATAATCTAAAAGACCATTCTAAATCAAGACGAGGAAAACATCACTTTTTTACGAACGAAAAATCATCACTCTTTGGCTGCCTGCTCTACTTGTATACATGCCGCCATAACCAATACATGGCTAATCTTTTGGTTGTGTGTAGGGTGCATTTGATTTGTGACCAATATTTCTCTATCAAAAGTTATTGCTGCAACACTAGATACGTTGGACTACTTATGTGAGTACGATTTTCTAACCAAAATTGAACTAGGACAATCTTATGGGTTAACAAACAAATTGCATAATGTGTTCGACTATCTATCATCTGCTCTAGTGGAGGTGATCTAGCAAGAAATGTGTTTTTTCTCAAGGCTCTTATTGGGCATAAGAGCATCTACAACCGGGCGCCTCAAACCCGCCTCATACGCCTCGGCGAGCCGCCCGGACATTGACCGGTCACGATTTTTCAACCCAGACGGGCTCCTTAAACGGGCCTCAAACGCCCGTGTTGGCCGACCCCCTCATATCCAGCACAAATATGGAGCGGATATGGGGGCGCCCGAGCACGACCGCCACGTCGGACCCGACGGCCCGACCTCACCAGAAATTGCAGCAAATCCACCAAACCCTTCCTATTCTCGCCGCCCTCTAGCCTTTCCCGCCCCTGAGCCCTCGGCGTCCTCCACCCTTACTCCCAATCCTCACAGTCAGCCCCAATCCACCGTCGAAGATATCATCTAGCCCGATCCAGACCGCCGCGACGAAGACACAGTCCGCCTCGTACGTCGTCTGCGACTTGCAAGGCGGAGAACCTCGCCCGGAAGTTGCGGCGACGCCGGTAGCGAGAGAGGGAGGAAGCGGTGGCGGCGCAGGGAGGTTCGGACATGGTGGAGCAGCTGTCTCCTCGGTCGCGCCCGGATCCCCGCACCCCTTCCATCCAAGCGCCAACACGGATTACGTCGTCTGACCACGTTGGGACAGAGGAGGATTCAACGGCCGGCTGGGCCATTCCGGAGAGCTTTCAGCCCATCCAGATGCCGGCGGTCGACGTACGTGACTCGTCGCAGCTCGTTCGGGCACGGATGAGCACGGGCCCGGGCAATGCCCGGGCTGCCCTCGACATGTTCGACGGAATGACTGAACAAGAGTCGGTACGTTTTCTTTGCTCATGTCCGATCAGATTTTTGCATGGACCACTAGTTTATTGCGCGCATGATCAATGCTTGCAAACCATAATCATGTAGGAGGTCATCTTGTCGAACATCATCAGTGACAATGAAGATCCGACCGAAATGGAGTATGAATTGGAAGCCACCACCGCATTTGAAGTTGGGACAACATCCGATCCCAATCCGAACAAGAAGAAGAACAATACCAAGACGTCGAAGGCAAGAGGTCCGTCATTCAAGATATGAGGACATCTTGTTAGTCAAAGCTTGGTTGGCCACAAATATGGATTCAATATGTGGCACCGAGCAAAAGGGGAACACGTATTTAGTGAAGATTTGGAAGGAGTATCATGAACAAAAGGAGTATGTGGAGCCGCATCCTATTGTGACTACCCGCAATGTGGCATCTCTTCAACATAGTTGGGGGATCATTCAAGGGGAAGTGAGCAAGTGCGTCGTCCACTACTCACAAGTGACCAAACACACTCAAAGTGGGATGAGAGTGGCAACTCACGTAAGCTCAATTGCTTCATCTTGTCGTCATTTGCATATGCTTCTTGTGTTTGCATTCTCGTGCTAATACATATGTTGTTTGCTAGACGGCGGTGGCAGCCACCTTGTATCACGAGGTGGAGAAGAAGCCGTTTGCTTTTAGCCATTGTTGGATCATACTGAATGGCAAGCCAGAGTGGAACCTAGTTGTGACCAAGCTCAAGTTCGGCAAGAAGAGGAATGATGGCTGAAGCTCCAACCAATCAATTGGGTTGGACGATGAAGAGGACGATGTTGTCGTGGCGAATGGAAAAGCCACCGTGCCAAAGGATAACTATCAAGTCATGAGAAACAAGTTGGAGAAGGCATGTGCCTCCCATGACGCCGCGGCTGCAAAAATGTCATCCACATGGACGGGCATTTTTTTAGAGAGGGGGAACAAGAAGAAGGAGAGGTACAAGCTCATGTTGTATGCACAAAAGGACAGGATGGAGTGGGACCAGAAGAGGGCGGAGAAGAAGCTCGAAATTGAGAGGGAAAAGATCGAGTTGGAGAAGCAACAAGCAGAAATCAAATGGGAACTCGAGAAGGCCAAGACATTTGGCGATATAGAGCTTGAGAAGGAGAGGTTGCAACTCGCACGGGCCGCGGACGATGTGAGGATCATGTTGGCGGATGAAACCCTCTTAGATGAGCATGCGAAGAAGTGGCTTGCGGACAAGAAGAAGGAGATCAATGACCATAGGGAGTACTAGGCGGCGAAGGCGGCTGCGGCACAGATGCAGGCGAAGCAGGCATCACAGATGCAAGTGAAGCAGGCAGCCCGTATGCAGGCGGAGCAGGACGAGCAGGACACATTCCACTTGGAGCAAGCGGCCGGCTAGTGATCCGAGGCCATCCATCACGCTCAGACATTTATTTCATTTTGGCATATCTAGTTTGTTGAACTAGATTTGCTTTGCTTTGTTTTGAACTTTTGAATTTGGACATTTTTTTATCGTATGATCGACGTGCATGGATTACATAAACTTGAGTGGCGGAATTTGAGGCATGTGGATGTAGGGCGCAATATATGAGGGCCAGTGGGCGCTGTCCACGAACGCGCCCGCGGGCATGTAGGGGGCCGGATTTTCCAGGTCCAGCTGTAGATGCTCTAAAGGTATCTCGAACGCGAACACCTAAAATGGACACACTATCCGTCTGCGGTGGTGAGTGGTCGGTCGCGGGCCCAGGCCTCTGCGAGGTTGGGGTCCACGATGACCTAGGTCAACGCCTCGTTGGACTTCACAAAGGCTGAGCAGCGGGCTGCCTCCTTGGCTGCCATCTCCTTGGTCGCCATGAAGCTCGACGACGATGAGGAGTCGCGGAAACCGCAGTCACCAAGGTACTGGAGGAGGCGCTCGCATGCCGTCATGAATTCGGGCGGCTCCTCCTTCATGGACTTGCCACACTAGATATGGCGAGGAAGCGGCATCGGCTGGTCGAGCGTGGTAGCGGTTGTGCGTCGTCGTTGTCTGCTCATCCTTCACGCAACATCCATTTTGGACATCGCGGTCCCTCGCACAGGAAGGAGGGGTGTCAACTTGTCACATCCCAAATTTTCCCCAAATTTAGTATGTTAAAAATTTCACTGGGAAATAATTTTGTTTCTAGGAAATACACATGATTGCATAGGATTGATTGTGATTTCTTGATTGAATGCCTAGAACGATGAAAATCCAAATACAAAAATGTTGAAACCATAGATTGCTTTGTAGGAAACCAAGACAATTGAAATATTAGTTGGGCAAAAGCTTTCTCAATAAGTCCCAAGTAATATTCAAAGCCAATTAAAATTCCAAAAAGAAATGAGTTGGATTCCGTTTGAAATCAATTCAAATCAAAATGGAATTAATCAAAAATGGTTTGCATTTCATTTGGCATGAAAATGAATTCCACATGTCCAAATAATATTCTTGACCCTCTGCCATTTTTCTAAATTGAATTTGAAACAATTTTGGTTTTGGAACTGAAAGAACATGTTGTGCCCCCATGTTTAGTTTTGGTAACTGATGACAATCTCTATGGACTAATGGTTGCCTTGAGTTATATTTGAAGGGTTTGTCCATAGGTATTTCTTGAAGACCATTTGTTGGTTTCAAGGTTATTAAAAGAAGAATATGTGTTGACCAAGGTGCTATTCAAGGATTTATTCAAAGATTGGTCACGTGGGAGTTGAGCCTATTGAAGCATATGTCTTGAAGAACAAGATTGTGTGAACATTCATGTTTACCTTCAAGACATCATCTTAATGAAGAGAGTCGAAAAGATTCAAGGTTGATCAAGACTAGGTACAAAGAGTGATTCAAGTTGATCAACACACAAAGCGTTGAAGATATACCAAGTGGGATCAAGTGATCTCATGGTATAGTAAGCATTGTCCATTATGCTTTGTGTACTAACCCATGGTCTATGTGAGAGTTGTTTGTGGGGTTAGGTATGTTTCCATGGTCGTCCATCAAAAGGAAGATATCATATATCCCATGGAGGATGACATCAAGTTGTGCTCGTTATCAAGATTGCGGTGTGCAAGTTCAAGTGGAACATGACGACGAGGTCATGCTTGAAGATTGTCGTCCATTGCGGTGACAATGGACTTGTGAAGATGTGCCAAAGAGTGGCTCACCCATATATAGTGGAGTATGGGGGAGGAATCAACTAGTCTTTATCGAGCCAATGCAATCAAGAAAGGTGGTCCAACTTGAGGAAGTCAAGATTGACATCATCTAGCTCAAGTGGAATATTTGCAAGGAAAAGGTTTGTCCTTGATAGGTTTACTATTTTGCCGGTCTCATGGTGGTAGTTGGGAGACCGGGTTATATGATTGATTGCGTACTATCAAGGGGGGCTCTCAAGTGAGTAGCTTGATCGTATCGTTCATAGAGAGCTCAAACCATTGCGTCCTTGCATCATCTTTATTGGTTCTTATTTGGTGTTTCTCATTGTGAGTTTTAGAGCTTATGGTCATCTTCATGACAAGCTCGAGTTCATTGAAAACGGAGTTCATATGCATCTTCTATGATTGTTTTGATGTTGGAGTTTATGTCGGTTCTTCACTCATGGAGGTTTCACACCTCGATATCATAGGCATACTCCCCCTGCCACTTCTTACTATAACCAGCTGTTGCTGGATAGTACTTGTCGTATTCTATCCAACAATCTTGAGTTTGCTGACTTCGGAGTTCGTTTGTAGGAGTTATAGCAGTTTCGGTATTGGAGCATCCTTCTGTTTTGCTTGGGCAGTTTTTCAGCTTGAGCGGTAGTAGAGGTGTAGTAGAGAGTGGTAGTACCTCTCAAGCGGCAGTACCTATCCCCCGAGCAGTAGTACCGCTTAGGCAGTACTTCCACTGACCTGTACCGCTTCCACTTTCGCTTATTTTTATGCTTTGGTTACCCAACTTGCTTGAGCGGTAGTACTGCTCCACTGAGCGGTAGTACCTCTCAAGCAGTACTACCTCTCTCATACGTCTCCATCGTATCTACTTTTCCAAACTCTTTTGCCCTTGTTTTGGACTCTAATTTGCATGATTTGAATGGAACAAACCTGGACTGATGCTGTTTTCAGCAGAACTGCCATGGTGTTATTTTTGTGCAGAAATAAAAGTTCTCGGAATGACCTGAAATTTCACGGACATAACTTTTAAAATAAATAAAAAATATTGGTGAAAGAATCAACTGAAGGGGACCCACACCCTAGCCACAAGGGTGGGGGCACGCCCCCTATCTTGTGGGCCTCCTGGACCTCCCCGACCTCAACTCCAACTCCATATGTTCACGTTCGAGGAGAAAAAAACAGAGAGAAGGATTCATCATGTTTTACGATACGGAGCCGCCACCAAGACCTGTTCTTCCTTGGGAGGGCAGATCTAGAGTCCGTTCGGGGCTCCGGAGAGGGGAATTCGTCGCCATCATCATCATCATCAACCATCCTCCATCACCAATTTCATGATGCTCACCGCCGTGCGTGAGTAATCCCATCGTAGGCTTGCTGGACGGTGATGGGTTGGATGAGATTTACCATGTAATCGAGTTAGTTTGTTAGGGTTTGATCCCTAGTATCCATTATGTTCTAAGATTGATGTTGCTATGACTTTTCCATGCTTAATGCTTGTCACTAGGGCCCGAGTGCAAAGATTTTAGATCTGAACCTATTATGTTTTCATGAAATGAGTGTTCTTGATCCTATTTTGCAAGTTATAGTCACCTACTACGTGTGATGATCCGGCAACCCTGGAGTGACAATAGTCGGGACACTTCCCGGTGATGACCGTACTTTGAGGAGTTCATGTATTCACTAAGTGCTAATGCTTTGGTCCAATACTCTATTAAAATGGTGCCTTAATATCTCTTAGTTTCCATTAGGACCCCGCTGCCACGGGAGGGTAGGACAAAAGATGTCATGCAAGTTCTTTTCCATAAGCACGTATGACTATATTCGGAATACATGCCTACATTATATTGATGAATTAGAGCTAGTTCTGTGTCACCCTAGGTTATAATTGTTGCATGATGAATGCCATCCGACATAATTATCCATCATTTATCCATTGCCTCTGAGCTCATTCCATATTGATATTTGCTAGTTACTTTTTTGTTGCCACTGTTACGATTGCTACAAAACTGCTACTGTTACTTTTGCCAGTGTTACCGTTACTTCCATACTGCTTTGCTACTAAATACTTTGCTGCAAATATTAAGTCTTTCAGGTGTGGTTGAATTGACAACTCAGTTGCGAATACTTTAGAATATTCTTTGGTTCCTCTTGTGTCGAATCAATAAATTTGGGTTGAATACTCTACCCTCGAAAACTGTTGTGATCCCCTATACTTGTGGGTTATCAAGACCTTTTTCTGGCGCTGTTGTCGGGGAGCATAGCTCTATTCTCTGAGTCACTTGGGATTTATATGTTGGGGAACGTTGCAGAAAATAAAAAATTTCTACGCTTCACCAAGATCAATCTATGGAGTCATCTAGCAACGAGAGAGAGAGGAGTGCATCTATATACCCTTGTAGATCACGCGCGGAAGCGTTCAAGAGAACGGGGTTGAGGGAGTCGTACTCGTTGTGATCCAAATCACCGAAGATCCTAGTGCCGAACAGACGTCACCTCCACGTTCAACACACGTACGGTTGGGAAGACGTCTCCTCCTTCTTGATGCAGCAAGTGGGAGGGAGAGGCTGATGGAGATCCAGCAGCACAACGGCGTGGTGGTGGAAGTAGCGGCGATCTCGGCAGGGCTTCGCCAAGCTCAGTTAGAGGGAGAGGTGTTACAAGGGGAGAGGGAGGCACCAGGATCAGGGGTGCGCAGCCCTCCCTCCCCCCTCTTAATATAGGGGCCCTGGGGGGCGCCGGCCCCCTAGAGATCCCATCTCAAGGGGGGGGGGGGGCGGCCAAGGGGGGGAACTTGCCCCCCAAGCCAAGTGGGGCGCCCCCACCCCTAGGGTTTCCAACCCTAGGAGCAAGGGGAGGCCCAAGTGGGGCGCATCCTATGGGGCCCTCCGGGATAGGTGGCCCGCCCGGTGGACCCCCGGGACCCTTCCGGTGGTCCCGGTACAATACCGGTGACCCCCGAAACTTTCCCGGTGGCCGAAACTGGACTTCCTATATACAATTCTTCACCTCCGGACCATTCCGGAACTCCTCGTGACGTCCGGGACTCCGAACAACTTTCGGGTTACCACATACTAATATCTCTACAACCCTAGCGTCACCGAACCTTAAGTGTGTAGACCCTACAGGTTCGGGAGACATGCAGACATGACCGAGACGACTCTCCGGTCAATAACCAACAGCGGGATCTGGATACCCATGTTGGATCCCACATGCTCCTCGATGATCTCATCGGATGAACCACAATGTCGAGGATTCAAGTAATCCGGTATACAATTCCCTTTGTCAATCGGTACGTTACTTGCCCGAGATTCGATCGTCGGTATCCCAATACCTCGTTCAATCTCGTTACCGGCAAGTCACTTTACTCGTACCGGAATGCATGATCCCATGACCAAACACTTGGTCACATTGAGCTCATTATGATGATGCATTACCGAGTGGGCCCAGAGATACCTCTCTGTCATACGGAGTGACAAATCCCAGTCTCAATCCGTGTCAACTCAACAGATACTTTTGGGGATACCTGTAGTACACCTTTATAGTCACCCAGTTACGTTGTGACGTTTGGTACACCCAAAGCACTCCTACGGCATCCGGGAGTTACACGATCTCATGGTCTAAGGAAATGATACTTGACATTGGAAAAGCTCTAGCAAATGAACTACACAACCTTGTGCTATGCTTAGGATTGGGTCTTGTCCATCACATCATTCTCCTAATGATGTGATCCCGTTATCAATGACATCCAAATGTCCATAGTCAGGAAACCATGACTATTTGTTGATCAACAAGCTAGTTAACTAGAGGCTCACTAGGGACATGTTATGGTCTATTTATTCACACATGTATTATGATTTCCGGATAACACAATTATAGCATGAATAATAGAAAATTATCATGAACAAGGAAATATAATAATAATCATTTTATTATTGCCTCTAGGGAATATTTCCAACAGTCTCCCACTTGTACTAGAGTCAATAATCTAGTTACATTGTGATGAATCGAACACCCATAGAGTTCTGGTGTTGATCATGTTTTTGCTCGCGGAAGAGGTTTAGTCAACGGATCTGCGACATTCAGATCCGTATGCACTTTGCAAATATCTATGTCTCCATCTTGAACATTTTCACGAATGGAGTTGAAGCGTCACTTGATGTGCCTGGTCTTCTTGTGAAACCTGGGCTCCTTGGCAAGGGCAATAGCTCCAGTGTTGTCACAGAAGAGAGTGATTGGCCCCGACGCATTGGGTATGACTCCTAGGTTGGTGATGAACTCCTTCATCCAGATTGCTTCATGCGCTGCCTCCGAGGCTGCCATGTACTCCGCTTCACATGTAGATCCCGCCACAACGCTTTGCTTGCAACTGCACCAGCTTACTGCCCCTACATTCAAAATATACACGTATCCGGTTTGTGACTTAGAGTCATCCAGATCTGTGTCGAAGCTAGCGTCAACGGAACCCTTTACGACGAGCTCTTCGTCACCTCCACAAACGATAAACATATCCTTAGTCCTTTTCAGGTACTTCAGGATATTCTTGACCGTTGTCTAGTGTTCCATGCCGGGATTACTTTGGTACCTTCCTACCAAACTTACGGCAAGGTTTACATCAGGTCTGATACACAGCATGGCATACATGATAGACCCTATGGCCGAGGCATAGGGGACGACACTCATCTTTTCTCTATCTTCTGTCGTGGTCGGACATTGAGCCAAGCTCAATTTCACACCTTGCAACACAGGCAAGAACCCCTTCTTGGACTGATCCATATTGAACTTCTTCAATATCTTATCAAGGTATGTGTCGTGGTTCTAAGCCTGACAGTAGAATAGGGGGGTAGGTATGGAGAGGCAAGATCCTAGCTATGGAGTAGTTGTATACGCAAGAGATTTACGAGTTCAGGCCCTTCTCGGAGGAAGTAATAGCCCTACGTCTCGGAGCCTGGAGGCGGTCGACTGGATTATATGCGTATGAGTTACAGGGGTGCGAACCCTTTACACTGAGGAGGGGGGTGGCTTATATAGAGTCCGCCAGACCCCTCCGGCCCTTAGTTATGCAGGGTTTAAGGTACATTAAGGTCTGGCGTTACTGGTAACGCCATGCATAAAATGCTATCATGACCATAAAGACTACTTAATGACAGACCGTTTGTGTGCAGAGTGACTCTAGATCTCCTGGTGGTCGAGTGAGTGGCTTCATGGTCGAGTGTCTTCGAGTCCGTCGAGTGGAATCCTTCCAGGTCGACTGAAAGGTAGTTTCTTCTAGAGATGTCCTTGGGGAGGGTACCTTGGACAGGTCCATGACCCTACCCTAGGTACATGGCTTCATCATTAGCCCCCAAATGGATCGAGGTTTGAGTGAGGAAGGAGTTGAGAATTCTTCCGACCCGTTTTTCGTGCTATGAGTATGTCTTGTTCTAGATCAATGACTTTAGGTGACGGCACCAACTTCTTTTTCAGTCGCCTTGATCCATTCTTTGTATCTGTCGAGTGACTTTTCTGTACTTGGGGATCTCCGAGCGACGGATCGGAGGAAATCTCCAGTCTGACAAGTTGCTCTGCTGTTCGTGGATTTAGCGGGATCCGAATTTCGGGAAGCACGCGAGGCGGAGGAGGCCGCGATACTCGGATGGGATAAGGCAGGAATGCCTCGATCTTTGCGCCACCTTTTTCGCCACGTATCACGCACGCGACTGTTGTGGGATTTGACAGGATCGTTCGGGCCTACCAGTCAGCCACTCGGAAGCAACCCCATATAAGGCGCTGGAAGGGGTTTTTGGAACAGTGCGCCCTCATTTTCATCTCCCTCTTCCTCAGATTCATCTGCTGCGTTCGCCACCATCCCAGCACTGCTGCTCTATGCGTGCTTCGCCGGCGACAATGGTGAAGGAGAAGACGGCGGCTTTGGAGCGGGCGAAGAAGGCGACGGCGAAGGCGAAGGGAAGGGCGACCAGTCGGGGCGGATCCTCGTCGCGGGCAGGTCTGCCGCAGGGCTAGATCCAGGGCGACTGGATCCGCTTGACCATCCGCTAGAAAGACCTCAACGACCTGGCCAATGAAGGGCTGATCCCTCATGGATCAGCGAGGCTCCCGGGGAAGGAGTGGCAGCCGCAGCCTCAGGAGGGTGAGTGTGTCCTCTTAGCCACCCACGTTGACCGCGGGTTTTCTCTGCCGCCCCACCCTTTCTTTCGGGGATTTCTGAACTTCTTTGGGGCAGAACTCCACCACTTCACACCCAACTCCATCGTCTATCTCGCTGCTTTCGTGTCTTTGTGTGAGAATTTTTTGGGTTGCCGGCCGCACTGGGCCTTTTCAAACACAGTTTCACCCGTCGCTCCCAGACAGTGAAAAAGGCCAATACGAGTGACGAGAAAACCCAAGTGATTCAGATGTGTGGGTGTCTTGGGGTTCAAATGAGGGGAAAAACTGCTTTTCCAGCCATGGTCCTTCCCGAGTCGGTCCGAGGGTGGCAGTCGACCTGGTTCTACTGCCAAGAACAGCCGACGCTAGGGCAGTCGACTGGACTCCCTCCTTTTTCCATGGATCGAGTGAACAAGTCGTCCTCTTTGAAGGTGGTCCCGTAGGAGAAGGCTCAGGGTAAGGTGCTGGTCGAGCGAGTAGTTCAGCTTATCCGTGACGGGGTGACTGGCATGGATCTTCTGGAGGTTTTCCTTCGACGATGCATTCAGCCACTTCAATATCGAGACCATCCAATGTGGATGTATTCTGGCACTGAAGACACCACTCGGGTCCACCCGGAGGAGGTCGAGGATGCCACGCTGGAGAGGTGGATGACTGCCATCACAGGGAACAAGGACAACCCCCGAGGAGCCAGGAGGATCCCTCCACTCGACCAATCTTACGAGCCATACAAGGTCCAATTCTATATCTCCGACCGTGATCCTGCTTCCTTCATTCTGTTTTGCTAGAATTCAGTCGACTGACTTTTGTCTTGTTTGTTGTCTTCCAGGTCACTACCGAGATGTACTCGATGCCCAACAGGGTGCAAGAACAGATCGAGGAGGAGGAAGGGAGCGGAGGTGAAAGTCAGGAGGAGTGGCAATCTGGTGGTGAGGATGATGAAGAAGACGACGGCTCTGGTGAGGAGGAGTGCTACGTCTCGAGATTGCGTTGGTTTTCCCCGAAGAGGAAGGGATGATGCAGCACAGTAGCGTAAGTATTTCCCTCAGTTTTTGAGAACCAAGGTATCAATCCAGTAGGAGGTCACGCGCAAGTCCCTCGTACCTGCACAACACGATAGCAACTCGCAACCAATGCTTAGGGGTTGTCAATCCCTTCACGGTCACTTACGAGAGTGAGATCTGATAGAGATAATGTTTTTGGTATTTTTGATAGATAGATGCAAAGTAAAAAGTAAAGGCAAAGTAAAAACAAAGCAAGTAAATAAAGTGATATAGATTGATATGATGAGAATAGACCCCGGGGCCATAGGTTTCACTAGTGGCTTCTCTCAAGAGCATAAGTATTCTACGGTGGGTGAACAAATTACTGTTGAGCAATTGACAGAATTGAGCATAGTTATGAGTATATCTAGGCAATGATCATGTATATAGGCATCATGTCTGTGACAAGTAGATCGAAACGATTCTGCATCTACTACTATTACTCCACTCATCGACCGCTATCCAGCATGCATCTAGAGTATTAAGTTAAAAACAGAGTAACGCTTTAAGCAGATGACATGATGTAGAGGGATAAATTCATGCAATATGATAAAAACCCCATCTTGTTATCCTCGATGGCAACAATACAATACGTGCCTTGCAACTCTTTCTATCACTGAGTAAGGACACCGCAAGATTGAACCCAAAGCCATGCACTTCTCCCATTGCAAGAACTACCAATCTAGTTGGCCAAACCAAACGGATAACTCGAAGAGACTTGCAAAGATAACTCAATCATACATAAAAGAATTCAGAGAAGAATCAAATATTTTCCAACGATAATACTGGATCATAAACCCACAATTCATCGGTCTCAACAAACACTGTCAGGACCCCGACTCAATGCCACATCGATCTAGCATGTAACACCTCATATCACTTTGCGGCCTCACGCACGGTATTCCCACGGGTGTCGCCTTACCTTTGCCCGGGACCGTTTGCGCCTTTTGGCACACGTATATGATAGTGTCGCTAGCATCCATATGATAAGGAGCCTGGGCTGACATGGCTAGTCGTAAACCCAAAGTGGCACAGACTTACAGGGACAGGCATCCATGACCCAGCATCGAACGTGTCGGCCATCAGCGAGTGAGTTCCGGGCTGTAGCACTGGGCTAGCAGGACTCCGGTGAACCGGGCTGTAGCGGGCTAACAGGACTCCGGTATTCATCGCGTGACATTTCCTCGAAGGGACAGACACAGGAACGAAGAAGGACACATGCCGGCCAGCCTAAGTGTTCCGGAGCAGTAGCAAGCTACCATGGCTCGGTGGAAACACTAGGAGACATTTCCCGGTAAGAGAGGCTACTAAGGAAAAACAACTAGATAGTCAGATCCCACACATACCAAGCATTTCAATAACATACACACAATATGCTCGATATGTGCAAATACAACATGGCATCACATCATGACTCTACGACTCAAGTATTTATTCATTAGGCTCCGAGGAGCGAGATATTACAAGCAGGGGTCTCATGACCCAACATTCAGAGCATACAAATCAAACACATGCGGAAGCTAACATGTCTGAGTACAGACATCTACAAATGAAAAAGGCTTAGAAGCCTGACTATCTACCAGATCCTGCCGAGGGCACAAGATCGTAGCTGAGGTAACAAGCTAAACGTCGAAGTCCACGTGGAACTACTAGCGAGACTGAAGTCTCTCTGCAAAAACATAAAATAGGCAAACATGAGTACAAATGTACCCAGCAAGACTTACATCAGAACTAACTACATATGCATCATTATCAACAAGGGGATGGTGGGGTTTAACTGCAGCAAGCCAGCTTTGACTCGGTGGCTATCCTGAACTACGACTGCAAGTAACTCTTTGAGGTGGCGCACACGAGTCCACATATTCACCATATCAATACACCACTATGGATCCGCTCCCGTCTCCCTACGAGAACGCCATCCATAGCACTCACACTTATCTTGCGTATTTTAGAGTATCCACTTTCACTTGTCTATGAACTGTTATAGGCAACCCAGAAGTCCTTTACCGCGGACACGGCTATTCGAATAGATGATGTTAACCCTGCAGGGGTGTACTTCTTCACACACGCTCTCACCACTTACCGCCGTTTACACGACATGTACTCGGCAACCTTCAAGCGGAAGCCCAACATGGGTGTCGGCCACGACCTACCTAAACACTCAGGTTCCTAGTCCAGGTTTATCGCCTATTTGGGTTCCATCCGTGAGGAGATCCGGCCGAAGTTACGCTCACAGCCCCAAACGATGTGAACAGGGTTCCGTGACACCAAACGGGCGCCCGGTTTACCCGGCCACGTGCCTACCGCATCACAGCCCACCCCTACGGTCAGCGCTGCGCACGGCCTCCAGCATACTACAAACACCAGAAACTACTTGCAACTCCTGGACAGAGGACAAGGGTGATTAAGAAGCCGAGAGGGTCCATTGGTTTCGGGCCCAATGCGTGGTAGTAGCTGAATCATGGATCACAAACACAGAACTCAGTTCCTGAGGACGGCCGCAATGAGACAACCCACCATGTACTCCTACATGGCCTCTCACCGCTACCTTTACCAAATCGTGTTCACACACTTAGCTCACACACAGTAGGACATGTTCACACACCTCTGATTCATCCTCGATGAATCAGACCCGACTCAACTCTAAGCATAGCAGGCATGACAAACAAGCATGAATGAGTAGGCACAACAGGGCTCAAACAACTCCTACTCATGCTAGTGGGTTTCATCTATTTACTGTGGAATGACAGGTCATGCAAAGGATAAAGGGGTTCAGCTACCGCAGCAAGTAACAGATGAATCGTTGTTGTCCTAATGCAGTAAAAGAGAGCAGGGCGAGAGAGTGGGATTGTATCGGAATGAACAAGGGGGTTTTGCTTGCCTGGCACTTCTGAAGATAACATTGAGTCTTCATCAGTGTCAACGATCACATCATCGGTACCACGTCTACCCAGGGGGAACAACACCGGCAAACACAGAAGAAACACGATCAATGCAATGCACAATATGATGCATGCTATGATATGGCAATATGAATGTGTTTTGGGCTAATGCACCTAGCTATGATTTAAATGAAGTTGGTTTGAATACAAGATTCAAATTCCAACTCCATATATGATTATTTAAATGCCCTTTGTTTGTTTTGTCCAAAACAGAGGACAAACATTGTTCAAACATGCATGAAAATGGTACAGATGGATTCCTTGAATTTTTTTGATAATTTTTCATATATAATTTGTTTGATTTGGAGCTACGGTTGATTTTATATGAATTTTAGAAGTTTTGGGAATTTTCTGGATTTTTCAGAAAAGAATAAATACAGAAAAAGATTAAGTGCGTCAGCATGACGTCGGGGTGACGTCATCAGGTCAAAGGCGCCAGCCCAGGTCAAACCTGACGGCTGGGACCCGCACGTCAGTGTAACAGGGAAGGGACAGAGGCTGACTTGTGGGTCCGGTCAATGCTGACGTGGCCAAGTCAACGGTGACAGGCAGGGCCCTCTGAGATTAGTGCTAATTTAACAGAGAGGTTAAACTAATTAATTTAGGCACGGGGGCCCACTTGGCAGTGGCTCTAGGGGGTGATTAGCGGGGTGTTTAGGCCCTAATTAAGTGGCCACGTCGACAGTCGCCGGAGTTTCGCCGGCGACGACCTAAACTGCGGCGGCAACTCGTCGGAATTGCGCTACGAGCGGCGGCTGGTCGCGCGGAGACCACCGGGGCATAGCCCGTCGTCGTCCGCGTCCAGGGAAGCAGGTTGGAGGCTGCGGGGGCGCCGGAATTCATGCCGGCGACGAGCTTTGGCGGCGGTGGTGCTCGGTGATGCACGGGCGCATCGCTACGGTGCGTCAGTGAGCAAAAGGAGAGGCTGGGCAGCACCTGCTAGGCACGGGGAGCACCACGAGCAGCACGGTGAGGTCAGGGGGGGCATGGAGGCTATGCGTGCAGCAGCAATGGCGGACGGCGGCTTCGGTGCTCGTGGGAAACGGCGCTACAGCACGGGGGCGAGCACAAGGAGTTAGGGGAGAAGGTAAGTGGCTCACGGCGAGTCAGACGGTGCAGCCGGTGGGGCCGGGGAGGCTCTGGACGCGGTGAATCAAGCGACGGAGATCGCCGGCACCGAGGTTGAAGAAGACGTCCGGGGCGGCGATGCAGCGCTCCCTTGGTTGCTTGGCTCGGCGTGGACGAGGAGGACGACGATGCGGAGCTCGGGGATACGAAGAGGGAGCGAGGGAGTGGCTGTGGCTGCGGCGGTGACGAACGGCGGCGACGATGGCGTTCGGCCGTTCGCGGGAGAGAGAAAGAGAGGAGGGGGAGGAATGAGAGAGAGGGAGAGAGGTGCGGGGCGTCGCGTGGCGTCGTCCGGTCCATCCAGAGCGACAAGGAGGGCGCCAGGCAGGCAGAGAGGGAGGTGGCGTGGCGCGGCGGAGCGCGCGCGCGTCGTGCACGCGCCCGTCCCCCTGTCGAGGACGAAGACGACAGAGGAGGGGCGGCTGGGCCGGGCTGGCCAGCTGGGCCGGCCAGGCCGCACAGGGGCTGGGCCGCAGGTAAGACTACGTAAGGTTTTTTCCCTTTTATTTCTGTTTTCTGTTTTCCTGCAACTTTGTTGAATTTTTAAAAATACTTAAACAGCTCCAAAATTCACCAAAGTGCTCCTGGTCCATAGTTGGAATATATCCAACATGGAACATTTTTGTTTGGGATTATTTGAGCATTTGAAATATTTAATAGCATTTAAATGCCCAAATGCAAATACTATATGATTTAATTCAGTGACCAAATATGTCCTGCAAAAATATAAACCATTTTTGGTAGATGCTTCCACCTCAAAGCAGAAATGTTGAACATTTTTAGAGGACATTTTGAGTTCAATGAAAAAGGTTTTATTTTGACCCTAGTTGAATTCATTTGGTGCTAGGGCTTAGTCAATCCCCATTTCAAATTTCTTTGGAATTTAAACATGATGCAACACTCTAATGCATGCCCTAGGCATTGTCAGAACTAGGGATGTGACAACTCACCCCCACTAAACAAGAATCTCGACCCGAGATTCAAGCGTAGGGTAAGATAAAAGGGAAACGCAAACTAAAATAATCTTCACGATCCAAGTTGCACTTCAAATGAACGTTGATTCGATCACCATCATTGTCTCGAAGTCTTGCTCTGAGAACTCCAACTAACTTGACAATGAGAGGAAAGAGAAACTCTAAAAGAATCGATCTTCTCGGAGATCAAACAGCTTAGAATCAGCTCACGGGGTGAGTCATAAAAACATCTCGCAAGCTAAGATACAAAGCACACATCTAGAGGAATGGAGTGGAACAGATGACGAGGGTTCACTAGGTAGACAACAATTCCACACCTAAGAGGGTGGTGAACGGTTGTCAACGTAGCGAGAGTTTGAGTTGCCATGATACCATAACGGGGAACCTTAGGGAAGGTGACTCGTAGAGATATCCCCTTAAGTGGCAAAAAGAATTACCTTTGATTCAGAGATCATTGAAATTCTTTATACCAGCCTAAGGCAATTCACCATCGATCATTTGAAGGAGTCCGAAAGAATGACATTCCCGGGCCAGAATGGATGATGTGGATTACCTTATTGAAGACAACACAAGGGATGATTTTGCTTATCATCGGAAATGGATGGGACCCATGGTAGAATGGTACATTGGCGGTGCAAGCTGGGAACAGAATGCAAATGCTGGGAATGATTCTGGTAACTGGGGAGAACCCAACAATAGAGAGTGAGTCCACTGTTTGAAAAGTTATAGCATAATCAAGGAGACTGAGGGCAATCCAGTTAGTGCCGAGGATAACACCTAGCGCTTGTGCGTGCTCTCAAGAACTTGAGCATTTCCATATTCATCAAGGTTTTACCAATATCCGTGTTAAGGATCCTGGCAACACAACATACTACCATGATGGATTTCGATGGACGATGCAGATGCAAAGGAGGATAACCTTCTCAGATTTCACCTTAGCGGGGCCAAGGAAACAAAATCTGGATGATCGACCGAGAGACATTTAGCACTCCGCTTCTAATGTTCTCGTTGATGTACTAGCGTATCCCATTCATAGATATGGTTTGGTATCTAGAACATCAAGTAAAGGTCGGACTTCGGGAGCACAAAAATCCATAAGGGATAGCTAGGGAGTAAATCCTACGATGTCCTTATGGGGAGGTGGCCAACTTCTTCAGTCAAGATACTACAATAATAGGTCTTCCAGCTGGGTGTGTTGGCCATGACATCCATTTTATCGGGTTACAGAGAGACCAATATTGTAACCATTGGAAAACATTCCAACCATCATATCTGCCTGAGATTCGGATCCGGTTGGTGTCAGAATATTCTAGACTCATCGAGTCTAGGAAGAAAAATGAAAGTTTGCAACACAAATCGATGAGATAACGTTGCGAGATTCTCGGGGGGTGAACTATGGTAGTAAGCTCCAAAACATGAGCTGGTTCTGCTACACACATGTGAACACGCTGCCTCAGACAAGCATGACCACGTGGTAGTCTTATAATAAAACACTACCAAGTTCAGGTGGGGGAACCATCAACAAGGATGTCGAAGTCCTTGCATAAGGCATGCTCTTAAGAAGGAACTTCTTCTCCTTGACAAATCAATCGGTGGCTTGGTGTGCTCGGGACACATATGGAATGAAGGTTGCAAGTCTCCAGACCACAGAATACTTCGCACGTATGCATGACTGACTTGGGATGATTCCAGAGGAAGCAACATTGACTTTCTCGAATCCACGGCGGCAACTTGCTCCAAGTGCACATGAATTAGAGGAAGTCACTTCTTACATCCGAGCATATGCTTCATGAGCTAGCATGAACAAATGCTTTAAAAAGTTTCCAACACTAGCTTAATGTTCAACAAAATTATGGAGAAGACAAGGATGTTGTCGATGGGCTCAACAACAATTCATCAAGATTCCCATGAAGATGGAATTCCATAATTATGTGAACAAGTGATAGCATTGGTCAGACCTAAAAGATATAATGGTGTATGCTCGAGGAAAATCCACGAGTAAGAAAACATTACGAACATCGTTGGTACTGATTTGATTTGAGAATAGCCCATACTCAAGTCAAAGTTTTGACAACGCAATAGATCCAACAACTGATCGCGAGGACCAATCAATGGGGATATCATCTTTCTTCAACACATATACATGATATCCCTTAACATGAGCTAAGTCGGACAAGCTTTTATCTTCCAACTCTCCAAGTTGTTGTTTAGCTTAACCAACTAGCTCAGGGGTATACAACACAGATTCTTGGAGAAGGGGTGGTTACAAGAAACCAACTTGATCACGAACTCAGCATAGCGGTCAGGTGACAACCTGGTAATACTTCCGAGAAGATATACGGAAAATCACGAACCACCGGTATGTTACTAAGCTCGAGAGCAATCTTGCTTTTCAGGGCAAGACGATATGATCAATAGAGCGAAAATTTGAAATAAACCTAACTCATCGATAGAGGAGTGTACCAGGGAAAATGGACTAGGTGGCACGATCAATCCTAGGATGATGATTCAATAACCAACACGCTAAGAATGAGAATATTGTCCATTTACTACCAAGCAACGAGGTTGCTGGAAGTATCGATTTCACACATCACAGTTCACTTGTCGGCATTCCGGTTACAATAACACGGGGCCGAGGAATGAAAAATGATAGCGAGAAGTATCACTATGTCAAGAATTCGTGAGAAATGGTGCAATTCTCATGACAGTCCTGACATAAAGAGGGCAATACTTCAAGGTAGAACAGAGCAAAGGCTAGATTAGCAATTTGATCTGCGGAGCGCAACTTCTTTGACCCAATCCTGGATATGGATGAGGTACTGGAGTTTGTTTCTCCTAGTCATTCCAGATAGAATGGCTTGACGGACCACAAGAGTAATAGGCATCGATAATCGAATGCTCGCATACTCTTGACTACCAACTGATAGACAAGGGTCAGAATACAACTAAAGGGGGACAACTCAAAGGAACATATGATTTTCTGAGTTGTGGATGCATAGATTAGTATGTCGAACCAAGTTCAACATTTTTCTTCCAGATAATCCATGTGGAAAGGTAGAACTGGCGGAGTCACAATATAAAATGAAGAACTCATCAAGAGCATTCTTATTGTGATCTTTTGGTTCAAAGAATTTCTGCCATAAGTGGTTCATAGTATTTGGAAGGAAATACCACGGACCTCGAGGACTAATGCAAAGGTTACTAATTTCCTAAAGGAACTAGCAAACACTATCAACATGAGGTAAGTGGGGTGAATCTCGGGTTCAAAACCCTGAAGTAGATTACCTACTAACTAAATGGCATCACGGGATGCTTTCGAGAATAAAGGCCAGAATCCTCACAATGGGACACAAAACGTGGCTAGAGTACTAGATGATCCCCTAAGACACCTAGGGTCATAATAATAATTCCAACATATACGTCGAGGCAATAGAATACCTCAACTCACCGATTAGTGTGGCTAATCTGGCCCAAAGGGAAATCGGAATGGGAGGAAGGGATTTTACAAATGCTTCAGACTATTTAGAAACCTGGGATGACTCGGACAGCATAACGGCTGTAAAAGCTCAAAAGTTTGGAGACATACAACAAAATGGTGGCATGACCACTCAACATCACAATACCAAGGTTTCGAGATCAACAGTTATGAACATACGGAAGTAGTAAAAATTGAACTGAGAATTGAAACTATCAATTCTATAAGTCTATGGATTAGTAACACGTCATCCCGATAGATAGATGAGAAGGCCTAGTTCTTAATCCCCGTAGAAGAGAAGAGGTTGACTCAGATCAGAAGGCCATGAGGTAAAGGAGTAAAAAGAGCCTTACGTTCCATCCCACAATCAATTCCCCTACATATAACTAAAGCATTTCTAGACTCAACTTCGACCAGTTTGGCTTGGTAATCCTACAGGCAGTCAAGCTCTGATACCAAAGCTGTCAGGACCCCGACTCAATGCCACATCGATCTAGCATGTAACACCTCATATCACTTTGCGGCCTCACGCATGGTATTCCCACGGGTGTCGCCTTACCTTTGCCCGGGACCGTTTGCGCCTTTTGGCACACGTATATGATAGTGTCGCTAGCATCCATATGATAAGGAGCCTGGGCTGACATGGCTAGTCGTAAACCCAAAGTGGCACAGACTTACAGGTACAGGCATCCATGACCCAGCATCGAACGTGTCGGCCATCAGCGAGTGAGTTCCGGGCTGTAGCACTGGGCTAGCAGGACTCCGGTGAACCGGGCTGTAGCGGGCTAACAGGACTCCGGTATTCATCGCGTGACATTTCCCCGAAGGGACAGACACAGGAACGAAGAAGGACACATGCCGGCCAGCCTAAGTGTTCCGGAGCAGTAGCAAGCTACCATGGCTCGGTGGAAACACTAGGAGACATTTCCCGGTAAGAGAGGCTACTAAGGAAAAACAACTAGATAGTCAGATCCCACACATACCAAGCATTTCAATAACATACACACAATATGCTCGATATGTGCAAATACAACATGGCATCACATCATGACTCTACGACTCAAGTATTTATTCATTAGGCTCCGAGGAGCGAGATATTACAAGCAGGGGTCTCATGACCCAACATTCAGAGCATACAAATCAAACACATGCGGAAGCTAACATGTCTGAGTACAGACATCTACAAATGAAAAAGGCTTAGAAGCCTGACTATCTACCAGATCCTGCCGAGGGCACAAGATCGTAGCTGAGGTAACAAGCTAAACGTCGAAGTCCACGTGGAACTACTAGCGAGACTGAAGTCTCTCTGCAAAAACATAAAATAGGCAAACGTGAGTACAAATGTACCCAGCAAGACTTACATCAGAACTAACTACATATGCATCATTATCAACAAGGGGATGGTGGGGTTTAACTGCAGCAAGCCATCTTTGACTCGGTGGCTATCCTGAACTACGACTGCAAGTAACTCTTTGAGGTGGCGCACACGAGTCCACATATTCACCATATCAATACACCACTATGGATCCGCTCCCGTCTCCCTACGAGAACGCCATCCATAGCACTCACACTTATCTTGCGTATTTTAGAGTATCCACTTTCACTTGTCTATGAACTGTTATAGGCAACCCAGAAGTCCTTTACCGCGGACACGGCTATTCGAATAGATGATGTTAACCCTGCAGGGGTGTACTTCTTCACACACGCTCTCACCACTTACCGCCGTTTACACGACATGTACTCGGCAACCTTCAAGCGGAAGCCCAACATGGGTGTCGGCCACGACCTACCTAAACACTCAGGTCCCTAGTCCAGGTTTATCGCCTATTTGGGTTCCATCCGTGAGGAGATCCGGCCGAAGTTACGCTCACAGCCCCAAACGATGTGAACAGGGTTCCGTGACACCAAACGGGCGCCCGGTTTACCCGGCCACGTGCCTACCGCATCACAGCCCACCCCTACGGTCAGCGCTGCGCACGGCCTCCAGCATACTACAAACACCAGAAACTACTTGCAACTCCTGGACAGAGGACAAGGGTGATTAAGAAGCCGAGAGGGTCCATTGGTTTCGGGCCCAATGCGTGGTAGTAGCTGAATCATGGATCACAAACACAGAACTCAGTTCCTGAGGACGGCCGCAATGAGACAACCCACCATGTACTCCTACATGGCCTCTCACCGCTACCTTTACCAAATCGTGTTCACACACTTAGCTCACACACAGTAGGACATGTTCACACACCTCTGATTCATCCTCGATGAATCAGACCCGACTCAACTCTAAGCATAGCAGGCATGACAAACAAGCATGAATGAGTAGGCACAACAGGGCTCAAACAACTCCTACTCATGCTAGTGGGTTTCATCTATTTACTGTGGAATGACAGGTCATGCAAAGGATAAAGGGGTTCAGCTACCGCAGCAAGTAACAGATGAATCGTTGTTGTCCTAATGCAGTAAAAGAGAGCAGGGCGAGAGAGTGGGATTGTATCGGAATGAACAAGGGGGTTTTGCTTGCCTGGCACTTCTGAAGATAACATTGAGTCTTCATCAGTGTCAACGATCACATCATCGGTACCACGTCTACCCAGGGGGAACAACACCGGCAAACACAGAAGAAACACGATCAATGCAATGCACAATATGATGCATGCTATGATATGGCAATATGAATGTGTTTTGGGCTAATGCACCTAGCTATGATTTAAATGAAGTTGGTTTGAATACAAGATTCAAATTCCAACTCCATATATGATTATTTAAATTCCCTTTGTTTGTTTTGTCCAAAACAGAGGACAAACATTGTTCAAACATGCATGAAAATGGTACAGATGGATTCCTTGAATTTTTCTGATAATTTTTCATATATAATTTGTTTGATTTGGAGCTACGGTTGATTTTATATGAATTTTAGAAGTTTTGGGAATTTTCTGGATTTTTCAGAAAAGAATAAATACAGAAAAAGATTAAGTGCGTCAGCGTGACGTCGGGGTGACGTAATCAGGTCAAAGGCGCCAGCCCAGGTCAAACCTGACGGCTGGGACCCGCACGTCAGTGTAACAGGGAAGGGACAGAGGCTGACTTGTGGGTCCGGTCAATGCTGACGTGGCCAAGTCAACGGTGACAGGCGGGGCCCTCTGAGATTAGTGCTAATTTAACAGAGAGGTTAAACTAATTAATTTAGGCACGGGGGCCCACTTGGCAGTGGCTCTAGGGGGTGATTTGCGGGGTGTTTAGGCCCTAATTAAGTGGCCACGTCGACAGTCGCCGGAGTTTCGCCGGCGATGACCTAAACTGCGGCGGCAACTCGTCGGAATTGCGCTACGAGCGGCGGCTGGTCGCGCGGAGACCACCGGGGCGTAGCCCGTCGTCGTCCGCGTCCAGGGAAGCAGGTTGGAGGCTGCGGGGGCGCTGGAATTCATGCCGGCGACGAGCTTTGGCAGCGGTGGTGCTCGGTGATGCACGGGCGCATCGCTACGGTGCGTCAGTGAGCAAAAGGAGAGGCTGGGCAGCACCTGCTAGGCACGGGGAGCACCACGAGCAGCACGGTGAGGCCAGGGGGGGCATGGAGGCTATGCGTGCAGCAGCAATGGCGGACGGCGGCTTCGGTGCTCGTGGGGAACGGCGCTACAGCACGGGGGCGAGCACAAGGAGTTAGGGGAGAAGGTAAGTGGCTCACGGCGAGTCAGACGGTGCAGACGGTGGGGCCGGGGAGGCTCTGGACGCGGTGAATCAAGCGACGGAGATCGCCGGCACCGAGGTTGAAGAAGACGTCCGGGGCGGCGATGCAGCGCTCCCTTGGTTGCTTGGCTCGGCGTGGACGAGGAGGACGACGATGCGGAGCTCGGGGATACGAAGAGGGAGCGAGGGAGTGGCTGTGGCTGCGGCGGTGACGAACGGCGGCGACGATGGCGTTCGGCCGTTCGCGGGAGAGAGAAACAGAGGAGGGGGAGGAATGAGAGAGAGGGAGAGAGGTGCGGGGCGTCGCGTGGCGTCGTCCGGTCCATCCAGAGCGACGAGGAGGGCGCCAGGCAGGCAGAGAGGGAGGTGGCGTGGCGCGGCGGAGCGCGCGCGCGTCGTGCACGCGCCCGTCCCCCTGTCGAGGACGAAGACGACAGAGGAGGGGCGGCTGGGCCGGGCTGGCCAGCTGGGCCGGCCAGGCCGCACAGGGGCTGGGCCGCAGGTAAGACTACGTAAGGTTTTTTCCCTTTTATTTCTGTTTTCTGTTTTCCTGCAACTTTGTTGAATTTTTAAAAATACTTAAACAGCTCCAAAATTCACCAAACTGCTCCTGGTCCATAGTTGGAATATATCCAACATGGAACATTTTTGTTTGGGATTATTTGAGCATTTGAAATATTTAATAGCATTTAAATGCCCAAATGCAAATACTATATGATTTAATTCAGTGACCAAATATGTCCTGCAAAAATATAAACCATTTTTGGTAGATGCTTCCACCTCAAAGCAGAAATGTTGAACATTTTTAGAGGACATTTTGAGTTCAATGAAAAAGGTTTTATTTTGACCCTAGTTGAATTCATTTGGTGCTAGGGCTTAGTCAATCCCCATTTCAAATTTCTTTGGAATTTAAACATGATGCAACACTCTAATGCATGCCCTAGGCATTGTCAGAACTAGGGATGTGACAAACACACCGCAAAAAGAAGATTACATCGAATAGATCTCCACAAGAGAGGGGGAGAACATTGTATTGAGATCCAAAAAGAGAGAAGAAGCCATCTAGCTACTAGCTATGGACCCGAAGGTCTGAAGTAAACTACTCACACTTCATCGGAGGGGCTATGGTGATGATGTAGAATCCCTCCGTGGTGGATGCCCCCTCCGGCGGAGCTCCAGAACAGGCCCCAAGATGGGATCTCGTGGATACAGAAGGTTGCGGTGGTGGAATTAGGTTTTTTTGGCTCCTTTTCTGATCATATGGGGATACGTAGGTATATATAGAAGGAAGGAGTACGTCAGTGGAGCTCCGAGGGGCCCACGAGGTAGGGGGCCCGCCCAGGGGGGCGCCATCCACCCTCGTGACCGCCTCGTGGCTTTCTTGACGGGGGGTCCAAGTCTCCTGGGTCTTATCCGATGAGTAAATCACGTTCCCGAAGGTTTCATTCCGTTTGGACTCCGTTTGATATTCTGTTTCTTCGAAATGCTGAAAAAGGCAAAAAACAGCAATTCTGGGCTGGGCCTCCGGTTAATAGGTTAGTCCCAAAAATAATATAAAAGTGGAAAATAAAGCCCAATATAGTCCAAAACAGTAGATAAAGTAGCATGGAGCAATAAAAAATTATAGATACGTTGGAGACGTATCAAGCATCCCCAAGCTTAATTCCTGCTCGTCCTCGAGTAGGTAAATGATAAAAAAGAATTTTTGATGCGGAGTGATACTTTGGCATAATTTCAATGTAAATCTTCTTAATCATGGTATGAATATTCAGATCCGAAAGATTCAAGACAAAAGTTCATATTGACATAAAAATAATAATACTTCAAGCATACTGACAAAGCAATTATGTCTTCTCAAAATAACATGGCCAAAGAAAGTTATCCCTACAAAATCATATAGTTTGGCTATGCTCCATCTTCCCCACACAAAGTATTTAAATCATGCACAACCCCGATGACAAACCAAGCAATTGTTTCATACTTTAACATTTTCAAACTTTTTCAATCTTCACGCAATACATGAGCGTGAGCCATGGATATAGCACTATATGTGGAGTAGAACGGTGGTTGTGGAGAAGACAAAAAGAGGGAAGATAGTCTCACATCAACTAGGCGTATCAATGGGCTATGGAGATGTCCATCAATAGATATCAATGTGAGTGAGTAGGGATTGCCATGCAACGGATGCACTAGAGCTATAAGTATATGAAAGCTCAACTAAAGAAACTAAGTGGGTGTGCATCCAACTCGCTTGCTCATGAAGACCTAGGGCATTTTGAGGAAGCCCATCTTTGGAATATACAAGCCAAGTTCTATAATGAAAAATTCCCACTAGTATATGAAAGTGACGAAATGAGAGACTCTCTATCATGAAGATCATGGTGCTACTTTGAAGCACAAGTGTGGTAAAAAAGGATAGTAGCATTGTCACTTCTCTCTTTTTCTCTCATTTTTTTATTTGGGCCTTTTCTCTTTTTTTATGGCCTCTTTTTTTTCGTCCGGAGTCTCATCCCGAATTGTGGGGGAATCATAGACTCCATCATCCTTTCCTCACTTGGGACAATGCTCTAATAATGATGATCATCACACTTTTATTTTCCTTACAACTCAACAATTACAACTCGATACTTAGAACAAAGTATGAATCTATATGAATGCCTCTGGTGGTGTACCGGGATATGCAATGAATCATGAGTGACATGTATGAAAGAATTATGAACGGTGGCTTTGCCACAAATACAATGTCAACTACATGATCATGCTAGCAATATGACAATGATGGAGCGTGTCATAATAAACGGAACGGTGGAAAGTTGCATGGCAATATATCTCGGAATGGCTATGGAAATGCCATGATAGGTAGGTATGGTGGCTGTTTTGAGGAAGGTATATGGTGGGTGTATGATATCGGCGAAAAGTGCGCGGTATTAGAGAGGCTAGCAAAGGTGGAAGGATGGGAAAAAGTGCGTATAATCCATGGACTCAACATTAGTCATAAAGAACTCATATACTTATTGCAAAAATCTAGAAGTTATCAAAGCAAAGTATTACGTGCATGCTCCTAGGGGGATAGATTGGTAGGAAAAGACCATCGCTCGTCCCCGACCGCCACTCATAAGGAAGACAATCAATAAATAAATCATGCTCCGAGTTCATCACATAACGGTTCACCATATGTGCATGCTACGGGAATCACAAACTTCAACACAAGTATTCCTTGAATTCACAACTACTCAACTAGCATGACTCTAATATTATCACCTTCATATCTCAAAACAATTATCAAGCATTAAACTTATCTTAGTATTCAACGCACTCAAAAGAAAGTTTCACATATCTTGAATACCAAGTATATTAACATTAAGCAAATTACCATGCTATTAACGACTCTCAAAATAATCTAAGTGAAGCATGAGAGATCAAGTTTCTTTAAAACAAATCCACCATCGTGCTCTAAAAGATCTAAGTGAAGCACTAGAGCAAAAATTATCATGCTCAAAAGATATAAGTGAAGCACTATGAGCAAAACTATCAAGCTCAAAAGATATAAGTGAAGAACATAGAGTATTCTAACAAATTGCAATTCATGTATGGCTCGCTCAAAAGGTGTGTACAGCAAAGATGATTGTGGTAGACTAACAAGCAAAGACTCAAATAATATAAGACGCTCCAAGCAAAACACATATCATGTTGGTGAATAAAAATATAGCTCTAAGTAAATTACCCATGGAAGTGGATGAAAGAGGGGATGCCTTCCGGGGCATCCCCAAGCTTTGACTTTTTGGTGTCCTTGGGTTATCTTGGGGATGCCATGGGCATCCCCAAGCTTAGGCTATTGCCACTCCTTGTCCCATAATCCACCAAAAGAATTCACCCAAAACTTGAAAACTTCACAACACAAAACTCAACAGAAATCTCGTGAGCTCCGTTAGAGAAAGAAAACAAAAGACTACTTCAAAGTACTGTAATGAACTCATTCTTTATTTATATTGGTGTTAAACCTACTGTATTCCAACTTCTCTATGGTTTATAAACTAATTTACTAGCCACAGATTCTTCAAAATAAGCAAACAACACGCGAAAAACAGAATCTGTCAAAAACAGAACAGTCTGTAGTAATCTGTAACTAACGCAAACTTCTGGAACTCTAAAAATTCTACCAAAATAGGAAGTCCTGGAAAATTTGTTTATTGATCATAAGAAAAAAGAATCAACGCAAAATCACTCTCCAGTAAAGAATGGCAGCTAATCTCTTGAGCGCTAAAGTTTCTGTTTTTCAGCAGAATCAAATCAACTATTATCGTAGGTTATCCTATAGGTCCTACTTGGCACAAACACTAACTAAAACATAAAACCACATCTAAACAGAAGGTAGATGGATTATTTATTGCTAAACAGAAGAAAAAACAAAAAACACAAAATAAAATTGGGTTGCCTCCCAACAAGCGCTATCGTTTAACGCCCCTAGCTAGGCATAAAAGCAAGGATAGATCTAGGTATTGCCATCTTTGGTAGGCAATTCTTCAATGAGGCATCTACCTCCCTTAGAATTTTCTTTCTTTCTAGAAATTATCAAACCAAATTCATTCGTAGCAAATTGTTCCTTAATGATAGTAAAAAGATCGGGATGAATACTTATAGATTTAAGATCCGCATTTTCCTTACTAGATGATTCACCCTTATTTTTAGGAACATACATAAGCTTGACAATTTTAGTAGGAGGACTAGGAGTATTCTTTACGGAAGAAAAAGCGGTTCCCAAATTGGTAATGATACCCTCAAGTTTATCGATACGAGTAGAGTCTAGATTTATTTTTTCATTAACCATGGGTTCCTTCTCCTTAATATTTTTCAAAGTAATTCCTACCTTAGATCCATATTGAGTAATTTGATTATGAATCTTTTTATCTAGATTTTCAATGGATTCAATGGTAGCAACTTTGTTTTCAATAATTTCAAGCCTTTGCATAACATGCTCCAAAGTTAACATAGTTCCATTAACCAAAAGAGGAGGTGAGCCAAATAAATCTATTAAAGCATTATAGGAATCAAAAGTATGGCTACCCAAGAAATTCCCTCCGGTAATGGTATCAAGGATATATCTATACCAAGGATTAGCACCTACATAAAAGTTGCGAAGAAGAACTGAAGTAGATTGCTTCCTGGTAGATCTATTTTGAGCATTGCAAATTCTATACCAAGCATCTTTTAGATTTTCTCCCTCCCTTTGTTTAAAATTTAGCACTTCATTCTCGGGAGATAACGGAGAAGATATAAGACTAGTCATGATGACAAGCAAGCAAACTAACACACGAGCAAACAAAAGGACGGGGAAAAGGCAACGGAAAGAGAGGAGGAGATTGGGAAAGAGAGGGCGAATAAAACGGCAAGGGTGAAGTGGGGGAGAGGAAAACGAGAGGCAAATGGAAAATAATGTAATGCGAGAGATAGGGATTGTGATGGGTACTTGGTATGTTGAATTTTGCGTAAGCCTCCCCGGCAACGGCGCCAGAAATCCTTCTTGCTACGTCTCGAGCTTGCATTGGTTTTCCCCAAAGAGGAAGGGATGATGCAACACAGTAGCGTAAGTATTTCCCTCAGTTTTTGAGAACCAATGTATCAATCCAGTAGGAGGTCACGCGCAAGTCCCTCGTACCTGCACAACACGATAGCAACTCGCAACCAACGCTTAGGGGTTGTCAATCCCTCCACGGTCACTTACGAGAGTGAGATCTGATAGAGATAATGTTTTTGGTATTTTTGATAGATAGATGCAAAGTAAAAAGTAAAGGCAAAGTAAAAACAAAGCAAGTAAATAAAGTGATATAGATTGATATGATGAGAATAGACCCGGGGGCCATAGGTTTCACTAGTGGCTTCTCTCAAGAGCATAACTATTCTATGGTGGGTGAACAAATTACTGTTGAGAAATTGACAGAATTGAGCATAGTTATGAGTATATCTAGGCAATGATCATGTATATAGGCATCACGTCCGTGACAAGTAGATCGAAACGATTCTGCATCTACTACTATTACTCCACTCATCGACCGCTATCCAGCATGCATCTAGAGTATTAAGTTAAAAACAGAGTAACGCTTTAAGCAAGATGACATGATGTAGAGGGATAAATTCATGCAATATGATAAAAAACCCATCTTGTTATCCTCGATGGCAACAATACAATACGTGCCTTGCAACTCTTTCTGTCACTGAGTAAGGACACCGCAAGATTGAACCCAAAGCCGTGCACTTCTTCCATTGCAAGAACTACCAATCTAGTTGGCCAAACCAAACGGATAATTCGAAGAGACATGCAAAGATAACTCAATCATACATAAAAGAATTCAGAGAAGAATCAAATATTTTCCAAAGATAATACTGGATCATAAACCCACAATTCATCGCTCTCAACAAACACACCACAAAAAGAAGATTACATCGAATAGATCTCCACAAGAGAGGGGGAGAACATTGTATTGAGATCCAAAAAGAGAGAAGAAGCCATCTAGATACTAGCTATGGACCCGAAGGTCTGAAGTAAACTACTCACACTTCATCGGAGGGGCTATGGTGATGATGTAGAAGCCCTCCATGGTGGATGCCCCCTCCGGCGGAGCCCCAGAACAGGCCCCGAGATGGGATCTCGTTGATACAGAAGGTTGCGGTGGTGGAATTAGGTTTTTTTGGCTCCTTTTCTGATCATACGGGGATACGTAGGTATATATAGGAGGAAGGAGTACGTCGGTGGAGCTCCGAGGGGCCCACGAGGTAGGGGGCGCGCCCAGGGGGGCGCCCTCCACCCTCGTGACCGCCTCGTGGCTTTCTTGACGGAGGGCCCAAGTCTCCTGGGTCTTATCCGATGAGTAAATCACGTTCCCGAAGGTTTCATTCCGTTTGGACTCCGTTTGATATTCTGTTTCTTCGAAATACTGAAAAAGGCAAAAAACAGCAATTCTGGGCTGGGACTCCGGTTAATAGGTTAGTCCCAAAAATAATATAAACGTGGAAAATAAAGCCCAATATAGTCCAAAATAGTAGATAAAGTAGCATGGAGCAATCAAAAATTATAGATACATTGGAGACGTATCAAGGAGGAGGAGGAGGAAGAGGAGGAGGAAGTCGACCCTCCCCATACTGAAAGGCGATCCAAGCTCGCCCATGACCCCGCAGTCGAGCGTGGCAAAGCGGCCGTGCCTGTTGGGCAGTCGACTAAACACCCTCGGACGACCTCTCCGGTGCCGACTGAGAAAGCGTCGAAGCAACCCCGAGCGGCGTCATCAAAGCCGACGAAGGCCCTGCCGAAGATGAGGATGGTGATTCCCACTATTTCTGGGTAATAGTAGAACTTGTGTTTTCTTGTTTGGCATGGATAATCTCTTGGTCGACTCGTTGGTTAACCGACTGGTTTTTGAAATCTGCAGTGCTGCTACCTCCGAGACCTCAGCCAGGAACAAAGACCAAGAAATGGAAGATGCTGCCACCTCCAACCTGTTGGAAATATGCCCTAGAGGCAATAATAAATGTATTATTATATTTCATTGTTCATGATAATTGTCTTTTATTCATGCTATAACTGTATTATCCGGAAATCGTAATACATGTGTGAATTCATAGACCACAATATGTCCCTAGTGAGCCTCTAGTTGACTAGCTCGTTGTGATCAACAGATAGTCATGGTTTCCTGACTATGGACATTGGATGTCATTGATAACGGGATCACATCATTAGGAGAATGATGTGATGGACAAGACCCAACCCTAAGCATAGCACAAAGATCGTGTAGTTCGTTTGCTAGAGCTTTGCCAATGTCAAGTATCTCTTCCTTCGACCATGAGATCGTGTAACTCCCGAATACCGTAGGAGTGCCTTGGGTGTATCAAACATCACAACGTAACTGGGTGACTATAAAGGTGCATTACAGGTATCTCCGAAAGTATCTGTTGGGTTGACACGGATCGAGACTGGGATTTGTCACTCCGTATGACGGAGAGGTATCTCTGGGCCCACTCGGTAATGCATCATCATAATGAGCTCAAGGTGACCAAGGTGTTGGCCATGGGATCATGCATTACGGTACGAGTAAAGTGACTTGCCGGTAACGAGACTGAACAAGGTATTGGGATACCGACGATCGAGTCTCGGGCAAGTAACGTACCGATTGACAAAGGGAATTGTATACAGGGTTTTGATCGAATCCTCGACATCGTAGTTCAACCGATGAAATCATCGAGGAGCATGTGGGAGCCAACATGGGTATCCAGATCCCGCTGTTGGTTATTGCCCGAGAGTCGTCTCGGTCATGTCTGCGTGTCTCCCAAACCCGTAGGGTCTACACACTTAAGGTTCGGTGACGCTAGGGTTGTATGAATATGAGTATGCAGCATACCGAATGTTGTTCAGAGTCCCGGATGAGATCCCGGACGTCACGAGGAGTTTCGGAATGGTCCGGAGGTAAAGAATAATATATAGGAAGTGGTATTTCGGCCATCGGGAAAGTTTCGGGGTCTCCCGGTAATGTACCGGGACCACCGGAAGGGTCCCGGGGGTCCACCGGGTGGGGCCACCCATCCCGGAGGGCCCCATGGGCTGAAGTGGGAGGGGAACCAGCCCATAGTGGGCTGGTGCGCCCCCCTAGGCCCACCCCCTGCACCTAGGGTTGAAACCCTAGGGGTGGGGGGGCGCCCCACTTGGCTTGGGGGGCACTCCACCCCCTTGGCCGCCGCCCCCCCTTGGAGATTGGATCTCCAGGGGCCGGCGCCCCCCCTGGAGGCCTATATAAAGGGGGGGAGGGGGCTGCTGTACCCTTGTGCTTGGCTCCTCCCTTCCCCTGCTACACCTCGTCCTCCTCCCGTAGTCGCTTGGCGAAGCCCTGCCGGAGTTCTGCTGCATCCACCACCACGCCGTCATGCTGCTGGATCATCATCAACCTCTCCTTCCCCCTTGCTGGATCAAGAAGGAGGAGACGTCTCCCGTCCCGTACGTGTGTTGAACGCGGAGGTGCTGTCCGTTCAGCACTTGGACATCGGTGATCTGAATCACGTCGAGTACGACTCCATCATCACCTTGCAAGCTTCCGCACGCGATCTACAAGTGGTATGTAGATGCAAACTCTCTCCCGTTACTCGTTGCTTAGATGAACTCATAGATGGATCTTGGTGAAACCGTAGGAAATTTTTTAATTTTCTGCAACGTTCCCCAACAGTGGCATCATGAGCTAGGTCTATGCGTAGTTCTCTAATGCACGAGTAGAACACAATTTTGTTGTGGGCGTGGATCTTGTCAACTTACTTGCCTCTACTAGTCTTTTCTTGCTTCAACATTATTGTGGGATGAAGCGGCCCGGACCAACCTTACACGTACGCTTATGTGAGACCGGTTCCACCGATTGACATGCACTAGTTGCATAAGGTGGCTGGCGGGTGTCTGTCTCTCCCACTTTAGTTGGAGCGGATTCGATGAACAGGGCCCTTATGAAGGGTAAATAGAAGTTGACAAAATCACATTGTGGTTATTCGTAGGTAAGAAAACGTTCTTGCTAGAACCCAATTGCAGCCACGTAAAAGATGCAACAACAATTAGAGGACGTCTAACTTGTTTTTGCAGCGATTGATCATGTGATGTGATATGGCCAGAAGTTGTGATGAATGATGAATTGTGATGTATGAGATCATGTTCTTGTAATAGGATTCACGACTTGCATGTCGATGAGTATGACAACCGGCAGGAGCCATAGGAGTTGTCTTTATTTTTTGTATGACCTGCGTGTCATTGAAGAACGCCATGTAAACTACTTTACTTTATTGCTAAACGCATTAGCCATAGAAGTAGAAGTAGTCGTTGGCGTGACAACTTCATGAAGACACGATGGTGGAGATCATGATGATGGAGATCATGGTGTCAAGCCGGTGACAAGATGATCATGGAGCCCCGAAGATGGAGATCAATGGAGCTGTATGATATTGGCCATATCATGTCACAACTATATATAATTGCATGTGATGTTTATTATGTTTATGCATCTTGTTTACTTAGGATGACGGTAGTAAATAAGATGATCCCTTACAAAATTTCAAGAAGTGTTCTCCCCTAACTGTGCACCGTTGCTACAGTTCGTCGCTTCTAAGCACCACGTGATGATCGGGTGTGATGGATTCTTACGTTCACATACAACGGGTGTAAGACAGTTTTACACAGCGAAAACACTTAGGGTTAACTTGACGAGCCTAGCATGTACAGACATGGCCTCGGAACAGGGAGACCGAAAGGTCGAACACGAGTCGTATGGAAGATACGATCAACATGAAGATGTTCACCGACGATGACTAGTCCGTCTCACGTGATGATCGGACACGGGCTAGTCGACTCGGATCGTGTAACACTTAGATGACTAGAGGGATGTCTAATCTAAGTGGGAGTTCATAATTTTGATTAGAACTTTATTATCATGAACTTAGTCTAAAACCTTTGCAAATATGTCTTGTAGATCAATGGCCAACGCTAATGTCAACATGAACTTCAACGCGTTCCTAGAGAAAACCAAGCTGAAAGATGATGGCAGCAACTATACGGACTGGGTCCGGAACCTGAGGATCATCCTCATAGCTGCCAAGAAACAATATGTCCTAGAAGCACCGTTAGGTGACCCACCTGTTCTCCCAGCACTGCAAGATGATTTGAACGTTTGGCAGACTCGTGCTGATGATTACTCCCTCGTTCAGTGCGGCATGCTTTACAGCTTAGAACCGGGGCTCCAAAAGCGTTTTGAGCATCACGGAGCATATGAGATGTTCGAAGAGCTGAAACTAGTATTCCAAGCTCATGCCCGGGTCGAGAGATATGATGTCTCCGACAAGTTCTACAGTTGTAAGATGGAGGAAAACAGTTCTGTTAGTGAACACATCCTGAAGATGTCTGGGTTGCACAACCGTATGACCCAGCTGAACATTAACCTCCCAGATGAGGCGGTCATTGACAGAATCCTCCAGTCGCTCCCACCAAGCTACAAGAGCTTTGTGATGAACTACAACATGTAGGGGATGGTGAAGACCATTCCTGAAGTGTTCTCGATGCTGAAGTCAGGAGAGGCTGAAATCAAGAAAGAACATCAAGTGTTGATGGTCAATAAGACCACTAAGTTCAAGAAGGGCAAGGGTAAGAAGAACTTCAAGAAGGACGGCAAAGATGTTGTCGCGCCCGGTAAGCCTGTTGCCGGGAAGAAGCCAATGAATGGACCCAAGCCTGAGACTGAGTGCTTTTATTGCAAGGGGAAGGGTCACTGGAAGCGGAACTGCCCCAAATACTTAGCGGATAAGAAGGCCGGCAACACCAAAGGTATATTTGATATACATGTAATTGATGTGTACCTTACCAGTACTCGTAGTAACTCCTGAGTATTTGATACCGGTGCCGTTGCTCATATTTGTAACTCACAGCAGGAGCTGCAGAATAAACGGAGACTGGCAAAGGACGAGGTGACGATGCGCGTCGGGAATGGTTCCAGAGTCGATGTGATCGCCGTCGGCACGTTGCCTCTACATTTACCCACGGGATTAGTTTTGAACCTTAATAATTGTTATTTAGTGCCAAGTTTGAGCATGAACATTGTATCTGGATCTTGTTTAATACGAGATGGCTACTCATTTAAGTCTGAGAATAATGGTTGTTCGATTTATATGAGAGATATGTTTTATGGTCATGCTCCGATGGTCAATGGTTTATTCTTAATGAATCTCGAGCGTAATATTACACATGTTCATAGTGTGGATGCCAAAAGATGTAAAGTTGATAACGATAGTCCCACATACTTGTGGCACTGCCGCCTTGGTCACATTGGTGTCAAGCGCATGAAGAAGCTCCATGCTGATGGACTTTTAGAGTCTCTTGATTATGAATCGTTTGACACATGCAAACCATGCCTCATGGGCAAAATGACCAAGACTCCGTTCTCCGGAACAATGGAGCGAGCAACCAACTTGTTGGAAATCATACATACCGATGTGTGCGGTCCAATGAGCGTTGAGGCTCGCGGAGGATATCATTATGTTCTCACTCTCACTGATGACTTAAGTAGATATGGGTATGTCTACTTAATGAAACACAAGTCTGAGACCTTTGAAAAGTTCAAGGAATTTCAGAATGAGGTGGAAAATCAACGTGACCGAAAGATAAAGTTCCTACGATCAGATCGTGGAGGAGAATACTTAAGTCACGAATTTGGTACACACTTAAGGAAATGTGGAATCGTTTCACAACTCACGCCGCCTGGAACACCTCAGCGAAACGGTGTGTCCGAACGTCGTAATCGCACTCTATTGGATATGGTGCGATCTATGATGTCTCTTACCGATTTACCGCTATCATTTTGGGGATACGCTCTAGAGACAGCTACATTCACTTTAAATAGGGCACCGCCTAAATCCGTTGAGACGACACCGTATGAATTATGGTTTGGGAAGAAACCTAAGCTGTCGTTTCTAAAAGTTTGGGGATGCGATGCTTATGTCAAGAAACTTCAACCTGAAAAGCTCGAACCCAAGTCAGAAAAATGCGTATTCATAGGATACCCTAAGGAAACTGTCGGGTATACCTTCTACTTAAGATCCGAAGGCAAAATCTTTGTTGCCAAGAACGGATGCTTTCTGGAAAAAGAGTTTCTCTCGAAAGAGGTAAGTGGCAGGAAAGTAGAACTCGATGAAGTACTACCTCTCGAACGGGAAAGTGGTGCAGCTCAGGAAAATGTTCCTGTGATGCCCACACCAACTGAAGAGGAAACCAATGATGATGATCAAGGTACTTCGGATCAAGTTGCTACTGAACTTCGTAGGTCCACAAGGACACGTTCCGCACCAGAGTGGTACGGCAACCCTGTCCTGGAAATAATGTTGTTAGACAACGGTGAACCTTCGAACTATGAAGGAGCGATGGCGGGCCCAGATTCCAACAAATGGCTTGAAGCCATGAAATCCGAGATAGAATCCATGTATGAAAACAAAGTATGGACTTTGACAGACTTGCCCGATGATCGGCGAGCGATAGAAAACAAATGGATTTTTAAGAAGAAGACGGACGCGGATGGTAATGTTACCATTTATAAGGCTCGACTTGTCGCTAAGGGTTATCGACAAGTTCAAGGGATTGACTACGACGAGACATTCTCTCCCGTAGCGAAGCTGAAGTCCGTCCGAATCATGTTAGCAATTGCTGCATACTATGATTATGAGATATGGCATATGGACGTCAAAACGGCATTCCTTCACGGACATCTTAAGGAAGAGCTGTATATGATGCAGCCGGAAGGTTTTGTCGATCCTAAGAATGCTAACAAAGTATGCAAGCTCCAGCGATCCATTTATGGACTGGTGCAAGCATCTCGGAGTTGGAACATTCGCTTTGATGAGATGATCAAAGCGTTTGGGTTTATGCAGAATTATGGAGAAGCCTGCGTTTACAAGAAAGTGAGTGGGAGCTCTGTAGCATTTCTCCTGTTATATGTAGATGACATACTCTTGATGGGAAATGATACAAAACTTTTGGACAGCATTAAGGCCTACTTGAATAAGTGTTTTTCAATGAAGGACCTTGGAGAAGCTGCTTATATATTAGGCATCAAGATCTATAGAGATAGATCGAGACGCCTCATAGGTCTTTCACAAAGCACATACCTTGATAAGATTTTGAAGAGGTTCAAAATGGATCAGTCCAAGAAAGGGTTCTTGCCTATGTTACAAGGTGTGAGATTGAGCTCAGCTCAGTCACCGACCACGGCAAAAGATAAAGAAGAGATGAGTGTCATCCCCTATGCTTCAGCCATAGGATCTATTATGTATGCCATGCTGTGTACCAGACCTGATGTAAACCTTGCCGTAAGTTTGGTAGCAAGATACCAAAGTAATCCCGGCAAGGAACACTGGACAGCGGTCAAGAATATCCTGAAGTACCTGAAAAGGACAAAGGACATGTTTCTCGTTTATGGAGGAGACGAAGAGCTCGCCGTAAAGGGTTACGTCGACGCTAGCTTCGACTCAGATCTGGATGACTCTAAGTCTCAAACCGGATACGTGTATATGTTGAATGGTGGAGCAGTAAGCTGGTGCAGCTGCAAGCAGAGCGTCGTGGCGGGATCTACGTCTGAAGCGGAGTACATGGCAGCCTCGGAGGCAGCGCATGAAGCGATTTGGGTGAAGGAGTTCATCACCGACCTAGGAGTCATACCCAATGCGTCGGGGCCGATCAAACTCTTCTGTGACAACACTGGAGCTATTGCCCTTGCCAAGGAGCCCAGGTTTCACAAAAAGACCAGGCACATCAAGCGTCGTTTCAACTCCATCCGTGAAAATGTTCAAGATGGAGACATAGAGATTTGCAAAGTGCACACGGATCTGAATGTCGCAGATCCATTGACTAAACCTCTCTCGCGGGCAAAACATGATCAACACCAGAACTCTATGGGTGTTCGATTCATCACAATGTAACTAGATTGGTGACTCTAGTGCAAGTGGGAGACTGTTGGAAATATGCCCTAGAGGCAATAATAAAAGTATTATTATATTTCATTGTTCATGATAATTGTCTTTTATTCTTGCTATAACTGTATTATCCGGAAATCGTAATACACGTGTGAATTCATAGACCACAATATGTCCCTAGTGAGCCTCTAGTTGACTAGCTCGTTGTGATCAACAGATAGTCATGGTTTCCTGATTATGGACATTGGATGTCATTGATAACGGTATCACATCATTAGGAGAATGATGTGATGGACAAGACCCAATCCTAAGCATAGCACAAAGATCGTGTAGTTCGTTTGCTAGAGCTTTGCCAATGTCAAGTATCTCTTCCTTCGACCATGAGATCGTGTAACTCCCGGATACCGTAGGAGTGCCTTGGGTGTATCAAACGTCACAACATAACTGGGTGACTATAAAGGTGCATTACAGGTATCTCCGAAAGTATCTGTTGGGTTGACACGGATCGAGACTGGGATTTGTCACTCCGTATGACGGAGAGGTATCTCTGGGCCCACTCGGTAATGCATCATCATAATGAGCTCAAGGTGACCAAGGTGTTGGCCACGGGATCATGCATTACGGTACGAGTAAAGTGACTTGCCGGTTACGAGACTGAACAAGGTATTGGGATACCGACGATCGAGTCTCGGGCAAGTAATGTACCGATTCACAAAGGGAATTGTATATAGGGTTTTGATCGAATCCTCGACATCGTGGTTCAACCGATGAAATCATCGAGGAGCATGTGGGAGCCAACATGGGTATCCAGATCCCGCTGTTGGTTATTGCCCGAGAGTCGTCTCGGTCATGTCTGCGTGTCTCCCGAACCCGTAGGGTCTACACACTTAAGGTTCGGTGACGCTAGGGTTGTATGAATATGAGTATGCAGCATACCGAATGTTGTTCGGAGTCCCGGATGAGATCCCGGACGTCACGAGGAGTTTCGGAATGGTCCGGAGGTAAAGAATAATATGTAGGAAGTGGTATTTCGGCCATCGGGAAAGTTTCGGGGTCTCCCAGTAATGTACCAGGACCACCGGAAGGGTCCCGGGGGTCCACCGGGTGGGGCCACCCATCCCGGAGGGCCCCATGGGCTGAAGTGGGAGGGGAACCAGCCCATAGTGGGCTGGTGCGCCCCCTAGGCCCACCCCCTGCGCCTAGGGTTGAAACCCTAGGGGTGGGGGGGCGCCCCACTTGGCTTGGGGGGCACTCCACCCCCTTGGCCGCCGCCCCCCCTTGGAGATTGGATCTCCAGGGGCCGGCGCCCCCCTGGAGGCCTATATAAAGGGGGGAGGGGGGCTGCTGTACCCTTGTGCTTGGCGCCTCCCTTCCCCTGCTACACCTCGTCCTCCTCCCGTAGTCGCTTGGCGAAGCCCTGCCGGAGTTCTGCTGCATCCACCACCACGCCGTCGTGCTGCTGGATCATCATCAACCTCTCCTTCCCCCTTGCTGGATCAAGAAGGAGGAGACGTCTCCCATCCCATACATGTGTTGAACGTGGAGGTGCTGTCCGTTCAGCACTTGGACATCGGTGATCTGAATCACGTCGAGTACGACTCCATCATCACCTTGCAAGCTTCCGCACGCGATCTACAAGTGGTATGTAGATGCAAACTCTCTCCCGTTACTCGTTGCTTAGATGAACTCATAGATGGATATTGGTGAAACTGTAGGAAAAATTTTAATTGTCTGCAACGTTCCCCAACACAACCTTGGTATGATCTTTGTAGTTTCGCTTTTGGTCGATTGGATCTTCATTTTTAACTTTGAATCTTTCCTGTAGCTCCACCTCATGTCATTGATCTCCCTGATGATGACGATGAGGAGCCACTGAGGCAGAGGAGGAACAAGAAAGCGCTTGCTATCAAGACTGCTCAGGTTGTATCAGCACCTGAGACGCTGGTTCCGGAGGGAGGCAACGTCACTTGGACTACCGTGTCCTTTGCTGTGCCGCTGACGAGTGCTCCTCCTTCGTCGTCGAGTGCTGATCCGCCTTCCCTTTTCGCCACACACCAGGTCCTAGAGGACCAAGCAGGTGCTGCTAAGGAAGCTATACGCCAGGCGGGGGTCATGATGGAGCAGGTGAAGGCGATCCGAGACGCCAGCCAAACAGCTTATGATGCAAGCTCAGCTCTTCAGAGCAATGTCGAGGTTAGTTGATCACCGCTTGTTCTGTTAGGATATGGTACCTGGAAACTCTTCTTTCTGAAGATCTTAGTATCTGTACACCCACTGGGTGTGTCGATTGACTGTTTGGATTGGTGGGGGCACGATGAGTGCACCCACTGGGTGTAGTCCCCGAGACTATGGTGGACTGCTGGCAGTCGACTGTAGTCTTTATACTTTGAATTTCTTCAATTTACTTTCTCCACTCGGTCTGGTCGAATGGAATCATGGAACCTGTGGGGGCACACTGAGTGCACCCACTGGGTGTAGTCCCCGAGACCATGGTCGACTGCTGGCAATCGACTATGGTCTGAAGAACATCTCTCTCTTTTTTTATGATGATATTGTGGCTGACTGGTGGCAGTTAGCTATGGTTTAGGATCATAACCTTTTTGTCTCTTTCGGTCGACTGATCGAACCGAGTTGGTAGAACCAGTGGGGGCACGCTGAGTGCACCCACTAGGTGTAGTCCCTGAGACTACTGTTGAATATTTTGATTCGGCTGTAGTCTTAGAAATGCTACGGTTTTTTCTCTTAGTCACTCGGAAGTGACCTATCTTTAATGTCTGTCGACTAATCTTTCGCAGAAATCTTGCGAGCTTGTGGCTCGTTATACTGAGTTGGAGAACAAACATATCCAGCTTGAACTTGACTTGAAGCTTGTCCAGGAGAACTTCACGAAGGCGAAGGAGGAGGCAAAAGGTATGTTTGGTGAGAATCTTGACGACCATCTTTATTTTTTGTCCATTCCTGATTCTGATCTCATTGTCACTTTGCAGATAAACTGAAGGAGGCTCTGAAGAAGAAGGACCTTGACCTCGTCGCGACGCAGAAAGCGGCTTCGGACAAGACGAAGTTGGCAGAAGAAAAGCTGGCTTCAGTCGGTAAACTCGAAGAGGAAAATACCAATCTGAAAACTGCTCTCGACGCGACCAACAAGGAGGTTAGCCACCTGAAGAATGACAAGATAGCTCTGAGTGACAAGGCCAGTGAACTGATGGGGAAGAAAAACGATCTGGAGGCTTATCTGGAAGGACTCGCCAAGAAGTTATTCCTCATGCTTGAAGGTAATCTCTTCTATCCGACTGACTCGTTACCATCGACTCATTGTGGGACTGTTGACTTAACTTCAGACTGTGCTTCCAGAATTCTGTCAAAACTTCGAGGAGGAGACCAGTTGACTGGAGACAAACTTGGACCCCATTAACTCTCCTGTGAAGGACGAGGCTGCTATGATCGTGTTCCGACTGGAGTCTCGCGTTGCTGGTATGGTGGACTACCTCGCTCGACTGAAGGTTGCGATGTCGCGGATTGACACGACACTCTGGCCAAGAGAGACGCTTGAAAATGACCTCGAGTCTTTGATGACTCGACTGAATGACGTTCCAGGTCGAGTGCAGGAATGGAAGAAGTCCTCCGCCAGGTGTGGTGCTGATGTTGCTCTGTCCCTAGTACGTGTTCACTGCAAGGATGCTCGAGAGGACAAGCTGGCGTCCATCAGAGTGGCCAATACCAAGAAGCATGACTTCCAATCTTTCATGGAGACCTTCATTGCTGCTGCCCCTTGGATTGCTGATGGAATCGACCTGGACCAGTTTGTCGCGCCCTCCAGTCCTCCACCTGAGGAGTAAAAAACTTCTATGCTTCACCTTAAACTTGCCTCGGTATGCCGAGTGGTTTTTGTAACCGATAAACTTCTACAGGCTTGACGCATGGGCACTTTTGAATCCGTTATTTGAACTTTGCTTATCATCGAATATGCTTGCATTTGCCTTCGAGCGAATTTTCTTCTTCACTTCGGAATATGTTTTAATGTTTGAGACGCAGCTCTGAGGTGGAAAATCCAGTCGACCTGCACTTCACCGCTTTCGCAGGTAGGGGTGGAGCACAGATTGCAATCGACCTGCGTCCTTGTGGGTCAAGATGGAACGCACATTGTATTTGTGGCGTAGCTTAGAAGGAGAAGGTAGTAATCGACCTGCGCCTTGTCACTCTTGCAGAGCGGAATAGATTAAAAACTTAGGCGAGTACTGGACTGCAGCTAAGCCCCCGAGTGGGAGGTTTGCTCTCCACTCGGTAGGGTTTTCAGATACCTAGGCGAGCACTGGGCTGCAGCTAAGCCTCTGGAGGTTTGCTCTCCACTCGGTAGGATTTTCAGATACTTAGGCGAGCCCTGGGCTGCAGCTAAGCCCCCGAGTGGGAGGTTTGCTCTCCACCCGGTACGATTTTTAGATACTTAGGCAAGCCCTGGGCTGTAGCTAAGCCCCCGGGTGGGAGGTTTGCTCTCCACTCGGTAGGATTTTTTGTGGCGTAGCTTCGAAGGAAGAGGTAGCAGTCGACCTGCACCTCGTCATCCTTGCAAAGCACACATTGTATTTGTGGCGTATCTTGGAAGGAGAAGGTATCAGTCGACCTGCACCTCGTCATCCTTGCAGAGCGCACATTGTATTTGTGGCGTAGCTCGGAAGGAGAAGGTAGCAGTCAACCTGCACCTCGTTATCCTTGCAGAGCACACATTTTATTGTGGCGTAGCTCGGAAGGAGAAGGTAGCAGTCGACCTGCACCTCGTTGTCCTTGCAAAGCGCACATTGTATTTGTGGCGTAGCTCGGAAGGATAAGGTAGCAGTCGACCTGCACCTCGTCGTCCTTGCAAAGCGCACATTGTCTTAAATACTTAGGCGAGTACTTGGACTGCAGCTATGCCTCCGAGTGTGAAGCTGGTTCACCACTCGGTAGGATTTTAAACACTTAGGCGAGTACTTGGACTGCAGCTAAGCCTCCGAGTGTGAAGCTGGTTCACCACTCGGTAGGATTTTAAACACTTAGGCGAGTACTTGGACTGCAGCTAAGCCTCCGAGTGGGAGGCTGGATCACCATTCGGTAGGATTTTTTAAACTTAGGCGAGTACTTGGACTGCAGCTAAGCCCCTGAGTGGGAGGCTGGCTCACCACTCAGTAGGATTTTCAAGTACTTAGGCGAAACGGATTCGCAGCTAAGCCCCCGAGTGTGAGGCTGGGTCACCACTCAGTAGGATTTTCAAGTACTTAGGCAAAACGGATTCGCAGCTAAGCCCCCGAGTGTGAGGCTGGGTCACCACTCGGCAGGATTTTTTGTTTTCTACAAACTTAGGCGAAACGGATTCGCAGCTAAGCCACCCACTGGGGGATTTCTCATGTAAACAAAAGTAACAATAATCAATGGGAAAACTATAACACTCTTGTCTTTGATAAATAAACTATAGAAGTACTTTTATTACATCTCATACGAGTGAATACTTAAGTATAAAAGGGGCGGAGCAACTCCGCGTTCCAAGCTCGTGGCTCGTCGATCTGGCGATCGACATTGTAAAGGCGGTACGCTCCATTGTGGAGGACTTTGGTGACGATGAAGGGACCTTCCCAAGTAGGAGCAAGCTTGTGTGGCTTCTGCTGATCCAGTTGGAGAACCAAATCTCCTTCTTGGAAGGCTTGACTCTTCTCGTTTCTGGCATGGAATTGACGCAAGTCCTGCTGATAGATAGTCGATCAGATCATGGAGATCTCTCTTTCTTCTTCTAGAAGGTCGACTGCGTCCTGTCGGGCTTGTTCTGCTTCATCTTCAGTGTAGAGTTCGACTTGGGGTGCATTGTGAAGCAGGTCACTCAGCAAGACTGCTTCAGCTACATAGACCAAGAAGAACGGAGTTCTCCCAGTCGACCGATTAGGAGTGGTCCTTAACCCCCAAGTACTGACGGAAGTTCGTCGACCCATGCGCCTGCCGCGTGCTTGAGACCGCGCATCAGTCGGGGTTTCGGTCCTTTGAGAATTAGACCATTTGCTCGTTCTGCTTGTCCATTCGACTGGGAGTGAGTGACTGAAGCATAGTCGACTCGTGTGCCTTGAGATGTGCAAAAGGCTCTGAATTCATCGGAATCGAAGTTTGATCCATTATCTGTGATGATGCTGTGCGGAACTCCATATCTGAATACCAACTCTCTGATGAAGCTGATAGCAGTGCCAGCATCTAGATTCTTGATAGGCTTAGCTTCAATCCATTTGGTAAACTTGTCAACTGCTACTAGCAAGTGAGTGAAGCCGTTCCTGCCAGTTCTCAATGGTCCAACCATATCTAACCCCCAAATAGCGAAGGGCTAGACGAGTGGAATGCTCTTCAAGGCTGAGGCGGGTTTGTGCGATAGATTGGAGTAAAACTGACATCCTTCACACTTGTCGACTATCTCCTTTGCCATTTCATTTGCTCTTGGCCAGTAAAATCCCGCTCGGTATGCTTTAGCGACAATGGTCCAAGAGGACGCATGATGACCACAGGTCCCCGAGTGGATATCGTCAAGGATTATCCGACCTTCTTCTGGCGTTATACATTTCTAACCGACTCCAGTCGCGCTTTCTTTGTACAACTGTCCCTTTATCACGGTAAAGGCTTTGGATCGACGGACGATCTGTCGAGCCTCTTCTTCGTTCTCTGGGAGCTCTTTCCTTAAGATATACGCGATGTACGGCTCTGTCCAGTCGGGAGTGATGACCAAAGCTTCCATGATCAGGTCGACCACTGCTGGAACTTCAACTTCAGTCAGATCTGTGACACTTTTTGGCTATGGAGCTTCTTCGATAAAAGGATCCTGTTGAACTGATGGAGTATGAATGTGTTCCAAAAACACATTACTGGGAATGGCTTCTCTCTTGGAACCTATCTTTGCCAAATCATCAGCTGCTTGATTTTTCAGTCGGGGTATATGATGGAGCTCTAACCCTTCAAATTTCTTCTCAAGCTTTCTCACTGCACTGCAGTAACCAGTCATGGCTGGGCTTCTGACGTCCCACTCCTTCATCACCTGATTGACCACCAATTCTAAGTCGCCATAAACCATAAGGCGACGGACGCCGAGTGAAATGGCCATACGCAGCCCATACAAAAGTGCTTCGTATTCTGCTTCATTGCTGGAGGAATCAAAGTGGATCTGGAGCACATATCTGAGCTTATCTCCTCGGGGGGAAACCAATACTAGAACCATCAAAGAACATGGTACAGTGCTCCGAGTGAACTTGAGTCGGTAATTGCTGTTCAATCCACTCGGCGATGAAATCTACTAGTGCTTGGGACTTAATGGCTTTCTTTGCCTCAAACTTGATATCAAGGGGAAGGAGTTCAATCGCCCATTTTGCCACTCGACCAGTTGCATCTCTGTTGTGCAGAATCTCTGATAATGGGGCGTCGCTGACGACTGTAATGGAATGATCAGAGAAATAATGAGCAACCTTCTTCGTGGTCATATAAATCCCATATACAAGCTTCTGATAATGAGGGTATCTTTGCTTTGATGGGGTCAACACTTCGGAAAGATAATATACTGGGCGCTGAACTTTGAAGGCTTTTCCTTCGTCTTCCCGCTTGACCGTAAGTACTGTACTGACAACTTGTCCTGTGGCTGCAATGTAAAGCAACAAAGGATCTTTGCTGACAGGGGCAGCAAGCACCGGCTGGGTGGAGAGCAGAGGTTTTAGCTCTGCAAACGCTGCATCAGCTTCGGGAGTCCACTCGAACTTGTCTGACTTCTTCATCTGTCGGTAAAGAGGCAATGCCTTTTCACCGAGGCGAGAGATGAATTGACTTAAAGCGGCCAAGCATCCAGTAAGCTTTTGGACATCGTGCACACGCACAGGGCGTTTCATTCGGAGTATAGTGCCAACTTTTTCTGGGTTGGCGTCGATTCCTCGTTCGGAAATGAGGAAACCGAGTAACTTTCCACCAGGAACTCCGAATGTGCACTTTGATGGATTAAGCTTGATATCATACCTCCTGAGATTGGCAAATGTTTCAGCAAGGTCAGTCAACAGGTCGGAAACCTTCCGTGATTTGACCACAATATCATCCATGTATGCTTCCACATTCCGATTTATTTGAGTGAGTAAACACTTCTGAATCATCCTCATGAACGTGGCTCCGGCATTCTTGAGGTTGAATGGCATGGTGACATAGCAGAAGCACCCGACTGGAGTGATGAAAGCTGTTTTGATCTCGTCGGGTCCATACAGACGGATCTGATGGTAACCGGAATAGGCGTCTAAAAAGACAGGCGCTCACATCCCGCAGTCGAGTCGACTATTTGGTCGATGCGAGGGAGAGGAAAATGATCTTTCGGGCAGGCCCGATTGATATGTTTGAAATCAATGCACATGCGAAGTGACTTGTCCTTCTTGGGGACCATGACAACATTGGCGAGCCACTCGGAGTGGTAAATCTCTCGGATAAACTCTGCTGCCAGGAGCCGAGCCACCTCCTCGCCAATGGCCTTTCTCTTCTGGACGACGGACCGTCAAAGAAGTTCTTTGACAGGTTTCACTTTTGAGTCGACTCGTAGATGATGCTCAGCCAGCCCCCTGGGAACACCCGGCATGTCAGCAGGCTTCCATGCGAAGATGTCCCAGTTCTCACGGAGGAACTGGATGAGCGCTTCTTCCTATTTAGAGTCGAGTGTTGTGGAGATATGAGTCGGAGCAGCACTGGGGTCAGTCGGGTGAATGTGAACGGGCTTCGTCTCACCAGACGACTGGAACGCTGACTCTGTGGCGGGCTTCTTGGCCCACAATAAATCACTCGGATCTGCTGTTTTCTGGTATTCCTGCAGCTCTACCACTGTTATCTGAGCATCGGCGATCTTTGAGCCCTTCTGAAAGCACTCTTCTACCTTTTTCTGATTGCCAGTAATGGTGATCACACCCTTGGGACCAGGCATCTTCAATTTGAGGTACACGTAACATGGTCGAGCCATGAAGCGTGCATAAGCTGGCCTGCCTAAAATAGCATGATAAGCACTCTGGAAATCCACAACTTCAAATGTCAACTTTTCTTTGCGGAAATGCTTTGAATCGCCGAAAACCACGTCAAGAGCAATTTGGCCGAGTAACTCAGCCTTCTTCCTAGGAATGACTCCATGGAAACTCATGTTGCTGGTACTGAGTCTGGACATTGGAATGCCCATCCCTTTTAGCATCTCCGCATACAGTATATTCAGGCCGCTGCCACCATCCATCAGAACTTTAGTCAGTCGAGTGCCTTCGACGACTGGGTCGACCACTAAAGCTTGCCTCTCAGGGGTGGCTATGTGTGTTGGATGGTCAGACTGGTCAAATGTGATGGCGGTCTGAGACCATTTCAGATAACTGGGTGTCACCGGAGCAACCATATTCACCTCATGGTTGATAACTTTCAATCGACTTTTGCTTTCAACATCAGCAAAAATCATCAGGGTGAAATTGACATGGGGGTATCCTTCATCACTGTCCTCTTTGTCCTCAACTTTGTCCGACTCCTTTTCCTTATCTTTGGGCTGTTTCCCCTAAAATTGCTGGATCAAGAGCCGACACTGCCAAGTGGTATGTTTCGGGTAAATGAAGTTACCCTCCTCATCTTTCTTCGTGTGGATGTGGCACGGTAAATCCATCACGTCATTTCCTTCCTTGTCCTTCACCTTCTTAGGGTTCCAAGACCCTTTAGGCTTTCCTTTGAACTTTCCCTGAGTCACGGCCAAGGCTTCTCCAGGAGCAGCTGGCTCGGCTTTCCGCTTCTGCTTCCGACTGGAGTTCCCTCCCCCGGTTTCATGAGCGGTCGGCTTGCACTTGCCACTCCGGAGCCGATACTCTTCTTCACCATTGGCATATTTGGTGGCAATCTCCATCATTCGAGTCAGAGTCATGTCTCCGGTCCGACCGAACTTCAAACTTAACTCCCTGTTCTTAACGCCTTCCTTGAAGGCACAAACTGCCTGGTGATCAGATACATTCTCCACCGTGTGATGCAATGTGATCCACCTCTGGATGTAATCCCTCAGAGTCTCACTCGACTTTTGCACACAAACCTGCAGCTCTGTCAACCCTGCTAGTCGTTTGCAAGTTCCTTCAAATGTTCTGACAAACACTCGGGCAAGATCTTCCCAAGTGTAAATGCTGCTAGGTGCCAACTGATTCAGCCATGCTCTGGCCGAGCCCTCCAACATAAGAGGTAGGTGTTTCATGGCCACCTCATCATTGCCACCGCCAATCTGAACAGCCACCCGGTAGTCCTCAAGGCAAGTATCGGGCTTGGACTCACCAGTGAAATTCCTAACTCTAGTCACCAACCTGAAGTTGGGAGGAATCACCGCGGCCCTGATGGCTCTGCTAAAACACTCTGGTCCTGAGACATGAACTCTGCTGCTGGTGGGCACATCTCTGTCATGGCCTTCTCGATGAGCTCTGTTCCAGTCGACCAAACCTTGAACGATAATGGATCTCACGTCAAAGCCTGGTTCTCTGGGGTCGACTGGAACCCTTCGCCCAACACTGTGCTGCCGTCTGTCATCTTGCTGTCGAGGGGTGTAAGACCCACCCCTTGGGGGAGGAGTGGGCACTCGACACCTATCATCGCGATCGAATCGGTCATCATACTGATCACGCCGGCCCCCACGTCCCTCACGCCTCGGGGGCGATCTTGGGCTATGGGCCAACTGGACTGTATTCGCAGCGACGGATCTGCTGTGAATCCTATTTCACGACTGCGATACAACTGAATTTTGATCTCCTGCTGCCCAGAGTAAATATCTGATCTGCATCAAGCCTCTGCCAGCCTCTAACTGAGAGGGCTGAATTGACTCTGCTATACGGGCTGTAGCTGCTAGATTCTGAATCGGAGTTCGATATACCTGAGTCGATGGTGGAAAGAGTTGACGTCGACTGGAGTCTGGTACCCGTTGCCGCGCACGCTCGTCGAGTGCTCGCTGGAGGTTCTCCAGTCGAGTGCGCTCAGCCAAGTTGGCCAAACACGGGTCATCTAGGGCACGAGCCTCGGGGGTTTCTCCAACGATAGGAGTACGCAGCGCATCCATGTTCCGGCGGCGAAGATCTTCCCTTTGCAACGAAGTGAGTGGCTCAGGTTGATACTCTTCGTGGACCTGTGTTGGATCGCCTCCGCCGTCCCCTCCGTCGGTGTGGGGGAAGCCGGCAGGACTGCGTGGTCCATTGACCATCAGGACCTCCACCGCTAGATCACTGCTATCGAACTCGGATGCAGTCTCCACAGAGCCAGTCGACAGGTCGAACATGCCGTAGAGAGATTCGTCGGGCTCGATCACCGCGACTTGGGGGGTGGCCGACTGGCAGGCCACTGCGTGCCTCACCCACCGCTGAAGCCTCGACCGACCGGAGCGCTTGCGCTGGCGGGAGACAGGGAGGAAGGACGACACAGGGGTCGACCGATACGGGGTCGACGGTTGCCGCAGGAGGACGCCGCGGACACACGCGCGAAAGTGCGTCGCCCCGCGGACTGGGAGCGCATCGATGTCGAGTGGAGCCTTTTGAAGCCAAGCGGAGTCGTCGGCGATGAACGTGAGCACGCCGAGACGGATCTCGCGGCGCTCAACCAAAACTCCGCCAGAAACCATGATGAAGGTGATCAGAACAATTGCAACTTCTCCAATAAGTCGCTAAGACACCTGCCCCATGGTGGGCGCCAACTGTCGTGGTTCTAAGCCTGACAGTAGAATAGGGGGTATGTATGGAGAGGCCAGATCCTAGCTATGGAGTAGTTGTATATGCAAGAGATTTTACGAGTTCAGGCCCTTCTTGGAGGAAGTAATAGCCCTACGTCTCGGAGCCCGGAGGCGGTCGACTGGATTATATGCGTATGAGTTACAGGGGTGCGAACCCTTTACACTGAGGAGGGGGTGGCTTATATAGAGTCTGCCAGACCCCTCCGGCCCTCAGTTATGCAGGGTTTAAGGTACATTAAGGTCTGGCGTTACTGGTAACGCCATACATAAAGTGCTATCATGACCATAAAGACTACTTAATGACATACCGTTTGTGTGCAGAGTGACTCTAGATCTCCTGGTGGTCGAGTGAGTGGCTTCATGGTCGAGTGTCTTCGAGTCCGTTGAGTGGAATCCTTCCAGGTCGACTGAAAGATAGTTTCTTCTAGAGATGTCCTTGGGGAGGGTACCTTGGACAGGTCCATGACCCTACCCTAGGTACATGGCTTCATCAGTATGTGCTTTGTGAAAGACCTATGAGGCGTCTCGATCTATCTCTATAGATCTTGATGCCTAATATGTAAGCAACTTCTCCAAGGTCCTTCATTGAAAAACACTTGTTCAAGTAGGCCTTAATGTTGTCCAAAAGTTCTATATCATTTCCCATCAAAAGTATGTCATCCACATATAATATGAGAAATGCTAAAGAGCTCCCACTCACTTTCTTGTAAACGCAGGCTTCTCCATAAGTCTGCATAAACCCAAACGCTTTGATCATTTCATTAAAGCGAATGTTCCAACTCTGAGATGCTTGCACCAGCCTATTGATGGAGCGCTGGAGCTTGCATACCTTGTCAGCATTCTTAGGATCGACAAAACCCTCCGGCTGCATCATATACAGTTCTTCCTTAAGATGGCCGTTAAGGAATGCCGTTTTGACGTCCATTTGCCATATCTCATAATCATAGTATGCGGCAATTGCTAACATGATTTAGACGGACTTCAGCTTCACTACGGGAGAGAAAGTCTCATCGTAGTCAACCCCTTGAACTTGTCGATAACCCTTAGCGACAAGTCGAGCTTTATAGATGGTAACATTACCATCCGCGTCCGTCTTCTTCTTAATGATCCATTTGTTTTCTATCACTCGTCGATCATCAGGCAAGTCTGTCAAAGTCGACACTTTATTTTCATACATGGATCCTATCTCGGATTGCATGGCTTCAAGCCATTTGTTGGAATCTGGGCCCACCATTTCTTCTTCATAGTTCAAAGGTTCACCGTTGTCTAACAACATGATTTCCAGGACAGGGTTGCCATACCACTTTGGTGTGGAACGTGTCCTCGTGGACCTACGAAGTTCAGTAGTAACTTGATCCGAAGTGCCTTGATCATCATCATTAATTTCCTCTCTAGTCGGTGCAGGCACCACAAGAACATCTTCCTGAGCTGCGCTACTTTCCGGTTCAAGAGGCAGTACTTCATCGAGTTCTACTTTCCTCCCACTTACTTCTTTTGAGAGAAACTCTTTCTCCAGAAAGGACCCGTTCTTGGCAACAAAGATCTTGCCTTCGGATCTGAGGTAGAAGGTATACCCAATGGTTTCCTTAGGGTATCCTATGAAGACGCATTTTTCCGATTTGGGTTCGAGCTTTTCAGGTTGAAGTTTCTTGACATAAGCATCGCATCCCCAAACTTTTAGGAACGACAGCTTAGGTTTCTTCCCAAACCATAATTCATACGGTGTCGTCTCAACGGATTTAGACGGTGCCCTATTTAAAGTGAATGTAGCTGTCTCTAGAGCGTATCCCCAAAATGATAGCGGTAAATCGGTGAGTGACATCATAGATCGCACCATATCCAATAGAGGGCGATTACGACGTTCAGACACACCGTTACACTGAGGTTTTCCAGGCGGCATGAGTTGTGAAATGATTCCACATTTCCTTAAGTGCATACCAAATTTGTGACTTAAATATTCTCCCCCACGATCTGATCGTAAGAACTTTATCTTTCGGTCACGTTGATTCTCTACCTCATTTTGATATTCCTTGAACTTTTCAAAGGTCTCAGACTTGTGTTTCATCAAGTAGACATACCCATATCTACTCAAGTCGTCAGTGAGAGTGAGAACATAACGATAGCCTCCGCGAACCTCAACACTCATTGGACCGCACACATTAGTATGTATGATTTCCAATAAGTTGGTTGCTCGCTCCGTTGTTCCGGAGAACAGAGTCTTGGTCATTTTGCCCATAAGGCATGGTTCGCATGTGTCAAATGATTCGTAATCAAGAGACTCCAAAAGTCCATCAGCTTGGAGCTTCTTCATGCGTTTGACACCAATGTGACCAAGGCGGCAGTGCCACAAGTATGTGGGACTATCGTTATCAACTTTACATCTTTTGGTATTCACACTATGAATATGTGTATCGTTAGAGATTCATCAAGAATAAACCATTAACCAGCAGGGCATGACCATAAAACATATCTCTCATATAAATAGAACAACCATTATTCTCGGATTTAAATGAGTAGCCATCTCGTATTAAACGAGATCCAGATACAATGTTCATGCTCAAAGCTGGCACTAAATAACAATTATTGAGGTTTAAAACTAATCCTGTAGGTAAATGTAGAGGTAGCGTGCCGATGGCGATCACATCGACCTTGGAACCATTCCCGACGCGCATCGTCACCTCGTCCTTCGCCAGTCTCCGCTTATTCCGCAGCTCCTGTTTTGAGTTACAAATATGAGCAACCGCACCGGTATCAAATACCCAGGAGCTACTACGAGTACTGGTAAGGTACACATCAATTACATGTATATCACATATACCTTTAGTGTTGCCGGCCTTCTTGTCCGCTAAGTATTTGGGGCAGTTCTGCTTATAGTGTCCCTTTCCCTTGCAATAAAAGCACTCAGTCTCAGGTTTGGGTCCATTTTTTGGCTTCTTCCCGGCAACTGGCTTACCGGGCGCGGCAACTCCCTTGCCGTCCTTCTTGAAGTTCTTCTTACCCTTGCCTTTCTTGAAACTAGTGGTTTTATTGACCATCAACACTTGATGTTCCTTTTTGATTCCACATCTGCTGATTTCAGCATTGAAAATACTTCAGGAATAGTTTTCACCATCCCCTGCATATTGTAGTTCATCACAAAGCTCTTGTAGCTAGGTGGGAGCGACTGAAGGATTCTGTCAATGACCGCCTCGTCCGGGAGGTTAATGTCCAGCTGGGACAAGTGGTTGTGCAACCCAGACATTTTGAGTATGTGCTCACTGACAGAACAATTTTCCTGTATCTTACAACTATAGAACTTGTCGGAGACTTCATATCTCTCGACCCGGGCATGAGCTTGGAAAACCATTTTCAGCTCTTCGAACATCTCATATGCTCCGTGTTGCTCAAAACGCTTTTGGAGTCCCGGTTCTAAGCTATAAAGCATGCCACATTGAACGAGGGAGTAATCATGAGCATGCGACTGCCAAGCGTTCATAACGTCTTGGTTCTTTGGGATGGGTGCTTCACCTAGCAGTCCTTCTAGGACATATGCTTTCTTGGCTGCTATGAGGATGATCCTCAGGTTCCGGACCCAGTCCGTATAGTTGCTGCCATCATTTTTTAGCTTGGTTTTCTCTAGGAACGCGTTGAAGTTGAGGTTGACATGAGCATTGGCCATTTGATCTACAAGACATTTTGCAAAGGTTTTTAGACTAAGTTCATGATAATTAAGTTCATCTAATCAAATTATTTAATGAACTCCCACTCAGATTAGACATCCCTCTAGTCATCTAAGTGATACATGATCCGACTCAAATAGACCGTGTCCGATCATCACGTGAGACGGACTAGTCATCATCGGTGAACATCTCCATGTTGATCGTATATTCCATACGACTCATGTTCGACCTTTCGGTCTCTTGTGTTCCGAGGCCATGTCTGTACATGCTAGGCTCGTCAAGTCAGCCTAAGTGTTTTGCATGTCTAAATATGTCTTACACCCGTTGTATGTGAACGTTAGAATCTATCACACCCGATCATCACGTGGTGCTTCGAAACAACGAACTTTCGCAATGGCACACAGTTAGGGGGAACACTTTCTTGAAATTATTATAAGGGATCATCTTATTTACTACCGTCGTACTAAGCAAATAAGAAGCAAAACATGATAAACATCACATGCAATCAAATAGTGACATGATATGGCCAATATCATATTGCTCCTTTGATCTCCATCTTCGGGGCGCCATGATCATCTTCGTCACCGGCATGACACCATGATCTCCATCATCATGATCTCCATCACCGTGTCTTCATGAAGTTGTCACGCCAACGATTACTTCTACTTCTATGGCTAACGTGTTTAGCAATAAAGTAAAGTAATTTACATGGCATTATTCAATGACACGCAGGTCATACAAAAACTAGAGACAACTCCTATGGCCCCTGCCGGTTTTCATACTCATCGACATGCAAGTCGTGATTCCTATTACAAGAACATGATCAATCTCATACATCACATATATTTCATTCATCACATCCTTTTGGCCATATCACATCACAAGGCATATGCTGCAAAAACAATTTAGATGTCCTGTAATTATTGTTGCATGTTTTTACATGGCTTCTATAGGTTTCTAGCAAGAACGTTTCTTACCTACGTAAAACCACAACATGATATGCCAATTTCTATTTACCCTTCATAAGGACCCTTTTCATTGAATCCGATCCAACTAAAGTGGGAGAGACAGACACCCGCTAGCCACCTTATGCAACTAGTGCATGTCAGTCAGTGGAACCTGTCTCACATAAGCGTACGTGTAAGGTCGGTCCGCGCCGCTTCATCCTATGATGCCGCCGAAACAAGATAAGACTAGTAGTGGCAAGAAAATTGACAACATCTATGCCCACAACAAGATTGTGTTCTACTCGTGCATAGAAACTATGCATAGACCTAGCTCATGATGCCACTGTTGGGGAACGTTGCAGAAAATAAAAAATTTCTATGCTTCACCAAGATCAATCTATGGAGTCATCTAGCAACGAGAGAGAGGAGTGCATCTACATACCCTTGTAGATCACACACGGAAGTGTTCAAGAGAACGGGGTTGAGGGAGTCGTACTCCGCGTTCAACACACGTACGGTTGGGAAGATGTCTCCTCCTTCTTGATCCAGCAAGGGGGAGGGAGAGGTTGATGGAGATCTAGCAGCACGACGGCGTGGTGGTGGAAGTAGCAGCGATCTCGGCAGGGCTTCGCCAAGCTCAGCGAGAGGGAGAGGTGTTACGAGGGGAGAGGGAGGCGCTAGCAGCAGGGGTGCGCAGCCCTCCCTCCCCCCCTCTTTATATAGGAGCCCTGGGGGGGCGCCGGCCCCCTAGAGATCCCATCTCAAGGGGGGCGGCGGCCAAGGGGGGGAACTTGCCCCCCAAGCCAAGTGGGGCCCCCACCCCTAGGGTTTCCAAACCTAGGCGCAGGGGGAGGCCGAAGGGGGGCGCACCAGCCCACAAGGGCCTGGTTCCCTTCCCTCTTCAGCCCACGGGGCCCTCCGGGATAGGTGGCCCCACCCGATGGACCCCCGGGACCCTTCCGGTGGTCTCGGTACAATACCGGTGACCCCCGGAACTTTCCCGGTGGCCGAAACTGGACTTCCTATATACAATTCTGCACCTCCGGACCATTCCAGAACTCCTCGTGACGTTCGGGATCTCATCCGGGACTCCGAACATCATTCGGGTTACCACATACTAATATCTCTACAACCCTAGCATCACCGAACCTTAAGTGTGTAGACCCTACGGTTTCAGGAGACATGCAGACATGACCGAGACGACTCTCCGGTCAATAACCAACAGCGGGATCTGGATACCCATGTTGGCTCCCACATGCTCCTCGATGATCTCATCGGATGAACCACGATGTCGAGGATTCAAGTAATCCCGTATACAATTCCCTTTGTCAATCGGTACGTTACTTGCCCGAGATTTGATCGTCGGTATCCCAATACCTCGTTCAATCTCGTTACCGGCAAGTCACTTTACTCATACTGTAATGCATGATCCCGTGACCAAACACTTGGTCACATTGAGCTCATTATGATGATGCACTACCGAGTGGGCCCAGAGATACCTCTCCGTCATACGGAGTGACAAATCCCAGTCTCGATCCGTGTCAACTCCACAGATACTTTCGGGGATACATGTAGTACACCTTTATAGTCACCCAGTTACGTTGTGACGTTTGGTACACCCAAAGCACTCCTACGGCATCCGTGAGTTACACGATCTCATGGTCTAAGGAAATGATACTTGACATTGGAAAAGCTCTAGCAAACGAACTACACGATCTTGTGTTATGCTTAGGATTGGGTCTTGTCCATCACATCATTCTCCTAATGATGTGATCCCGTTATCAATGACATCCAAATGTCCATAGTCAGGAAACCATGACTATCTGTTAATCAACGAGCTAGTCAACTAGAGGCTCACTAGGGACATGTTATGGTCTATTTATTCACACATGTATTATGATTTCCGGATAACACAATTATAGCATGAATAATAGACAATTATCATGAACAAGGAAATATAATAATAATCATTTTATTATTGCCTCTAGGGCATATTTCCAACATTATATATGTTGATCACTATGAGGAATTTGAAAGATCAAAGAACCAAGATTTTCCCCTCAACTACGAGGGGAGGTAAGGAACTTCCATCCAGCTCTGCACTTGATCCACCTTCTGTTTTGAGTAAACTTGCGACACCTACACCTGCTATTGATTCTGATATGTCGCATGTTATTGATGATGCCACTTCTGCTATGCATGATGCTTATGATGATACTACTTCTCTGCTTGATAATACTGTGCCACTAGGTGAATTTCTTGATTAACAACTTGCTAAGGTTAGAGAGAATGAAATTACTGAAACTGATGATATTAATGAAAGTGATGATGAAGATTCTCCCCCTAGATATGAATTGCATGTTGTACCTGAGGGCTATATTATGGATGAAGAAATTGCTAGAGACTTCTTTTCTTGCAATGATAGATATGATCTTAAGAATCTGTTAGCTAAGCTGAAAGAAAAGTCTTTGAATGCTAGAATGTAATATGATCCTACGTTTGCTACTTCACCTATCTGTGTTACTTATAAGGATTATGAATTCTCTATCGATCCTGAGTTAATTACTTTGGTTGAATCTGATCCTTTCCATGGTTATGAATCTGAAACTGTTGTGGCACATCTTACTAAATTGAATGATATAGCCACCCTATTTACTCATGAGGAGAAAATTTGCTATTACTATATTCTTAAGTTGTTTCCTTTCTCGTTAAAGGGTGATGCTAAGATATGGTTTAATTCTCTTGCTCCTGGTTGTGTGCGTAGTCCCCAGGATATGATTTACTACTTCTCTGCAAAATATTTTCCTACTCATAAGAAACAAGCTGCCTTGCAGGAAATATTTAACTTTGTGCAAATTGAAGAAGAGAGTCTCCCACAAGCTTGGGGGAGGCTTCTCCAATTACTTAATGCTTTGCCTGATCATCCTCTCAAGAAAAATGAAATACTTTATATCTTTTATAATGGACTAACGATGCTTCCAGAGACCACCTGGATAGTTGTGCTGGTTGTGTTTTAAGGGAAAGAACTGTTGAGCAAGCTGAATTGCTATTGAATAATATATTGAGTAATGATAATGAGTGGACACTTCCTGAACCAACTCCTAAGACAACTCCGAAGAAAATGGGTATTCTATTTCTCAGTCCTGAAGATATGCAAGAGGCAAAGAAATCTATGAAAGAGAAAGGTATTAAAGCTGAAGATGTTAAGAATTTACCACCTATTGAAGAAATACATGGTCTTGATAACCCGACACAAGTAGTAAAGGTAAATTCTCTCTATAGATTTGATGAAGGTGATATTCCTCATAATAAGTCTGCTAGTCAATGCTTGGATGAGTTTGATAACTTTATTGTTAAACAAGAAAACTTCAATGCTTATATTGGTAGACAATTGAAATGTAATGCTTATGTGGTTGAACACTTGATTGATTATATGACTAGAGTTAAAAGTGATCCTAAGCTTATTAGTAAACATTCTTCCATGGTTACAACTCAAGTAGAACAAGTACTTAAGGCACAAGATGATTTGCTCAATGAGTTAAATAATAAGAATAATGATAATGATGTTAGGGTTATGGCTAGAGGTGGTAAAATGACTCAGGAACCTTTGTATCCTGAGGGAAATCCTAAGAGAATTGAGCAAGATTCTCAGAGAATTAATACTGATGCACCTAGTTCTGAAAGTGCAACTATCCCTAGGTGGTTTTGGTAATTCATAACAACATATAGCTCATTGAGCTAATGCTATTCCAAGACTATTATTTCAGGAAAGCGCAATGAATGACATGGCATGGATGATGAAAGTGGATCCCTCAAAATACTAATGACAAAGGATTGGCTCAAGCTCAAAAGCTCAAGACTCTTCATTTTATATTTTAGTGATCCAAGATCACATTGAGTCTATAGGAAAAGCCAATACTATCAAGGAGGGATGAGGTGTTGCTTAATGAGCCTCTTGCTTCAAGTGCTTTGTGATATGCTCCAAAACCCTCAGCTACTTTCTCACATCCACAAATGACCTAAACCTAAAGCCAAAATCGGTCACACCGATTCTTTCTATCCGGCACCACCGAGTTCAAATGTCATAGCCACTGCCACAAACCCTAGGCAAATCGGTCCTACCGATAGGGATCTCGGTCTCATCGAGATGGGATTGTAATATCTCTATTTCCCTTTGTAATGTTTCGGTCTAACCAAAGTGAGCGATCGGTCCCACCGAGATTGCAATGTAAATTCTTTGTTTCCCTTTTGTAACATTTCGGTCTCACCAAAAAGAGCAAATCGGTCCCACCGAGTTTACCTGACCAACTCTGTGGAAAGCTTATTACCAAAATTGGTCTCACCGAGTTTGTGTAATCGGTCTTTCCGAGATTACGTTATGCCCTAACCCTAACCGAATCGGTCTCACCGAGTTGCATGTCAGTCCCACCGAAAATCCTAACGGTCACTAGGTTTACTAAATCGGTCCGACCAAGTCTATTGAATCGGTCCCATCGAGTTTGGTAAATTGTGTGTAACGGTTAGATTTTGTGTGGAGGCTATATATACCCCTCCACCTCCTCTTCATTCGTGGAGAGAGCCATCAGAACAAACCTACACTTCCAACTTACCATTTCTGAGAGAACACTACCTACTCATGTGTTGAGGCCAAGATATTCCATTCCTACCATATGAATCTTGATCTCTAGCCTTCCCCAAGTTGCTTTCCACTCAAATCTTCTTTCCACCAGATCCAAATCCTATGAGAGAGAGTTGAGTGTTGGGGAGACTATCATTTGAATCACAAGAGCAAGGAGTTTATCATCAACGCACCATTTGTTACTTCTTGGAGAGTGGTGTCTCCTAGATTGGCTAGGTGTTACTTGGGAGCCTCCGAGAAGATTGTGGAGTTGAACCAAGGAGTTTGTAAGGGCAAGGAGATCGCCTACTTCGTGAAGATCTACCGCTAGTGAGGCAAGTCCTTCGTGCGCGATGGCCATGGTGGGATAGACAAGGTTGCTTCTTCGTGGACCCTTCGTGGGTGGAGCCCTCCGTGGACTCGCGCAACCGTTACCCTTCGTGGGTTGAAGTCTCCATCAACGTGGATGTACGATAGCACCACCTATCGGAACCATGCCAAAAACATCCGTGTCTCCAATTGCGTTTGAATCCTCCAAACCCTTCCCTTTACTTTCTTGCAAGTTGCATGCTTTAATTTCCGCTGCCTATATACTCTTTGCATGCTTGCTTGAATTGTGTGATGATTGCTTGACTTGTCCTAAGATAGCTAAAATCTGCCAAACTCTAAAATTGGGAAACGGTTAAGTTTTTAATTGGTCAAGTAGTCTAATCACCCCCCTCTAGACATACTTCAAGGTCCTACAAGTGGTATCAGAGCTTTGATTTCCATTTGCTTTGATTTCTATAGCTTTTGGTGGTCATAGCCTTGGTTTCACAACCTAGGAGAGTATGGCGTCTAGTGAGGGAAATTATCACCGTAGAGGTCCTTACTTTGATGGTACTAATTTTGCTAGTTGGAAGCATAAGATGAAAATGCATATTCTCGGACATAACCCCGCCGTTTGGGCAATTGTTTGTATTGGCTTGCAAGGTGAATTCTTTGATGGGACAGAACCAAACCGTGAAGCTAATGCGGACGAATTGAAGATGCTGCAATACAACGCTCAAGCTTGTGATATCATCTTCAACGGATTGTGCCCCGAAGAATTCAACAAAATCAGCCGTCTTGAGAATGCACGAAGGTACCGACTCCGTTAAGGAATCCAAGTTGGATGTGCTCCAAAGTCAGCTTGACAAGTTCAAAATGAAGGAAGGTGAAGGTGTCGCTGAAATGTACTCTAGGCTTGCACTTATCACAAATGAGATTGCCGGCTTAGGGAGTGAAGAGATGACAGACAAATTCATCATCAACAAGATCCTAAGAGCATTGGATGGAAAGTATGATACCGTGTGCACATTGATCCAAATGATGCCAAACTACAAAGACCTCAAGCCAACGGAAGTCATTGAAAGAATTGTTGCTCATGAGATGTCACTCAAGTATAAGGAGGAACTTCACAACAAGTCAAGTGGTGCTTACAAAGCCTCAAGTGAAGCCCCCACATCATTAAGTGAGAAACAAACCTTCAATGAAGAGTTAAGCTTAATGGTGAAGAACTTCAACAAATTCTACAAGAGTAGAAGCAAAGAAAGAAGCGCCAAGTCAAGGTCTTACAATGACAAAAGATCTCCTAGTCGAGAGCGAAATTGCTACAATTGTGGGAGACCCGGACACTACTCCAATGAGTGTACGGCACCCTACAAAAGAAGAGAAGATTCTCCAAAAAGAAGAAGCAAAAGAGAAGAATCACCATCGAGAGAGAGAAGGAGTAGAGATGATCGTTATGAACGAAGATCCTCACGGATAAGCAAGGATTCGGAAAGGAAGGACAAGTCATCAAGGAGCTACACAAAACGAAGACATCAAGCTCATGTTGGTGAATGGGTATCCGGCTCCGACTCCGACAATCACTCCGAGAGGAGCTATCACTCTGACTCCGAATATACTCAAGATGAAGGTGTTGCCGGTCTAGCACTTGTGTCAACCAACTCCTACGACATATTTGATTCACCAAATGAAGGAATTGGAAGATGCTTCATGACCAAAGGTCCAAAGGTAACACATCCTGAGTATGTTGATTTCGATAGTGATGAAGATGACTTGCTTGTGGATGATGATTTACTTGTTGACAACTCTAGTGATGAATACTATGATGAAACGTCAATTAATCATGCTAATCAAGATAAACGAATGACAATGATAAGGAGAAGATTGATCTTCTAACTAAAGAACTAAACACTCTTAAGTTAGCTCATGAAACTATCTTCGAAGATCATCGAGAACTTTTAAGGGCTCATGAGAAGTTACGCTTTGAAAAGCTCAATCTTGAGCAATAGCATGAGTTCTTAAAGGCAATCAATGATGATCTCCGTAAGAAAAGTTCTTCTTACATTGCCAAGCGTTTACTCTTATCTACTTACATGCCTCAAGTCAAGTCTAGTAAAAAGTACAAGAAAGGTCCTTCCTCTAGTAGTAACAATAACAATGTCAAATCCAATATTGTTGCTTCTAGTAGTTCTCTTGATTCCAGTAATGATTCTCTTAGCCAAGTTACACTTGAGCAAGAAAATAGCTTATTGAAGGGAATTATAGAGAAAGGTGTTTACAAGAGCCTTCCCGGGAGTAAGCAATTCGAGGAAATTGTACGCAAGCAAGGAAGGCACCGGAAGAATCAAAGGTGTTGGTTTTGAACAAAAGTTCAATGCCAATGGAGTTGAGTGGGAAGAAGATCAATACCCCAAGACAAAGTTTGTTCCTCAACAAGAGAAGTATGATCCTACTTCCTTCAAGGGAACACAAGCACATGATGATCTTCCACCACAAGACCACAAGAACAAAGGCAAGGACGAGCTTCAAGAAGAGGTTGATGCATTTGAAGAAGCACCTAAGGCCTCGTTCAAGTGGGTTCCCAAGACTACGTCAAGTTCTACTTCATCAAGTACAACTACAACTCCAAGGATTCCCATCAAGATGATGTGGATCCCGAAGAAGAAGAACTAGAGAGTTCTTGAGGGTGACTCCGCCAACATTCTTCACTAATATCATTATGGCAAGAACAAGTGCAATCAACTTCCACATCTTGCACTAGTTCAAGGAGTCACAAACCCTCATATTGGTAAAGCAAGGGACAAGGTAACCTAATGATTTCATGGACATCATCTTGTGTGTGCATCACTCTATGTCTATGGATATTCTTGTTTGTTCCTTGTGGCACTAACCCATGTAGGTAAGTTGAAAGTGCAACTCACTCCAAAGGATTGCTCCAAATGATCTACATCAACATTGAGCATCCACATCTTCAACACCTACATGAAGTCATCATCGACAAAACCAAGGTTAGTTCATTCCCCAAAAAGGGGATCTCACATCTAGGGGGAGTTTAACTCTAAGAATTGAGTCAAAGCAACTCTAATGGTGTGAACACATCAATGCATATTATGTAAAAGTGGTAACCCCACTTGAGCTTAAACGATGAGTATGACCTATGATCAAATGCTTTCATTTGACTCCTAAGTCAATATACTCATATATAGATGACCTAGTCATCGCCAATTGTTTGATAGATGCTAGAATTGGTTGTGCATGTTTTGCCACATATTTCATTTGCCATCTTACCGTGTGAGCATGTTGGTGCATATTTTACTCATTCAAGGACATCCACTTGTTGTTTTGTTTGATTGGCTTCCTTTTCTTTTTGCCAAGTGGATGGACAATAATGCCTAAGAACCTTCTCTAGCTATCTATGCTTTTCTCGTCTCAAACTCTATTCATGCTACATCACAAAATTTGATCAAGTCAGATTCAAACCACTCTGTGTGAGGAGCACTCGGAGTCCCCGATTCGTCATGGACTTAAACTTCCAACTTCTTTGTGATTCTCGGTCTGACCGATTCCTCCATTTCGGTCCTACCGAGATCACTAAGTCGATCTAGGTTTTCAATCTCGGTGCAACCAATTTGAACTTTTTGGTCACACCGAGTTGCTGTAACTATACACAGTTATGCATCTCGGTGCCACCGAGTTGTTCCACTCGGTCACATCGACAGGATCGGGCTATATATAGTCACGGGCAAAAATTTGAAAATTTCTCCGAACCTCTTCACCCGCAATAGCTCGCTCTGCCATCAGGGTCTCTGGATCGTCTCCTCGTCACTAGCCGCCTCCTGTCGCTGGTCTCCGCCGCCGTCAACGGATTTCACCCCCGCCGTTGCCGCCGTAGCGAGTTCATCACTGAGCTAGGGTATGGACTCGATCACTGTGCTATCCTCGTCCGATTCCTAGCACATTGTGTTCTTAATGATTCTTCCCACGATTGGAACACTCCTATCCAGTCAGTGCAATCCGTAGATTAGATGAGATTCAAAATTTTAGGGTTAGGTTTCCACCGAAACCATCTCGGATCCACCGAGTTGAAAAACTCGGTCCCACCGATTTGGCTAACGCCATTGCACTAGTAACTCTCGGTCTGACTGAGAATTGTTAATCGGTGAGACCGATTTTAGGACTTTGTGAAACCCTAGCAGTCTCGGTGCCACCGAACTGTGACTCGGTCCAACCGAGTTCATCAGTTTAGGTTCCAAAACTGCTTTGGTATCACCGAGTTTGAAAATCGGTTGATCCGAAATTCTTTCTGTGGAAAACTAAAACTGAATTTTTGAATCATTCTTTTGCAAAAATCTCTGCATTTTGTGATGCTCATCCACTCTATCTCATCTATAACTCTTCACAGGGTCAGCAGTCAGTGTTTGCAGCATGTCAGACCAGAGTGACAGCCAGAACAGGGAAGAGGAGCAAGTTCAGATGAGTGAGGGCACTAAGGCTGTGTTTGGTTGAGCTTTTGAAGCCAACTTCTGGCTTTTGGAAGCTATAAGCTAACTAAAGGGGGGAAAAGAGAAGCAGAATCTGGACAAGTTACAACTTCCTCGTAGTGTATTTTTCGAAGCAGGTGAACCCCCAACTTCAGCAATGCACTTTTAGCTGTCCCCTGAGAGTTTGATGGTATTTTCCCACCTTTGCCGCTGGTAAGTGGAAAATGATTCTGTCGATGGACAAGGGCAGCCCGCACGAGAGGAGGGCTCATCCAGAAACCTCCTGCTCGATCCCCATCCACCCGAGCGGCAGCTAGGGTTCCTAGCCGCCACCGCCGCCCCTCCACCGCCGCATGCCAACCCACCGGCGCCGCCTCCTGCGTTCGCCTCCCCGCCGCGACCTCCTCCCTCCTCCACTGCTCGTCGGACCTCCTCCATCGGCCTCCCGCCCGCGACCTCCTTCCTCCTCCATTGCTTGCCGGACCTCCTCCAACCAGCAAGGGCCGCCGCCCTCCACCGCCGGCGATGCCTCCCGCTGCCCCGCTGTGACCTCCTCCCTCCATTCTCCAAAGTAGATGCTCCCCTTTCCTCCCACTCGCCATTCCCCTCCCGCCTCCTGTACAAGTAGAAAGAGGATGTATTTTTTTTGCTATGTCATATTGTCGCCAATTGATGATTTAAAGTGGATGAAATTTGGATGTGATGATGCATATTGCTTGTCATATTTTTGTGTATTGATGTGAAGTGGAAGAGATTTTGATAGTATTGATGCACATTGTTGTATGTCCAGTACACTGGCTGTTTATTGATGAATACTTGCTGCATTTTGTTGTACATTGGATGATTTTCTGCTACGACGGGAAGTAGCACCAACACAAGTGAATCCCGTTGAAGAGGAGGAGAACGAAGATATCATGGATACTATTTGTAGTAGGATAGCCGATGCTTGTCTTGCGATAGCAACGTAGGTTAGCTATCTTGATGAAGGTCATCATCATGTACCCTATATTTAGGAATGGAAGGAGTATTATTATGGGGTCAATATCTATTTATATGCAATATGCAACATTAAAGTATAATTGTTGAATTCGTATGTGTTAGCTATGAATCATCTAAATTGTCATAATTTTTCTTTGCAAAACGGTCGTTCTATTGCAACCAATGTACATAACACTATTTTACGGTCTACTTGCACATAAAAATATTGAATCATTGTCCAAGGTCATTATAGACAATTCACAGTGAAATCTACAGTTTCGCAGCTGTTTCAGCCAAACAGCTTCAGCTTTTCCACAGCTGAAAGTTCACAGCAGCTTTTTCACAGCTCACATCTCACAGCAGCTTTTACAGAATCTGCAGCTCAACCAAACATAGCCTAATCCCTCTAGCACTTCAGATGAAGGCAGCAGGATCACTCCTAGCAATTGGCCTAAAGCAGCCACAAGAACCAGAAGGAAGGGAACCTCAGACTCTGAGGATGAGGACTATGTGGCAGCTGAAGATGAGGCTACTTCCAAGAAGGTAGTGCTCAAAAAGGAATATGGCTCAGCACATAACACAAAACCTGGACTCAATAGGAAGGTTCTTGCCAAGAGGACACCTATGCCCAAGGTCAGAAGGTCCACTCAAGTGCCAGAAAAGTCAGAACCCAAAGAGGCACCTGCAAAGAGAGTCACAACTTCCAAACCCAAGAAAGTTCCCACTGGAGAAACTATGAAGTTTACCATGGAATCAGAAGATGAAGCTGCTCAGGATAAGAAGAAGAAGAGAGCCAGAACCACTACTGCCTAGGTCCTTGGAAATCCCTCAATGAGGAGAGACCCTGAAGAGGAAGAAGAGGTTGCTGCACCAGCACCCAAGGCACAAAAGCTTATGGGTGATGCTATTAGATCAGGGGCTGCAACATCAAAGCCCAAGGAAGCACCCAAAGCTGCCCCCAAGGCCAAGCTTGCACCAAAGAGGAATACCAGGAGTATTCCAGCTGCTGAGAAGAACAAGGCCCCAGTGCCTGATGTTGCTGATGAGGAAGATGAAGAAGGACAAGTTCTGAGGAAGCTCAAGCCCAAGATACCACACCACAATGATGTCCATCCTGTGGCTGAGGACATGAGGATCAGAAAAGACTCAGGGTTGAGGCTATGGAGGATGACAGATCCATATGCTACAAGGAGAAGAACTGTTGTTGATTACATGTTCCATACAAAGGAACAGCATGACTTCTATGAGACAATCTTGTTGGATAAGAAGCCCATAGTGTGTGATATGAGGTGGGTCGACTGGACCTACATGAAAGACAATGAAGAACACTATCCTGGAGTGCAAGACAGTTTTGTTGCTTGTGGAGTTGCAGATTTTATTGGGCAAAAGCTCACCAACTGGAATTATGAACTCATTATGCAATTCTACTCCACAGCACACTTCTATCCAAATGGGAGGATAGTTTGGATGTCTGAAGGTACAAGGTACCAGTGAACAGTTGAGGAGTGGGAAAATCTGATAAATGCCCCAAAGAAGAGTGAAGATGACTTGGATATCTATGCCAAGAAGAAGATGGACCACAATTCCATGGCACACCTGTACAAGGAGATCCCAGACAAAGTTGTTGAGACACATAAGTTTGGATCAGTCCACTTTCTTCTGTCAGGGCTGCCAACTATCAACTGGATCCTAAGGCACACTCTGTTGCCTAAGTCTGGTGACCACAACATGATCAGAGGGCATGCAATCAACATGTTGCATTTGTTTGATGTGCCACAGAAATTCAAGGTCATGAGCCTTATGGTTGAAACCATTAAGAGGACTGCAGCAGACCAAAAGAGGAGTTGTGGATATGCCCCTCAGATTCAGGAATTGATAAACTCAAAGATGGGCACAGGAAAATATCAATTGGATAAGGAACATTTTCCTCTCTATCCAGACTTTGAGGACAATCAGGTTGTCATGAATGAGAATGATCCATCATCAGTACAAGCTCAAGAGAAGAAGGAGAAGGCAAGGAAAGAGAAGGCTGCCAAGATGCCAACTCAAGAGGAGGCATCTGAGTATTTGTTAAAGAACAAGCAGGAGCAGCTTGGTTACTTGATAGCATCAACTCTGATGATTGAGAAGGGATTGGCCACCCTCACTCGAAATCAGGAGAGCTTGGAAAGAATCATGGAACTCAAATTCCATGATCTAGATGTCAAAGTAACTGAGATTCAGTCAGTTGTGGAGCAGCTACAGGATGACATGCAGGAGAGGCAGGGCAAGACTACCACCAATGTATTTGCCAGAGTGCCTAGAGCCCAGAGGTCAGTTGCAGTGCCTGTGAAAGACACCAGAGCCACATCATCTACACCAGCTACAGCTCCTACAGCTCCAGTGCAACCAGCTCCAGCATCAACTCCTCCAGCTCCATCCACTTCAACTGAAGCCTTCGTTCTTGGAGTTATCCGGACACCGCCACCTAAAGATCAAGCCTGAGAGTCGATCTAGCACTATGCATTTTCTATGAACTTTTTGGTAACTTGTTGCCAAAGGGGGAGAAAAATGTATAGATCATAGGCTTCGAGAGAGAGAGAGAGTGTGTCTTTTGTTCTCTCTTGCTTTGCTTTGGTGGTTAAACTTCGTTTGCTTTTGAGTGCTTGAGATACTATGCTATGTTTTGTGAGACATTGATGATCATGTGTTTGATCATAAGCTACACTTATGCATGTTTGATGATATTATCTTATCTATCCTATGTGATCATTCACTTTGCTTGGTGATGAGTGCATGTATTCAATCTTTATCATTTTGAGCGCTCCACCAAGATATATGTGACATGGAAGAGTAACCCATGAGCCTAATTCCTTGTGCATTTGCAGTCCAAAGCAAATCTTAAACTATGCACAAATTTAGGGGGAGCTCTTGCTTATCACATACTTCTCAAAGCGACAATGTTGTCGAAGCTTTGATCTATATGTTGTCATCAATTACCAAAAAGGGGGAGATTGAAAGTGAACTATCCCTAGGTGGTTTCGGTAATTCATAACAACATATAGCCCATTGAGCTAATGCTATTCCAAGACTATTATTTCAGGAAAGCTCAATGAATGGCATGGCATGCATGATGAAAGTGGATCCCTCAAAATACTAATGACAAAGGATTGGCTCAAGCTCAAAAGCTCAAGACTCTTCATTTTATATTTTAGTGATCCAAGATCACATTGAGTCTATAGGAAAAGCCAATACTATCAAGGAGGGATGAGGTGTTGCTTAATGAGCCTCTTGCTTCAAGTGCTTTGTGATATGCTCCAAAACCCTCAGCTACTTTCTCACATCCACAAATGACCTAAACCTAAAGCCAAAATCGGTCACACCGATTCTTTCTATCCGGCGCCACCGAGTTCAAATGTCATAGCCACTGCCACAAACCCTAGGCAAATCGGTCCTACCGATAGGGATCTCGGTCTCACCGAGATGGGATTGTAATCTTTCTGTTTCCCTTCGTAACGTTTCAGTCTAACCGAAGTGAGCGATCGGTCCCACCGAGATTGCAATATAAATTCTCCGTTTCCCTTTTGTAACATTTCGGTCTCACCGAAAAGAGCAAATCGGTCCCACCGAGTTTACCTGACCAACTCTCTGGAAAGCTTATTACTAAAATCGGTCTCACCAAGTTTGTGTAATCGGTCTTACCGAGACTACATTATGCCCTAACCCTAACTGAATCCATCTCACCGAGTTGCATGTCAATCCCACCGAAAATCCTAACGGTCACAAGGTTTACTAAATCGGTCCGACCGAGTCTGTTGAATCGGTCCCACCAAGTTTGGTAAATTGTGTGTAACGGTTAGATTTTGTGTGGAGGCTATATATACCCCTCCACCTCCTCTTCATTCATGGAGAGAGCCATCAGAACAAACCTACACTTCCAACTTACCATTTTTGAGAGAGAACTACCTACTCATGTGTTGAGGCCAAGATATTCCATTCCTACCATATGAATCTTGATCTCTAGCCTTCCCCAAGTTGCTTTCCACTCAAATCTTCTTTCCACCAGATCCAAATCCTATGAGAGAGAGTTGAGTGTTGGGGAGACTATCATTTGAAGCACAAGAGCAAGGAGTTCATCATCAACGCACCATTTGTTACTTCTTGGAGAGTGGTGTCTCCTAGATTGGTTAGGTGTTACTTGGGAGCCTCCGACAAGATTGTGGAGTTGAACCAAGGAGTTTGTAAGGGCAAGGAGATCGCCTACTTCGTGAAGATCTACCGCTAGTGAGGCAAGTCCTTCGTGGGTGACGGCCATGGTGGGATAGACAAGGTTGCTTCTTCGTGGACCCTTCGTGGGTGGAGCCCTTCATGGACTCGCGCAACCGTTACCCTTCGTGGGTTGAAGTCTCCATCAACGTGGATGTACGATAGCACCACCTATCGGAACCACGCCAAAAACATCCGTGTCTCCAATTGCGTTTGAATCCTCCAAACCCTTCCCTTTACTTTATTGCAAGTTGCATGCTTTAATTTCCGCTTCCTATATACTCTTTGCATGCTTGCTTGAATTGTGTGATGATTGCTTGACTTGTCCTAAGATAGCTAAAATATGCCAAACTCTAAAATTGGGAAAAGGTTAAGTTTTTAATTGGTCAAGTAGTCTAATCACCCCCCCCCCCCTCTAGACATACTTCAAGGTCCTACAAGTTCCTCTAATAAAAATAGAAAGAATACTGATAAGACTTTGCATGCTTCTAGTGAACCTGTTATTGACACACCTGAGAATCCCAATGATATTTGTATTTTTGATGCTGAAACACAATCTGGTGATGAACATGAACCTAGTGATTATGTTAATGATGATGTTCATGATGATGCTCAACCTAGTAATGATAATGATGTAGAAGTTGAACCTGTTGTTGATCTTGATAATCCACAACCAAAGAATCAACGTTTTTTTTACTATATACTAGAAGGCAACAGCCTCACAGTGGTTTATTAAAACTCAGCATAAAAGTTCAAGGTACAAGATCGGGTAAAGAAACTAACTACCTAGGGTAAATAAGCTAACCATTCTAGAAGTTTGTCTCTATATTTACATTTGATCCTATGAGTTAACAGAGTTAAATCATGTACAAAATTCCTTCTCCAGGCTCTAAAACTAGGTGTTTCATTCCTGAAGATTTTGCCATTCCTTTGGGTCCAAATATTCCAGGCGGCAGTAAAAACCACTTATGTGAAGAAGGGCAAGCCAAACTCTTTTCTAGCCGAGGAAGCCATGTAGTAAGTTGACTGATGAGGCTGAACCTGCCAAGAAATCCCAAGATAATTCCAAACTCTCTGGCTGAAGTTGCATGTGAAGAATAGATGAATTCTGTCTTCGTGTGTTTGGGATAGGCAAAGTACACAAGAATCATCTTGGATAATCCAGTGCCTGCGCTGCATCATGTCCCTTGTATTTAGGCGGTCCATAAGAAGAAGCCATCCGAAGACTCTGATCTTTAGAGTGCAAGAGCATTTCCATATCCATTTGAAAATAGGATCAACCACAATGCTAGAGAAAGCATAGTCATAATAAATCTTGGTCTGAAAGTTACCAGACTTAGATGGCCATCTCCAAATGTCCTTACTGCTAGGATCAAGTTCAATAGGGAGAAGCAAGGACTGAAGTTGGTCGAGCTCCTGGAAGGCCTCTAGAGACAGAGGTAGATGGAAACTCTCAGTCAAATTTGGTAGCCCGAGGACATCCTTAACAGTGGCCAAGTCATAAATCACAAAGGAATGGAGTCTTGGAAATTGATCCTTAAGAATAACAAGATTTCCACTAATTTCCCATTTGTCTAGCCAGAACACCACTGAATCGCCAGCATGAACCTGCGGCCATGCCAGATTACAGAATTTGTCATAGAGCTTAAGAACATCACGCCACCAGAAGGAACCACACATCTGGGTAGCTTGTGGAGCCGAGGATTGGTAATAGGAGTCCCAGATTAGATTCACCCAAGGAATATCCATCTTGTTAAAGAACTTGAAGAGATGTTTAATCAGAAGAGCATCATTCTGCACACTGAGATCAAGAACTCCCAAAACACCATATTTCTTTGGCCTACTAACCAGTTCCCAAGCTGCCAGAGACTGCCGAGGCAATTCCGAGTTACCTCTCCAAAGACATTGACGTTCAATTCTCTCTATCTGCTTAAGAATGCCTTGAGGGATTGACAAAGTGCAAAGGAAATATATTGGCATTGAAGTGAGGACCGATTGAAGCAGCTGCAGTCTACTGCCTTGATTGAGGAGGCAAGAAGAAGCTGACAACCTTCTCTCAATACGATCAACCAAAGGCGTCAGATCAGATATTGTAGGTCTCATTCTTCCCATAGGCAAACCGAGGTATGTAAAGGGAAGAGAACCAACAGAACAACCAAGCAAGCTGGCAAGTCTAGAACCCTCATCATCAGACATATTTATCGGGATCATTGAAGACTTACTAAAGTTAACTTTCAAACCAGTGGAGACAGCAAAAACTTCAAGCATCTTCTTAAGGGCAATTAGCTGAGAGTCAATTGCAGGTAGAATAATAAGGGTGTCGTCGGCATACTGCACAATTGGAAAGTCGTTGGACTTTGTGGGAATTGGCAAAGTTAGTACATTGCGTCGACACATATCATTAACTACTGACTGTAACAGGTCCACTACAATGACAAATAAAAGAGGTGACAAAGGATCACCCTGACGAACTCCAGATCGGCATTTCAAATGCTGTCCAGGGACCCCATTCAACAGAACTGAAGACGACCCCGAAGATAGCAAACTATCAATCCATCCTTATGATAAGAGAGACTTTGTTGCTAGGAAGCACTATAAAGAAGAGAACAATGGGTTCAGAAACCCATGCCTTTTCCTCCTAAGCCATCCAAGAAAAAGGATGACGAGGATTTTGAGCGCTTTGCTGAAATGATTAGACCTACCCTTTTCTGTATGTGTTTGACTAATATGCTTAAAATGCCTCCTTATGCTAAGTATATGAAAGATATTGTTACAAATAAAAGAAAGATACCGGAAGCTGAAATTTCCATCATGCTTGCTAATTACACTTTTAAGGGTGGAGTGCCAAAGAAACCTGGAGATCCAGGAGTACCAACCATACCATTCTCCATTAAAAGAAACTATGTTAAAACTGCTTTATGTGATCTTGGAGCCGGTGTTAGTGTTATGTCTTTCTCCTTATATCATAGACTTGATTTGAATAAGTTGACACCAACTAAAATCACTTTGCAAATGGCTGATAAATCAACTGCTATACCCATCGGTATTTGTGAGGATGTGCCTGTTGTGGTTGCAAACGTTACTATATTAACAAACTTTGTTATTCTTGATATTCCCGAGGACGAAAATATGTCGATCATCCTTGGTAGACCCTTTTTGAATACTGTAGGGGTTGTCATTGATTGCAACAAAGGCAATGTCACTTTTCATGTTAACGTTGATGAGCAGACGGTACACTTTTCGAAGAAACAACCTCAAGTTCATAGTATCAATTCTATTGGAAATTTTTTAACTATTACTATTGGAGGTTTTGTATTCCCTCTTCCTAATGTCAAAAAGAAATATGATATTCTTATTGTTGGGGACATGCATATCCCCAATGAGGTAACCTAGTGTTATTCGAAAATTCTCCCGTTTCATGCTATTCAAAAGAGGATTGTTAATAAGACTTGATCAACCTTGTTAATGGATTCCTTTTAATGAGCATGAGATGGATGAATTTAGGAAGCACAACTTTCTGTACCCTCCTTTTACTTTCTGTTATTTAGACTAAATAAAGCAAAAATAGTGTTTCTGTCTGTTTTCTAAATTATCCTTGCAATAAAAAAATACCACGCAAATAAAAGTTCTCCAAATGCCCTAAAAAATTAGTATGATTTTTTTGTAGAATATTTGAGAATTTCTCGCACTTAGAACACACCGGGGGCCACACCGGCTAGCCACAAGGGTGGAGGGCACGACCCCTGTCTTGTGGGCGCCATGTGGCCCCCTCCACTTATTCCAGCACCCATCCACTTCATCTTCCTTCATAAAAAATCACCCCATAGCTCAAACTCGTGTTCTTGCTCATTTTTCTGCCATTTTTGATCTCCTTGCTCAAAGCTCCATTCACAAAACTGCTTTGGGGGGTTGTTTTTCGGTATGTGGCTCCTCCAATGGTCCAATTAGTTTTTGTTCTAGTGCTTTATTTATTACGAATCTTTTCTGCTGTGGTGACCCTGTTCTTGAGCTTGCATGTAAAATTTATATGGTCCAAAGTAGTTTTGATGCATGATATAGTCTCTAGGCACTTGTAGGAGTAGTTACTATCAATCTTGTTGAGTTTGGTTCACTTTTATTTTGAGTCACTAAGAATTTCAGAAATTTTCAGATGAAGAAAATGATGAGGAGATTGTTGAGAGGCTCCTCGAGCTGGGGTTCGAAGGAAAAGGAGAATGAAGAGAATGAAAAACCCAAGTACAACCTTCCTCGCACCGCGGAGGTCCGACCGTGTGAATGGCCAAGTGATGCATTCTTGAAGGCAGCCGGAATTTATGAATATTTCTATTACTTGGCTGAGAATGCAAGCATCACAGACTTTCTCCATGATAAGTGTGATCAGTACCTCCAACTCACTAATACCACATGCGGTAGAGTTTTATTTATATGATGAGTAGGAGATGTTGCTCTATGATTTTTGTGAGGTTTGCAAGTTACCTTTTGAGGGCAGCGTTGAGGAACCACGTCCATGTGATGTGGGAGATTTTATTAATGAAATTACTGTAGGGGAAAGGAGAAAGGTGTCGGCAGCAAGAACATCTAGTATACATTTTCTTGTCCTGCGCTACTACTCATTATTTGCTAGTAGATGTTTAATTGGTCGCGGGGACAGTGGGGGACCTTAGTGCTCCTGACCTTGCCATTTTCGACATGCTTTACTTTGTGATAAAAATTTCAGTTTAGGCGCTATGTTTGCTAAACGGTTGAGTATAAACCGTATGTACTAACTTTGGAGGTATCTATGCTTCTCGTCTTGCTAAATATTTTGAGATACCTATTAGACACCATGAAAAAGAAGAGAAGTTGCTGCCCACTATTTACTTAGATTATAAGAGTATGGTAGTGCATGATTTTCTTTGTATGATAGGGAAAAGAGACTCATTTATAACCTGATATTTGACGAGGATAATTTTCAGATTGTTACCTTGCCTGCACCTACTTTGTTCGATCTTCATTCAGGCAGGTACTTTGTTTTGCCCGTGGCTATTCACGCATATTGGAGGGGGACACGATCCCTAGAACCGGAGCCAGAGCCATCACCTGATCCATATCAGGAGTCTATTTATCAGTGGGATCCGCAGGAGCTCGCTAACCAGTGGAACCCCCAGGACCCTTCTCAGTACACCTTAGAGGGCTATTTTGATCCTTGGGCTTATACCAACTTAGGCCAAAAGCCTAAGCTTGGTGGAGTATGTATTTCTCACCAACATTACATTCATGTTCACACACTCATTCTAGTTGTCGGTGTTCATACTTTTTCATTGTACTATCAATGCTAGTTTATTTTCTTTTCTTGCTTTCTTCTTGTGTGTTTGAAAAACTTTGAGAAAAACTAAAAAACATAGTTGTAGCTTCTAGCTACTTTACTTTTCATGCTTGCTTAGTAGTACTATTTAAGAAAACCCAAAAAGATTTCTCGTTCTTCATTTGCTTGTTGGGATCTTTCCCCTGTAAATAGTTTTTCTCGTTCTTTGAAATTCTTTTCTTTTCTTTGGGGGTCGAAAGGAGAAGACTATGATGAAAATAATGAGTGGTTCCCATATGCATTATTGTTGATCTAATAAAGAGCCCATATTACCATGTCTTCTCCTTTCAATAAATGTTTGCAGATTCCAGCTTAGTCCAATGAACGTGCACTATTATTATTATCCACATCGTCTGGTCATGCAAGTGAAAAGGCAATAATGACGATATATGATGAAAACTCGACCTATCTTGTTTTTGTAAATATGATTAGTTCATCGTTCCTGATTTAGCGTATTATGAATGAAACATGTTTGCAATGACCATTAGAGATTATAGTTACTCATGCCATGCTTAATTATCTAGGAGTTTATAATGGTTTAACTTGCGTGCCAACATGCTATTAAAATGGTTCTGTTGTAGTATGATAGGATGGTATCCTCCTTTGAATAATTCGAGTGACTTGACTTGGCACATGTTCACGCATGTAGTTGAAACAAAATCAATAGAGCCTCCACATTATTTATGTTCATGGTGATTTATATCCTACTCATGCTTGCACTCATTGTTGCTTAATCTTAATGCATGTTTATGACTGTGTCGCTCTCTAGTTGGTTGCTTCCGAGTCTCTTCCTAGCCTTCACCTTTACTAAGTGGGAATACTTCTTGTGCATCCACTTCCATAAACCTCAAAGTTGTTCCATATGAGTCCACCATACCTACCTATATGCGGTATTTCCGGCCGTTCCAAATAAATTTGCATGTGCCAAACTCTAAACTTTCAAATGAAATTCTGTTTTGTATGCTGGAACCGCTCATGTGTCAGCTAGGGTTGTCTATATCTTCCATGCTAGGTGGGTTATTCTCATGATGAGTGGACTCCGCTCATCATTCACGAGAAAATGGCCGGTAACCAGGATGTCCAGTCCCATGCTCAATCAAATCAAAATAATTGCAAACAAAACTCCCCCAGGATTGTTGTTAGTTGGACGACCAGCCGTGGAATCTGCTTGTTGGCGGTAGGGGAGTTTAACATTAGCATTCTGTTTGGGAATCGCCTATAATGTATGTAGCATGGAAGATACCGAGATCTCTTAGTTGTTATATCGATAATGAAAGTATACCGCCCAAAATATTATTTATCTCTGTTTCAAAACTCGAGATCTGGCACCTCTGCAAATCCCTGCTTCCCTTTGCGAAGGTCCAATCTATTTACTTTCATGTTGAGTCATCATCCTCTTATAAAAAGCACCAGTTAGAGAGCACCACTTTCATTTGTATGCAATGTTATTAATTTATATTGAGTGTTACTGTGACTGGATCTCTTTTGCCATGAATTACAATGTCTAGTCAGTCCTTGATCTTCAGGGGTGCTCTGCATTTATGTTTTGCGGTCTCAGAAAGGGCTAGCGAGATACTATCTTGTTATATCATATCACGATTGTTTTGAGAAAGTGTTGTTATCCGAGATTTATTATTATTACTCGCTAGTTGATTATGCAATTAATATGAGTAAATCTGATACCTAAATGTTATTGTGAATAAGGTTAGTTCATAATATTTGCTGAAAACTTGAATGCTAACTTTACATATTTGCAACAACAAGATCAAACAGAGTTTGTAAAAGTTTTTCTTTATCACTTTCAGTTTGTCAACTGAATTGCTTGAGGACAAGCAATGGGTTAAGCTTGGGAGAGTTGATACGTCTCCATCGTATCTACTTTTCCAAACTCTTTTGCCCTTGTTTTGGACTCTAATTTGCATAATTTGAACGGAACTAACCCGGACTGACGTTGTTTTCAGCAGAACTGCCATGGTATTATTTTTGCACAGAAATAAAAGTTCTCGGAATGACCTGAAACTTCACGGAGATAAATTTTGGAATAAATAAAAAAATTGGTAAAAGAATCAACTGAAGGGGACCCACACCCTAGCCACAAGGGTGGGGGCGCGCCCCCTATCTTGTGGGCCCCATGGACCTCCATCGACCTCAACTCCAACTCCATATATTCACGTTCGGGGAGAAAAAGTCAGAGAGAAGGATTCATCACGTTTTACGATACAGAGTCACCGCCAAGCCCTGTTCTTCCTCGGGAGGGCAGATCTGGAGTCTGTTCGGGGCTCCGAAGAGGGGAATCTGTCGCCATCGTCATCATCAACCATCCTCCATCACCAATTTCATGATGCTCACCATCGTGTGTGAGTAATCCCATCGTAGGCCTGCTGGATGGTGATGGGTTGGATGAGATTTACCATGTAATCGATTTAGTTTTGTTAGGGTTTGATACCTAGTATCCATTATGTTCTAAGGTTGATGTTTCTATGACTTTGCCATGCTTAATGCTTGTCACTAGGGCCCGAGTGCCATAATTTCAGATCTGAACCTATTATGTTTTCATGAATATATGAGTGTTATTGATCCTATTTTGCAAGTTATAGTCACCTACTACATGTTATGATCCGGCAACCCCGGAGTGACAATAGTCGGGACACTTCCCGGTGATGGTCGTAGTTTGAGGAGTTCATGTATTCACTAAGTGCTAATGCTTTGGTCCGATACTCTATTAAAAGGGGGCCTTAATATCTCTTAGTTTCCATTAGGACCGTGCTGCCACGGGAGGGTAGGACAAAAGATGTCATGCAAGTTCTTTTCCATAAGCACGTATGACTATATTCGGAATACATGCCTACATTATATTGATGAATTGGAGCTAGTTCTGTGTCACCCTAGGTTATAAATATTGCATGATGAATGCCATCCGACATAATTATCCATCATTGATCCATTGCCTGCGAGCTCATTTCATATTGATCTTTGCTAGTCACTTTTTCGTTACCACTGTTCCGATTGCTACAAAACTGCTACTGTTACTTTTTCCACTGTTACCGTTACTTCCATACTACTTTGCTACTAAATACTTTGCTGCAGATATTAAGTCTTTCGGGTGTGGTTGAATTGACAACTCAGCTGCTAATACTTGAGAATATTCTTTGTCTCCCCTTGTGTCGAATCAATAAATTTGGGTTGAATACTCTACCCTCGAAAACTATTGCGATCCCCTATACTTGTGGGTTATCACCCTCCCCCGAATGGTACTACCTCTCTGGCAGAACTACCGCTCGTGTTTTTTCTGTCTCGTTGGGCTGTTTTGACCGTGCTAAGCGGTAGTACTGCTCCCCCAAGCAGTAGTACCGCTTGAGCACGACTTGTGGGCATAACGGTTGGATTCGGGATTGCCTATTTAAGGGGGCCTTCTTCCCAATGGTCCCTATCCTTCTAGCTCGTGTTTGCCCCCCCCCCCCATTGTTGACCTTCTTTAATCTTTCTATCTCTTAATCCCTCCAATGATTCTTGCTAGTTCTTGAGGGAAAACAGAGAGGAAATCTAGATCCACATTTCCACCAATCACTTTCTCTAAGTGAGTGGAACCCCTTGGATCTAGATCTTGGAGTTCTTGGTGTTCTCCTTGTTCTTCCTCTCATATTCCTCCATAGCTTTTGTTGTCGTGGTGGGATTTGGGAGTGAGGGACTTGACCACTTCATGTGTTCTTGCGATTGCATTAGTTGCATCAGTTTGAGTTCTCCATAGTGATACGTGGAAGTGAAAGTTGAGAAGCTTATTACTCTTGGGTGTTTGGGCACCCTAGGGCTTGTTCCTCTTGGGTGCTTTGGTGCCCTAGAGGATTGGTGTGTTCGGAGCTAAACCATTGTAGTGTATAGCTTTGGGAAAGCATCGGGGTCTCCAGGCATTGTGCGAGGGCGTGAGGAGATTACGGCGGCCCTAGTGGCTTTTTGGGGAGCATTGTGCCTCCACACCGCTCCAAATAGAGATTATCATCCGCATGGGTGTGAACTGTGGGATACATCATCGTCTCCGTGTGCCTCGCTTATCTCTTACTTGGGCCCTTTACTTATGCACTTTACTTTGTGATAGCCATAGTGTTTCATGTTATATATCTTGCTATCACTTATTTTTTTTATCTTGCTTAGCATAAGTTGTTGGTGCACATAGGTGAGCCTACTTGTTTTAGGTTTTGTGCTTGACAAATTAAATGCTAGTTTTATTCTCCATTTGTTCAAGCCTAAACCGTAATTATTTTAAAGCGCCCATTCACCCCCCCCCCCCACCCTCTAGGCGACATCCATGATTTTTCAGGAACCAAATTCATATTCAAAAGAAAATGCAAGTGCATGAAATTCATGTTCATTTTGTCGAAACAAAATGTTCAAACTTTCCCAAATAATCCATTTGCAATTTAGAAAGTTCCTTTGTAGAAAGAAAATCCAAAGTCAAATTCATTTGAAAAAGACAAATCAAAACAGAAAGGAAATAAAAAAACAGAACAAAAGAATAAAAAAAAGCCTAACTCGACCATCCCGCCAGGTCGAAGCCCAACCAGCCAGCCCAGCCATCTCACCCCGCGTCTCTCTACCTCCCTCCCTTACTCCCTCCCTCTCTCTCTCCCTCTCTCTCCCTCTTCCGGTCTCTCTCTCCCTCTCTTTCTCTTCGCCAAGCGGGACCCACCCGTCTGGCCGGTCACCCCCAACCTCGCGCACGCCTTCGCCCACGTTGTCACAATCGCCTTGCACGCACGCGTGCACGACCCCACGACCATGCGCCTTCCTGCCACACCAGCCCCGGCCACCGTGCCTATAAACCCTCTCGCCCTCCTCTTCATTTCCCCTCTGCTCGCAGCCCACATTGCCGCCAAGCTACCGCCATTGAGGCCTCGGAGCCCCACTCAGCCCTCGGGAAACCCAACTCCACTGTCATCCCAACCTCGCCGCCGCCCCGTCATCGTCTCCGGCGAGGCGAGCCACCATCCGTCCACCCGACCATGTCCACCGCCTTCGTTTTGTTCTCGCGCGTCCCCTGATGGGTTTGGTTCTTCCCCAGGAGCTCCAGTTCACCGCGTGCGTCCACACCCGAAGCTATCCGCCACCATTTAAACTCCGGCGAGCTCTTGCATGTCGTCCCCGGTCGTCATCCCCGGCGACCGCCGAGGCTACCAGAAGCCCCGGCTCACCGAGACCGCCGAGGCTCTCTCTCTCTCTCTCTCTCTCTCTCTCTCTCTCACCCGAAGCCCTCGCGAAGCTCAACTCCACTGTCAGCCCAACCTCGCTGTCGCCCCATCATCATCTCCGGCGAGGCGAGCCACCGTCCGTGCACCCGACCATGCCTGTCGCCTTCGTTTTGTTCTCGCGCGTCCCCTGATGGGTTTGGTTCATCCCTAGGAGCTCCTATTCACCACGTGTGTCCACACCCGAAGCTATCCGCCGTCGTCTAAACTCCGGCGAGATCTTGCACGTCGTCCCCAGCCATCATCCCCGGCGACCGCCGAGGCCACCAGAAGCCCCGGCTCACCGCCCGTGCCCATCTATGCCCTCCATGGCACCCAAGATCCCCCTAGAATTCCGTCCCCATCGAACCTGAGCAATGCGCCGCCGGGTACAAGTCTCCAACGAGCTCCTCTGACGACCTAACTCTGGTGAGCACCTCCTCCGTCTAATCTCAGCCATCGATCTTCGATCCAACGGACTTCGCACACTCACTTACAACCCCGAAACGCTTTCCTTTAATTTCCAGTCGTCCGATGCTTAGCACCCACGGTGAACACCTCTTAGCCAATCAGAAACAGCCGCATGTACAACCTTATCCGTTTGAATTTTCTGTAAATTGAATTAAAATGGAATTTTACAAAAAAAAGTCCCTAAACTTAAAATGATCCTAACTAATTATCTACAAGCCCAAATTAGATGATTCTTTTTGCAAAATGACCCGTATGAAATCTAGTTTCACACTGTCTGGAAACTTTTCAAATTTGAATAGTTTAACATTCAAATTCAAACAAAATGAATTCAAACTTAAAATAGGCATAACTTGCATTTCATAAATCCAAATTAAATGATTCCTTTTGCAAACCAAACCTAGTGATATATACTTTCATATGAGAAGACTTTAGTTAAAATTCAAACAATTTAAAAATACATGCTGAATAGAATACAATATAAGCCAGAATTCAAATTTGATTTGAACCTACCTTGGTTTAATTCATAATAAAGATTGTTTAATAAGACAATTATGTCACAAATAGTTCAGAAAATATAATATGAACTTAGTAATAAATTTTGGATTATTAATTGACTTTAGGTAATTCAAATGGCATTTGAATCAAATTCAAACATAGTTTGAATATAACCCTAAAACCATATGTTTAAATTGAATAAAACAAACGTAGTATGATGTAGTGAATTGAATTAAACCTAGTAATCATTTTGGAGTTAATATTTGAAATTAGGGGGAGCTCAAATTTATTCAAATGTAGTTTGAAAACTATGGCACATAGCAAATCATTTGGTTCACATTTGGCTTTAGTCGTACTAACACCAAATGAATAAACTAAGGTGATTGTATTGGATCTATAAATGACATTAGTGAAACAAAAATCAGATAAATAAAACTTAGTAACCACATTGGATTGGCACTTGACTGAGCTTGAACTAATCAAAATCAACAAGCTATAGTATTTGTATTGGATTTGTATTTGACTTTAGGCAAACATTAATCATCATTAAGTTATATTGAACCAACTTAATCAATTATGAAGCAATTCATAACCCAATTTGGCATAGTTGAAACCAAATCAAATTGTCAACTCAATACAAATTGAATCCTATTGAGTTGAACCCTAATTCAATCCAACTTGGATGGGAAACCAGACCAAGTTATCATTTTCAGACCTTAGTGTATTCAAGCTCATGAAAGGTCAACAAGTTTGAATTGTCATTCAAACCTGAACATGAACTTGGTTATCCAAGATTCATAAGACCATGACTATGTTGACAAGATTCCTTCTCAGAATCTAGGAACCACAACCTGACATCTCATACTACTTATGTGATGAACCTTATTTGATACTTGCATGCGAACCCTTATGTCACATGTATCCCAATTAACAACCACTATGTTGTTCAAAAAACTCTTATGAGTTAACCCTCACACATGATCCACAGCACAATGACACAAACACCATGCACAACACCTGTTGTATGTTTGATTGCATTGTATGGTTGTTTATTATTGTTCTTTACTTACGATAGGTTGTACGAAGAGTGAAGAGTAACGTGATTAAGATCATGAGACTGAAGAATCGTCAATACAAGCAAGTGGAACCTTGATCATAACCTATGTTTGCATGCATTGCAGTTGTTTTCAACTAGGAACCCCTTTAGGATTTTACTTTATGCGTGACGGAACCCACTAGAATGATATAGGTCCATTTATACCCTGACCTTGTAACCAACGAGTAGTTTCTTAGCTGCTATATCATGGACTGGGAAACACCTATACTACTTCACCATACAACTGCACGGTTGACTACTTAACTACTACTTAATTAATGAATCATCTGGGCCATGCTTTGGTATTGCTTGGTGGTCGTGTGTTTTGTGGGCGACCTCCCAGGCTCAAAGGGATTGTACGAGTTCAAACTTGAGTAGCTCCCATGTGTAACTGTGAAACAATATGGGCTCTGTTTGGACCAAGTAAGTTGTGGGATCCCTCCCATGGTAGACCAACAGATGGAGCTTGTAGGCGGACTGGGTCTACCTTTTCGGATAGGCTACTACTTCCCAAAAGTCTAGTCTTGGTCTACCTGGCTACTTCACAAGTGAAGTTTACTCGCTCAAGGGTGTGATCGGGAATCACGAGTAAAGTATACAAACATCTGTAGAGTGTATCATAAACTAATCATGATTAGCCTTGTCCCCAGTTATGGACAACTTTGAGCAACTCATCTGAGAGCTGTCAGCTTGACCTCATCACCTCTTCTCAATTAAAATCAATGGGTTGAACCAATGGGGAGTGTGGACCAACACAGGTTACCGGCAGCTTCATCTGGGAGGGGTGGGGTAACCGGGGTTACCGGGGAACCCACATACTCAAATTGCATTGGGTTACGACCAGGGTTACCGGGAGTGCCCTAGACTACGACCGGGGTTACGGGAAGTGTCATACTATTACTAGGGTAGACCACTACTGTAAAAGATAGGGAAATCTATTTTTGCGCAAAAGAAAACTAGCCTCAACACCTTGCATGTTTACTTTCTCAGCAAGTCATTTCGGTGAAACATGCCAATAAATTCTATGGGTTCACCGTTGTGGCTGCAATGTATCATGTTGCAGGTTTACCGTGTCGAGCGGAAGGTACGAAATAGAGTTACAATGCTATACTCAACTTATGCCTGTGAGTGCATGGATGCCACAAGACTAGGATGATATCTCCACTTCATGAATATATTGTAAGCTAGCCCATGAGCTAAGCATGTATGTATTGTAAATCACTAGATCTGTGATGTAATACTTAACACATGATGTATTCTCGGTATTTCATCGTCGACTGTGCGTGTCAGCTATTGATCCAGGGACTGACACTGTAAGCACAGAGATTTGGGCCCCTTTCAGGGACCGTGTCGTGACACGGCTCTGCCTTGACACACCGGAGAGGCGGCATGCCGGCTCCGTATTGACTCAGTGGCGAGGCAAATACAACCCCTCCTTGTAAGTTGCTTTCTATCTTAATAAATAGGCAAGCAGATCTCCTACGTGTTTTTTGAAAAAGAAAATAGAGCAAAAAGGGGTTAAAATGCTAACTTAATTATGATGTAATTCTTGTGTCGGCGTGTAAGAAAATGACGGATTTTGTGAATGCAGCCAAAATGGGGTACTAGTCGGCCAGTGCTTATGTCCACTGCATAAACTTGTATACAGTCGTACTACCCCTCTCATATGTTATATGTCATTATTTTAATTGCTATTCTAGCTATTTGGGTCATTCAGATCTCTGGACGGATCCTACATAGATTACATGATGGAGCCGAATCCTCTGACGTACACCCCTCTGACATGTGGGCCCAAGGCCACATGTTAGTGGGCGTCACGGCATGTCAGGGGAGCCGTGTCCTTACATGATGTCTTATAGTATCTTATCATAATGTACACTCTTTTTTGTTCTCTCGAAAACAATGTATGGTTAATCTTAGTATTCTAATGTGATTGAAATACATAGGAGACGAAGGGGGTGGGGGGGGGGGGGGGGGATGTGCTATTGGCAGGACAACTCGTGGACCAAGATTTAATGGTGAAACAAAGTCGATGGTGCCGCTTGATGTGAATGAGGATCCTAACGATTGATGTCGGACCATGCCCCCTAGTAATGCACGTGCAATTAACTAGTATTTTGAATTGAACTATTAAAAATGACAAACATTTTTCAATACATGATGAGTATATTTTAAAAAGGTGATTTTTAAATTATATGATCATTATTTGGGAATGCCTGGAATTTTGGAAATATGCATGAACAGTTCTTAAAAGTACATGAACATTTACGAAAAGTGTGAACGCTTATTCGAAACTTCATGAAGTTTAAAAAATGCAAGAACAGTTTTTAAAAGCATTACATAGACAAGATCTTTTCACTTTTTTTACCCGGTTATATCACTTAATAAAATAAACACATGTGTTTGTAGCATTTCAAAATATTATTACGGACAAAAACTAAAAAAATGAAAAGAGTAAAGAACTACGCTGTCTCACTGGGCCTGTCCAGGCAAGCACGCCCGTTCATTGTGACAAGATGTTCCCAAATTGGTATCTATAGTAAGTTTACCATGCTAAAATGGTTTGGCAAATTATTCTCCAGCTTTAGGATCTTTTTATTGTTTTTCATCTGCTTTACCCTTTTTTTCTGAACAAAGCCCTGAATTTTCAAATAAAATATTTCCTTAAATTTTCAAAAATTGTTCGGGATCTTAAAAAACATTTGTATTTTAAAAATATGTTCACATATTTTGATTTTTTTAAAGATGGTGGTTTTAAGAAAATTTTATGTTTCTTAAACAATGTTCAAATATTACAAAATGACAATTTTATAACATAAATTTCATACTTTTTGAAAAACCACAATAGAAAACCGTTGATGACTGAAAACAATAAAAATCAGAAAAAAAAATGCACGCTACATTACATTTATACCTCATAATAAAGGGGCTATTGCTTCTGGCCGTTTGTCATAAGATTGTCCCCGAAATTGCCATAAATTATCCACTATGTCACCCATAGGTTAAAAAACGATTCGGTTTTTCCCTTCACAAATCGCGTCCACTTTGGTTCATTTACAGAAACCCCCCACATGTACTCGAGGATAAGTAGTGCAGTGGCTAGAGCGTCAATGTTGCACACGGGAGAGGGGAGACCTTGGTTCGATCCCGCTTTTCTCTCTAGAGTTGCTGGTGGGCGTATGATATAACTGCTCGCGCAAGCATCACTTGGCAGATTGGCTACACACAATTTCTGTCCAGCTACTCTATATTTAGCCTTTCTTTTTTTTGGCAGATTCAAATATTTTTCAAAAAAATCATAACTTTCAAACTCTAACTCCAAATCTAACATGTTATATATGAAAATCCCTCAAAAATTTGTGTACGTTTCAAATATACTATTATATTACATCTTAATCATTTCTAAATTGCTTTAGGATATGTTTCCTACTCTATTCAAATTTAGTAGACATGAGAGTTTGATGCTCTCACAAAATCTATTGTCGACTCCATAGGGGATGTTGATTCGTATCAACTACCATATCCTAAAGTTTAAAACAAGTACATAATCATCTTCTCTATTTCGCATAGTGCACCACCAACCCCTATACGATGATGCACATTAAACTGCTGATACAAGCTTTATGTAAACCAGTGGCTTAACGTTGATTTTCATATTGTTTGGAATTGTGCCCATAAAGATTTTTTTTAAGAATATTTTTTGCTGATGTTGTCGGATGTGTGTATGAGGGATACCTTTTTTCTTCGCGTTACGACACACGGGCATGTTTTGCTAGTGAAAATCAATGGACCTCAACTTGTACACCAATGAACCGTCCACTAGTCAATTGGTCTTTGCAAGTCCCGAGCGAGCGAGCATCATCGCCTCATTACCGAGCGAGCGAACCTAAGCATTATGGGGTCGACCCATAGTGACGGGTTGTGAGCACTAGCTCGCTAGCCAACACTACAAGAGGGCAATCCCAATTCCCCATGTAGGCCGATGAATATCCACCAAATGCGCACCCTCCCGTAACCGCACCCACTGTATTGGGCCAGCCCAGTTCAATTTTTTTTCTATGTGTTTCCTATTAGCTTCCCTGACAGGTTTTTCACCCATGATTTTTATTCTTCTCTTTTCAGTTTTTCCTTTGCATTCCAAGAATATTTTTAGAAATTATGAACATTTTTCAAATCATGAATATTGTTTTTGAATTCATGAACATTTTTTAAATTAGAGAAGATTTTTCAAATTCATTAATATTTTTCAAGTTCATGAACACTTTCACATTTGTTAATATTTTTGAAATACGTGAAGTTTTTGGAAGTACACCAACATTTTTTAAAAACATTTGATTTTTAAATTCAAAAACGTTTTCAAATTTATGAACAATTTTTGAAATCCATAAATATTTTTCAAATTTGTACTATTTTTAAAATTTTGAACAGTGTTTAAAATCATGAATGTTTTTTGAATTGAGATCCATGAAGAAAAAATGAGGTTAAAAAACGAAAAAGAGAAACGTGACAGGCCGAAAGGCCCCCGAGCAGCCATCGTTGAGACATGGCAGCTCTGTTTTATTTGACCTGGTGACAAAGAGAAACGTGACGGGCCGAAAGGCCCCCGAGCAACGTGCGAAATGCGAGCACAGAGAGATGCGATTCTCAAAAAAAAAAAACACGGAGAGATGCCGATCCGCACTGGCCACCACTCTGGAGCTACCCAGCGGAGCTCCACCTGATGGTAACTCGTTTCTTAGTAAACTTCTCTTGGTTTTCTTGTGTAGTATAAGTATTTTACTTGTGGCTGTACATGTCAACCTTTGCTTGTTGTCATAGAATGGCAAGGATGCTCGATGCTGAAATCTGATTATTTCCGTGACAAGCCACATCAGGAATACCAAAACCCCGGGCTCTGTTTCAGTTTTCTACCTCGTATTTGAACCCTCCAAGCAAGCAGTCCGAAGCATCTTCACACCACTGCTTACTTTTTCCTTCACAAGCATATGCAGAAGAAGGCCTGAAACCTGATGGCCATACTGTGCACGACTCTCCTCCCTGTTTTTGTCGTCCTGCTATTGGTTTGTTTCTGCAACTGCGATGGCCACCTTAATAACACCTGCAAAGCCACCTGGCAACACGCTTCGTGATGGTGGACAGGCTAGCGTATTGGTTCTGTTCTTGGTATGCAAAAATCCACAGAGACCAATAAAGAATGCTGAATAATCAACTCATACGACCTGTGGCCCTGTGTCATTTGTCGATGTGCGCAAAAAGTCCAATGTAAGCCATCCGATGAATAGGTAGAGAAAAGTCTGAGCAGTGTTTCCACCATCTAAACCATCTTCATATGTACTGTACTACCTTCTTCCTTTTGCTCATCCATCTTCATATACACTACCTTCTTCCTTTGCTCGTCACAAGCAAAAAAGGCCTAATGGACATGGTTTACAGCCCAGCTTTTATCCTCCTGTTCTTGATTTCCTTCTGCCAATCCGATGATCGCCTAACACCCACAAAACCACTCTCCCCCGGCGACAGGCTCATCTCAAGCGGTGGCATCTTCACTCTTGGCTTCTTCTCCCCAGGAAACTCAACTGGAAATTCGTACATCGGCATATGGTACAACAACATCCCGCAGCGAACATACGTGTGGGTCGCGAACCACGACCGCCCAATCACCAGCAGTTCCTCTGGTGTTTATTGTGACCAGCACCTCTGATCTTACCTTGTTAGACCCCATAGGAAGCACTCTTTGGACAACCACGAACAACATCACCACCGAAGCCGCTGGAACAGCTGCTATTCTGCTCGACACGGGGAACTTGGTCATCCGGTTGCCAAACGGCACAGATATATGGCAGAGCTTTAATTACCCAACCGACACCGTCCTCCCCAACATGACTGCACCATTGAGCAGCAAAAATGATGGCTACAAGCGCCTTGTTGCATGGAGGGGCCCTGATGACCCGTCCACAAGCGACTACTCCATGGGAAGTGACTCCAGCTCGGTCCTCCAGGTCTTCATCTGGAATGGGACGAGACCATACTGGCGCAGAGCTGCATGGACTGGTGCGCTTGTCAACACCGTGTATCGAAGCAACACCGGCACCATCATATTCCAAACAATCGAAAGAAGAGGGGCCGAGTTCTACGTAACGTATACCGTCTCCAATGGCTCACCAAGTATGCGTGTGCTGCTGCACTATACCGGCATGGTGAAGTTCATGACATGGAATAGCAAGTCGTTGTCTTGGGATGCTTTCGTGGAGCAGCCCAGTGCTAAATGTGATAGATATGATTCGTGTGGTCAGTTTGGCTACTGTGATGGCACGGAAGCGATTCCAACTTGCAAGTGCCTCGATGGGTTTGAGTCTGATGGCCTCAAGTTTTCACGAGGATGTCAAAGAAAGAAAGAGCTGAAATGTGATGGTACCGATAGTTTCATAACTTTGCCTGGCATGAAAACGCCTGACAAGTTTCTGTACATTAGGAATAGAAGCTTCGACCAATGCACAACAGAATGCAGCAGTAACTGCTCATGCACCGCTTATGCGTACGCCAATGTAAGTAGTCTTGACCCAATTGGAGACAGTTCGAGGTGCTTGGTTTGGATGGGGGAGCTTGTTGACACTGGGAAGCCTGCTGGTGGTATTACTGAAAATCTTTACCTCCGTATTTCCAGCTCATCCGGTATTTGACATTCCTTACCCATCTTAATGCTCTTACTGCTTATGCAGTTAGATTGATTGCCTGTTGATGTAAGTTTGTATGGTGGCTACTACAATAGCAAGTCGCGGTTGCACACTTGCAATTTACTTCAATGGAATTTGAACCTCTATTGTGCAACTGGTGCTCTCCTTTTACAGATCCATGTTGAATATGGTACTAACAGATATGATGATAGAATTTGAATTAATATGTTACCCAGTTCTTGCATATATTATCTGTTTCATTCCTGGCTTGTTCAGTGCTGCCAACTGTATTATCCCCACCTTGCATTGAAAGCAGTCCTGTTTTCAGATTCTGCTTCTTTAGGATCCTGTCATCAATTGGCATCCAGTTCATCAAAGTTTAGTCGATTTATCGATTTCATATGGTAATAGATAAAGCCTATATGCTAGCTTCTTTGGTGTCATCAGATAATTCTACATCAGTACAAAGTAATGATTATTTACCTAGAATTTGCAGTACATGAGATGTTACAATGTTGCATTATTCACGGTAAATATGACACTTGCAGCAAATGTATGACATTATTCTCTTGGTGGACTATAAATCTGCAGTTGATGAGAAAAAGATAGCTAAACTGAAGATTGTACTCCCGATTGTGGCATGTCTGTTGATATTCACATGCATATACATGCAAGTCAAGAGGTAGAATAACTTCTCATTAACCCTTTTCTCCCAGAAAGAAATATTAATGAAGGATTCATTTGAGACAATATTGATGAAACTATCATGTCAGGTAAAAGCAGCAGAAAAGTTCAAAACAAACATAAGCTAAAACACTTGAATGCTTCTGATGAACTTGGGAACGAAGATACAGAACTTCCGTCTGTTGGCTTTGAAGACATTCTCATTGCAACAAACTATTTCTCTGATCACAACATGCTTGGAAAAGGTGGTTTTGGAAAAGTGTACAAGGTAATAAACATTTTTAGCTTCATTTCTGAAGAACAAATATTTTTGCTGTTCTCTTGTTAAACTGAAAAATGATGTGCTCGTGTAGGGAATGTTGGAAAGTGGCAAGGAAATTGCTGTCAAAAGGCTTAGTATTGGATCTGGGCAAGGGGTTGGAGAGTTTAGGAATGAATTAGTTCTAATTGCCAAATTGCAGCACAGAAACTTAGTTAGGCTTCTTAGTTACTGCATTCATGAAGATGAGAAATTACTCATCTACCAATACTTACATAACAAGAGTTTGGATGCCTTCCTTTTTGGTATGTTCTGACTTATGTGCTTAAAAAATAATTTTTCATTAACTACGGCGAGGGTTTTACTATGGCTCACAATACATCTCATTTTGCATGGATTTTGGAAGATGCTACAAAAAAATCTGTGCTTGATTGGTTGACCCGGTTCATGGTCATTAAAGGGATAGCAAGAGGCCTTCTTTATCTCCACCAAGATTCAAGATTAACAATAATTCATCGAGATCTCAAGGCAAGCAACATCTTGTTGGATGCAAAATTGACTCCAAAAATATCTGATTTTGGCATGGCAAGGATCTTTGGAGGAAACGAGCACCAAGCAAACACTAAGCGTGTTGTTGGGACATAGTAAGTAATATTTATGCACCAGCTATGCTCAGTGTGGTATTCCCTTAAAGTATAGCTAATATATTTTCCTTGGAATTGTTCAAATAGTGGTTGCATGTCTCCTGAATATGCGATGGAGGGTTACTTTTCTGTCAAGTCTGACACCTACAGCTTTGGGGTTCTGCTGTTGGAGATTGTAAGCGGGTTAAGGATTAACTCACCCCATCTCATAATGGACTTTCCAAATCTTATATCTTACGTAAGTATTACTAAAACGTTCTAATTTCCAATGGTTTAAGTACTCATAGTAACTTGACCAGAAATTGATTTCATAGATTCAGGCATGGAGCTTATGGGTTGACGGAAATGCAAGGGAATTGGTGGAGTCGTCGGTTGTAGAGAGATGTCCACTTGATGAAGTTTTACGATGTGTTCACATAGGACTCTTGTGTGTTCAAGACCATCCAAATGCTAGGCCACTCATGTCATCCATTGTGTTCATGCTAGAGAATGAAACAGCTCCGCTTCCTGTCCCAGAGAAACCTGTATATTTTACGTTACGGAATCATGAAGCCGAAGACCGGAGAAAATACATGGGAAGGGAAGATCCGAGACTCAGAATGAAATGACCATCACAACACTGGAGGGACGTTAAATGTTTATTGGTTACGTTGTTCCTTGTTCGTAAACTGCTAAGAAACCTATGGTTGAGCGATTCCTACCAATTCATGTTTGCATACACGCTAAGTGTACGGTCGAATAGATTGTTGTCAACACGCAAGTCGTGTTTGTAAATACAGAGGGTGTTTGTTTCCTGGGACTTATTGATTTAGGGACTTAAAAAAGTCTCTATAAGTCCCATCTAAGCCAAACAGGAGAAACTTATAGGGACTTAAAGTGGGCATTTGGGACTTATGAAATAAGACTCTCAAGGAGAGTCTTATAGGGACTTATAGTTGTAATATGGTCTTTTAGGGACTTATAAGTCCCAGGAACCAAACAGGTAGGGACTTTTTAGGGACTTGGGACTTATAAGTTAGGACTAAAAAAAGTCCTAGGACTTATGAACCAAACATGGCCACAGTCTCCTTGCTCCATGCACTTCATCAGTTCACTACTAGGAAAAGGCCTACTAATGGCGCACCTAATTTCGCCATTAATGGCGCATCAGTGGTGCGCCATTAGTGCCACGCCATTAATATATTTTACTAATGGCGCATCACTGGTGCGCCATTAGTATCTGGTATACTAATGGCGCACCTCAGATGCGCCATTAGTGTATACAGAAGTGCGCCATTAGTATGCCTCCCAGGGGGCCATGTATACCCAGGTGCTCTGGCATACTAATGGCGCACGGCAACAAGATGCGCCATTAGTAACTTCGGCATACTAATGGCGCACTGTTTAATGATGCGCCATTAGTATACTTTGGCATACTAATGGCGCACTGTGATGTGATGCGCCATTAGTATGAATATTAGGTTTTTTTATTTTTTATTTTCTGTTTTTTGCACAGGTTACAAAATGTATAATTGGACAAAATATAAAGAGCACACATCAACAACAGATTCATCGAATACAATAGAAGATTAGTCTTTGAATACAATTCATCGTATTAGTCTCCGAATAAAATTCATCATATTAGTCTCCGAATTGAAAAGCCCGAACAAAGATAGAACATTATATTACAAGTCTCGAGACCGCGAGTAGCGAGTTTGTCTTCACATTACAAGTCGATATCGATCATCTAAACTACCATCACATAGAAGAGAGTTGCGGTCATCACGATGAGCATCATCACGATGAAACTCGTCTTCATCCGGTTCCTCCAACGCTCCCTCCCCTCTCCCGCTAGATAGCGGGCGTATCTAGATTCGGCCTCGGCCGTAGTGGTGTACCCTTTGTAACTGTTACCGCTGAATCGGTGAACCTGTCTCCGACACTCCTCCCAGTCGTCGTAGACTTCGGGAACCTTACCCTTGTACACGACATACGACGGCATCGCTATGCACTAGCCAAACGAAACGTTAGTACCAATTCACAAACAATACATAAGCAATATATAAATATGCAACAGAACGATCGGAAGAGAAAAGCAAGACATTAATAGTATCGATTACATCTAAGTTGAACGACTCTCGAAACCAAAGAGACATACTACAAGTTCATTAAAGTTTAATTACAACATGAGCCAATCGATGTTTCAGAACTAGACACAGCATCACTGCTTTCGACTCGACTCAAGGGACCGGAGCGTGGATGAAGCCGCCGTCTATCATGGGAGTCATGAAATAACGGTCATTGTCAGCCTGCATTTGTAGCATTGTGTCGATGTCACTGTTGGACGATTGATTGTTGAGGTAGAACTGCCCCGAGGTACGAAGGACATCTTGATGGATGATTTCCGCAAACTCCGACTGGATGCGAAAGAATTCTTGTCGGAGGTCCGCGTCCTGGATTGCCGACACGCTCTTTGCCCAATCTTTGAGTTTACTCGGTAGCAGAAGTTGATGATGGTCCCGTACGATCGCCCGCATGTGATGGATGGCGTAGTAGGCACCCTTCTGACCGCCAGGCGGCTGCTTGACGCAGCAGAACGTCGTATTGTGGGAGAACACGTGCTTCCCGTACTTACGAATAGGCTTGGTGAAGGTGCCTCCAGACTTGGCGTAGCCGGGGAGAACATCATCAAGAACCTTCTTGACATTTGTGTAGTCTACGTTCGACTGACGGTCCGGGTCGAAATACGTGGCCATGGAATATTTGGGGCTTAGGAGGATGAGCGTGCAATGTGTGTCACTGCAGAAAACACGGAATGTTAAAAGAAAAACGATCGAAATCTAAGAATTCATATGTTACGGGCCGGTTGAGGGGAGGAATTACTCGGGAAAGTAAGGCACGAGGAAGTTATCCTTATCTTGGTTTGCCAGAATGACGCCTTCGAGGTAAGAACTCGCGACTTGCCGGTCCCCAGCGCTGCCCAAGATCTTGGCACGCATGTAGAAGGGGTCGACTATCACGATTTCCGGGGTCTTGTCGCAAATGATCTGCATCTCCATACTCAGCGAAAATAGCCGAACGAAGGTGTAGTGCAGCGGATGAAGGTTCAACATAGTGTGGATGTCATCAAACCGCAGGACGATCGTACGCCCGATGGAGTTATCCACAAAGCCCTTGCCCTCTGGCACCTTGGCCGCGAAAACCGGGTATGACACATCCTTCTCTCTGAGACGGCGCTTCTCCAAAGAAAGAACACTGTCATGCAAACTCCGCATAGCACCGGTTGCAGCATTGAGCATATTTGTCGGTAGCATCGCCCTTCCCGCCACATGCACCCTCCTCGAGATATCCTTAGGTGAACGTGGCCCGTCCTGAGCACGGATCGTACTCGGTGCCGGCTGGCTCGCACCCTTCTTAGTCTTTCTTTTGCGTGCCTTCTTCTTCTCCTGTAATGGGACCAAGTTCTGCTCACAGACCGCCTTCTTGAGTGTGTTGGGGCTGATAATATTTCGCACCTCGCCTATCTGAGGCTCGGTGAAGTCGGCAGCTGGAGGCGTCTCCTGAGAGCTGAACGCCAGACGACGCCTGTTGCAACTTGGCTTCTCCACGGTACCAGCTAGATCGCGCACGTCTTTTGTTGGGTTGGGTTCTTGAGAAGGAGGCCCCATGAAGTCGCCATCGTACCCATGATCGGCAAAGTACTGATCGACGTTGCCAAATGTATTGTCGTCGTCGTCGTTCTGATCCTGTGCCATATGCATGTTTGGATCCAGTGGCATAGGGATGTCCGGCACCGTTGCGGCGGTCTTGCCATGGGCCGACTTGGCGCCGGCACGACTGGCGGTGTTGTCTTTGGGGTGGTGTCCCCCGCCCCCAAACGAATCTGGCTCTTCGGCCAAAGTAGGGGCCAGCTCAGGCAGGCGCTAAGGGTCATCACGTCATCATCGTCGGCCCCGACGGGTCAAATCGGAGGTAACAACTCGTCGCAGCCTGGCAGCACCCGAACCAGTTGAACCCTAAACAAGTTGGGTGGCATCTGGGTACCGTGGAACAAGGGGTTGCCCGGTTGAACGATTTTGCCATTGGCGACATCGACCAACTCGTTGTTCACGAAGTGCAGGAGAGTGCACGGAACGTCGGCGGCGCCCTGCGAAAACATGTAGGGCGTCAGGGATGCCCAGTCAAAGGCAAGGAGATGAAGTCCTCGGCCGAGAGAGGCTTAATTAGTTACCGTGATGATGGCGTCAAGCTCGGCTAATGTCGAGGCATCGCCAACGGCGGGCGTGCAATTGACGGAGGGGCCGCTTGCTGCAGAGGTGCCGGCCGGCGTACACCCGGGTGCATTAAGTTCCCGTGCCGGCGTCGGAGACACCAATGCCGCCTCCGCCGGAGGCACCAATGGCCCCGCCATCGCATTATGCGAGTTGCTGGCCATGAAGCTAGGAATCGGGGGCGGCCCCTGTTGGTCGCCCGCAATCCACGCACTCAACCCCTCGATCAAGGTAGGCACAATGGCGGTGATCGTCACTCCGAGTTGTTGTTGCACTTGCTCTTGGACAATCTCCGGAATCCATGCCACCTGTGCCTTGAGTTCTTGAACCTCGCGCACCTGGCTTTCCGAGCTGGTCTTTTTCTCCTTTCGCTCACCATTGTTATAGTATGACGACCATTTTGTCGACAAGCCTTTGCCGGCCACACGACCAGCTGACGTCGGCTTACTAAGCTTATCCTTGTTCTTCATTACATTCAACGCCCTATTTAGAGTGGTGTCCCAAGGGTTGCTCTTAGTCGACCCCGCGCTACTGCTTTCAGTTGCCTGCGGAAGGGATGTGAACCATTTAGAAATTTTGGCTTCATTAATTAGAATGCAACCATATGGAGCTAATTACGCGGGGGTGTATTCCTTACCAGAACAAGCTCAAACTTCCTGGTCTTCGGATCCGTGGTAAGCTCCTTTGTTTTCAGGTCCTTCTTGTACCGGGCCCTGACAAAGTTCCTGGTCTGCTTGTCACCGTATTTATCGAAGAGGGGCGGTAGGCCTTGCTCGACACGGTCCGCCTCCTCCTTGTCCCATATAGGCTCCGCCACTCTGTAACCGCCAGGACCGAGTGTGTGTTCCCCTATGTTCAGCTCCCGCATTTCTTTCCCCCACTGACTTGATTGGGAGTTTGCGGTGCTCGAGCAATTGATCTTGAAGTCGTTGTAGTCATCTTCGGTGATCGAAGGATTTTTCTGCTTGATCTTCTCATAACTCTCATCTTTCTCGATCATTCTCTTCACATTGCTTTTCCAAGTAGACATGGCCTTGCTCATCTTCGTGAGGGCAGCATTCCAAGTAGACCAACAGGGTTCTCGATGCCTAGATAATTCGTGCAGTAGGAGATGCACTCTTCGGTCAGAAAGCCCCTGGCTATACTTCCCTCTGGACGTGACATGTTGCGAACGTATCCTTTGATGACACCATTCATCCTTTCGAACAGCATCATGCTGTGCAGGAAAGTCGGCCCGAGTTGGATGATATCCTCCACTATATGGACCAGCAGATGCACCATAACGTCGAAGAATGCGGGCGGGAAGTACATCTCAAGCTCGCATAGTATCACCACGATCTCTTCCTGTAGCCTTCTTAGTTGCCTCACGCCAATCGACTTCCGAGAGATGACGTCGAAATAGTTGCATAGGCCAAATAGCGTTTCACGGACGTGCGCGTCCATGACCCATGGATTGCAACTGGAAGTATCTGCGTCATCAGCACGTGACAGTCGTGAGACTTCATCCCACTGAACTTCTGCTTCGCTGGGTCTAGGTATCTGCTTATCTTCCCCGCGTAACCGTAAGGAAGTTTTACTCCTAGGAGGCAGGTGAAAAGCTGCTCGATCTCCTCCTGACTTAGAGTGAAGCACGCGGGAGGGTAGTCATTTCCGGTCTTCTTGGCCTTTTTGCCTTTGCGACGACTTTCTGTGTCCAGCTTCGCCTCATCATCATCATCATCATCATTAGCGTGAAGCTCCTGCCTGATGCCCATTGATTTCAAGTCTGCCCTTGCTTTCGGCCCATCTTTGGTCCTCTCTGGCATGTTGAGCAGGGTACCAAGCAGACTCTCGCACACGTTCTTCGTGATATGCATGACATCAAGGCTGTGAGGCACACGGTGGATCTTCCAGTACGGCAAGTCCCAGAAAACAGACCTCGTTTTCCATACCTTCAGCAGCGGCTCTGGCGCCTTTCGCTTCTTTCCCGGCTCTGGCGCCTTTTGCTTCTTTCCCGGCAGTGGGCAGTCTTTCCAATTTTTCAACAGCTTGTCTATTTCCTCGCCGCTCCTCGTACACGGGCGTTTTCGGGGTTCGGTTTCACCATCAAACAGATCCTTGTGTTTCCTCCACGGGTCATCGTCGCGAAGCCACCTTCGATGTCTCATGAACACGGTTTTCGAAGACCCGGGATCTCTATCTAGCTGGCGATACGTTGTGTCATCCATGCACCTTACGCATCCAGAAAATTCGTGGACTACCTGCCCCGCGAGATATCCGTAACCGAGATAGTCGTGCACCGTCGTGAGCAGTGCGGCTCTCATAGGGAAATATTCTTTCTCTGCAGCGTCCCACGTATTGGCTGGCGTTTTCCACAGCTTGTCAAGCTCCTCTTTCAGCAGCCCCAGATACAGATTGATGTCGTTCCCTGGTTGTTTCGGCCCTTCAATTAGCATACTCATGTGAATGTACTTCCTCTTCATGCACAACTAGGGGGGAAGGTTGTACATCCACACAAACACAGGCCAAGTGCTATGTGTGCTTCTCTGGCTGCCAAACGGATTGACTCCATCGGTGCTCGCGCCCAGCACGATGTTCCTTGGATCGTTCCCAAATTCTGGGTATTCGAAGTTCAACGCTTGCCACTGGCTCGCATCCTTAGGGTGACTCAGCATCTTGTCGCTTCTTCTCCTCCCTATCCGTGTGCCAACGCAGGAGCTTTGCTACCTTAGGGTCCGCGAAATACCGCTGCAGACAAGGAGTGATCGGAAAGTACCACACCACTTTTCGAGGAGCTTTCTTCCTCTTCTTGTATCGAGTGACGCCGCACACCGGACATATGGTAGACTCCGCGTGCTCGTCCCGATAAATGATGCAATTGTTCATGCACACATGGTATTTCACGTGCGGTAAATCCAGAGGACACATGATTTTCTTCGCCTCCTCCAAACTGGTCGGGCATTTGTTCCCCTTGGGAAGACGTTCGTGCCAGAATGACATGTTCTCGTCGAAGCATGCGTCGGTCATTTTGTGTTTTACCTTCATCTCCAGAGCCATGAGCGTTACTTTCAGGCGGGTATCCTCGGGCCTGCATCCTTCATACAATGGAGTAACCGCGTCTAACTCAAGTTGATCCATCTTGGCTTTCTCTCGGGCGGCAGCTCTTGCGTTATCCGTCTGCTTGAGAAGCAGCTCTTGAATATGAGGGTCCTGCACCCAGCCCATCGATGGTCCAGTGTCGTCTGCTCCACCGGCATCATCATCTTCATGATCATGCCCATCGTCTGCTCCGGCATCTTCCTCATCATCATATCCTGCATCTTCTACATGATGACTGTGTACAACATCACCGTCGTGATCATCCCTGGGGATTCTTCGTCTTCTCGCCCGCCCGAGCCGCGGTGGTTGTCTTGCTGCCCTTCCTTATTTCTTGCCCGACCCCCATGGACGACTTCGTAGTCATCTTCATCACCTTGCCACCGATAGCCATCCATGAAACCACGCAAGAGCAGGTGGTCCCGCACCTGCCCGGAATCCGGGTCCGCAATAAGGCTCTTCAGCTTGCATCTTCGACACGGACATCTTATCTCCGTCTCATTCTTTTGAAGCATCTCGGCCTTCGCGGACCTCAAAAACCTATTCACGATGCCTTTGGTCATCGTGCGGACCATGGTCGCCTGCGGGGTAGAGCAAAACGATATTTTAGAACCAAGAAAAAATTTGGCATGATTTTCCCTAAAAATAGGACAAAAAAGAATGCTTAATGCCAAAATTCTCGCCGAGACGGAAATGAATCAACATTCCGGCAAAATATTGGCAACTATCGCATTTCAAATACCGGTACACCTCCAAACACAAACACATATGCAACACCACAAACATATGCAACACCACGAACATACATAGATCTAGCTAGGCCATAAAAAGTGCATGTGCATATTGTTGTAGGGAGAACAACATAAATATAGCTTCCCCCCTTACTTACCTATCAAAACAAGGTAATTTAACCACTTAATTTGAATGAATCTATGGTGGAAATGAGGTGAAAAAGAGGAGGCACCCGAGACAAGGAGGAGGCGGTGGAGAGAATGAAGTGGGGAGAAAGTGAGTGTGGGTAGGAGAGGCTGTCCAAAATATCTTGTTGCTGCCCACTTACTAATGGCGCACCAACCATAAATGCGCCATTAGTAATCCAGGTTACTAATGGCGCATCTTCTGGTGGTGCACCATTAGTAGTTTTGCAAAAAAAAACATACTAATAGCGCACTGTTCGACAGTGCGCCATTACTAGTTTAAACTAGTAATGGCACGGTGGAAAAGTGCGCCATTAGTAGTTTTGCAAAAAAAGAATAAAAAATATAATAAAAAACAACATTAGTGGCGCACTTTCCGACAGGTGCGCCATTACTAATTACAACTAGTAGTGGCGCACTACGTCTGGATGCGCCATTAGTATGTTTGGACAGGCGCACTAGTTCAAAAAAAAAAAATTGGTACTAATGGCGCACCTTTGGCCAGGTGCGCCATTAGTAGTTTCAACACTAATGGCGTACCTTCTGATACGCCATTAGTATATACTAATGGCGCACCACTTGTCTGGTGCGCCATTAGTGTCAATTCCATCTATAGTCCTTTTTCTAATAGTGGTTTCAGCATTTGTTTTCACCTGGGGAAGCTGCCTGGTCATGTCTGGGTTACAAACTTTTATGAGGTTTTAGAAAAGAGGAGGCTTTAAAGATAAAAGTCCTAGAACATAAGTATGGTACGGGCTGAAGCAGTAAATAGAAACATGAAAGAAAACAAGGCGGTAATGCTCAGGCAATGGTGCATCCTTCCTTCTTCATAGGGGTCTCCACAGCTGCAAAATGTTGATAATTTTGTATATGCAATCAGCTAAGATGCTTGATGAACAATCCCTCGATCAAAGCTTTGCTCCTAACATTCCGAAGGGCCCAAGTCGTGGCCGCGGAAGCCAATCCATAAGATAGCATTTACCTGAGAATCCTTGATCTCCTGGAAGGAAATCCTGAGAACTCGTGAATAATCGTGTGAAAGTCCTCAAAACAGATGATGCCTACGTGCACGCAAGCATGTCTTAACGCAGCGTGCCGTGAGAGCGGCCGATGGAACAACCGAAGGAAGAGGGCCTAGGCTAGCCACACAACAAGATGGAATGCACTGCACACACTTGGGGGCTAGGACAACCTGCGTACAGACGCGTGCTGCTCACGAATAAACATCAGTAGCAAACTAGCAACCACCAAAGAAGTCACTGTCCCCCGATTTAACACGCGGATCTCGCTTCGCTTGCTCAGAGAATCAAATGTTCACACCTGTCGTTGCTGACCTGACTGCATGACCACAAAGTAAACACAGCTTGCTTGCTCAAAGAGACCTTCAAATTAGCACACTGGTCATCAGATCATAAGGTAAAGGTGATGTGTCATCGACATCAGGCCTTCAGAACTTACCTATGATCGATACTCCAGACAAACAGAGCAATTCAAGCAAGATCCCACATGTGTAACCATGATTGAAAAAAAGCAGCACCTGCTGTTACCTGGTGCTATAATTCTTGGTTATCGCAATTACTTGTTCTAACTTCTCAAGTTACTATTCCTTTTGGTCTTTGCTTCAAAACAAATGACTAGGAGGGACTTGCTGAAACATGGAAAAGGTCCCGCGAAAAGTATCCGCTTAAGGAGGTATATCTGTTCCGGGTAGGAAAACGACATGCCAAATTATGTACTCACTCCGTCCAAAAATACTTGTCGGAGGAATGGATGTATCTAAATGTATTTTAGCTCTAGATACATCTATTTCTATCCATTTCTTTACAAGTATTTCCGGACGGAGGGAGTACCATGGAAGGCCAGACCCGCAGGCTTAGACCGGAGAGTCTGATGCTTCTGCGAAGCCCATTTAACAGTGAAGCTTGATAAAAAGCATGAACTTTGGTATGTCAGCAGTTTCGTCGATGGTAACAAGCACGTTGTTGCAAGACCGGACGAAGTACCGTTTCTCGAGTCTTATAATCAGATCAAAGAATTTCAGAGAGCAGAGATCTTAGCTATGGCAGGAGTTGGGATCAAAAACACATTATTTTTTACAACTTCGTCAGCAGGTATGGGTCGTATGCTAAGGCTGGGTTTGGGAGGAGGAAGATGTATAATACTCCGTATGTGCTACAGGGAGAAGATAAACTGCTTGCACAGAGGTGATGCTGACATTGCCATAGGAATCATGATTACTAGAAAGGACAGGGATCCGGGTTTTTTTTTTCTTTGAGCACACTGTTGACATTGAAGGCGGGCTCAAAAACCTGTTACGTGTGATTTGCAGTCACGTCGGGATTATCTTGACTATGGTGATGTGACCGTCTTCGACAGTACGTACAAGATGAACATGTATGGAATGCCGTTCATCCCTTCTATGGGTCTAAACAACCACCGTCGCACTACGGTATTTGATTGTGCCATTGTTTCAGACGAGACTGAAGGTACATCTGTTTGGCTGCTTCAAACGTTCCGCTCACTATCAGAAGAAGCCCAAGTCCGTAATTACTGATGGAGATGCGGCGATGATACGGGCTATCAGGAAGGTGCTTCCTGACGCGTGGCATCGTCTATGTGCATGGCATATTGAAAAGAATATGCAGAAACACCTCTACCACAAGTCATTGAAGGAGTTCAGGGCACTATTGTACTATGTCACTACACATGAAGTTTTTGAGGAGAGATGGGCCGCGTTTGTGCATAAATGGAAGTCGGAGAAAGGTCCTGCGCACTTGGTCGCATTTCTCTGCGGGACCTTTCTCCGACCGCCATTTACGCACAAACACGGCCCATCTCTCCTCAAAAACTTCATGTGCAGTGGTGTAGTACAGTAGAGCCCTGAACTCCTTCAACGACTTGTGGTCGACGTGTTTCTGCATATTCTTTTCAATATGTCATGCACATATACGATGCCACGCGTCAGAAAGCACCTTCCTGATAGCCCTTATCATCGCTGCATCTCCATCAGTAATTACGAACTTGGGCTTTTTCTGACAGAGAGCTTTCAAGAACGTTTGAAGCAGCCAAACATATGTACCTTCAGTCTCTTCTAAAACAATGGCGCATCCAAATACCGTAGTGCGACAGTGGTTGTTCAAACCCATAAAAGGGATGAACGGCAGTCCATACCTATTCATCTTGTACGTACTGTCGAAGACGGTCGCATCACCGTAGTCAAGATAATCCCGAAGTGACTGCGAATCACACCAGAACAGGTTTTTGAGCCCACCTTCAACGTCAACAGTGTGCTCAAAGAAAAAATATGGATCCTTTGTAGTCATCATTATTCCTATGGCAGTGTCAGCATCACCATGTGCAAGCAGTTTCATCTTCTCCCTGTAGCACATATTATACCGAAAAAGGGTTTCCCCCCGCTTTGTATACAAAGCAACCAACCGAGCCATACAAGGATAGGTGCTGGGGCGGAAGCAGCACAGTCACGCCCAAAAGAAAACGGCAGAGAAAGAGCAAAAGAAACAAATGCCGACAACGGCGGATCAACAAAAAACGAAGAAGCCTCACATATCATACAACTCCTCCTCCCAAACCATGCCTTAGCATACGACACATACCTGCTGATGAAGTTGTCAAAACTAATGTGTTTTATGATCCCAGCTTCTGCCATAGCTAAGATCTCTGCTCTCTGAAATTCTTTGATCTTATTATGAGACCAAAGAAACGGGATTTCTTCCGGTCTTGCAAGAACATGGCTGTGATCATCGACGAAATTGCTAACATACCAAAGTTCACGCTTTTTATCAAGCTTCATTGTTAAATGGGCTTCGCAGAAGCATCGACTCTTCAGTCTAAGCCTGTGGGTCTGGCCTTCCATGGTACAAAATTTGGCCTGTCATTTTCCTGTCTGTAACAGAGATACCTCCTCAAGCCGATACTTCCCGCAGGACCTTTTCCATGTTTTAGCAAGTCCCTTCTGATGTTGAACCCTCCTGCGTGCATGCGCCTCTGGGTGTGGATGGGAGATGTCAACAGGCTTGACACCCGAGGTGTCTTGCAGCTGGAGGAACCGGTAGAGCGGCATGCGCACTTGTTCCATTGTCCAGAGCCGGGTGTCGAGGCCAAGCCGATGGGATGATCGGGCCCCTTGAAGATGCTTGAGTACAAAGTTCTGCTTCACCTTGACAGGGTGATTGACTTCCATTAGGCACCTGTGTCTTGTCCGACGAGCGGCAGAAGCGAGCAGAGCAACAGCAACGGCATCCCGTCGAAATCGCGTTCTGAGGAGGGGCCATGAGAATGGCGTTACTAGTGGACTTTGGGACTAGAGCACGGGAAATCTCCACTGGCGCCACCAAGAGCAAGTGCGCATTCTCGGCTTGGCCCTAGGCGTGATGGAGATGGCGGGTCTGGAGGTGGTGGTCACCACCTCGGCTGTGGAGATCATGGCTAGAGCTCTGGTGGCGGTAGGCCATCCAAGCGGGATGGCAGCCACAGATTCGAAGGTGGAAGTCACGGCGGTGACCATGACGGTGATCGCTATGAAAGCTCCGGCGGCGGCCAACATGATGGAACTGCTTGGCAAGGGTTCTCTGTGTAGACGCTCGCTTGTCTGCTAGCTCCTACGGCGGGACCTGTAGAAGGTGTGGGCTGCATGCGCTAGCAGTCACCGACGACCAACCAAGTAGTGGAATCTCGTCAGATGCTTTCGGAAGACCCAGCTCATGTTGCTTGCCCCACCAATGATACTGATTTGCAGCAAGCGCTAGAGGCTGGCCAGTACACAGAGCGGGAGGCAGTGGTACACACAGATGCTTTCGATCATGTCTCTTCTAGAGATGCATCCTGACGAAGCACACACGGAAGGACCGGGTTCTGGGACTTCCAGTCCAATCCAAGTCGTTTCGCCTGATTGGGCCGAGACCATCCCGCTAGCCCATGTATGCCCCTACATGGACGTGCCCACTCCTGGGCTTGTGGCTAGTGCCGATTTGGGTGCGCCAGATCCTATCGCCGACTTCCTCTGCGAGCCAGTGGCGGCTCCAGAAATTTGCAACCGGGTATTCATACGTATTCATTTTGCCAAAATCATTGATGTTTTTCGAAAATTGTCAATGTTTTGTCAAAATCAACACTGTTTTGTAAAAATCATGGGTATTCACATGAAGACCCAAGAATACTCCTAGCGTCGCCCCTGCTGCGAGCTAGCTTCCCCCACCCATCTGCCGTTTGTGCTTGCACATGTACGGTTTGTGTGACTATCAGCGGTTGCACATTATGCCTTTTGATAACATCTCCACTTAATCTCCATTTTGTAAAAGCTTATTTTGAGAATCATCCCATGGGCGTTAGTGGCACCATTGGTATTTTAATACATTTATGAGCAACAAAGATTATTCCCAAGTCCTACGATTTATGTGACTAGCATGGCTAAGGCTGGTCATAGCAGGAGTAACTTAGCTATATGTGGCAAGTGGTTAATGAGGAGAGAGGTGTTTGCCGTAACATAACGCAATCCAAGGCAAAAATGACTGTACATCTAAATAAATGAAGACTTGCATGATACCACACATATTTTACTACCCATTATGAAGATAGTAACATAGACTAGTAACATATGCATGTTACTATTCTATAAGTTACTTCCCACTATGACTAGCCAAAGATTACTACTCCCTCTGATCCTTGTACTAAATCAACGACAACTAATATGGATTGGAGGAGAATAAACTTGCACGTGTGACACATTTATTTGTGGCCAGTGGGTATATAGAAGGGGGTGTCAATATCAAGCACATAGGTCATAGCTAAACTGTGGATAATTTACTTACCATGGCAATAATAATATTATTATAATAGTAAACAATACTTTATGCATGAAGATAATAATAAAGTATGTATGCTGATATGGGTTCACCATGATCAAAGTAGGTTGCTTGCCTGGCTTAGCAAAATCTTCAATGCTTCTGGTCACTACTCGAACACCCTTGAATCTTCCTAAAAATAACATTTATACATGCGGGAAAAATAAAAATTAGCACAAAATCGATAAACAGTACATGCAAAGGGCTCTAATTTACAAAAGTAGTATATTTGGAAAGAGGGAAATTTAGATGAATTTACGAAAAAGAATGAAATGATTTGGAGTTCCAGTTGTTTAAATATGATTTTTGGAAGTTTCTTGGATTTTAGAAAAAGTGAAATGGGCTAGAACGGCCTGCACAATTAAACATAACTACACCAAGGGGGTCGATAAGACAAATATGCCTTAATTTACACACTAAAGCGGTACACGCTAATTTCAAACTGTCAGTAGGGCCCACTTGTCGACAAGAGAGAAAAGGGAGAGGAGGGCCCACTTGTGGACAAGAGAGAAAAGGGAGAGGATGGCAGGTGAGAGCCAGCTGCGGTGTAGATTTGGTGAGAAACTACGGACGCCAGCTTTTTACTTGGGTTGGATTTGATTCGGGTGCTCCATGCGGATAACAGCACCAATCATGTCAATGGTTTATTTTGCTGGAATCTATGTGATCATTTGATTTAGTTGTTTAATAATCGAAAGCTGCCAATGGTTTGTTTCATTTTGTTTATGATGGGTTTAGCAAGTTCATTGTGTGTGCGATGGATTTAGCTCAATGTGTGAAGCCGGTTTGCTCACAGGCAAAGTCTTCCATAAATTGCGTGAATCAAATGTCAATTATAGGGAATTAAAGTTTAAGGCATCTACTAGCTGAGGAAAAGTTTAATCCTTAAAAAAATGACTTTTTGGGATAGGGAGAAGGTTTGGGGAATTAAGTTTAGGGTATCTGCTAGAGATTCTCTAAGAATCAACCAAGAAACTATAACCAAAAATCATATTATTCCAATCCTAAACTTATACATCCAAACAACCAAGAAACTATAACAAGTTTGTGATGTAAACATCCTTATATATCAAAAATTATTCTCCTCTTCTGTAAAAGGAAAGTTATACCCCCCCCCCCCCCCCTCCTCCCCCCCAAGTAAATAAGACTCTTGTCAATTCAGTTGAGACAAGACGGGCATATCTCTCGGGTGATGAGCATACTGACACTCATAAATTCTTTCTAGTTCAGTATGTGAGAACTGAGCTAGTTGGTTATTATACCAAAGCCATATATGGTACCACTATTATTGGACACAACGTGCAAGCACGGTGCACTGGTCAGATCTTGTCAGGTACGCTATCTTTACCATCTAACCATAACGAATACTCAGTAGTTAGCCATAGCCACGGACAGCGCCATCAGCCTCCCACGCACACAAACAAACACAAAGCAAAGCTTCGACGCTTTCACTCGCTGCACACACACACACACACAAACACAAAGCAAAGCTGGATGCTTTCACTCGCTGCACTATACTGGGGACAGGCGCAGTTTCTTCAGTAGAGAAACAATGCATATGGTTCAGACTTTTTCAGACAACTAAATTGCAACATCATATTCTACTCCGTAGTTCCTAACCTCCGAGTGCAAAACTCAGGTCTGCTCTGGTAGGAGTAGGACTAGGATCACCCATAGCCACGATTTAATGTTGTCAGGTTTTTCACTCCATGCACTATGATGGACGCAGACAGAAGTTTTTCGCTGGAGAAGCATTGTACAGGTTTCAGGCTTCCTTCGACAAGTTTGCCTGAATGCAAACGCATCATGTCTGTTCGACTAGGATTATACTCACGGCTAGAACCAAAATTGTGCATGAGTGTTAAACACAAATGTCCACAACATCAGAAGATTGTATTTTAACATTATCAAACATTGCAATGCCAGCAATTTCATGGTTCAGTACAAACATCAAGAGAACTTGTTTTTGCTAAAGAAGAGATTGTTTCTTTAACAACCCGTTCCATAACCTGTCTAATTAGCTCAAATCTATCTCAACTAACCACATGGAAAAAATTGCAAACGAATCTACTTATATTTGGCTCAACTTATCACAGGCGCATGAGGGGGTGGGGGAGGGGGAGGGAATGAGCTTACTTCTCGGCGTAGTGGAGGTAGAGGTAGACGAGCTTCTTCACCTCAAGCGACTACGCCAGCATGTCACGTTCTTGACCGCCTGCGCCTCAAGCACACACGCAATTCAGTCGCCTGAATCCGCGGCGTGAGATGAGAGAAGATGAAACGAGACAAGGGGGACGCTAGCCAGACCTGCGGGAGACGTTGTCGGCATAGACGCCGTGCGCGATGCTTGAGCGCGTCGAAGCGGGGAATCGTGGAGCGCCAGGACGGCGGCGCCATCCGGGTCGTCGTACAGGTGTCATCCGCCGCGCCGCTCGCCCGTATCCCGAACATCCCCGACCCTAATCTAAGGCGTACGTGCCACGGCTATCCCAGGCGGCGGCGGCGGCGAGGCAGGGGCTGAGCGCCGCGGATCTCAGCAGCCGTCGGGTTTCGCCCGGTATAAGAGACACGAGGTTCGTGTCCGTGTCAGTCTCGTTCACATGGAGCGGGCCGCATACGTGTAGTGTAACCAGGGGCGTCCTTCTTGAGAGGGAGGGACTGGGCCGTATTTTCTGTGGGCAGGGTCCACATGCTCTGTTTATGTAGTTTGGGTTGGGACCCTCAAACAAAAAAAGGTAGTTTGGGTTGGGTGACAGAGAGAAACGTGACGGGCCGAAAGCCTCGAGGGAACTTCCGTCGATGCGCGGTGACCAGAGAGCAAGCCCTCATTCGGAAGCCTCACAATGATCAGTGTAATTTGGCATTCTCTCAGCCGTCTCGCCACGTGTCGTGTTGTGGGCGCTTTCTTCGGATTTATTTTTTCTTCGCACGCGTTTTCGGCTTTTTAAACAATTTTTTTGGTATTTTTGATGTTTCAGTTTTTCACCGGTCTTTCTTAACATTTGGACAAAAAAATCAAAAAAAATTACGCGAAAAATCGTGTGTGTTTTCTTTCGCGAGAGTCACGGTTTTGCTTCCACGAGATTCTTATCAAAAAGAACAAATGAAAAACTAAGAAGTTGAGGGGAAAAGGAAATAGATAGTTGGCCCATGCCTCGGATTTAATGGTATGATCCAGGAGTTGACATAAAGTGATGGGAGGGGCTGGCGGCCAGAAATCTAGAGGAGTTTTTTGTTCGTGATTTGCTCGACACAACACGTCTCGGTCAATCTCAGCCGTTGATTTGTTATCGGGCGATAAATATATCCCGAAAACAGGCACATCATCATCACCAACTCGCATTTTATAGGTGTAGAGATATAAACGTATGTGGTAGTCCATTTGAAATTTTTTAAAAGACAAATATTTAGGAACGGAGGGAGTACTTTACAGGCTCGGTTTTTAATTTTTCTCAGATAACTAATAAATGGGTGGTCGGCTGTTTCAAAAAACCCAAATCGTTGAGTCTTTATCAGTTGATCACGATTATGACAGGTTGAGCCCGCACCTAAACAAACCGTTAGTTGACCTTAGTTTGACCGTTAACTTACATGTGGGGCCCACATGTAAGTTTCCTCTTCCTCTTCTCTTTCTTCTTCCTCTCTATCTTTTCTCTTCCCTCCTCTGTGCCTCCTATGCCGGACCTATCCCCTCTCGAGCCGGCGACCCCCTTCCCCTCCCAAGCCGGCGCCCCTCCCCCCCCCCCCCCCCCAAAGCCGGCGACCCTCACCCCATCCCAAGCCAGGGACTGATACGTCTCCAACGTATCTATAATTTTTGACTGTTTCATGCTATTATATTACCCCTTTTGGATGTTTATGGGCTTTATTTTACACATTTATATCATTTTTGAGATTAACCTACTAACCGGAGGCCCAGCCTGCATTGCTGTTTTTTTTTGCCTATTTTAGTATTTCGAAGAAAACGAATATCAAACGGACTCCAAACGGAATGAAACCTTCGGGGGCGTGATTTTTGGAACGAACGTGATCCATAGGACTTGGAGTGCAAGCCAAGAAGCAGCCGAGGCGGCCGGTAGATAGGAGGGCGTGCCCACCCCTACAGGACGCCCCCCTGTCTCGTGGGCCCCTCAGGCGGCCACCGACCTACTTCTTCCTCCGATATATACCCACGTACCTGTTGGGGAACGTTGCAGAAAATTAAATTTTTTCCTACGGTTTCACCAAGATCCATCTATGAGTTCATCTAAGCAACGAGTGATAGGAGTGCATCTACATACCCTTGTAGATCGCGAGCGGAAGCGTTCAAGAGAACGGGGATGGTGGAGTCGTACTCGCCGTGATCCAAATCACCCATGACCAAGTGCTGAACGGACAGCACCTCCGCGTTCAACACACGTACGGAGCGGATGACGTCTCCTCCTTCTTGATCCAGCAAGGGGGAAGGAGAGGTTGAGGAAGAAGGCTCCAGCAGCAGCACGACGGCGTGGTGGTGGTGGAGATGCAGTACTCCGGCAGGGCTTCGCCAAGCAACTGCGGGAGGAGGAAGAGGTGTAGCAGGGGGAGGGAGGCGCCAAGACTCAGGGTGTGGCTGCCCTCCACCCTCCTTTATATAGGCCCCCAGGGTGGGCGCCGGCCCTGGAGATGGGAATCTCCCAAGGAGGCGGCGGCCAGGGGGGTGGAGTGCCCCCCAAGGCAAGTGGTGCGCCCCCCCACCCTAGGGTTTCCAACCCTAGGCGCAGGGGGGCCCAAGGGGGGCGCACCAGCCCACTAGGGGCTGGTTCCCCTCCCACTTCAGCCCACGGGGCCCCCCGGGACAGGTGGCCCCACCCGGTGGACCCCCGGGACCCTTCCGGTGGTTCCGGTACAATACGGGTGACCCCGAAATTTTCCCGATGGCCGAAACAACACTTCCTATATATAAATCTTCACCTTGCGGACTATTCCAGAACTCCTAGTGACGTCCGGGATCTCATTCGGGACTCCGAACAACATTCGGTAATCACATACAAGTCTTCCTAATAACCCTAGCGTCACTGAACCTTAAGTGTGTAGACCCTACGGGTTCGGGAATCATGCAGACATGACCGAGACAGCTCTCCGGTCAATAACCAACAGCGGGATCTGGATACCCATGTTGGCTCCCACATGTTCCACGATGATTTCATCAGATGAACCACGATGTCGAGGATTCAATCAACCACGTATACAATTCCCTTTGTCAATCGGTACGTTACTTGCCCGAGACTCGATCGTCGGTATCCCAATACCTCGTTCAGTCTCGTTACCGGCAAGTCACTTTACTCGTACCGCAATGCATGATCCCGTGACCAAACACTTGGTCACTTTGAGCTCATTATGATGATGCATTACCGAGTGGGCCCAGAGATACCTCTCCGTCATACGGAGTGACAAATCCCAGTCTCGATCCGTGTCAACCCAATAGACACTTTTGGAGATACCTGTAGTGCACCTTTATAGTCACCCAGTTACGTTGTGATGTTTGGTACACCCAAAGCACTCCTACGGTATCCGGGAGTTACACGATCTCATGGTCTAAGGAAAAGATACTTGACATTGGAAAAGCTTTAGCAAACGAACTACACGATCTTGTGCTATGCTTAGGATTGGGTCTTGTCCATCACATCATTCTCCCAATGATGTGATCCCGTTATCAACGACATCTAATGTCCATAGTCAGGAAACCATGACTATCTGTTGATCGACGAGCTAGTCAACTAGAGGCTTACTAGAGGCTTACTAGTCATCTAATGTATTCACACGTGTATTACGATTTCCGGATAATACAGTTATAGCATGAATAAAGACAATTATCATGAACAAGGAAATATAATAATAATCCTTTTATTATTGTCACTAGGGCATATTTCCAACAGTCTCCCACTTGCACTAGAGTCAATAATCTAGTTACATCATGATGAATCGAACACCCATAGAGTTCCGGTGTTGATCATGTTTTGCTCGCGAAAGAGTTTTTGTCAACGGATCTGCAACATTCAGATTCATATGTACTTTGCAAATATCTATGTCTCCATCTTGAACATTTTCATGGATGGAGTTGAAACGATGCTTGATGTGCCTGGTCTTCTTGTGAAACCTGGGCTCCTTGGCAAGGGCAATAGCTCCAGTGTTGTCACAGAAGAGTTTGATCGGCCCCGACGCATTGGGTATGACTCCTAGGTCGGTGATGAACTCCTTCACCCAAATTGCTTCATGCGCTGCCTCCGAGGCTGCCATGTACTCCGCTTCACATGTAGATCCCGCCACGATGCTCTGCTTGCAGCTGCACAAGCTTACTGCTCCACCATTCAACATATACATGTATCCGGTTTGAGACTTAGAGTCATCCAGATCTGTGTCGAAGCTAGCGTCGACGTAACCCTTTACGACGAGCTCTTCGTCACCTCCATAAATGAGAAACATGTCCTTTGTTCTTTTCAGGTACTTCAGGATATTCTTGACCGCTGTCCAGTGTTCCTTGCCGGGATTACTTTGGTACCTTCCTACCAAACTTACGGCAAGGTTTACATTAGGTCTGGTACACAGCATGGCATACATAATAGATCCTATGGCTGAAGCATAGGGGATGACACTCATCTCTTCTTTATCTTTTGCCGTGGTCAGGCATTGAGCCGAGCTCAATCTCACACCTTGCAATATAGGCAAGAACCCTTTCTTGGACTGATCCATTTTGAACTTCTTCAAAATCTTATCAAGGTATGTGCTTTGTGAAAGACCTATGAGGCGTCTCAATCTATCCCTAAAGATCTTGATGCCTAATATGTAAGCAACTTCTCCAAGGTCCTTCATTGAAAAACACTTATTCAAGTAGGCCTTAATGTTGTCCAATAGTTCTATATCATTTCCCATTAAGAGTATGTCATCTACATATAATATGAGAAATGCTACAGAGCTCCCACTCACTTTCTTGTAAACGCAGGCTTCTCCATAAGTCTGCATAAACCCAAACGCTTTGATCATCTCATCAAAGCGAATGTTCCAACTCCGAGATGCTTGCACCAGCCCATAAATGGATCGCTGGAGCTTGCATACTTTGTTAGCATTCTTAGGATCGACAAAACCTTCCGGCTGCATCATATACAGTTCTTCCATAAGATGTCCGTTAAGGAATGCTGTTTTGACGTCCATCTGCCATATCTCATAATCATAGTATGCGGCAATTGCTAACATGATTCAGACGGACTTCAGCTTTGCTACGGGAGAGAATGTCTCATCGTAGTCAACCCCTTGAACTTGCCGATAACCCTTAGCGACAAGTCGAGCTTTATAGATGGTAACATTACCATCCGCGTCCGTCTTTTTCTTAAAGATCCATTTGTTTTCTATCGCTCGCCGATCATCGGGCAAGTCTGTCAAAGTCCATACTTTGTTTTCATACATGGATTCTATCTCGGATCGCATGGCTTCAAGCCATTTGTTGGAATCTGGGGCCGCCATCGCTTCTTCATAGTTCGAAGGTTCACCATTGTCTAACAACATGATTTCCAAGACAGGGTTGTCGTACCACTCTGGTGCGGAACGTGTCCTTGTGGACCTACGAAGTTCAGTAGCAACTTGATCCGAAGTACCATGATCATCATTATTTTCCTCTCCAGTTGGTGTAGGCATCACAGGAACATTTTCCTGAGCTGCACTACTTTCCTGTTCAAGAGGTAGTACTTCATCGAGTTCTACTTTCCTCCCACTTACTTCTTTCGAGAGAAACTCTTTTTCCAGAAAGGACCCGTTCTTGGCAACAAAGATCTTTCCCTCGGATCTTAAGTAGAAGGTATACCCAATGGTTTCCTTAGGGTATCCTATGAAGACGCATTTTTCCGACTTGGGTTCGAGCTTTTCAGGTTGAAGTTTCTTGACATAAGCATCGCATCCCCAAACTTTTAGAAACGACAGCTTAGGTTTCTTCCCAAACCATAATTCATACGGTGTCGTCTCAACGGATTTAGACGGTGCCCTATTTAAAGTGAATGTAGCTGTCTCTAGAGCGTATCCCAAAATGATAGCGGTAAACCGGTAAGAGACATCATAGACCGCACCATATCCAATAGAGTGCGATTACGACGTTCGGACACACTGAGGGAGTCCTGGACTAGGGGGTGTCCGGACAGCCGGACTATCATCGTCCGCCGGACTCCAAGACTACGAAGATATAAGATTGAAGACTCTGTCCCGTGTCCGGATGGGACTTTCCTTGGCGTGGAAGGCAAGCTTGGCAATACGGATATGTAGATCTCCTACCATTGTAACCGACTCTGTGCAACCCTAGCCTCCTCCGGTGTCTATATAAACTAGAGGGCTTTAGTCCGTAGGACACAACATACATCACAACAATCATACCATAGGCTAGCTTTAGGGTTTTAGCCTCTTTGATCTCGTGGTAGATCCACTCTTGTACTACCCATATCATCAATATTAATCAAGCAGGATGTAGGGTTTTACCTCCATCAAGAGGGCCCGAACCTGGGTAAAACATCGTGTCCCTTGTCTCCTGTTACCATCCGCCTAGACGCACAGTTCGGGACCCCCTACCCGAGATCCGCCGGTTTTGACACCGACATTGGTGCTTTCATTGAGAGTTCCTCTGTGTCGTTACCGATAGGCTCGATGGCATCTTCAATCAACAATGCTGTCCAGGGTGAGACTTTTATCCCTGGACAGGTCTTCGTATTCGGCGGCTTCGCACTGCGGGCTAATTCACTTGGCCATCTGGAGCAGATTGAAAGCTATGCCCCTGGCCATCAGGTCAGATTCGGAAGCCTAAACTTCACAGCCGACATCCGCGGGGACTTGATCTTCGACGGGCTCGAGCCAAAGCCAAGCGCGCCGCACTGTTGCGATGTGCATGATCTAGCTCTGCCGCCGAACAGTGCCTTGGTGGCCGCACACGAATCCGCTTCGGCCCTTAGTCCGGAGCCGATCGCCCAGATCGAGGACCGGTGGATGGACACCACCTCGGGGGCTTCAACTTCCACGGCGATGGAGCCGAACACTAACCTTGTCCCTTGCGAAACTCGTGATTCCGAGGTGCCGGACTTCGGACCTCCCACGCCCCTAACAATCGAATCGGATTGGGCGCCGGTTATGGAATTCACCGCCGCGGACATCTTCCAATACTCGCCCTTTGGCGACATCCTAAATTCGCTAAAGCATCTCTCGCTATCGGGAGAGTCCTGGCCGGACTATGGCTAGGATGGTTGGGATACGGACGACGAAGAAATTCAGAGCCCACCCACCACCCACTTTGTAGCCACTGTCGATGATCTTACCGACATGCTAGACTACGACTCCGAAGACATCGACGCTATGGACGACGATGCCGGAGACGAACAGGAACCAGCGCCTACAGGGCACTGGAAGACCACCTCGTCATACGACATATACATGGTGGACACCCCAAAGGACGAGGACGGCGAAGAAGTAGCGGAGGCAGATTCCTCAAAGAAACAGCCCAAGCGCCGGCGTCAGCGGCGCCGCTCTAAATCCCGCCACAGCAAGAATGGAGATTCCGGCACAGGAGATAATAATACCCCAGAGAGTGCCGAAGATAATCCCCTCCAGCAAGACTCAGCACAGGAGGACGCAGAAGCAAGCCCCCACGAGAGGGCGGCAGACGAAGAGGTCGAGGATTATAACTATATACCTCCCTCCGAAGACGAGGCAAGCCTCAACGACGACGAATTCGTCGTGCCCGAGGATCCCATCGAACAAGAGCGTTTTAAACGCAGGCTTATCGCCACAGCAAATAGCCTAAAGAAAAAGCAGCAGCAGCTTCAAGCTGATCAGGACCTGCTGGCCGATCGATGGACCGAGGTCCTCGCGGCCGAAGAGTTTAAACTCGAACGCCCCTCCAAAAGCTACCCCAGACGCAAGTTGCTCCCCCGGTTAGAGGAGAAAGCATACATACCTTCATCACCAGCACACGATACAGCCGACCGACCACCCCGTGGTCGCGACAGAGAGGCATCTAGGCCCTCCACCAAGACCGTACCCCCGCATCGCTCTAAAAGTACGAAGCCAAGAGGGAACGCGCCGGACTTGCGAGATGTATTGGAGGACAAAGCAAGGCAATCCAGACCCATCTGCGGATCACGTGGGCGCCCCACGACCCACGACGAGTACCGTCGCGCCGGATACAATAACCCCGGCCGGGCCGAACACAGTAGACAACGCTCTCTCGAGCTGCGTCGTGATATTGCTCAATACAGAGGCGCCGCACACCCGCTATGCTTCACTGACGAAGTAATGGATCACCAAATCCATGAAGGGTTTAAACCCGTAAATATCGAATCCTACGACGGCACAACAGACCCCGCGGTTTGGATTGAAGATTATCTCCTTCTCATCCATATGGCCCGCGGCGACGATCTCCATGCCATCAAGTACCTCCCACTCAAGCTTAAAGGACCAGCTCGGCATTGGCTTAACAGCTTGCCCGCAGAGTCAATTGGGTGTTGGGAAGACCTGGAAGCCGCATTCCTCGACAATTTCCAGGGCACGTATGTGCGGCCACCAGACGCCGATGACCTAAGCCACATAATTCAGCAGCCAGAGGAATCGGCCAGACAATTCTGGACACGGTTCTTGACAAAGAAAAACCAAATCGTCGACTGTCCGGATGCAGAGGCCCTCGCAGCCTTCAAACATAACATCCGCGACGAGTGGCTAGCCCGGCACCTGGGACAGGAAAAGCCGAAATCCATGGCAGCACTCACATCATTAATGACCCGCTTTTGCGCGGGGGAGGATAGCTGGCTAGCTCGCAGCAACAACCTCAATAAAAATTCTGGCAGTCCGGATACTAAGGACCACAATGGCAGGTCACGTCGAAACAAAAACAAATGCCGCATTAACGGCGACGAGAAGGAGGATACGGCAGTCAACGCCGGATTCCGAGGCTCCAAACCCGGTCAGCGGAAGAAGCCATTCAAAAGAACCACTCCGGGTCCGTCCAACTTGGACCGAATACTCGACCACTTATGCCAGATACATGGCACCCCCGAAAAGCCAGCCAATCACACCAACAGAGATTGCTGGGTGTTCAAGCAGGCAGGCAAGTTAATTGCCGAAAACAATGACAAGGGGCTAAACAACAACGACGAGGAGGAGACCCGACCGCCGAACAATAGAGGACAGAAGGGTTTCCCCCCACAAGTGCGGACGGTGAACATGATTTACGCAACCCATATACCCAAGAGGGACAAGAAGCGCGCACTAAGGGACGTCTATGCAATGGAGCCAGTCGCCCCGAAGTACAATCCATGGTCCTCTTGTCCGATCACTTTCGATCGAAGAGACCATCCGACCAGCATACGCCATGGTGGATTCGCCGCATTGGTTTTAGACCCAATCGTCGATGGATTTCACCTCACAAGAGTCCTGATGGACGGCGGTAGTAGCCTGAACCTGCTTTATCAGGATACAGTGCGCAAGATGGGCATAGACCCCTCAACGAATAAACCTACAAAGACAACCTTTAAAGGTGTCATACCAGGTGTGGAAGCCAATTGTACGGGCTCAGTCACACTGGAAGTGGTCTTCGGATCCCCGGATAATTTCCGGAGCGAAGAGTTAATCTTCGACATAGTCCCATTTCGCAGCGGCTATCATGCTCTGCTCGGACGAACCGCGTTTGCAAAGTTCAACGCGGTGCCGCATTATGCATACCTCAAGCTCAAGATGCCAGGCCCTCGTGGAGTCATCACAGTCAACGGAAATACGGAACGCTCCCTCCGAACGGAGGAACATACAGCGGCTCTCGCGGCAGAAGTACAGAGCAGCCTTTTAAGGCAATTTTCGAGTCCGGCCGTTAAACGGCCGGATACAGCAAAACGCGCCCGAAGCAATACCAACCAAGACAACCTGGCACGATCAGAGCACGCGTAGCAATGCGGCCCTAACCCCCGCCCTCGCATGATTGCAAGAACAACCCTCCGCGTACATCATTACGCTTTGGAGATACCATGGGCGTAGGGGAAGGGGCACGATCACAATGGACCCAGAGTGCGGCTCGACCACACCAGGGGCTCGCAAGTGTGCCCCCCCTTTTTTTCCTTCTTTGTATACACAGGACTCCGTTAACCAGAGGCCCTGTCCGGCGGTGAACTTGCCGAACTCACGATGCAACAGCCAGGGAAGAAAGAAGGCTGCGACGAACACTCAGGTGGTCTCAATTACGAGCATTAAATTCGATTATATACACCAAGTCCACAGCTCATCCCTGGAGGGGGACATGTTTAATTAGTCCAAATCCCTTGCTTACCACACTATTTGTATCATTCCGCACTCATAGCAGGATCCCTTAAATAAATAATGCAGCACTTTTTGCCTATTATTGCATTACTTTACATATATGTTCATTAATGACATCGTGCACCCGTATATTTTGGTACGGCCGAATACACCAGGGGCTTATGTTCCCTGCATTATGGTGTGATAAGTCCGAACACTTTCACAAGTGCGGCACCCCGAACTTATAGCATTATATGAATCGGCTCCGAATCATGTCTTGGGTCAATAGTTGGGTTTGCCCGGCTCCCACGTTTTGGTGCCTTACGTTCCGTTCTGTCGGCTAAGGTGGCACTGGGAAAACCACTGCGACTGCGCCCCGGTTGAGCCGGGCGAGCGCCTCAGTGGAGAAAGCTAAAACTGACCGGCATGATAAGGCGAGAGACTGTTCGCTGTTCGAGAGGTCTTTTCGAGTCCTTAAAGACTCACGCCGCTTCGAGCGAAGTGCCGGATAAATGTCTGACGAAGGCGTGGATAGCGCCCCGGATTCGGTCTTCCGAATACCAGGGGCTTCGCCGAAATTTAAAATTATAGAATTCTATGGCTAAGTGAGAGTGTTCAAGCATTATAAGTCCGGCTGCCTTGTTCGTTGTGTTGAGCGCCTCCCTAGATGGACCCAAAAATGGGAACAAGAGTGCTCAAGTTTATCCCGAACACCCCAGCACTCGCGGCTCGGGGGCTGAAGCCAACGACTTGCCATCTCTCAGATTTTATAAACGGCCGCACAGAAGGTAATATTTTAAATTAAACAAGCGTTGCTTAATGCGCATATGAACAAAGTTTTCAGCGCACAGGATAATACATAGCGAGTTTACTCAAAAATTACATCTCTGGGGCATTCATCCGCAATATCACGGGCTCCCTTCAGGACATTTTTATAATACATTTCGGGCGTACGATACTCCTTGCCCGGTGGCGGCGGGTCAGTGAGAAGCTTCTCCGCATCCAGCCTGCCCCAGTGCACCTTTGTGCGGGCAAGGGCCCGACGAGCACCTTCAATACAGACGGAGCGCTTGATGACCTCCACCCAGGGGCACGCATCCACCAGCCACCGCACGAGGCCGAAGTAGCTCCCAGGCATGGCCTGTCCAGGCCACAGCCGGACTATAAGGCCCTTCATGGCCTCCTCAGCTACCTTGTGGAGTTCGACCAGCTGCTTCAGCTGGTCGCTTGGGGGCACCGGATGGCCGGCCTCAGCGTACTGAGACCAGAAGACCTTCTCCGTCGAGCTCCCCTCCTCGCCATGATAGAATGCGGCGGCATCGGACACACTACGCGGCAGATCTGCAAACGCCCCTGGAGAGCTCCGAATGTGGGTAAGTGTCAGGTAGTTTACATTAACATGCTTGCTTTGCATGAAAAATGCCTTACCTGCCGCTATCTTCTTTACATCTTCAACCTCCTGAAGGGCCTTACGGCCCTCGGCCTTGGCGGACTTGGCACTTTCGAGAGCCGAGGCAAGCTCAGACTCTTGAGTCATGGAGTCACGCTCCAAGCTCTCATGCTTCTCCATGAGAGCATGGAGCTCTTGCCGTACTGCCGCCACCTATGCCTCCTATTTTTCTCGCTCTGCCCGTTCCGCGGCCGCACTGTGTTCGGCCGCGGACACAGCCTCCTTCAGGGCTGCCACCTCGTTCGTGGCCCCTGCAATACCCATATTATCCTTGTTAATTGTATTGCAACCAAAATCCTTTTCTGTAAGGTAACTATTCAAAGTGGTGTTACTCACCTTCTTTGTCCTCGAGCTGCTTCTTGGCATGGCCGAGCTCTTGCTCGGACCGCTCGAGATCCTGCTTCAACGCACCGACCTCCGCAGTCAGTGCGGCAGAGGTCAGCAGCGCAGCCTGCAAACCCATATTGACATATTTTAAGCAACCCTGCGTATATCTTCTTAGATCCTCAGCCCGGCTTTTCTTTCCGAACATCGAACTGAGCATCAGGGGCTACTGTCTATGCGGTATTACATTACATAATTATAACTTCTTACCTCAAAGCCTGTTAGAAGGCTGCTGCAGGCTTCGGTCAGCCCGCTCTTGGTGAGTTGGACCTTCTGAATCACCGCACTCATGATAGTGCGGTGTTCTTCCTCGATGGAAGCGCCTTTAAGCGCCTCGAACAAGTTGTCCGGCGCCTCCGGTTGGACGGAGGCCGCCGGTGTCACGGTCTTGCCCTTCTTTCGGAGGGGCCGCCTGCCGGACTCTGGAACCGCTGCAGGTTCCGATGTAGAGTCCGGCGCAAAGTCCGAGAGGCTGCCTGGCGGCGCCTCCGGAGCCTCCTCCTGATGGGTCCCTCTCTGGGATCCCACCTCGGCGTCCTCATCGGCGCGGGGGGTAGAGGCAGTCGGAAGTGAATCCACATCCGACGGGGCCAACGACCCGCTCGATGAAGCGGGGAGATCATCATCGGCCGGACTGCGGATAGTATGCGGCATTAGTAGGACACTAGGTGACGCGAAAGAAATTGCATATCAGGGATCCGGATACTTACGATCTCGCCGGAGGCCTGGCCCTTGAAGGCCACTCCTCCTCGCCAACGATGGTGTTGGCGGAACTGTCCGGGGGGATAGTTCTCCCCCTCTTGGACCCTTCGGCCTCCCCTATTGGGGAAGCCTTCCTCTTCCTCTCTCCCTCCTCCGGGAGAGAGTCTTCTTCCTCCTCCTCGTCTTCGGGGGAGGAGTCCGCCTCGTCGTCGGACGCTTGATTGCGGGAACTCTTTTGAGTCCCCATGGCCACCTTCTTGGCCTTCTTCTCCGGCACCACGTGCGGTGCCGGAACCAGCAGCCCTGCTAGACGGGCGTTCACTGGGTCTTCTGGCATGGGAGCCGGACAGATGAGCTGCTCGGCCTTCTCCATCCATTCCTGCCAAAGGAAAAGAGAGATTGAAACCCTCTTAGAATCAATCTGTTTACCACAAGTGTCCCGCAAAGGGGTCGAATCACTTACCTCGTCAGCTGGATGCTGCGAGCGACATCCGCGATCTTCCGTCGTGGATGCGGGGGCTTCAGCACCCTTAAACAGCACCCTCCAGGCGCCTTCATACGTCGTGTCGAAGAGCCCGCTTAGCGCCTGGTGCTGTTCCGGATTGAACTCCCACAGATTGAATGCCCGTTCTTGGCATGGGAGAATCCGGCGAATGAGCATGACTTGGACCACGTCGACGAGCCTGAGCTTATTGCTCACCAGCTTTTGGATACAGGCTCGGAGTCCAGTTAGCTCCTTCGGATTGCCCCACAACAAGCTCTTCTCTTTCCAGGAGGTGAGCTGCATGGGGATGCCAAATCTGAACTCGGGGGGCCGCCGCCCACGTGGGTTTGCGCGGCTCGGTGATGTAGAACCACCCCTATTGCCACCCCTTAACGGAGTCCATGAAGGCCCCTTCGAGCCAAAGGATGTTGGGCAACTTGCCCAACATGGCGCCTCCGCATTCCGCTTGCGTGCCCTTCACAACCTTTGGCTTGACATTGAAGGTCTTGAGCCACAGGCCGAAGTGGAGCTGGATGCAGAGGAAGGCCTCGCACACGACGATAAACGCCGAGATGTTGAGGATGAAGTTCGGCGCCAGATCGTGGAAATCCAGGCCGTAATAGAACATGAGCCCCCGGACGAAAGGGTGCAGTGGAGAGCCCAGTCCGTGGAGGAAGTGGGGAAGGAAGACGACCCTCTCATGGGGCCTAGGGGTAGGGATGAGCTGCCCCTCGTCGGGCAGCCGGTGCACAATATTGCTGGAAAGGTATCCGGCGTTGCGCAGCTTGGTGATGTACTCCTCCTTGACGGTGGAAGCCAACCACTTGCCTCCCCCTCCAGACATGGTCGGGGAAGGTTAAGACGAGATGCGCGAGCTTGGGCGTTGGAGCTTGAGTGCGCGGAGGTGGATGAGCAAAGGAGGAAGAAGGCATGGGTGAAAAGGTGAATCCTTATCCCTTATATATAGGCGGACGAAGACTATGCGTCCCCCACCGGCCTGGTGAAACTCGCTTATCTCCCAAGCGCCACCATCAATGGCGCGATTGGGTTACCCACGTCCGTATTGATGAGAATCCCGGAATAAGGGGAACACGATCCCTGCTTCGACAGGACGTGCCAAGGAAACCGCTTCGCTGAACGTGCTGAGGTGGTATAATAAAAAACGATTCAAATAAAGGCTTGGTAGCGGTGTGATGTCATGCCACATAATACGTCAGCAGATTGGACTGGTGTACATTTTATTCTCTCTACGATGGAATGTGGAATTTATTTTGCAGAGCCGGACACTATCCTGGTGTTCATGATCTTCTCTGGATTATTCAAGGGAGGAACCCGCCTTGCAATGCCGAACATTATGCGCGCCGGACTTATCGTCATTGAAGCCTGGTTCAGGGGCTACTGAGGGAGTCCTGGACTAGGGGGTGTCCGGACAGCCGGACTATCATCGTCCGCCGGACTCCAAGACTACGAAGATACAAGATTGAAGACTCCGTCCCGTGTCCGGATGGGACTTTCCTTGGCGTGGAAGGCAAGCTTGGCAATACGGATATGTAGATCTCCTACCATTGTAACCGACTCTATGTAACCCTAGCCTCCTCCGGTGTCTATATAAACCGGAGGGCTTTAGTCCGTAGGACACAACATACATCACAACAATCATACCATAGGCTAGCTTTAGGGTTTTAGCCTCTTTGATCTCGTGGTAGATCCACTCTTGTACTACCCATATCATCAATATTAATCAAGCAGGACGTAGGGTTTTACCTCCATCAAGAGGGCCCGAACTTGGGTAAAACATCGTGTCCCTTGTCTCATGTTACCATCCGCCTAGACGCACAGTTCGGGACCCCCTACCCGAGATCTGCCGGTTTTGACACCGACACACACCGTTACGCTGAGGTGTTCCAGGCGTCGTGAGTTGTGAAACGATTCCACATTTCCTTAAGTGCGTACCAAATTCGTGAGTTAAATATTCTCCTCCACGATCTGATCATACGAACTTTATCTTTCAGTCATGTTGATTCTCTACCTCATTCTGAAATTCCTTGAACTTTTCAAAGGTCTCAGACTTGTGTTTCATTAAGTAGACATACCCATATCTACTCAAGTCATCAGTGAGAGTGAGAACATAACGATATCCTCCGCGAGCGTCAACGCTCATTGGACCACACACATCGGTATCTATGATTTCCAATAAGTTGGTTGCTCGCTCCATTGTTCCGGAGAACGGGGTCTTGGTCATTTTGCCCATGAGGCATGGTTCGCATGTATCAAATGATTCATAATCGAGAGACTCTAAAATTCCATCAGCATGGAGCTTCTTCATGCGCTTGACACCAATGTGACCAAGGCGGCAGTGCCACAAGTATGTGGGACTATTGTTATCAACTTTACATCTTTTGGTATTCACACTATGAATATGTGTAACATTACGTTCGAGATTCATCAAGAATAAACCATTGACCATCGGGGCATGACCATAAAACATATCTCTCATATAAATAGAACAACCATTATTCTCGGATTTAAATGAGTAGCCATCTCGTATCAAACGAGATCCAGATACAATGTTCATGCTCAAACTTGGCACTAAATAACAATTATTAAGGTTTAAAACTAATCCTGTAGGTAAATGTAGAGGTAGCGTGCCGACGGCGATCACATCGACCTTGGAACCATTCCCGACGCGCATCGTCACCTCGTCCTTCGCCAGTCTCCGCTTATTCCGCAGCTCCTGTTGTGAGTTACAAATATGAGCAACGACACCGGTATCAAATACCCAGGAGTTACTACGAGTACTGGTAAGGTACACATCAATTACATGTATATCAAATATACCTTCAGTGTTGCCGGCCTTCTTGTCCGCGAAGTATTTGGGGCAGTTCCGCTTCCAGAGGCCCTTCCCTTTGCAATAAAAGCACTCAGTCTCAGGCTTGGGTCCATTCTTTGACTTCTTCCCGGCAACTGGCTTACCGGGCGCGGAAACATCCTTGCCGTCCTTCTTGAAGTTCTTCTTACCCTTGACCTTTTTGAACTTGGTGGTTTTATTGACCATCAACACTTGATGTTCTTTCTTGATTTCTACCTCTGCCGACTTCAGCATTGAAAATACTTCAGGAATAGTTTTCACCATCCCCTGCATATTGTAGTTCATCGCAAAGCTCTTGTAGCTTGGTGGGAGCGACTGAAGGATTCTGTCAATGACCGCCTCGTCCGGGAGGTTAATGTCCAGCTGGGACAGGCGGTTGTGCAACCCAGACATTTTGAGTATGTGCTCACTGATAGAACTATTTTCCTCCATCTTACAACTATAGAACTTGTCGAAGACTTCATATATCTCGACCCGGGTATGAGCTTGGAAAACCATTTTCAGCTCCTCGAACATCTCATATGCTCCATGTTGCTCAAAACGCTTTTGGAGCCCCAGTTCTAGGCTGTAAAGCATGCCGCACTAAACGAGGGAGTAATCATCAGCACGTGACTGCCAAGCGTTCATAATGTCTTGGTTCTCTGGGATGGGTGCTTCACCTAGCGGTCCATCTAGGACATATGCTTTCTTGGCAGCTATGAGGATGATCCTCAGGTTCCGGACCCAGTCCGTATAGTTGCTGCCATCATCTTTCAGCTTGGTTTTCTCTAGGAACGCGTTGAAGTTCATGTTGACATGAGCGTTGGCCATTTGATCTACAAGACATATTTTCAAAGGTTTTAGACTAAGTTCATGATAATTAAGTTCATCTAATCAAATTATTTTAATGAACTCCCACTCAGATTAGACATCCCTCTAGTCATCTAATTGTTACACGATCCGAGTCGACTAGGCCGTGTCCGATCATCACGTGAGACGGACTAGTCATCATGGGTGAACATCTCCATGTTGATCGTATCTTCCATACGACTCATGTTCGACCTTTCGGTCTCTGTGTTCCGAGGCCATGTCTGTACATGCTAGGCTCGTCAAGTTAACCCTAAGTGTTTTGCATGTGTAAAACTGTCTTACACCCGTTGTATGTTAACGTAAGAATCTATCACACCCAATCATCACGTGGTGCTTAGAAATGACGAACTTTAGCAACGGCGCACAGTTAGGGGAGAACACTTTCTTGAAATTATTATAAAGGATCATCTTATTTACTACCGTCGTTCTAAGTAAACAAGATGCGTAAAAATAATAAACATCACATGCAATTATATAGTAGTGACATGATATGGCCAATATCATATAGCTCCTTTGATCTCCATCTTCGGGGCTCCATGATCATCTTCGTCACCGGCATGACACCATGATCTCCATCATCGTGCCTTCATGAAGTTGTCACGCCAACGACTACTTCTACTTCTATGGCTAACGCGTTTAGCAATAAAGTAAAGTAATTTACATGGCGTTCTTCAATGACACGCAGGTCATACAAAAAATAAAGACAACTCCTATGGCTCCTGCCGGTTGTCATACTCATCGACATGCAAGTCGTGATTCCTATTACAAGAACATGGTCTCATACATCACAATATATATCATTCGACATTCATCACAACTTTTGGCCATATCATATCACAAGGCAATTGCTGCAAAAACAAGTTAAACATCCTCTAATTGTTGTTGCATCTTTTACGTGGCTGCAATAGGGTTCTAGCAAGAACGTTTTATTACCTACGAAAAAGCCACAACGTGATTTGTCTACTTCTATTTACCCTTCATAAGGACCCTTTTCGTCGAATCCGCTCCAACTAAAGTGGGAGAGACAGTCACCCGCTAGCCACCTTATGCGACTAGTGGATGTCAGTCGGTGGAACCTGTCTCACGTAAGCGTACGTGTAAGGTCGGTCCGGGCCGCTTCATCCCACAATACCGCTGAAGCAAAATAAGACTAGTAGCGGCAAGAAAGTTGACAACATCTACGCCCACAACAAAATTGTGTTCTACTCGTGCAATAGAGAACTACGCATAGACCTAGCTCATGATGCCACTATTGGGGAACGTTGCAGAAAATTAAAAAATTTCCTACGGTTTCACCAAGATCCATCTATGAGTTCATCTAAGCAACGAGTGATAGGAGTGCATCTAACCGTTGTAGATCGCGAGCGGAAGCGTTCAAGAGAACGGGGATGATGGAGTCGTACTCGTCGTGATCCAAATCACCGATGACCAAGTGCTGAACGGACAGCACCTCCGCGTTCAACACACGTACGGAGCGGATGACGTCTCCTCCTTCTTGATCCAGCAAGGGGGAAGGAGAGGTTGAGGAAGAAGGCTCCAGCAGCAGCACGACGGCGTGGTGGTGGTGGAGATGCAGTACTCCAGCAGGGCTTCGCCAAGCAACTGCGGGAGGAGGAAGAGGTGTAGCAGGGGGAGGGAGGCACCAAGACTCAGGGTGCGGCTGCCCTCCCCCCTCCTTTATATAGGCCCCCAGGGGGCGCCGGCCCTGGATATGGGAATCTCCCAAGGGGGCGGCGGCCAGGGGGGGTGGAGTGCCCCCCAAGGCAAGTGGTGCGCCCCCCACCCTAGGGTTTCCAACCCTAGGCGCAGGGGGGCCCAAGGGGGGCGCACCAGCCAACTAGGGGCTGGTTCCCCTCCCACTTCAGCCCACGGGGCCCTCCGGGACAGGTGGCCCCACCCGGTGGACCCCCGGGACCCTTCCGGTGGTCCCGGTACAATACCGGGTGACCCCGAAACTTTCCCGATGGCCGAAACAGCACTTCCTATATATAAATCTTCACCTCCGGACTATTCCGGAACTCCTCATGACATCCAGGATCTCATCCGGGACTCCGAACAACATTTGGTAATCACATACAAGTCTTCCTAATAACCCTAGCGTCACCGAACCTTAAGTGTGTAGACCCTACGGGTTCGGGAATCATGCAGACATGACCTAGACAGCTCTCCGGCCAATAACCAACAGCGGGATCTGGATACCCATGTTAGCTCCCACATGTTCCACGATGATTTCATCGGATGAACCACGATGTCGAGGATTCAATCAACCCCGTATACAATTCCCTTTGTCAATCGGTACGTTACTTGCCCGAGACTCGATCGTCGGTATCCCAATACCTCGTTCAGTCTCATTACCGGCAAGTCACTTTACTCGTACCGCAATGCATGATCCTGTGATCAAACACTTGGTCACTTTGAGCTCATTATGATGATGCATTACCGAGTGGGCCCAGAGATACCTCTCCGTCATACGGAGTGACAAATCCCAGTCTCGATCCGTGTCAACCCAACAGACACTTTCGGAGATACCTGTAGTGCACCTTTATAGTCACCCAGTTACGTTGTGACGTTTTGTACACCCAAAGCACTCCTACGGTATCCAGGAGTTACACGATCTCATGGTCTAAGGAAAAGATACTTGACATTGGAAAAGCTCTAGCAAACGAACTACACGATCTTGTGCTATGCTTAGGATTGGGTCTTGTCCATCATATCATTCTCCCAATGATGTGATCCCGTTATCAACGAAATCTAATGTCCATAGTCAGGAAACCATGACTATCTGTTGATCGACGAGCTAGTCAACTAGAGGCTTACTAGGGACATATTATGGTCTATGTATTCACACGTGTATTATGATTTCCGGATAATACAGTTATAGCATGAATAAATACATATATCATGAACAATGAAATATAATAATAATCCTTTTATTATTGCCTCTAGGGCATATTTCCAACAGTACCCCAAAAACATCCAGGGAGCCAACGAAAAACAATTTCCACCACCGTAACCTTCTATATCCGTGAGATCCCATCTTGGAGCCTTCGTCGGTGCTCCGCCGGAGGGGGAATCGACCATGGAAGGCTTCTACATCAACACCATAGCCCCTCCGATGAGTTGTGAGTAGTTTACCACAGACCTTCGGGTCCATAGTTATTAGCTAGATGGCTTCTTCTCTCTTTTTGGATCTCAATACCATGTTCTCCCCCTCTCTCGTGGAGATCTATTTGATGTAACTCTTTTTGCGGTGTGTTCGTCAAGATCTGATGAATTGTGGGTTTATGATCAAGTTTATCTATTAGAAATATTTGAATCTCCTCTGAATTCTTTTATGTATGATTGAGTTATCTTTGCAAGTCTCTTCGAATTATCAGTTTGGTTTGGCCTACTAGATTAATCTTTCTTGCCATGGGAGAAGTGCTTAGCTTTGGGTTCAATCTTGCGGTGTCCTTACCCAGTGACAGCAGGGGTTGCAAGGAACGTATTGTATTGTTGCCATCGAGGATAAAAAGATGGGGTTTATTGTTGGGGAACGTAGTAATTTAAAAAAAAATCCTACGCACACGCAAGATCATGGTGACGTATAGCAACGAGAGGGGAGAGTGTTGTCTACATACCCTTGTAGACCGTAAGCGGAAGCGTTAGCACAACGCGGTTGATGTAGTTGTATGTCTTCACGGCCCGACCGATCAAGCACCGAAACTACGGCACCTCCGAGTTCTAGCACACGTTCAGCTCGATGACGTCCCTCGAACTCCGATCCAGCCGAGTGTCGAGGGAGAGTTCCGTCAGCACGACGGCGTGCTGACAATCTTGATGTTGTACCGTCGCAGGGCTTCGACTAAGCACCGCTACGATATTATCGAGGTGGACTATGGTGGAGGGGGGCACCGCACACGGCTAAGAGATCCACTCGGACTCCAGGACCAAACGTCACAATCCTTGGCGTCTGGCCCAGACGCCATGGGCCTTGGCGTCTAGCCCAGGGCCAGAAGCCAGGGTCTCCGGCGTTTGGCCCCCTGGCCTCCGCAAAACTCCTTTTGCACCGACCTAAAGCCTCATGGGCTTGACCCCTTGTCCTAACCATATCATCCAATATATGAATCTTTACGTCTCAACCATTTCGAGACTCCTCGTCATGTCCCCGATCTCATCCGGGACTCCGAACTCCTTCGGTACATCAAAACATGTAAACTCATAATATAACTGTCATCGTAACCTTAAGCGTGCGGACCCTACGGGTTCGAGAACAATGTAGACATGACTGAAACACGTTTCCGGTCAATAACCAATAGCGGAACCTGGATGCTCATATTGGCTCCCACATATTCTACGAAGATCTTTATTGGTCAGACCGCATAACAACATACGTTGTTCCCTTTGTCATTGGTATGTTACTTGCCCGAGATTCGATCGTCAGTATCTCAATACCTAGTTCAATCTCGTTACCGGCAAGTCTCTTTACTCGTTCCATAATACATCATCTCACAACTAACTCATTAGTTGTAATGCTTGCAAGGCTTAAGTGATGTGTATTACCGAGAGGGCCCAGAGATACCTTTCCAATAATCGGAGTGAAAAATCCTAATCTCGAAATACGCCAACCTAACAAGTACCTTCGGAGACACCTGTAGAGCACCTTTATAATCACCCAGTTACGTTGTGACGTTTGGTAGCACACAAAGTGTTCCTCCGGTAAACGGGAGTTGCATAATCTCATAGTCATAGGAACATGTATAAGTCATGAAGAAAGCAATAGCAACATACTAAACGATCAAGTGCTAAGCTAACGGAATGGGTCAAGTCAATCACATCATTCTTCTAATTATGTGACCCCACTGATCAAATGATAACTCATATCCATGGTTAGGAAACTCAACCATCTTTGATCAATGAGCTAGTCAAGTAGAGGCATACTAGTGACACTATGCTTGTCTATGTATTCACACATGTATTATGTTTCCGGGTAATACAATTCTAGCATGAATAATAAACATTTATCATGATATAAGGAAATAAATAATAACTCTATTATTGCCTCTAGGGCATATTTCCTTCAGTCTCCCACCTGCACTAGAGTCAATAATCTTGCTCACATCGCCATGTGATTTAACAACAATAGTTCACATCACCATGTGATTAACACCCATAGTTCACATCGCTATGTGACCAATACTCAAAGGGTTTACTACAGTCAGTAATCTAGTTCACATCGCTATGTGATTAACACCCAAAGAGTACTAAGGTATGATCATGTTTTGCTCGTGAGAGAAGTTTAGTCAACGGGTCTGTCACATTCAGAGCCGTATGTATTTTGCAAATATTCTATGTCTACAATGCTTTGCACGGAGCTACTCTAGCTAATTACTCCCACTTTCAATATGTATCCAGATTAAGACTTAGAGTCATCTGGATCAGTGTCAAAAATTGCATCGACATAACCCTTTACGACGAACCTCTTGTCACCTCCATAATCGAGAAACATATCCTTATTCCACTAAGGATAATTTTGACCAATGTCCAGTGATCTACTCTTAGATCACTATTGTACTCCCTTGCCAAACCAGGACAAAGTATACAATAGGTCTGGTCCATAGCATGGCATACTTTTATAGAACCTATGACTGAGGCATAGGGAATGACTTTCATTCTCTTTCTATTTTCTGTCGTGGTCGGGATTTGAGTCTTACTCAATTTCACACCTTTGCAACACAGGCAAGAACTCTTTCTTTGATTGTTCCATTTTGAACTACTTCAAAAACTTGACAAGGTGTGTACTTATTGAAAAAAAACATATCAAGCATCTTGATCATCTCAATAGAACTTGATGCACAATATGTAAGCAGCTTCACCGAGGTCCTTTATTGAAAAACTCTTATTCAAGTATCCCTTTATGCTATCCAGAAATTCTATATCATTTCCAATCAACAATATGTCATCCACATATAATATTAGAAATGCTACAGAGATCCCACTCACTTTCTTGTAAATACAGGCTTCTCCAAAAGTTTGTATAAAACCAAAGGCTTTGATCACACTATCAAAGCGTTTATTCCAACTGCGAGAGGCTTGCACCAGTCCATAAATGGATCGCTGGAGCTTGCACACTTTGTTAGCTTCCTTTGGATCGACAAAACCTTCTAGTTGCATCATATACAACTCTTCTTTAATAAAACCATTAAGGAATGCAGTTTTGTTTATCCATTTGCCAGATTTCATAAAATGTGGCAATTGCTAACATGATTCGGACAGACTTAAGCATAGATACGAGTGAGAAACTCTCATCGTAGTCAACACATTGAACTTGTCAAAAACCTTTTGTGACAATTCTAGCTTTGTTGATAGTAACACTACTATCAGCGTCCGTCTTCCTCTTGAAGATCCATTTAATCTCAATGGCTCGCTGATCATTGGGCAAGTCAATCAAAGTCCACACTTTGTTCTCATACATGGATCCCATCTCAGATTTCATGGCCTTAAGCCATTTCGCGGAATCTGGGCTCATCATCGCTTCCTCATAGTTCGTAGGTTCGTCATGGTCAAGTAACATGACCTCCAGAACAGGATTACCGTACCACTCTGGTGCGGATCTCACTCTGGTTTACCTACGAGGTTCGGTAGTAACTTGATCTAAAGTTACATGATCATCATCATTAGCTTCCTCACTGATTGGTGTAGTAGTCATAGGAACAGATTTCTGTGATGAACTACTTTCCAATAAGGGAGTAGGTACAGTTACCTCATCAAGTTCTACTTTCCTCCCACTCACTTCTTTCGAGAGAAACTCCTTCTCTAGAAAGGATCCATTTTTAGCAACGAATATCTTGCCTTCGGATCTGTGATAGAAGGTGTACCCAACAATTTCCTTTGGGTATTCTATGAAGACGCACTTCTCCGATTTGGGTTTGAGCTTACCAGGATGAAACTTTTTCACATAAGCATCGCAGCCCCAAACTTTAAGAAATGACAACTTGGGTTTCTTGCTAAACCACAGTTCATATGGTGTCGTCTCAACGGATTTAGATGGTGCCCTTTTAACGTGAATGCAGCTATCTCTAATGCATAACCCCAAAACAATAGTGGTAAATCAGTAGGAGACATCATAGATCGCACCATATCCAATAAAGTGCGGTTACGACGTTCGGACACACCATAACGTTGTGGTGTTCCAGGTGGCGTGAGCTGTGAAACTATTCCATGTTGTTTTAATTGAAGACAAAACTCGTAACTCAAATATTCGTCTCTGGGATCAAATCGCAGAAACTTTATTTTCTTGTTACGATGATTTTTCCACTTCACTCTGAAATTCTTTGAACCTTTCAACTATTTTAGACTTATGTTTCATCAAGTAGATATACCCATATCTGCTCAAATCATCTTGTGAAGGTCAGAAACTAATGATACCCGCCACGAGCCTTAATACTTATTGGTCTGCATACATCAGTATGTATTATTTCCAATAAGTCAGTAGGTCGTTCCATTGTTCCGGAGAATAGAGTTTTTGTCATCTTGCCCATGAGGCATGGTTCGCAAGCATCAAGTGATTCACAATCACGTGATTCCAAAATCCCATCAGCATGGAGTTTCTTCATGCGCTTTACACCAATATGACCTAAACGGCAGTGCCACTAATAGGTTGCACTATCATTATTAACTTTGCATCTTTTGGCATCAATATTATGAATATGTGTATCGCTACGATCGAGATCCAACAAACTATTTTCATTGGGTGTATGACCATTGAAGATTTTATTCATGTAAATAGAACAACAATTATTCTTTGACTTTAAATGAATAACCGTATTGCAATAAACATGATCAAATCATATTCATGCTCAACGCAAACGCCAAATAACATTTATTTAGGTTTAACACTAATCCCGAAAGTATAGGGAGTGTGCGATGATGATCATATCAATCTTGGAACTACTTCCAACACTCATCGTCACTTCTCCTTCAACTAGTCTCTGTTTATTCTGTAACTCCTATTTCAAGTTACTAATCTTAGCAACCGAACAAGTATCAAATACTCAGGGGTTACTATAAACACTAGTAAGCCATACATCAATAACCTGTATATCAAATATACCCTTGTTCACTTTGCCATCCTTCTTATCCACCAAATATTCAGGGCATTTCCGCTTCCAATGACCATTTCTTTTGCAGTGTAAGCACTCAGTTTCAGGCTTTGGTCCAGCCTTGGTCTTCTTCATGGGAGTGACAACTTGTTTGCCATTCTACTTGAAGTTTCCCTTTCTTTCCCTTTGACCTTTTCTTGAAACTAGTGATCTTTGTCAATCATCAACACTTGATGCTCTTTCTTGATTTCTACCTTCGTCGATTTCAACATCATGAAGAGCTCGGGAATCGTTTTCGTCATCCCTTGCATACTATAGTTCATCACGAAGTTCTAGTAACTTAGTAATGGTGACTAGAGAATTCTGACAAACACTATCTTATCTGGAAGATTAACTCCCACTTGATTCAAGCGATTGAAGTACCCAGACAATCTGAGCACATGCTCACTAGTTGAGCGATTCTCCTCCATCTTTTAGATATAGAACTTGTTGGAGACTTCATATTCTAAACTCGCGTATTTGCTTGAAATATTAACTTCAATACCTGGAACATCTTATATGGTCCATGACGTTCAAAACATCTTTGAAGTCCCGATTCTAAGCCGTTAAGCATGGTGCACTAAACTATCAAGTAGTTATCATATTGAGCTAGCCAGACGTTCATAACGTCTGCATCTGCTCCTGCAATAGGTCTATCACCTAGCGGTGCATTAAGGACATAATTCTTCTGTGCAGCAATGAGGATAAACCTCAGATCACGGATCCAATCCGCATCATTGCTACTAACATTTTTCAACACAATTTTCTCTAGGAACATATCAAAATAAACATATGAAAGCAACAATGCAAGCTATTGATCTACAACATAATTTGCAAAATACTACCAGGACTAAGTTCATGATAAATTTAAGTTCAATTAATCATATTACTTAAGAACTCCCACTTAGACAGACATCTCTCTAGTCATCTAAGTGATCACGTGATCCAAATCAACTAAACCATGTCCGATCATCACGTGAGATGGAGTAGTTTCAATGGTGAACTTCACTATGTTGATCATATCTACTATATGATTCACGTTCAACCTTTCGGTCTCCGTGTTCCGAGGCCATATCTGTTATATGCTAGGCTCGTCAAGTTTAACCTGAGTATTCCGCGTGTGCAACTGTTTTGCACCCGTTGTATTTGAACGTAGAGCCTATCACGCCCGATCATCACGTGGTGTCTCATCACGAAGAACTTTCGCAACGGTGCATACTCAGGGAGAACACTTCTTGATAATTTTAGTGAGAGATCATCTTAAAATGCTACCGTCAATCAAAGCAAGATAAGATGCATAAAGGATAAACATCACATGCAATCAATATAAGTGATATGATATGGCCATCATCATCTTATGCTTGTGATCTCCATCTCCGAAGCACCGTCGTGATCACCATCGTCACCGGCGCGACACCTTGATCTCCATCATAGGATCGTTGTCGTTACGCCATCTATTGCTTCTACGACTATCGCTACCGCTGAGTGATAAAGTAAAGCAATTACAGGGCGTTTGCATTTCATACAATAAAGCAACAACCATATGGCTCCTGCCAGTTGCCGATAACTTCGGTTACAAAACATGATCATCTCATACAATAAAATATAGCATCACGTCTTGACCATATCACATCACAACATGCCCTGCAAAAACAAGTTAGACGTCCTCTACTTTGTTGTTGCAAATTTTACGTGGCTGCTACGGGCTGAGTAAGAACCGTTCTTACCTACGCATCAAAACCACAACGATAGTTCGTCAAGTTAGTGCTGTTTTAACCTTCGCAAGGACCGGGCGTAGCCACACTTGGTTCAACTAAAGTTGGAGAAATAGACACCCGCTAGTCACCTATGTGCAAAGCACGGCGGTAAAGCCAGTCTCGTGTAAGCGTACGCGTAATGTCGGTCCGGGCCGCTTCATCCAACAATATCGCTGAACCAAAGTATGACATGCTGGTAAGCAGTATGACTTGAATCGTCCACAACTCACTTGTGTTCTACTCGTGCATATAACATCAACGCATAAAACCTAGGCTCGGATGCCACTGTTGGGGAACATAGTAATTTCAAAAAAATTCCTACGCACACGCAAGATCATGGTGACGTATAGCAACGAGAGGGGAGAGTGTTGTCTACATACCCTTGTAGACCGTAAGCGGAAGCGTTAGCACAACGCGGTTGATGTAGTCGTACGTCTTCACGGCTCGACCAATCAAGCACCAAAACTACGGCACCTCTGAGTTCTAGCACACGTTCAGCTTGATGACGTCCCTCGAACTCCGATCCAGCCGAGTGTCGAGGGAGAGTTTCGTCAGCACGACGGCGTGGTGACGATCTTGATGTTCTACCATCGCAGGGCTTCACCTAAGCACCGCTATGATATTATCGAGGTGGACTATGGTGGAGGGGGCACCGCACACGGGTAAGAGATCCAAGGGATCAATTGTTGTGTCTTTGGTGCTAGCCCTACCCCTCTATTTATATGTTGAGCCCCGGGGTCGAAACTTGGAGCAAAAGCCTCCTCAAAGTCGGTTTTGCCCGAAAGGCAAGAGTCCCACTCGGACTCCAGGACCAAACGTCACAATCCTTGGCGTCTGGCCCAGACGCCATGGGCCTCGGCGTCTGGCCCAGGGCCAGAAGCCAGGGTCTCCGGCGTTTGGCCCCCTGGCCTCCGCAAAACTCCTTTTGCACCGACCTAAAGCCTCATGGGCTTGACCCCTTGGCCTAACCATATCATCCAATATATGAATCATTACGTCTCGACCATTTCGGGACTCCTCGTCATGTCCCCGATCTCATCCGGGACTCCGAACTCCTTCGGTATATCAAAACATGTAAACTCATAATATAACTGTCATCGAAACCTTAAGCGTGCGGACCCTACGGGTTCGAGAACAATGTAGACATGACCGAAACACGTTTCCGGTCAATAACCAATAGCGGAACCTGGATGCTCATATTGGCTCCCACATATTCTACGAAGATCTTTATCGGTTAAACCGCATAACAACATACGTTGTTCCCTTTGTCATCGGTATGTTACTTGCCCAAGATTCGATCGTCGGTATCTCAATACCTAGTTCAATCTCGTTACCGGCAAGTCTCTTTACTCGTTCCGTAATACATCATCTCACAACTAACTCATTAGTTGTAATGCTTGTAAGGCTTAAGTGATGTGTATTACTGAGAGGGCCCAGAGATACCTCTCCGACAATCGGAGTGACAAATCCTAATCTCGAAATACGCCAACCCAACAAGTACCTTCGGAGACACCTGTAGAGCACCTTTATAATCACCCAGTTACGTTGTGACGTTTGGTAGCACACAAAGTGTTCCTCAGGTAAACGGGAGTTGCATAATCTCATAGTCATAGGAACATGTATAAGTCATGAAGAAAGCAATAGCAACATACTAAACGATCAAGTGCTAAGCTAACGGAATGGGACAAGTCAATCACATCATTCTTCTAATGATGTGACCCCACTGATCAAATGATAACTCATATCCATGGTTAGGAAACTCAACCATCTTTGATCAATGAGCTAGTCAAGTAGAGGCATACTAGTGACACTATGTTTGTCCATGTATTCACACATGTATTATGTTTTCGGGTAATACAATTCTAGCATGAATAATAAACATTTATCATGATATAAGGAAATAAATAATAACTTTATTATTGCCTCTAGGGCATATTTCCTTCATTTATATCATATTGCTTGAGTTTATCCCTCTACATCATGTTATCTTTCTTAATGTGTTACTCTATTCTTATGAACTTAATACTCTAGATGCATGCTAAATAGCGGTCGATGTGTGGAGTAATAGTAGTAGATGCAGGCAGGAGTCGGTCTACTTGTTACGGACGTGATGCCTATATACATGATCATGCCTAGATAATCTCATAATTATTCGCTTTTCTATCAATAGCTTGACAATAATTTGTTCACCCACCGTAATACTTATGCTATCTTGAGAGAAGCCACTAGTGAAACCTATGGCTGCCGGGTCTATCTTTTATCATATAAGCTTTCAATCTACTTTTATTTGCATCTTTACTTTTCCAATCTATATTATAAAATACCAAAAATATATTTATCTTATCACACTATCTCTATCAGATCTCACTTTCGCAAGTGGCTGTGAAGGGATTGGCAACCCCTTTATTGCATTGGTTGCGAGTTCTTTGTTTGTTTGTGTAGGTGCGTGGGACTTTTGAGGAGCCTCCTACTGGATTGATACCTTGGTTCTCAAAAACCGAGGGAAATACTTGCGCTACTATTGCTACATCATCCTTTCCTCTTCAAGAAAAACCAACGCAAGCTCAAGACGTAGCAAGAAGGATTTCTAGCACCGTTGCCGGGGAGGTATTCGCTCAAGTCGAGACATACCAAGTACCCATCACAAACTCATCTCCCTCGCATTTACATTATTTGCCATTTGCCTCTCGTTTTCCTCTCCCCCACTTCACCCTTGCCGTTTTATTCGCCCTCTCTTTCCCAATCTTCTATTCTCTCTTTTTCGCTTGCCTTTTTCTGTTTGCTTGTGTGTTGGATTACTTTTTGCCATGGCGCAAGATAATACCAAATTGTGTGATTTCCCTAATACCAATAATAATGATTTCCTTAGTACTCCGATTGCTCCTCTTAATGATGTTGAGTCTTGTGAAATCAATACTGCTTTGCTGAATCTTGTTATGAAATATCAATTCGCCGGCCTTCCTAGTGAAGATGTCGCTACACATCTAAACAACTTTGTTGATTTGTGTGATATGCAAAAGAAGAAAGATACGGATAATGGTATTGTTAAATTGAAGTTATTTCTGTTTTCACTTAGAGATTGTGCTAAAGTTTGGTTTTCATCTTTGCCGAAAAATAGTATTGATTCTTGGAATAAGTGCAAAGATGCTTTTATCTCTAAGTATTTTCCTCCCTCTAAGATTATCACTCTTAGGAACGACATTATCAATTTTAAACAACTTGATCATGAGCATGTTGCCCAATCTTGGGAAAGAATGAAATTGATGATTCACAATTGCCCTGCTCATGGTTTGAATTTATGTCAGGACCCCGACTCAATGCCACATCGATCTAGCATGTAACACCTCATATCACTTTGCGGCCTCACGCACGGTATTCCCACGGGTGTCGCCTTACCTTTGCCCGGGACCGTTTGCGCCTTTTGGCACACGTATATGATAGTGTCGCTAGCATCCATATGATAAGGAGCCCGGGCTGACATGGCTAGTCGTAAACCCAAAGTGGCACAAACTTACAGGGACAGGCATCCATGACCCAGCATCGAACGTGTCGGTCATCAGCGAGTGAATCTAGGCTGTAGCACTGGGCTAGCAGGACTCCGGTGAACCGGGCTGTACCGGGCTAACAGGACTCCGGTATTCATCGCGTGACATTTCCCCGAAGGGACAGACACAGGAACGAAGAAGGACACATGCCGGCCAGCCTAATTGTTCCGGAGCAGTAGCAAGCTACCATGGCTTAGTGGAAGCACTAGGAGACATTTCCCGGTAACAGAGGCTACTAAGGATAAACAACTAGATAGTCAGATCCCACACATACCAAGCATTTCAATAACATACACACAAGATGCTCGATATGTGCAAATACAACATGGCATCACAACATGACTCTACGACTCAAGTATTTTATTCAATAGGCTTCGAGGAGCGAGATATTACAATCATGGGTCTCATGACCCAACATTCAGAGCATACAAGTCAAAGCACAAGCGGAAGCTCAACATGTCTGAGTACAGACATCTACAAATGAAAAAGGCTGAGAAGCCTGACTATCTACCAGATCCTGCTGAGGGCACAGGTAACAAGCTAAACGTCGAAGTCCAAGCGGAACTACTAGCGAGACTGAAGTCTCTCTGCAAAAACATAAAATAGGCAAACGTGAGTACAAATGTACCCAGCAAGACTTACATCAGAACTAACTACATATGCATCATTATCAACAAAGGGGTGGTGGAGTTTAACTGCAGCAAGCCAGCTTTGACTCGGTGGCTAACCTGAACTACGACTGCAATGTAACTCTTTTAAGGTGGCGCACACGAGTCCACATATTCACCATATCAATACTCCACTATGGATCCGCTCTCGTCTCCCTACGAGAACGCCATCCATAGCACTCACGGTTATCTTGCGTATTTTAGAGTATCCACTTTCACTTGTCTATGAACTATGCAAGGGGTCCAAGTTTCCATATCCGAGGAATCCGGCTATTCGAATAGATAATGATAACCCTGCAGGGGTGTACTTCTTCACACACGCTCTCGCCACTTATCGCCCTGTACACGTCATGTACCTCGGCAACCTTCAAGCGGAAGCCGGGCGAGGGAGTCGGCCACGGCCTACCTAAACACTCAAGTCTCTCGTCCAGATTTATCGCCTATTCGGGTTCCATCCGCAAGGAGATCCGGCCGGGGTGTCGCTCACAGCCCCAAACGATGTGAGCAGGGTTCCCAAGCCCACCATCCGGGTGCCACTTGGTACACCGTGCCACTGCGCCTAGTCTGTCCCAAGCCCACCTGTACCGGGTGCCACTTGGTAGACTACTAGCACTACCTAGAAACACCAGAAACTAGTTGCAACTCCTGGACAGAGATCAAGGGTGATTAAGAAGCCGAGAGAGTCAATTAAGGATCCCAATGTGTGGTAGTAGCTGTTCATGGATCACAAACACAGAACTCAGTTCCTAAGGACGGCTTCAATGAGACAACCCACCATGTACTCCTACATGGCCTCTCACCGCTACCTTTACCAAATCGTGTTCACACACTTAGCTCTCAACAGTAGGACATGTTCACACACCTCCAATTCATCCCCGATGAACCAGACCTGACACAACTCTAAGCAATAGCAGGCATGACAAGCAAGCATGAATGAGTAGGCACATCAGGGCTCAAACAACTCCTACTCATGCTAGTGGGTTTCATCTATTTACTGTGGCAATGACAGGTCATGCAGAGGATAAGGGGTTCAGCTACCGCAGCAAGTAACAAATATGTCGTTGTTGTCTTAATGCAGTAAAAGAGAGCAGGAGTGAGAGAGTGGGATTGTATCGGAATGAACAAGGGGGTTTTGCTTGCCTGGCACTTCTGAAGATAATATAGCTCTTCATCGGTGTCATCGAACTCATCGTCGGAACAACATCTACTGAGAGGGGACAAATACCGGCAACACAGAAAAGAACACAATCAGTGCAATGCACAATATGATGCATGATCATGACATGGCAAAATGAGTGTGTTGGGCTAATGCAACTATAATCAGATGAATTTGAGTTAGTTTGAACCCAAGGTTCAAGTTCAAATTGAAACTATGACTTAATAAAGTGCATTATCATGTTTTGATATAAACAGCAGGTTTAAGTTGCTTAAACATGCATGAAACCAGTGCAGATGGATAGATTGGATTTTTCTGATCATTTTTCATATATAACTTATTTCATTTGGAGTTACAGATTAATTTCCATGATTTTTAGAAGTTTAGGGCATTTTCTGGAATTTCCTAATAATAATAAATCCAGAAGCATGACATCACCCTGACGTCAGCAGGTCAACTGGGCGCCTCCAGGTCAAACCTGACCAGTGGGGTCCACTGGTCAGTGACTGGGGCTGGTTAGTGACGCTGACAGGTGGGCCTGGTCAACGTTGACTAAGTCAAAGTCAAGCTGACACGTGGGGCCACATGCTTAGCACTAATCTAAACAGATAATTAGGCTAACCTAAATGGGCGCAGGGGCCCACTGTCAGTGTCTCAGGGTGGTTTAGTGATGTGGTGATTAGCGCTAATGATGGAGCCACATCATCATCGCCGGACTTTGGCCAGCGACGACCAGCCCGACGGCGGAAGTTCACCATGCTCCCGCTACAGGGCACCATTTCACGCGTGGTTTGCGGCTACGGGTTGCTGTGGTTTGCGCGCATCTGATGGAGCAAGCGAGAGGAGCTGGGGTGAGCTGTGGCGTCGGCGGTGGCGAGCGAGGCGGCCGGCGGAGTTCGGGCATCGGTGAAAACGACGCTGGAGCGCACGACAGGAGCAACGGGTGAGCGTTCTAGGCTCCTGACGGCGTTCTGAGCATGTTGCAGTGCTCGGTTGTTGTCATGGCAATCTCTGGCCGCGGCGGCGATGAGGCCTAACGGCGGCGGGCTTCGGATCTCATGGGGGCGGCGGCTACAGGATGCTAGGGACGATGGGGCAAGGGGGGAACGGTTCAGCGGCTCACCACGCAGCTGCAGGGATGGTTAGCGGGCTTGGGGACGCGCCGGAGTGGCCGAATCGACGGAGAAGATCCTCGGCGGCCGGTGGTGGAGAAGGCGGCGGTGGAGACGATGGAGGCCGTCCGGGATCGCTTCCTTCGGTGGAGAGGTGCTACATGGGTTGGTGGCTCTCGTGGTCACGACGATGAGGCACGGGGGTGGCTGCGGCTGCCCGCAGTTTGAGCGGCGGCGGCGGCGTTCGGCCGTGCGTGTGAGAGCGAGACAGAGGAGGGGAACGAGGGAGAGGGAGAGAGCGAGGGGGTCCGGAGTGTTGCATGGCGACGCATGGAGGCGTCCAGGGCATCGGGGACGCAGGCAGCCAGGCAGGAGGTGGCTCGGGCGCATGTGCACGCGTGGCGAGCACGCGCTCTGCCTACTGGCCTGGGGAGGAAGACGACAGGGGAGGTGGAGATGGGCTGGGTTGGCTTTGCCCAGCTGGGCTGCTACAGTGGTGGGATGGTTGGGGCGCCAGGTAAGCCTAGGTAACTCCTCTCTCTCTTTTATACTGTTTCAGTTTTCTATTTATTTCTGTTTTGTTTTGATTTAGTAAAAATACTAAACCATTTGATAAAATGTTGAAAATAATTTTGGGCACTTATGAAAATATTTCCAACAGCCCTCGACCATTATCAGTATTATTTGGGCAATTAAAATATTTATAGGGATTAAATGCCCAAATGCAAATACTTAATGGATTAATTCAAAAAATCCAGAGTGGCCTAGAAAATGTGCACCATTTTTGGCAGAGGTTCTGGACCAATTCAAAAATGATGAACTTTTCTGAAAAGCATCCCGGGTTCATTGAAAATGATTTTATGTTGAACCTATCTGATTTGATCTGGTGCTGGGGTTTGATCAGTTCCCATTTCAAATTTAAGAGAAATTTAAACATGATGCAGCACAAGACTAGCTAACTCAGAGCAGGCCAGAACTAGGGATGTGACAACTCACCCCCACTAAACAAGAATCTCGTCCCGAGATTCAAGCGTAGGGTAAGATGAAGGGGGAACGCGAACTAACACAATCTTCATGATCCAGGTAGCACGTCGTAAAACGTTGATTCGGTCACCAACTTTGTCTCGAAGTGTTGCTCTAAGAAATCCAACCAACATGACAAGAAGAGGAAAGGAAAACTCTAGAAGAATCGATCTTCTCGAAGACCGAACAACTCAAGATCAACTCATGGGATGAGACATTGACACATCTCTCGAGCTGAGACACGAAGCATACATCTGAAGAAATGGAGTGAGACAGATGACGAAGGCTCGCTAGGTAGACAACAATTCCAGATTTAAGAATGTGGTGATCGGTTGTCAACGTAGCGAGGAGTTGAATTGCCATGATAGTATAACGGGGCACCTTAGGGAAGGTGACTCGTAGAAATATTCCCTTAAGTGGCAAAAAGAATTACTTTTGATTCAGAGATCATTAGAGCTCTTATACCATCTTAAGGCAAATCACAATCGATCATTTGAAGGAGTTCGGTAGAATGACATACTCAGACTAGAATGGATGATGTGGATTACCTTGTTGAAAACAACACAAGGAATGATTTTAGTAACTGGGGAGAAGCTCAACAGTAGAGAGTGAGTCCACTATTTTAAAAGTTATAGTATAACCGAGGAATCTGAGAGCAATCCCAATTAGTGCCGGTGATAACACCTAGCGCTTGTGCGTGCTCTCAAGAATTGAGCATTTCCATATTCATCAAGGTTTTACCAATATCCGTGTCAAGGGTCCTGGCAACACAACGTACTACCATGATGAACAGCGATGGACGATGCGGAGGCAAAGGAAGATAACCTTCTCAGATTTCACCTTAGCGGGCCAAGGGAACAAAATCTGGATGATCGACCGAGAGACATTTAGCACTCTGCTTCTAATGTTCTCCTTGATGTGCTAGCGTAACCCATTCATAGATATGGTTTGATATCTAGAACATCAAGTAAAAGGTTGGACTTCGGGAACACAAAAATCCATAAGGAACAACTACTGGAATAAGTTCTACGGGATCCTTATGGGGAGGTGGCCAACTGCCTCAAACAAGATACTACAATAATAGGTCTTCCGGTTGGATGTGTTGGCCACGGCATCCATTTTACCGGGTTACAGAGAGACCAATATTATTGTTCTTGGGACATGTTCCAACCATCATATCTGCCTGAGATTCAGATCTGGTTGATGTTAGAATATTCTAGACTCATCGAGTCTAGAAAGAAAAATGAAAGTTTGCAACACAAATCGACGAGATGACGTTGCGAGATTCTCGGGAAATGAACTACGGTAGTAAGCTCCAAAACATGAGCTGGTTCTGCTACACACATGTGAACACGCTGTCCCGGACAGGCATGACCACATGGTAGTCTTATAATAGAACACTACCGAGTTCTGGTTGGGAACCATCATCGAGGATATCAAAGTCCTTGTGCACTTATCGATGAACTTCTTATCCTTGAACAAATCAGTCAGTGGCTTGGTGTGCTAGGGAATACATATGGAGTGGAGGTAATTAATCTACCAAACCATAGAATACATTCGCACATGCATGACTGACTTGGGACGATTCCAAAGGAAGCAAAACTAACTTTCTCAAACTCACGGCGGCGACTTGCATCAAATGCACATGAATGAGAGGAAGTCACTTCTTTCATCCAAACATATACTTCATGAACGGGGCATGAAGAAAATGCTTACACAAGTTTCCAACACCAGCTGGATGTTCAACACGAATCATGGAGGAGACAAAATGCTGCTGATGGGCTCAACAGCAACTCATCGGAATTTCCATATCACTGGATTTCCACCATTATGTGAACAATGTGATAGTATTGGTCAGACCAAAAGATATAATGGTGTATGCTCGAGGAAACAACCACGAGTCTGACAACATTACGAACATCGTTGGTTCTGAATTGATTTGATGATAGCCCATACTCAAATCAAAAATGGGGTAAGACAATAGGTCCAACAACTGATCACAAGGACCAATTGATGAAGATATCATCTTTCTTCAACGCACACACACACACAAAAAGATATCCCTTAACATGATCTAGGTCAGACAAGCTTTTATCTTCCAACTCTCCAAGTTGTCGTTTAGCTTAACCAACTAGCTCAGGGGTATCCAACACGGATTCTTGGAGAAGGGGTGGTTTACACGAAACCAACTTGATCACGAGCTCAGCATAGCGGTCAGGTGACAACCTGGTAATACTTCCGAGAAGATATACGGAAAATCACGAACCACCGATATGTCACTAAGCTCGAGAACAATCTTGCTTTTCAGGGCAAGATGATATGGTGAAATAAGCAAGGGATTGGATAATCCTAACTCATTGATCAAGAGTGCACCAGAAATAAGGACTAGGTAGCACGATCAATCTTAGAATGATGATTCAAAACCCAACACGCTAAGAATGAAATTATTGTCCCTTAACTTCCAAGCAACGGAGTTGCTAGGAGCATAGATTTCACACATCACGATTCACTTGTTGGTGTTCCGGTTACAATAACACGGAACCGAGGAATGAATAATGATGTCAAGAAGTATCACTGTATCAAGAGTTCATAGGATGGTGTGCATTTCCCATGATATTCCTGACATAAAGATGGTAATACTTCAAGGTAGAACAGACCAAAAGCTGGATTAGCAATTTGATCTGCGGAATACAACTGCTTTGACCCAATCCCAGAGATGGACGAGGTACTGGAGTTTGTTTCTCCTAGTCATTCCAGAGTAGAATGGCTTGGCAGACCACAAAATAATAGGCATCGATAACACGAATGCATAACTACTCCTGACTATCAATTGATAGACGAGGGCCAGAAAACAACTAAAGAGGAACAACCCAAAGGAACATATGTTTTTCTGAGTTGTGGATGCATGGATTAGTATGCCGAACGAGTTCAACATATTTCTTCCGGATAACCCATGCAGAAAAGGTAGAACTGGCAGAGTAACAACATAGAATCGAGAACTCGTCAAGAGCACTCTGGTTGTGATATTTTGGTTCAAGAACTTCTGCCATAAATGGTTCATAGTATTTGGAAGAAGGAAATACCACGAACATCGAGGACTAATGCAAAGGTTACTAATATCCTAAAGGAACTAGCAAACACTATCAACATGAGGTAAGTAGGGTGAATCTCGGGTTCAAAACCCTAGGAATAGAATACCTACTAACTAAATTGCACCACGGGATGCTTTCGAGAATGATGGCCAGAATGATCACACTGGAAACACAAAACATGGCTAGATTACTAGGTGGTACTCTAAGACACCTAGGGTCATAATAATAGCTCCAACATATATGTCGAGGCAACAAAGTACCTCAACTCACCGATTAGTGTGATTAACCTGGCCAAAGGAACATCAAAACCAGAGGGAAAAGGATTGCAAGTGCATCAGATTGTTTAGAAACTTGGGATGACTCGGACAGCATAACGGCTGTAAATGCTCAAAAATATTGGAGACATGCAACAAAAATGGTGGCATAGCCACTCGATCATCATAATATCAAGGTTCTGAGATCAACTATTGACACACGGAAGGAGTAGGAACTTAACTGAGGCTTGAAACCAATAATCCTATAAGTCTACGGATTAGTAACACGTGACCCTGATAGAAGAAGGAGAGAGCCTAGTTCCTTAACCCCGTAGGAAAAGATAAGATGACTCAGATCAGAAGGTCATAAGGTAAAGGAGTAAAAAGATCCTTACGTTCCCATCCCACAATCAATTCCCTTATATAACTAAAGAATTTCTAGACTCAACTTCGACCAGTTTGGCTTGGTAATCCTACAGGCAATCAAGCTCTGATACCAAAGCTGTCAGGACCCTGACTCAATGCCACATCGATCTAGCATGTAACACCTCATATCACTTTGCGGCCTCACGCACGGTATTCCCACAGGTGTCGCCTTACCTTTGCCCGGGACCGTTTGCGCCTTTTGGCACACGTATATGATAGTGTCGCTAGCATCCATATGATAAGGAGCTCGGGCTGACATGGCTAGTCGTAAACCCAAAGTGGCACAAACTTACAGGGACAGGCATCCATGACCCAGCATCAAACGTGTCGGTCATCAGCGAGTGAATCCAGGCTGTAGCACTGGGCTAGCAGGACTCCGGTGAACCGGGCTGTAGCGGGCTAACAGGACTCCGGTATTCATCACGTGACATTTCCCCCAAGGGACATACACAGGAACTAAGAAGGACACATGCCGGCCAGCCTAAGTGTTCTGGAGCAGTAGCAAGCTACCATGGCTCAGTGGAAGCACTAGGAGACATTTCCCGGTAAGAGAGGCTACTAAGGATAAACAACTAGATAGTCAGATCCCACACATACCAAGCATTTCAATAACATACACACAAGATGCTCGATATGTGCAAATACAACATGGCATCACAACATGACTCTACGACTCAAGTATTTTATTCAATAGGCTCCGAGGAGCGAGATATTACAATCATGGGTCTCATGACCCAACATTCAGAGCATACAAGTCAAAGCACAAGCGGAAGCTCAACATGTTTGAGTACAGACATCTACAAATGAAAAAGGCTGAGAAGCCTGACTATCTACCAGATCCTGCCGTGGGCACAAGATCGTAGCTGAGGTAACAAGCTAAACGTCGAAGTCCAAGCAGAACTACTAGCGAGACTGAAGTCTCTCTGCAAAAACATAAAATAAGCAAACGTGAGTACAAATGTACCCAGCAAGACTTACATCAGAACTAACTACATATGCATCATTATCAACAAAGGGGTGGTGGAGTTTAACTGCAGCAAGCCAGCTTTGACTCGGTGGCTAACCTGAACTACGACTGCAATGTAACTCTTTTGAGGTGGCGCACACGAGTCCACATATTCACCATATCAATACTCCACTATGGATCCGCTCCCGTCTCCCTACGAGAACGCCATCCATAGCACTCACGGTTATCTTGCGTATTTTAGAGTATCCACTTTCACTTGTCTATGAACTATGCAAGGGGTCCAAGTTTCCATATCCGAGGAATCCGGCTATTCGAATAGATAATGATAACCCTGCAGGGGTGTACTTCTTCACACACGCTCTCGCCACTTATCGCCCTGTACACGTCATGTACCTCGGCAACCTTCAAGCGGAAGCCGGGCGAGGGAGTCGGCCACGGCCTACCTAAACACTCAAGTCTCTCGTCCAGGTTTATCGCCTATTCGGGTTCCATCCGCAAGGAGATCCGGCCGGGCTGTCGCTCACGGCCCCAAACGATGTGAGCAGGGTTCCCAAGCCCACCATCCGGGTGCCACTTGGTACACCGTGCCACTGCACCTAGTCTGTCCCAAGCCCACCTGTACCGGGTGCCACTTGGTAGACTACTAGCACTACCTAGAAACACCAGAAACTAGTTGCAACTCCTGGACAGAGATCAAGGGTGATTAAGAAGCCGAGAGAGTCAATTAAGGATCCCAATGTGTGGTAGTAGCTGTTCATGGATCACAAACACAGAACTCAGTTCCTAAGGACGGCTTCAATGAGACAACCCACCATGTACTCCTACATGGCCTCTCACCGCTACCTTTACCAAATCGTGTTCACACACTTAGCTCTCAACAATAGGACATGTTCACACACCTCCAATTCATCCCCGATGAACCAGACCTGACACAACTCTAAGCAATAGCAGGCATGACAAGCAAGCATGAATGAGTAGGCACATCAGGGCTCAAACAACTCCTACTCATGCTAGTGGGTTTCATCTATTTACTGTGGCAATGACAGGTCATGCAGAGGATAAGGGGTTCAGCTACCGCAGCAAGTAACAAATATGTCGTTGTTGTCCTAATGTAGTAAAAGAGAGCAGGAGCGAGAGAGTGGGATTGTATCGAAATGAACAAGGGGGTTTTTCTTGCCTGGCACTTCTGAAGATAATATAGCTCTTCATCGGTGTCATCGAACTCATCGTCGGAACAATGTCTACTGAGAGGGGACAAATACCGGCAACACAGAAAAGAACACAATCAGTGCAATGCACAATATGATGCATGATCATGACATGGCAAAATGAGTGTGTTGGGCTAATGCAACTATAATCAGATGAATTTGAGTTAGTTTGAACCCAAGGTTCAAGTTCAAACTGAAACTATGACTTAATAAAGTGCATTATCATGTTTTGATATAAACAGCAGGTTTAAGTTGCTTAAACATGCATGAAACCAGTGCAGATGGATAGATTGGATTTTTCTGATCATTTTTCATATATAACTTATTTCATTTGGAGTTACAGATTAATTTCTATGATTTTTAGAAGTTTAGGGCATTTTCTGGAATTTCCTATATAAGAATAAATCCAGAAAATACATATTGCGTCAGCATGACATCACCCTGACGTCAGCAGGTCAACTGGGCGCCTCCAGGTCAAACCTGACCAGTGGGGTCCACTGGTCAGTGACTGGGGCTGTTTAGTGACGCTGACAGGTGGGCCTGGTCAACGTTGACTAAGTCAAAGTCAAGCTGACACATGGGGCCACATGCTTAGCACTAATCTAAACAGATAATTAGGCTAACCTAAATGGGCGCAGGGGCCCACTGTCAGTGTCTCAGGGTGGTTTAGTGATGCGGTGATTAGCGCTAATGATGGAGCCACGTCATCATCGCCGGACTTTGCCCGGCGACGACCAGCCCGACGGCGGAAGTTCACCGTGCTCCCGCTACAGGGCACCATTTCACGCGTGGTTTGCGGCTACGGGTTGCTGTGGTTTGCGCGCATCTGATGGAGCAAGCGAGAGGAGCTGGGGTGAGCTGTGGCGTCGGCGGTGGCGAGCGAGGCGGCCGCCGGAGTTTGGGCATCGGTGAAAACGACGCTGGAGCGCACGGCAGGAGCAACGGGTGAGCGTTCTAGGCTCCTGACGGCGTTCTGAGCATGTTGCAGTGCTCGGTTGTCGTCATGGCAATCTCTGGCCGCGGCGGCGATGAGACCTAACGGCGGCGGGCTTCGGATCTCATGGGGGCGGCGGCTACAGGATGCTAGGGACGATGGGGCAAGGGGGGAACGGTTCAGCGGCTCACCACGCAGCTGCAGGGATGGTTAGCGGGCTTGGGGACGCGCCGGAGTGGCCGAATCGATGGAGAAGATCCTCGGCGGCCGGTGGTGGAGAAGGCGGTGGTGGAGACGATGGAGGCCGTCCGGGATCGCTTCCTTCGGTGGAGAGGTGCTACATGGGTTGGTGGCTCTCGTGGTCACGACAATGAGGCACGGGGGTGGCTGCGGCTGCCCGCAGTTTGAGCGGCGGCGGCGGCGTTCGGCCGTGCGTGTGAGAGCGAGACAGAGGAGGGGAACGAGGGAGAGGGAGAGAGCGAGGGGGTCCGGAGTGTTGCATGGCGACGCATGGAGGCGTCCAGGGCATCGGGGACGCAGGCAGCCAGGCAGGAGGTGGCTAGGGCGCATGTGCACGCGCGGCGAGCACGCGCTCTGCCTACTGGCCTGGGGAGGAAGACGACAGGGGAGGTGGAGGTGGGCTGGGCTGGCTTTGCCCAGCTAGGCTGCTACAGTGGTGGGCTGGTTGGGGCGCCAGGTAAGCCTAGGTAACTCCTCTCTCTCTTTTATACTGTTTCAGTTTTCTATTTATTTCTGTTTTGTTTTGATTTAGTAAAAATACTAAACCATTTGATAAAATGCTGAAAATAATTTTGGGCACTTATGAAAATATTTCCAACAGCCCTCAACCATTATCAATATTATTTGGGCAATTAAAATATTTATAGGGATTAAATGCCCAAATGCAAATACTTAATGGATTAATTCAAAAAATCCAGAGTGACCTAGAAAATGTGCACCATTTTTGGCAGAGGTTCTGGACCAATTCAAAAATGATGAACTTTTCTGAAAAGCATTCTGGGTTCATTGAAAATGATTTTATGTTGAACCTATCTGATTTGATCTGGTGCTGGGGTTTGATCAGTTCCCATTTCAAATTTAAGAGAAATTTAAACATGATGCAGCACAAGATTGCTAACTCAGAGCAGGCCAGAACTAGGGATGTGACAATTTATGGATGATCATACAAAAAATTTATGCCGGTTTGAACTTTGCTTCTAGAAATCTTTTAGATTCGGCCGTGGGAGGCACGTTTATGGAAATCACGTTAGGAGATGCTACAAAACTTCTTGATAATATTATGGCTAATTATTCTCAATGGCACACCAAAAGGTCTACTAGTAAAAAAGTGCATGTTACAGAAGAAATCAATGTTTTGAGTGGAAAGATGGATGAACTTATGAAGTTGTTTGCTACTAAAAATGCTCCTCTTGATCCCAATGATATGCCTTTGTCTACTTTGATTGAGAATAATAATGAATCTATGGATGTGAATTTTGTTGGTAGGAATAGTTTTGCAAACAATGCTTATAGAGGAAACTTTAATTCTAGATCATTCCCTAGTAATTCCTCTAATAATTATGGAAATTCCTACAATAACTCTTATGGTAATTTTAATAAGATGGCCTCTGATTTTGAGAATAGTGTGAAAGAATTTATGATTTCTCAAAAGAATTTTAATGCTTTGCTTGAAGAAAAATTGCTCAAAGTTGATGATTTGGCTAGGAACATTGATAGACTTTCGCTTGATGTTGATTCTCTTAAACTTAGATCTACTCCTCTTAAGCATGATATGAATGAGTTGATACGTCTCCAACATATCTATAATTTTTTATTGTTCCATGCTATTATATTACCCCTTTTGGATGTTTATGGGCTTTATTTTACACATTTATATCATTTTTGGGACTAACCTACTAACCAGAGGCCCAGCCCGTATTGTTGTTTTTTTTTGCCTATTTTAGTATTTCGAAGAAAAGGAATATCAAACGGAGTCCAATGGAATGAAACCTTCGGGAGCGTGATTTTTGGAACGAACGTGATCCAGAAGACTTGGAGTGCAAGTCAAGAAGTAGCCGAGGCTCCCACGAGATAGGAGGGCGCCCCCCCTATAGGGTGAGCCCCTATCTCGTGGGCCCCTCGGGTGTCCACCGACGTACTTCTTCCTCCTATATAAGCCTACATACCCCCAAAACATCCAGGGAGCAGACGAAACACAATTTCCACCATCGTAACCTTCTGTATCCGCGAGATCCCATCTTGGAGCCTTCGCCGATGTTCTGCCGGAGGAGGAATCGACCACGGAGGGCTTCTACATCAACATCCTTGCCCCTCCGATGAGTTGTGAGTAGTTTACCACAGACCTACGGGTCCATAGTTATTAGCTAGATGGCTTCTTCTCTCTTTTTGGATCTCAATACAATGTTCTCCCCTCTCTTGTGGAGATCTATTCAATGTAAACTCTTTTTGCAGTGTGTTTGTCGAGATCCGATGAATTGTGGGTTTATGATCAAGTTTATCTATGAATAATATTTGAATCTTCTCTAAGTTCTCTCCGGTAGAAACTTTGGGGCACTCTTTGAAGTACTTTGTGTTGGTTGAATAGATGAATCTGAGGTTGTGTAAGGGCATATTTATCCCTTAGGTGTTTTGGTGATTGATGACAATGCTTTTGCGGACTAATCGTGTGCCTTGAGTTTCTCAGATACTTCATCACTAGGCTCGAGACGATTCGGTGCCCCTCGGAGACTATTGAAGTCGGCATTGTTCTACGTTTCTCTTTGGTGGTTTTGAGTCGTAGGAGAGCCATACTATTAAGAGGGGGTCGCGTCGGAAAGGTTTGGGTGGAATCAACACGTACACTTGTCCTACCTTTCCTTGCACTTTGGAGCATCTCTTCGTTATCCTAGTTGTGCTGAAATCTAATGGCTACTGCTGTACTTGCGGTAGTACTGCAAGTACCAGCGGTAGTACCGCTGTGGGTCACGGTAGTACCGCTCCTCTGGAGCCTTAGTACCATGGCTCCCAGGCCTAGTGCCGCTCCAGTACGGTAGTAGGGGCGGATGTAATTTTTTACATCCGTGCCCCCCACGGTAGTACCGCTCGTCCAGCGTGGTAGTACCGCGGGACCCACGGTAGTACCGCTCCCCAGGGTCGTAGTACCGTGGCCCTCCTACCTAGTACCGCAGCGTCACGGTAGTAGGAGCGGATGTAATTTTTTACATCCGCGCCTCAACGGTAGTACCGCGCACGCCACGTCGGATTTTTGCACTACCTCATTTTCAGCGGAAGTAGGCACGGATGTAATTTATTTCATGCGCGCTCTTCGTAGGCAATGACTTTCCTGCCTTGCGGTAGTACCGCAAGGGGGAGCGGTAGTACCACGCAAGCGGTAGTACTGCACCCTAGTCAGCCAAGTCCCGGCCTCTGCTGTTGTCGTGGAAGTACTGTGGTCCGCCATGCTAGTACCGCGCGGCCTTGCGGTAGTACCGCGCCCCTGGAGCAGTAGTACCGCGTGTCGCGGGCTGAACATGTGGATAACGGTTGGATATTTCCCATGACTTGAAGGAAATATGCCCTAGAGGCAATAATAAAGTTATTATTTATTTCCTCATATCATGATAAATGTTTATTATTCATGCTAGAATTGTATTAACCGGAAACATGATACATGTGTGAATACATAGACAAAACAATAGTCACTAGTATGCCTCTACTTGACTAGCTCATTAATCAAAGATGGTTGTGTTTCCAAACCATAGACATGTGTTGTCATTTGATTAGTGGGATCACATCATTAGGAGAATGATGTGATTGACATGACCCATTCCGCTAGCCTAGCACTTGATCGTTTAGTATACTGCTATTGCTTTCTTCATGACTTATACAAAGTTCCTGCAACTATGAGATTGTGCAACTCCCGTATACCGGAAGAACACTTTGTGTGCTACCAAACGTCACAACATAACTGGGTGATTATAAAGGTGCTCTACAGGTGTTTCCGAAGGTACATGTTGGGTTGGCATAATTCGCGATTAGGTTTTGTCACTCCGATTGTCGGAGAGGTATCTCTGGGCCCTCTCGGTAATACTCATCACCTAAGCCTTGCAAGCATGTAACTAATGAGTTAGTTATGAGATGATGTATTACGGAACGAGTAAAGAGACTTGCCGGTAACGAGATTGAACTAGGTATTGGATACCAACGATCAAATCTCGGGCAAGTAACATACCGATGACAAAGGGAACAAAGTATGTTGTTATGCGGTTTGACCGATAAAAGATCTTCGTAGAATATGTAGGAACCAATATGGGCATCCAGGTCCAGCTATTGGTTATTGACCAAGAATGGTTCTAGGTCATGTCTACATAGTTCTCGAACCCGTAGGGTCCGCACGCTTAACGTTTCGATGACAGTTTTATTATGAGTTTATAAGTTTTGATGTAACGAAGTTTGTTCGGAGTCCCGGATGTGATCACGGACATGACGAGGAGTCTCGAAATGGTCGAGACATAAAGATTGATATATTGGAAGCCTATGTTTGGACTTCGGAATGGTTCCGGGTGAAATCGGGATTTTACCGGAACACCGGGGGGTTACCGGAACCCTCCCGGGGGTTAATGGGCCTTAGTGGGCCATGAGGGAGAAGAGGAAGGGCCGGCCAGGGCAGGCCGCGCGCCCCCTCCCTCCCTAGTCCGAATAGGACAAGGAGAGGGGGGTGGCGCCCCCCTTCCCTCTTTCCCTCCCCCCAAGTCCTAATCCAACTAGGAAAAGGGGGGGAGTCCTACTCCCGGTGGGAGTAGGACTCCTCCGGCGCGCCTCCTCCTAGGGCCGGCCGCACCCCCCCCCCCTTGCTCCTTTATATACGAGGGCAGGGGGGCACCCCAAAGAGACAAGTTGATCTATGGATCGTTCCTTAGCCGTGTGCGGTGCCCCCCTCCACCATATTCCACCTCGGTCATATCGTCGCGGAGTTTAGGCGAAGCCCTGCGCCGGTAGAACATCATCATCGTCACCACGCCGTCGTGCTGATGGAACTCATCTCCGGAGCTCGGCTGGATCGGAGGCCGGAGATCGTCATCGAGCAGAACGTGTGCTGAACTCGGAGGCTCCGTACGTTCGGTGCTTGGATCGGTCGGATCGTGAAGACGTACGACTACATCAACCGCGTTGTGCTAACACTTCCGCTTACTGTCTACGAGGGTACGTGGACGAACACTCTCCCCTCTCGTTGCTATGCCATCACCATGATCTTGCGTGTGCGTAGGAAATTTTTTGAAATTACTACGTTCCCCAACATGACTATATAAGGGGCGTCTTCTACCTCTAGTTGACCACCTCTTCCACCTCTAAGATCCATTGTTGCTCTAAGCTCCATTTTCGCCCGATCTCTCTCCCTAGCCAATCAAACTTGTTGATTTGCTCGGGATTGGGTGACAAGGGCCCCATCTACACTTCCACCAAGAGATATTCGATTCCCCCCACTTATCCCTTGCGGATCTTGTTACTCTTGGGTGTTTGAGCACCCTAGACGGTTGAGGTCACCTCAAAGCCATACTCCATTGTGGTGAAGCTTCGTGGTGTTGTTGGGAGCCTCCAATTGTTGTGGAGATTGCCCCAACCTTGTTTGTAAAGGTTTGGTCGCCGCCTTCAAGGGCACCAATAGTGGAATCACGGCATCTCGCATTGTGTGAGGGCGTGAGGAGAATACGGTGGCCCTAGTGGCTTCTTGGGGAGCATTGTGCCTCCACACTGCTCTAACGGAGACGTACTTCCCTTTAAAAGGAAGGAACTTCGGTAACACACATCCTCGTCTCCACCGGCTCCACTCTTGGTTATTTCGTGCCTTTACTTTTGCAAGCCTACTTGTGTTATATCCCTTGCTTGCTTATGTGCTAGTTGTTATTGCATCATATAGGTTGCTCACTTAGTTGCACATCTAGACAACCTATTTTGTTGCAAAGTTTAATTTGGTAAAGAAAAGCCTAAAAATTGTTAGTTGCCTATTCACCCCCCTCTAGTCAACCATCTCGATCCTTTCAATTAGTATCAGAACCTCGTCTCTTTTTAAGGACTTTACCGTCCGAAGAGTATGGTTGATGTCATAGATGATGTGGGAGAGCACTCCGGTGCGAATCCGATGTCATCTATGGGAGATGGGGGTAACTCGATCTCACGTGAGGAATTCAATGTGGCTTTGGAAACATTGAAAACCTCCATGACGACCGAGGTCAAGGACATGTTTAAGGAATTCCTAGAAGGACTCAAACAATCTACCTCGCCGATGAAAGTGGTGATCCCACTAACAAGGTGACGGATGCTACCTCCGGCAAGGGGGAAGCTAACAGTGAAAAGAGTCCTTCTAATAGTGGTAGAAATGGCACCGGCATCTTTGCCCATGCAGAACCCCCAATTTATGGAGGGCCGATCCCCTCCACGCATTTGAATCATGCTGGTCCTCCTCCTAAATATGATAAACATGAAGATTTTGATTCTTGGGTTTATCACTTCAAGCGTCATTTAAAACATGTGAACACTAACCTTTGGAGAATCATTGAAGAAGGTTTCTATCCTCATGACCCAAGCAACTTCACCCCTCGAGAAGCCGTGGTCAATCAATTCAATGAGAGTGCTCTCTTCATCATCCAAGATGCAATCCTTCCCGAAGATCTCCCTCATCTTCGACCTCATGCCATGGCTAAAGAAGCATGGAAATGTGTTGAGTCTCTCTATCGAGGAAGTGCTAGCATTCAACGCTCCAACTATGAAGTGGTGCAAGATGAAGCCGATGAGTTTGCAATGAAAGAAGATGAAGAACCTCGTGAGCTCTTTCGAAGAGTGACCAAACTCGCGGTCTCACTCCGAGATCATGGAAGCAAGGACACGGATGACAATTGGATCAAGCGCAAGTTCCTCAAGGCCATGATGCCCTACAACAAGGCCATGTCCTCCGTCATTCGTCAAAGACCGGACTTCCACTCCATGACCTCAAGTGAAGTGTTGGATGAGTTCGTTGCAATGAGAATCTTGGACAAGACCGCTGACAATGCAGTGCTCCGTTCTCAAAGGGAAAAGAAGCCCAGCCTTGCTTTGAAGGCCAAGGTCATCATGGAAGAAGAGGAAGAAGTGGAAGATGAGGAGAGCAATCCCGAAGACACCAAGTATGATTATCATGAGCACATGGCCCTTGCTTCAAGACAATTTTGGAGCAAGAAGAATACAAGACCCAACTTCAACAAGAACAACTCAAGTGGCGTCAAGGGCAATCAACGAGTTAGAACTTGCTTCAACTGTGGCAATGTGAGCCATTTCATTGCAGATTGTCCTTACGAGAAGCGGGAAGAAAATGGTGGCAAATTCATTCGAAAAGACAAAGCCAAGTCCTTCCCCAACAAGAACAACTTCGCCAAGAAGACTCCAACTCGTGGGTTGGTGGTTCAAGAAGAATACCAAGAGGATGACGATGATGATGAAAGTGGAGAATCAATGGCCATGTCATCCGTTTCCATTGCTACTACTCTCCCGATGTCTCTCTTTGATTCCCAACGAAAACATCACCGCCAAGTGCCTCATGGCTAAAGCTTCAAACAAGGTAACCCCCAACATCACAACCACCATCATTACTAATCCCTCCTTGGAGGATTGCATTGATGAACATGTTGAGTCTAATGAGGAAGTGAATGAATTTGAGTCTTTTATGAGTAAGCTCAAGGGTAAGTCCAAGAAGCACTTTGTTGCTCTCTTGGAACAACTTGGTGAGGCCAATGACATGATCGAGGCTCACGAAGAAACCATCTGTAAGATGGAAGGTCATAGTCGTGACTATGCCGATGAGATATCGGATCTCTCTAATGCTCTCGAGGAAGAGCGTGTGCATCGTTTGACTTTTGAGGAGTCACACAATGATAACCATGCTAAGTTAAAGAAAGATCTTGATCATGCTCTTGTCGTGTCTCGTGTGCTAACTTCCGAGAAGGCTAAACTTGGGGTTGATCATGCTAGACTCAAAGAGGAGTTTGAGATACTTGACAAGGACCACAAGGTCTTGAAGGGTGCTCACGCTAACCTCAAGGAGTCTCATGCTCAACTCCAAGTTAAGCTAATCAAGGAAAAGGCCACCTTTCCTCATATGGTATTAATTGATAATGCATGTGCTACTAACCCGTGTTGTGAGCATGTGCATCTTGTGGAGGAGAATGCCAAGTTGAAGGATCAACTTGAGAAAGGCCTTGTGACATGCATTCAAGGTGAGAAGAACCTCAACGACCTTTTGAGCAATCAAAAGGAAATTGTGGCCAAGGAAGGGATTGGGTTTGCACCCAAGTCCAAGAGCAAGAAGAAGAAGAACAACAAGACCAAATGTCCTCCTCCTCTCAAGCAAACGTTTGTGAAAGAGGGAGAGGGTGCTCCTAAGGAGAAGAAGGAAAAAGAAAAGGGCAAAAGCATTTCCTCAAACAAAGCCGGCGACTTTAACCCGTCATATGTGTTGTGCCGTGCTAGTGATGGACATGTTTATGCTAAATTTGTTGGTTCTCCTTATGAGTACATTGAATGGTCTATTTGGGTTCCCAAGACCCTTGTTACTAACATCAAAGGACCCATTACTAAATGGGTACCTAAAACCAAGCATTGATCTCTTGTAGGTGTTTGCTTCCGGTGGGGGATCATGGTTGCTCGATAGTGGAGCAACAAATCATATGACCAGGAGCAAGGACTTGGTGGTGGACGTGCAAGAGATTCCATCTATGCCCACCAAAGTCGAGTGGGGTGATGCATCACATTCTAAGGTATTGGGTCTCGGCAATGTTGTCATTTCTCATGATCTAACGATCGAGAAAGTCATGCTTGTTGAGTCCCTTGCATACAGTTTGCTTTCCGTTCGTCAACTTGCACTCATGGGTTTTGCTACGTTCTTTGACATTGATATCGTGGCCCTCTTGTGGAGCAAGACTCTTAAAGTAGCCTTTGTTGGGCATGTCGAGAACGGTCTCTATGTGATTAACTTTTCAGAGCAACCCACTAAGACCGTGACATGCCTAATGGCTAAAGTTGACGTGGGATGGCTTTGGCATCGCCGTTTGGCCCACGTCAATATGAGATCTTTGCAAAGTCTTCTCAAGGGGGACCATGTCCGTGGACTAACAAATGTTAGTTTTGCCAAAGATCGTGGTTGCAGTGCTTGTATCGAAGGAAAGCTTCATGAAAAGGCTCACCCTCCATCAACCATCATCTACTCGAAGAGACCCTTGGAGATCCTTCACATGGATCTCTTTGGGCCTCCATCTTTTGATAGTCTTGGAGGTAGAAAGTATTGCTTGGTGATTGTGGATGACTATTCAAGATACACTTGGGTATACTTCTTCAAGAGGAAGAGTGGGACTCAATAAACCGTCATCGACTTTGCAAATGAAGCTCAACATCAACACAATGCAAAGATCTTGACAATAAGAAGTGAAAACGGCACCGAGTTCAAGAACTACACCTTGGATGAGTTTCTCAGTGATGAGGGGATCAATCATCAATATGCTGCACCTTTATACTCCTCAACAAAATGGTGTAGCGGAGAGGAAGAATCGGACGTTGATGGATGCGGCAAGGACCATGATGGCGGAGTTCAAGTCTCCATACAACTTTTGGGCCGAAGCCATCAACACCGCATGTCATGCATCCAATCAGCTCTATCTTCGCAAAGGCTTGAACAAGACTCCTTATGAGATACTCACCAGCAACAAGCCCAACCTCAAGTACTTCCGGGTGTTCGGTTGTAAGTGTTTCATTCTCAAGAAAGGTGTTTGTTTGTCTAAATTTGAGGCTAGAGCTCATGAGGGCATATTTGTTGGTTATGCTACAAACTCTCATGCTTACCGTGTTCTCAACAAGTCCACCGGACTCATTGAGGAGACGTGTAACATGGAGTTTGACGAAAATAACGGCTCCCAAGTGGAGCAAAGTGGTACTTGTGATGTAGGTGATGAAATTCCTCCCCAAGCCATAAGAAGAATGGGTATTGGTCAAATTCTACCCATTGAGGAACCCCTTGTGGCCAAAGGAGAAAGACAATGCTCCACTCAAGTGGAGCCATCACCTCCCCAAGACCCACACGCTTCTGAAGAACAAAGTGAAGGCCCTCATCCTCGGGAACAAGACCAAGGGCAAGATCAACCTCAAGATGGTGGTGAACCTCTAAATGATGCCCAAGGTCAAGTTCCCCCCCTCGAGAAAGTTCAAGATCATGAGCAAGCTCAAGATGAAGAACAAGCTCAAGATGGCACTCAAGATGATCAAGTTAACCCTCCTCCTTCCACACCCGAGGAGGAATTAGAGCGTCATGTCGCAAAGATTGCTTCCAAGCTCACCACCCAAGGCCATCTCATGGAAAACGTGGTTGGAAGCCTAAGAAAGGGGGTAAGCACTCATAGACAATTAGCAAACTATTGTGAACATCACGCGTTTGTCTCGTGTGTTGAACCCCAAAAGGTCTATGAGGCGCTCGAAGACTCGGATTGGCTCAATGCCATGCATGAAGAACTCAACAACTTTGAGTACAACAAGGTGTGGAGATTGGTACCAAGACCATCGGGGAACCACAATGTCATTGGAACCAAGTGGATCTTCAAGAACAAGCAAGATGCTCATGGGAACATCATTCGCAACAAGGCAAGATTGGTAGCACAAGGCTACTCCCAAGTCGAGGGTATCGACTACGGTGAAACCTTTACTCCCGTCGCTCGTCTTGAATCCATTCTTTTGTTGATTGCTTATGCTTCCCATCACAACTTTAAGTTGCAACAAATGGATGTGAAAAGTGCTTTTCTTAATGGTCCTATTAATGAGTTGGTCTATGTCAAGCAACCCCCCGGGTTCGAGGACCCCTACTTCCCGGATCATGTGTATCAACTCGATAAGGCACTCTATGGCCTTAAACAAGCCCCACGTGCGTGGTATGACCACCTTGCCGAGTTGCTACAAGATCGTGGATTTGAAGTAGGACAAATCGATCCCACTCTTTTTACTAAGAATGTCAAAGGGGAGTTGTTTGTATGCCAACTATATGTTGATGATATTATCTTTGGTTCCCCTAACAAATCTTTCAATGAGGAATTTGCCGCTCTCATGACCTCCAAGTTCAAGATGTCTTCAATGGGAGAGTTGAAGTTCTTTCTTGGTTTTGACATCAAACAAAGAAGAGAAGGAACCTTCATCAATCAAGCCAAATACACTCAAGACATGCTTAAAAGATTCAAGCTAAGTGATGTCAAGCCGGCTACTACACCAATGCCTACCAAGTGCCAACTTGACATTGATCCCAATGGTAAAGCGGTGGATCAAAAGGTATATCGCTCCATGATTGGCTCCTTGCTTTACCTTTGTGCATCTAGACCGGATATCATGTTGAGTGTGGGGATGTGTGCACGGTTTCAAGCCGCACCAAAGGAAAGTCACTATGTGGCGGTCAAGCGAATCTTTCGATATTTGGCTCATACCCCAAACTTTGGCTTATGGTACCCAAGAGGGGCAAACTTCAAGCTTGAAGGATTTACGGATTCCGATTGGGCGGGAGACAAAGTGGATATGAAGTCCACTTCCGGAGGGTGCCAATTTCTTGGTTGCTCTTTGGTAAGTTGGTCTTCCAAGAAGCAAAGTTGTGTGTCTCTTTCGTCCACCGAAGCGGAAAATGTGGCTGCCGGTAGTTGTTGTGCTCAACTCCTATGTATGAGGCAAACTTTAAAGGAGTACGGTGTCATTTGTGACAAAGTGCCTCTTTGGTGTGATAATGAAAGTGCCATCAAGATTTCTCTCAACCCGGTGCACCACTTCAAGACGAAGCACATTGAGATTCGATATCACTTCATACGGGATCACATTAGGTGAGGGGAGATCAAGCTCAAGTATGTCAACACTCATGATAACCTTGCAGATATTTTCATGAAGCCCTTGGATGAAGCAAGATTTCGCGAGTTAAGGCATGAGCTAAATATCATTGATTCGAGCAATGTGACTTGAACCCGTGCACCCCCCACCACACTCAACTTGTTGTCTAGTTTAGGTGTAGGCATGGACATAGGGGGAGTGTTGTTCTCTCAATGAACTCTCCCTCCCCCCATTATGCATAAATTGATCACCTCTTTCACATTAGCCATTTTTGATGGTACTTGTGCGTCAAAGACGAGTTTTGGTCATGGGCCCAAGGATAATTCTTTGCGGTGCCATACCATCTAACTCAAACATAGGTGGCTTCGGCCACCGCCCTCTCTCATCGAGAGGTTTTGTCGCTTGGTGGTTTCTTGTTGTCTTTCTGCCTCTGGTTTGTGCGTGCTCTTGTGGTTTCCTGTGTGTGAAAAGTTTCCGTGCAAAGGCCTTCTTCTCGTGTTGAAACATGCTGTGTCTTGAGTTCACGGTACTACCGCGGCCAGCCACGGTACTACCGCATGTGGGAGCACGGTACTATCATCCCCACGCGGCAGTAATTTCTTACTGCCGCCTGGGTGAGCGGTACTACTGCCTCGGTGCGGTACTTCCGCCCGAGCGGTACTACCGCGATGATACGCGGTACTACCGCGCCGGTTTGGGCGCGTGGGGATAAGGACGGGCAGGGGGGTTCTAACTCCCCATACCCATTCGCAGTTCTTCCCCCACATCGTCTCTTTCTCTCCCTCGCTCAAGAACGGAGCCGGCGTTCGTCGCCGGATCTCCTCCTCCGGCTGCCCTCCCGTGATTCCGTCCGGTGGGATCGTTCCCCACCACGTGCTCTTGCTATGGACCAAGGTCTTTCCCCAACTCCCTCTCCTTGTTGATTGTGTTTGGTGTTTCTAGGTTTTGGGGGAGACTTGTGTGTTCTTGAGATTCCTAGGCTTAATCTATGCAAGAGTAGGAGAGCGTAGTATTGCGTAGGAATTATACTTGTATTTTTGTCTTGCGCTAGATTTGATCACCGTAGCACCGCCGTTGTTTCGCGGTTCTTTTCAGATTTGAACCGCCGTTTGGATCTGACGCGACGCGGTACTACCGCCCGTTTGGCGCGGTACTACCGCTCGGTACTACCGCCCGTCGGGAGCGGTACTACCGCGCTCGCTGCGGCACTAAAATTTTACTTCCGCTCCAACCACGGTACTACCGTGACCTCGCACGGTACTACCGCGTTTTGGAGCGGTACTAATATTTTTAGTACCGAAGGCACTGGCAGTTCTACTGTGTCTCACATCTATCGCATGACAACTTTCTCGTATGCTTTCTATGTGTTTCTTGTGCTTTACCGTGGCCTTTGCATTGATCTTCTTCACGTTCGTTGGTGTTTTGCGTGTGTGTCTCAGGTGGTGGCTCTCGCCGGTCCAATCCCAGTCGTGACACTGGCTCCAAGCGTCTGCGCAACCCAGGTGAAGTACCAGAGGGCTCTTTTGCCTCCAAGCGCAATGTCAAGACCTCAACTAGCAAGCACAAGGAACCCGCTAAGGGCATGGACGAGATAACCCCATCTCAGTACGTCCGTCTCAGGCAGCTTCACCCGTACGTGAACCCTCGTTCCACTGTCAGAGGCTGTGAGCTGTTCTGGAACAAGCAACAGACCAACATCTATCTGGATGTCATCAAGAACAAGCAGAATACCTACGTGGATGTGAAATCGATTGATATGCATCACATGAGGAAGGACAAGTTCCGTGACTACTTTGGAGAGGCTCTGGACTTGATGGAGCAGTTTGGCATTGAGCATGTGATATCCTTTCACCTTGACTATGACCCTGAGCTTATCTGTCAGTTCTTTGCCTCAGTTTAGTTTCACTCTAATGAGGAGCGGAGGATGACCTGGATGACCAATGGCCGTCAACTGTCTGCTACCTGGAAGGAGTTCATGGATTTGCTCCAGGTTCCTCATGATGGGCTCAACACTCCAGTGGGTGTTTGCCCCCATGCCAATGCTGAGTCTGCCAACAAGGACAAGCTTGCCCCGTTCATGGTTGAGAAAGCGCTCGCCAATGGCAAGACAGCGTTGGTGCTCAACTCTTTTCTGGATATCATGTATCGCATCTTCCGCAACTCCTTGTTCCCTCGCATTGGTGACAAAGACAAGGTTCATGCCTATATGGTGGATATGATGCTCATTTGCGAGGAGGCTCGTTCGTCTCAGTCTCAGCCACTTGATATCTCACACATCATGTGGTGTGAGCTTCGGTTTGCAGTGTTCAACCGCAAGGTGCCTATCTATGGGCCCTATCTGTTTCTGCTGATCTCGAAGACTTGGGAGAAGATGTTCCCTGGTGAGGAGTTCCTTGCACCAAACTGGATTCGCCATGATCCCATCTGTCTGCGTATCAAACCCAACTGGGCCAACACCACCACTCGTGCCGAGGCGACTGCTGCTAGGGCTGCTATTGATGAGGAGGATGCTGGCACCGAGGATGTTGCTGAGGGGCGTGCTGCTAGGCCTTCCCAGAGTTCCACTATGCCATCATGGGCCAAGAAGCTGAAGGACAAGATGAAGACTCTTTTCTGCATGCAAGCCAAGGGGCAGTACAGGACTCACATGGCGTCCAAGGAGAGTCGTCGCAGGGACAAGAAGATCTTGCAGCTCTATGGTGAGGACGTGTCTGGTGGGTCTGAGGAGCGCATCACTCCAGAGGCCGAGTGGATGGAGAAGCAAGGCTTCAGGTGGACTGATTCTGAGGAGGACTTCGAGGAGACCATCCCTGCTGCCGAGGAGACCAACGGAGAGGGTTGGGACAAGTTCCCTGCTTGAGCCACCTCTTGTGTGTAGGTGTCCTCTCTGCCTTTTTGGCGTCTTGATGCCAAAGGGGGAGAGAGTGTAGGGATTTGCGAGTCGTGTGTGTCGTGTGTTTGCTGCTTTCTCGGTTGAACTATTTGCTGCTTTCTCGTTTGAACCTCGGTTGCTTTACTTCCTTTGGTGTAAGACATATGCACTCTATCTATCCTAGCAAGCTTGTGATATATTATGCTACCTTTATGCTATGCTCTACTTCGATGTTAATTATCGTGCCTTGGTCTCTAAAATATAGGGGGAGTGTTGATCCTAGGTTGTGTGCTATGCAGTCCAAAGCATTCATCTAGAGTGCACACATCTAGGGGGAGCCCGTCTATATTTTAGAGAGGTGGGGTTTGCCCTTGCTCAAAATTATCTTATCTATGTGCAAATCTCGTGTTGTCATCAATCCACCAAAAAGGGGGAGATTGTAAGGGCATATTTATCCCTTAGGTGTTTTGGTGATTGATGACAATGCTTTTGCGGACTAATCGTGTGCCTTGAGTTTCTCAGATACTTCATCACTAGGCTCGAGACGATTCGGTGCCCCTCGGAGACTATTGAAGTCGGTGTTGTTCTACGTTTCTCTTTGGTGGTTTTGAGTCGTAGGAGAGCCGTACTATTAAGAGGGGGTCCGCGTCGGAAAGGTTTGGGTGGAATCAACACGTACACTTGTCCTACCTTTCCTTACACTTTGGAGCATCTCTTCGTTATCCTAGTTGTGCCGAAATCTGACGGCTACTGCTGTACTTGCGGTAGTACCGCAAGTACCAGCGGTAGTACCGCTATGGGTCACGGTAGTACTGCTCCTCTGGAGCCTTAGTACCGTGGCTCCCAGGCCTAGTGCCGCTCCAGTACGGTAGTAGGGGCGGATGTAATTTTTTACATCCGCGCCCCCCACGGTAGTACCGCTCGTCTAGCGCGGTAGTACCGCGAGAGCCCACGGTAGTACCGCTCCCCAGGAGTCGTAGTACCGTGGCCCTCCTACCTAGTACCGCGGCGTCACGGTAGTAGGAGCGGATGTAATTTTTTACATCCGCGCCACAACTGTAGTACCGCGCCTCGTGCGCGGTAGTACCACGTCGGATTTTTGCACTACCTCATTTTCAGCGGAAGTAGGCACGGATGTAATTTATTTCATCCATGCTCTTCGTAGGCAATGACTTTCCTGCCTTGCGGTAGTACCGCAAGGGGGAGCGGTAATACCGCGCAAGCGGTAGTACTGCACCCTAGTCAGGCAAGTCCCGGCCTCTGCTGCTGTCGCGGAAGTACCGTGGTCCGCCACGGTAGTACCGCGCGGCCTTGCGGTAGTACCGCACCCCTGGAGCGGTAGTACCGCGTGTCGCGGGCTGAACATGTGGATAACGGTTGGATATTTCCCATGACTATATAAGGGGCGTCTTCTACCTCTAGTTGACCACCTCTTCCACCTCTAAGCTCCATTGTTGCTCTAAGCTCCATTTTCGCCCGATCTCTCTCCCTAGCAAATCAAACTTGTTAATTTGCTCGGGATTGGGTGACAAGGGCCCTATCTACACTTCCACCAAGAGATATTCGATTCCCCCCACTTATCCCTTGCGGATCTTGTTACTCTTGGGTGTTTGAGCACCCTAGACGGTTGAGGTCACCTCGAAGCCATACTCCATTGTGGTGAAGCTTCGTGGTGTTGTTGGGAGCCTCCAATTGTTGTGGAGATTGCCCCAACCTTGTTTGTAAAGGTTCGGTCTCCGCCTTCAAGGGCACCAATAGTGGAATCACGGCATCTCGCATTGTGTGAGGGCGTGAGGAGAATACGGTGGCCCTAGTGGCTTCTTGGGAGCATTGTGCCTCCACACCGCTCTAACGGAGACGTACTTCCCTTTAAAAGGAAGGAACTTCGGTAACACATCCTCGTCTCCACCGGCTCCACTCTTGGTTATTTCGTGCCTTTACTTTTGCAAGCCTACTTGTGTTATATCCCTTGCTTGCTTATGTGCTAGTTGTTATTGCATCATATAGGTTGCTCACTTAGTTGCACATCTAGACAACCTATTTTGTTGCAAAGTTTAATTTGGTAAAGAAAAGCTTAAAAATTGTTAGTTGCCTATTCACCCCCCCCCTCTAGTCAACCATATCGATCCTTTCAGGTTGTGTGATGCATATCGTATAATCATACCCACGGATACTTGAGGTGACATTGGAGTATCTAGGTGACATTAGGGTTTTGGTTGATTTGTGTCTTAAGGTGTTATTCTAGTACGAACTCTATGATAGATCGAACGGAAAGAATAGCTTCGCGTTATTTTACTACGGACTCTTGAATATATCGATCAGAAAGGATAACTTTGAGGTGGTTTCGTACCCTACAATAATCTCTTCATTTGTTCTCCGCTATTAGTGACTTTGGAGTGACTCTTTGTTGCATGTTGAGGGATAGTTATATGATCCAGTTATGTTATTATTGTTGAGAGAACTTGCACTAGTGAAGGTATGAACCCTAGGCCTTGTTTCCTAGCATTGCAATACCGTTTACACTCACTTTTACCACTTGTTACCTTACTATTTTTATATTTTCAGATTACAAAAACCTATACCTAGCATCCATATTGCACTTGTATCACCATCTCTTCGCCGAACTAGTGCACCTATACAATTTACCATTGTATTGGGTGTGTTGGGGACACAAGAGACTCTTTGTTATTTGGTTGCAGGGTTGCTTGAGAGTGACCATCTTCATCCTACGCCTCCCACGGATTGATAAACCTTAGGTCATCTACTTGAGGGAAATTTGCTACTGTCCTACAAACCTCTGCACTTGGAGGCCCAACAACTTCTACAAGAAGAAGGTTGTGTAGTAGACATCACATACCGATGACAAAGGGAATAACTATATTGACATGCGGTTTGACCGATAAAGATCTTCGTAGAATATGTGAGAACCAATATGAGCATCCAGGTTCCGCTATTGGTTATTGATCGGAGAGGTGTCTCGGTCATGTCTACATAGTTCTCGAACCCGTAGGGTCCGCACGCTTAACGTTCGATGACGATTGGTATTATATGAGTTATGTGTTTTGGTGACCGAAGGTTGTTCGGAGTCTCGGATGAGATCATGGACATGACGAGGAGTCTCGGAATGGTCAAGGGGTAAATATTGATATATTGGAAGGTTACATTCGGACACTGGAATGGTTTCAGAAAGTTTCAGATAAGTTTTAGAGTACCGGGAGGTTACTGTAACCCCCCGATAAAGTTAATGGGCCACATGGGCCTTAGTGGAGAAGAGAGGGCCGGCCATAGGAGGTGGCGCCCCCCTTGCCTATCCGAATTGGACGAGGGGTGGGGGCGGCGCCGCCCTTTCCCTCTCCTACTCCCTCTCCCTTTCCCCGTTTGCTACTCCGAAAAGAAGGAAAAAGGGGGGATGGCGAATCCTACTAGGAGTAGGACTCCCCCCATGGCGCGCCCCTTGTTGGCCGACCTCCTCCTCCCCTCTTTTATATACCGGGGCAGGGGGCACCCCAAAGGCACAACATTGTCTTAGACGTGTGCGGTGCCCCTCTCCACCGTTTACTCCTCCGATAGCATCATCGTAGTGCTTAGGTGAAGCCCTGCGCGGATCACATCACCAACACCGTCATCACACTGTCGTGCTGAAGGAACTCATCGACTCCATCGACACTCTGCTGGATTAAGAGTTCGAGGGACGTCATCAAGCTGAACGTGTGCAGAACTCGGAGGTGCCATACGTTCGGTACTTGATCGGTTGATTCGAGAAAACGTTCCACTACATCATCTTAAACCCTATACTAGTAGTAGTTTTATGCTATTTACTCCTCACGTGGCCCGTTTGGCTACCGATAACACTCAGGTTGTTCCCACATGCAAGTGTCTTGATGGGTTAAGGGCATGTACAATGGTTCTATCTTAGCAATGCAACGTAGGATAAATGATGAGATGGAGGAAAGAGAAATCATAAGAAAAGGAATGATCTCTTAGCAAAATATGTCTCACCATGTTTTTAGGAATAACTAGTTATTTAAGATAAGACTAAGATATGACCCAGTGTAGACATGCTTTTTTGTTATCTCTAAATTACATGCAAGATTTAAGATTAGACTATCTTATCAACCATTGTACATGCCCTTAGTCTGATGGTCTCGACTTTTCCGCAGGATGGTGGAGAAAGAAGGAGCTGCATTGTACTGTGTGCAATTTTGAGGGCCGAGGCAGTGCGGGCCGTGCGTTTTTTTTAACACAGTACAGACGCAAGCGCTCATATACACGCGCATACACCCACCCCTATGAACGCACACACGCACACCCTACCCCTATGAGCACCTCCGAAAGACTGAGCCAACATATCATCTTGAAATTTACGAAGTCACCGTAGGCACCTCGTCGTCGACGGGAACGTCTCCTCCCACTGAATGCGCATCGTCGGAAATCCTGAAATAAATCCAGAAATAAATGCGAGTACCAGGATTTGAACCCTGATGGGCTGGAAATACCACAGTCCATCTAACCATCCAACCACAGATTGGTTCACGTGCGGGTGGTGCGTTAATGGGTAGCCCACAGATGGTTGTGCAATCGGGCTAAAACAAAATGGAGAGGGGGCAGGCCGAAGGCCCACATCAGAACCCATTGGCTTTGTCGCGTCGAGTCAGGCAGCGTCACTGCCACACGTTCCCAACGTCATGCCCCGGTGGCTGCCGCCGCCGGCGGCGGGGCGGCCCGCTGCTGCCTTCCCTCTGTTACCTTCCTCTCCAAGGTGTATCAGGCCGGCGCTTCGTCGCGCCGCCGTGTTCATACGCCGCCGATTCCACTTCCCCCCCGCTGTGCGCCATCGCCAGCAGCAATGGGCCCGCCACGCTTACAGCGTTCCTTCGCCAGAGATGTATCCCCAATGGCCAATAATCTCCCGGGATGGTGCACCATCCGCCCCTACGCCGCCGGCGTGTCTCCACGAGCTACCCTGCCGGAGCTCCGCCTGACTGACGGTAACCCATTTCTTCTCATATCCCCTTTCTTCTTCTTTGTAATGCTCCCTCCGTTTCATATTACTTTGCATATTAGTTATGTCTTAAGTTAAACTTTGTAGTAAATTTATATTAAAGAATGTCAACATCTACAATATAAAATAGAAACAATATGAAAAACATGTATTCCATGATGGATCTATGATATTCATTTGGTATTGTGAATATCGATATTTTTCTGTAATCTTGGTCAAACTAATTGTTGAAGTAATATGAAACGGAGGGAGTACTATTTGTGCTTGTAAGGCCACGCTTTCATATGCAAGAGCAAGTGTGCGAAGAATTGTATCCCACGAGATATTTCTTGATGTGCAATTCTCGACGGCGACCGGCAAACAATGCTGAATAATCCTCGCTCTTGTACCTTGTGTGGTCCTAGAATCATCAACGTTCCGGGCAAAGCTGGACACTCAGACTCCTGCAAATGTGATGACCGATGAGCTTATCTTGAACAAAAACCACACAAAAAAGTCATAGCAGTGTTAGATCGTCCAAGGCTCCAAGCATCTTCATGCTATTCTCCTTCTCTTCATCGGCTCCATATGAAAGCAGCTCCTTCCTTTTGATCATAGGGTGAAAGAAGTCTGAATAGGTATGACTCCCCTCCCAGTTTTCGTCCTCCTGTCATTGGTTTGTTTCTGCATATCCGATGACCACCTTACTCCCGCAAAACCGCTCAATGCCGTCGACAAGCTCGTTTCGAGCGGCGGTGTCTTTGCTTTTGGCTTCTTCACCCCGGCAAACTCAACTGCGGACACATACATCGGGATATGGTACAACAAGATCCCCCAGCGCACTTATGTATGGGTCGCTAACCGCGACAACCCAATCAAGAATGGTTCTCCTGGGAAGCTGGTTATGAGCAGCAACTCTGACCTTGTCTTGTCTGACTCCCAAGGCCGCACTCTCTGGACAACTACGAACAACTTCACATCCGCAACCACGGGAACTGCTGCTATACTGTTTGACACCGGAAACTTGGTCATCCAGTTGCCGAACGGCAAACACATATGGCAGAGCTTCGATTACCCAACCGACACCGCCCTCCCTGACATGGTTTTACCACTGAGCACAAATGATGGTATCTTGAGGCGCCTCGTTGCTTGGAAGGGCCCTGATGACCCGGGCACCAGCGACTACTCCATGGGTGGTGACTCCAGCTCAGACCTCCAGGTTGTCATCTGGAATGGGACGAGACCATATTGGCGCAGATCAGCGTGGGATGGGTCATTGGTCTCTGGCCTGTATCAAAGCATCACTGGCTTCATCTTAACTGAAATAATTGTCGACAGAGGGGGTGAGTTATACATGACATTCACCGTCTCCCAGGGATCACCAAGCCTGCGCATGATGCTGGACTACAAGGGCACTTTTAAATTTCTGGCGTGGAACAGCAACTCATCATCATGGGAGGCTTTCATAGAGCATCCTAGTCCTATCTGTGAACGCTACGCCTATTGCGGACCATTTGGCTACTGTGATGCCGCTGAAACAGTTCCGAAATGCAACTGCCTCAGTGGGTTTGAGCCTGATGGCGTTAACTTCTCCAGAGGGTGTCGGAGAAAGGAGGATCTGAAATGTGGTAATGACAATTTCTTGACCTTGAGAGGTATGAAGACACCTGACAAGTTCTTGTATGTCAGGAATAGAAGCTTTGACCAATGCACAGAAGAGTGCAAACGCAATTGCTCTTGCTCCGCATATGCTTATGCTAACCTGAATAATGGAAGTGGGGCTGCGGACCAGTCAAGGTGCTTAATTTGGTTGGGAGGACTTGTCGACATGGCGAAATTTCGTGATGGTGGTGGTGGTGAGGACCTGTACCTCCGCCTTGCCAGTTCAACAGGTATATATCTTTGCTTGTGCACTTATTGGTTGTATGGTTTGATCAACGGTATACCTACCTCCGTCTCGCCAGTTCAACGGGTATTACCCTTTATGTCGAATTTTAGCTGTGGTTTGGATGACATACTAATCAAAACAATTGCAAAACTTGCAAGAAATGCATGTTAAATCTTGAAAGCATCATCCTCTTGCTGGACTATATTTCTAGTTTTTTTACAAAGAGAGCAAGTTGTCGAAGATTGTACTCCTTGTAATAGCTAGATGTGGTTAGGAAACTTAGGATGGCATAATAATCACAACAAACACAACACTTGCAAGTAGTGCATTTTAAATTTTGAAAGCATCATTCTCTTGCTGGACTATACCTTTGGCTTTCTGCAGTTGACAAGGAGATTAATGTATTGAAGATTATACTCCCAATAGTGGCTAGTCTGCTGATACTCGCATCCATCTGCCTTGTGTGGATATGCAAGTCAAGAGGTATAACGAGATTTACTTCACTTTTTAGGATGCAAGTTTTATGAGGTATTCGTAAAAAAATATTCATTCTAGTTATGCCTGTCAGTGTCAGGTAAACGACGAATCAAGGAGATTAAGAACAAACATACACGACAGCACTTGCAAAATTCCAAATTGAACGAACTTGAGAATGAAAGTATAGACCTTCCATATATCTGCTTTGAAGACATTGTTACTGCAACAGACAATTTCTCAGACTACAAATTGCTTGGGAAAGGTGGCTTTGGAAAAGTTTACAAGGTAACAAGAAATTTTAGTCTCATTGTTGATAACACTTTTAGCCTTCTTTTTGCTCAAGGATGATGTGTTTGTGTAGGGACTATTAGGAGGTGGTGGCAAGGAAGTTGCTGTCAAAAGGCTTAGTAAAAGTTCCGGCCAAGGGGCCGACGAGTTCAGAAATGAAGTTGTTCTAATTGCCAAATTACAGCATAGAAACTTAGTTAGACTTCTTGGTTACTGCACTCATGAAGATGAGAAGTTATTGATATATGAATACTTACCTAACAAAAGCTTGGATGCCTTCCTTTTTGGTATGTTCTGACTTATGGTCACGTCCCGCACAACATTATGTGACGGTCATTAATATAATTTTTATTTTTTTGCAAGATGCAACAAGAAATTCTGTGCTTGATTGGCTGACTCGGTTCAAGGTAATTAAAGGGATAGCGAGAGGGCTTCTTTATCTCCACCAAGATTCAAGGTTAACAATAATTCACAGGGATCTCAAAGCAAGCAATGTCTTGTTAGATGCAGAAATGAACCCTAAAATATCAGATTTTGGTATGGCAAGGATATTTGGAGGAAATGAGCAACAAGCGAACACTATCCGCATTGTTGGGACGTAGTAAGTAATATATGCACCTGGTAAGGCTTAACATGCTAGTTTTCTACAGCTTAACTAATTCAAGTTTCGTGGAATGATTAAAACAGTGGTTACATGTCTCCTGAATATGCAATGGAAGGTTCCTTTTCTGTCAAGTCTGACACGTATAGCTTTGGCGTTCTACTGTTGGAGATTGTAAGCGGGTTAAAGATCAGTTCAGCCCATTTCATGACAGACTTTACAAACCTTATAGCTTACGTAAGTAAACTAAAATGCTCTAACATTCAACAACTCAAACAATCATACTAACTTGAGGATTTGATTGTTCTTCTTTTTTGTAAACTTCTCTAGTTTGTACAGGTGAACAGTTCAGCAATTTATCCTCCTATATGGACAAATAAACAATCCATTGAGTACATTGTAATCCTGGTTGTGGTTTATTTTCTTAGATGGTTTCCATGTTTGGAATTTCCCTATTTTGCTCATACGTTTCTCACCTTGCCAAGTGGAAGAGGCTGCCTGATCATGTGCGGATCACTGCTTACATGTGTTTTATCTTCAAATGAATTTTCTGTATCCAGCTTCCTTGGTTAGTCAACGGGTCTGAAACTCTGAATTGCTAATATGGTAGCGAGGCTGCTAGTAATTATATGTTCTCTTTGAGCTGGCATCTTACTGTCAAATCCATTTCTTATCTTCTGTTGCTAGTGGCAAGTAAGCTAGGTTTACACGCCCGAAGTCTGCCAATAATCTTTTATTTATTCAGGTAGAGTGGGCAAAACTTCAGGCATGTAGAACTATTGAAAGTTGAGGTTCAACCTGAACAGAAAAGTAAGGAAAAAGTGGGGCTTCTGTGAATCTCTCATTATCTATCAGAAAGGTAGAAAGGTCCATTTTAAGTGATCTTGAAGCGGTAAGACCAGAATAAATTGCGAGCCTAACTTATCCCGAATCATATATACCTCCTCTGAAGGTTCAGACATCACATTAAAATATTTAGCCACTACATCTGCACCACCTCTTTCATAGTTTCATCATTGAGATAGTATTGTTTCCACTTCAAAACAATAATCTTGAAGTGCGCGTGCATACTGTCAATTGTGAAGGTCTGGTAACTTTAGGATTTTTATCTTTCGAAAGACACTAAGACAGGTCTTCAGTATATTGATGGTGCTGCCAGAGAATCAAGATAAAGGTGCTGAATCTTACTGTGGGTCTCTGCACGATCTGATGTTGTTGAACAACTAATAACTAATGTCATCTATGCTGGACAATGAGGCCATGCCACTCACAACACCAGAGCAGCCTTTGTATTGTGTAGAAGGAGGCATGAAGCGGGAGAAGCAAGGGAGGACTCTGTTAACAACGCAAGCCTGACGATGCTAGCCGGGCGCTAGATGCTTATGATTCCTTGCAGTGAGGTAACCTGAGTGCCCCGGAACATCAAAGGGAAGCAGATTATGATTAACTTCCAAGTGGGCTTTAGTGGCCAACTGCTGGTGGAGAATCCTCTTTCGCGTCGATATCGTGTCCTCCTCCAATGGTTGGTCTAAAATTAATACTGATGCTTGCTCTGATCCATTGACTGCTCAATCTTGTTTTGGTGCTATCATTCGGCGCAGCGCTGGCTGGCCTGTTCTTGCTGCTTGGAGTCATTGCCCAGTATGGAAAACTGTTGAAAGTTCAGCTTCATCCTCAAGGAAAAGTCAGAAAAGTGGGGCTTCGTTGAATCTCGCAGTGTCTATCAGAAAGGTAGAAAGGTTATTTCAAGTGATCTTGAACCTGTAGGACGACCATAGTAAAGCCCAACTCATCCGGAATCATATATACCTTCTCTCTGAAGTTTCAGGTATCACATTAAAACATTTAGCCGTTGCATTTGCACGACTCCTTTCATATTTCGTCGCTGAGGTAGTATCCTTCATTTCAAAACGATAATCTTGAAGTGCGTGTGCATACTGTCAATTGTGACCATCGGGTAACTTCAAGAAATCCTTTTCAAAAGACATGTCTTCTGTTTATCCATGGCGCTGCCGAAGAATCAAGATAAAGGGGTTGAACTTTACTGTACTCTCTGCACGATCGGATGCTGTTGAACTTTGTCTTGTATGCTGGCTTTATGAGTTCGACCATTACACTAACTTAGGGTGCTCAGCTGCATGGGGGTAGCTTTCGTTGAAGGTGAAAACAGAGTCAAATTCAAACCTTAACGCTAGTTCTTTTTGTGGCAGGAAACAGAGTCAAGTTCTATGACAATTGACAAGTGCACAAGCTTCTTTTGCCCCAAGAACAGGACAACCAGAGGTTCAACTTTACATCCATGCCACAGGAAAATTTGTGGGCCGAGGAGAAATTAAGTAATACTACATTTTATATATCTCTTCCAAGTACTTTATTGCAATCTCCTTAAAGGTCAATCGATTTTATGCCAACCATCCCACTACGATGTTCAGTTTCCTATTAAAAACTAAAAACTGGTGCTTTTCTCTTTTCATTTCAGAAGTCATACACACAGATAGGCTCCGCAAGACCCAAAAGTGTATTGGAAATTGGTGCGATACCACCAAAACGTAAAGCAGAGGAGATGAGGTATTAGCTTGTTGCTAGGGCAAAGTCTAGTTTCAGTGCAAGACTACAGTTGAGATTCAGTCGTTTCTCGGCGTGTCGAACTTACCTGAATTTCTGTGCCACGGTTCGCTTTCGGTTGAATTTCATCGCTCATACCAGAAGAGACACGTATGTACCGCTCCTGCAGCAGGGAGAGTTCTTGAGTTCATCTTTCTTACCCAATACTCTACAAGATACCAATACTTGGTTGGTACCGATCAGGACTGCAACGTAGACCACATAACAAGAAACACACACAGTATAGAATATGTCTGCGAAGAACTTACGCATGCCGATAATCCACTAGCACAGAAATGGAATAATTTAGCCTGAAAGATTCTGGCAATATTTAAGGAAAAGGACACGCATGCATGCACAAATTCTGAAAGCCCTGCTTATATTATACCAAAACATGTGGTCAAGTTCAAAAGATACACTCTGCTGAGATCAATCAAAGAGAGATGCCACTTTTGTTAATTAATTATTTTGGTACTACAATATATCCGTAGAGAATGAAACCTGCTACAGACAGATCTGCTTTGATCCATCACTGGATTAAAGTACTGAACGCTTAAATTAGTTCTTAGACACAACCGATCGATGATGCAAGCCTAACAACCAATCATACGAACCCACCAATCATACGAACCCGATCGACGACGAGGATCGGATCATCACTATGACATAATTCAGTCCTCTCAGCTGGCTGGTCCCTTAGTCAAATTCATTGATTATTCCCTGATGAACCTGAAGAATGAGTACAAGTCTTGAAGCACTCATTCCAAAGGTTCATCTAGCTAACCATATAGCTTCATCAGTACGTACGTAGTGCTATCCGTTACAAATTATGATCATGAGCTACTTATATAGATACTAAATCACCAAGGTCGATCGATCAAGGAACGCCGTCGGATCAATCTGCGCCGTACGCTCGTTCCGCCAGGCGGGCCTTCGTCTACCTAAACTGGCCGCCGAAGGGAGTCCAGAAGTCGACGGGCCCATCGCTGGCCACCGCGAACGTGCTCGATATCGGCACCAGGCACAGCCCCCGGCCCTTGAGCGACACCTCGCCGCTGCCGTCCTTGCACGACTTGTCAGGGCTAGCATTGCTCGAGCTCTGTGGCCAAACACAAACAGATGCAAAAGCTATCAGGCGTGCACCAGGAGATGGCAGTATTCATGTGGCAATGGAAAGTGAGAAAGAGCAAGCATGCAGATGCAGCAACCACGCCATGTAGTATATACCTTGAGGTACTGTGGCACTTGATGCTGATGATGGCCCCTCTTCAAGTATGGAGCACTAAGCACCTGCATGGACGCAGAAACAAATGTTCATGAGCTCAGTCTCCAATATCTAGCTAGTCTCCTGTGAGGAAATCGATAGAGCTCGTGCGTGCGTGCGTGCTCCAGATGCCATGATCAAAAGCACTTGGCACATGCACTTACACCAGCTTGGTCGTGGAGGAACTTGATGTACTCGATGGTCTCGTGGAGCACCGACGCCGTATCCGTCTGCACGCACGCACGCGCAACGATAAATGTTAAGATTGTGTGTTAGACTTAGACGCATGTGTGTCTGTCATATCTCTCGAAAGGATCGAGGAGAGGAAAGGAACAATGCTTTTGCAGCAGCGACAAGATCATGCATGTGGTTGACGATACATATATGATGTGGATCCAACTTCCAAGCAGTACTCTACTGGTTTGTGCAATGATATTGTTTATGAACTCCTTGGACATTTGGTTTGGTTTGAGTGATGCACATTGGACGATTGGACATGAAAAGCCTAGCTAAGCTAGCTGGATGGCTCGCTTGATTACCTTTCCGAAAGGAGAGACGAGCTGTTGGAGTGCCGTGATCCTGTCCCCTAGCTTCTCCTTCCTAACCTGGATTGTGTTGCAAACACAACTTTAATCAATAAAGATGCATACATAATATGGGCTTTCATCCACGCAACATGCACCAAATAATGTGTGTGGAGTTTGAAAGAACCAGCTGGTTGTAAGTTAAGTTGACCATGCATGCATATGCATGATAGATACTCCCTCTGATCCTAAATATAAGTTTTTTTAAGAAATTCCACTACAAACTACATACGCATGTATATTGCTCTGTATGTAGTATGTAGTTCATAGTGAAGTCTCTAAAAAGACTTATATTTAGGAACGGAGAGAGTACATAGGTACGTACGTATGGAACTATGGGATGATGCCTACCTTGAAGGTCGGCAATGACGACGGCGTCTCCGTTCTCGGCTTCTTGAATGCCGGCTCGCTGTTCGCCTTCTTGGTAACGATCGAGCTAGAGTCCCCCACTCCCTCTAACACACTCTACAGACAAAGAAGGTTAACTTATTAGCCACCTATTTATTTAGTTTCCTGTGTTATTGTGTACTCCATGCTACCATGCAATATTTGCAACTACTACTAGAGTAATCACTAGGCACAAGCTTACCTTTAGTGCAAGGTTTGCCCCACGCGGCGCCGGCGAGGATCGTTTCACCGAACGCACGCTAGTCTGCTCAGCCGCCGCCGGTGCTGGCATCGCCATGCCGAACCCGGCAGACGGGTTCCAGAACGCCGCGTCGTTGGTGAACTGGAGCGGCTCCCTGACCCCTACCTGCCCGCCCATCTGCTGGTACTGGTACTGCTGAATCCCTGCCACCGGTGCCGGCTTGGCCGTCGGCTCCAAGAGGCTCCTCAGCAGCGACGACGACTGGAACCCGTAGGGCGAGTTCGGCGACAGGAGCAGCTCGGGCGCCCCCAGGCTGGACAACAGCTGCTGTTGCTGCTGGCGGCGGTGATCGCCGGCCTGCTGGTGCTGCTGCTGGTGGTGGCCTTGCAGCGCTAAGTCTAGGTTATTCGTTGATGGGTCATTCATGAGGCTCGACGCGTTCATGTGGCTCTGCTGGTCCGTTCTTGAGCTCATGTCATGGTGGCCAACTTGGAGGAACCCATGCATGTTAATGTTACCAGCGCCGCCGTTGCTCCTGTGAATAAGTTAAAACACACGCACATACACATAGATTTCATTAATCAATTTTAGAGCCACGGGAGTACATAAGTATGCATCTAATTAACTATCTATCTATCATCATCACCATATATATCGTATGATAGATTGATAGTACGAGATCACGAAGGGTAAACTGATCCAGCAACAACTCCAGCAAAGGGTAGGTGTGGAAGTGGAGTCGAACAACTCACATGTAAGGGGTATTCCAGTCGGTGAAGCCGGCTGCCGGGTCGCTGATGCTGGCTGTTTCTTGGAAGGTTACGGAGCTGTTGTTCCCGGGGGACTCGGAGGAGGCCGTGGTGGTGCAGCTCTTGGCCTTGCCGCCGTCCGCCACCGCCAAGTCGTAGCCACCAGCAGCCAGCTGAGCGGCAGGCCAGGTGTTGAACCCTGCGAGCTCCGTCGAGCACGCCGCCGCAGGCACCGCGGTTGTGTTGGTATTCCACCACATGCCGTGCGAGACAGCTCCGCCACCGCCGCCGCCGTTGTGCATGACCGGAGCAGCGTACATCAGCTGATGATCTCCCATATCAGCTGATCGATCCACCGACGCCGCCCCGTTTCTTGGCCGATCTCGGCGTGCGGCGGAGAGGAGCGAGATGCAAGCAAGCTGGGATGCAAGGGAGTGGTGAGTGCTTGCTGGGTGGGCGAAGGGGGAGGGGAAAGGGGGTGGAGCTAAGATGAGGGGTAGTGTGGCAGTGGAAAAGATGTGGTTGTGTGTCTTGGGTATATATAAACCGTTTGGAAAGTGCGGCGAGGAGAATTTCGCCTACCTGACCGCCGGGGTGTTGGGTCGTTGGCGGTCTTCCGGCATTGCGTCAGCTTGGTAAGTAAAATTGATCTGGTGCAACTGATCATGATCCAAGCGGTTGTTCAGCAACCCAAGATAGTCACTAGATAACAGCACTGTCATGCTCTATTTTTATTTGAAATGTCCGCTCGAGACGAGCCAAGCCTTTGAATTGACAAAGCCATTAACCGACCAGAATTACAATGAAGAGCAACTGCACTACTTGGGTTGTAATTTCTTTAACTCGACTGTCTTGTAGTAGTACTAGTATGCTACTCCCTCCGTTTCATAATATAAGAGCATTTTTGACACTACATTACTGTCAAAAATGCTGTTATATTATGGGACGAAGGGAGTACGTTATGGTCTTAGGGTTTTGATGTGCAACTTTATGATCCTATCTCGACTACCGAAAAAAAGAGACCTCGTCCCTTTGTTCCAAAATAGACGTTGTTTTGGGTTTTGCACGATCTCTAGTGATCGAGCAACTTTGACCAATATAAATACTTATGTTTAAATTTTACATTGTGAAATTGTTTCTAGTGGGGAATTCAATGATATGACTTTTATCTTAAAGAACTAAATAATATTATGGTTGAATATTCATCAAAGATTGAAAAGCAATTCATTTTGTCATAATGGTTTGTCTTCAATGATTTTTCATAACGTTTCTTTGTTGTGCCCGGTTTTGTTTACTTGTATCAACTTTTATGCTTTAATAAAATTGTTATTTTCCAAATAAAATATAAACATTCTTTGCAAAAAAGGTAGATTTGGATATTAGGGTTGAAAGTAATTCATTTTCAAATTTATAAAATGTTTATCTCATCTATATATGTGGGCATGTGATGATTTTACATTGTTAGCGAACAGGCAGGTTCTCCGTGTCTGTCCGAGCAAGCATAAAGCGCTGGCGTGGTGCGAAACAATTGGGGTATTTAAATTTTTACATTTTGAGGCTTATTTTAATGGTAGATCTAATGGTATAACTTTTATCTGACAAACATGAATTATATAGTATCGATAGTAGTCAAAGAAAAAAAACTTGATTAATGTCCGCTTTCTCGAAAATCAGTGACAATTAGTATGGATTGGAGGGAGTAGTCTTGGAGACTAATTAAAATATCCATGATAAAGATATCCCAATACGTATGAAAAAATCTTTGCAAAAAAAAGAAGGCCCAGACAAAAAGGAAATTGCTCCGTATTTGTTCCAGACAAGTCACATCTAGCTATACTATCAAGAAATTCCGATCCTTCAATCTTCTCTTTAGTGATTCTTAAGTCAGAGGCCCAGAGCACACGCTAGATGTATAATGGCAAGGATTTAGGAATATTGAGATTACACAAAAGCATGGATTCAATACTTGATTTATGGCCCGGTGCCATGTTTCACACATTGGAATGAGGATAAATACGTCAAATCAGCATAAATATTATATGTTATCTCTTACAAATAAAACAAAGGAATAAGACTAGGGTATAAATTCGATCTAATCAATCAAAGGTCTTGACCCCAGAAAGGGAGTCTTGCTGGTGATAGCAACCCAAAGCAAATAAATTACACGAACTGGTGGAAGGAATGTCTTCAGATGAAACAGCCTTACGTTTCCTGGCAATAGTCGCACTGTTGCACCTAATCTCTGTGCCAAGAAGTCTTGTTTGCGTGTACCATAGTCGCCTCCAAGTGATCTAATCTATCCTGGCGAATTACTTTTTCGCTGGTAATTATAGCTAAATTATGACTATTAGACTTCACTCTTATTTTATTGTTATACGCAATTCCCGACCGCTAGAAGATAAACTCAACGTCACGGTCAGATGCAAATTACATGCATGCCCTGAGACATATTCTACAAATCGTAGCATGCTTTGCTTGCCGCGATCAAATAATTGTAGCTAGCATATTATGCATTTTAAACACAGAGTAAACCTTATAGCATTTGGGTGGAAGAGTGTACCCTTGATTAACAGAGAGAATCGGCCATGTTTTTCTGCGAACTTGAGAATGCAGATACAAAAACGTCAGTTTCGTTTGGGGGTGGGCGACGTGATGGAAGAACCCCCACACATCGCACGCGTAGGCAGGCATGCACCCCATGTTTTGTCTTGGATCGTTATGATTCCCTCGTTTCTTTTTGGATTTTTCCTCCATGCACTTATATTCCCTTGTGGGTTCAGACCAGCCAAATGCTTGCATTATTCCTCTTACTTTTCTTCTCCTAGAGAATTGCTTAACGACGGAGTGTTTATATTTAGTTAAGATGCTGGTAGTAGCTAGCGCAGTGCAATGCGACCGAAATGCACAAGCTAGCTATATACCTTGCCTACCATGGTCAACGCCATTTCTCCTCCTACTACGTATTCCCGAACTAAAACCACGACGAGTAAATCGGAACGGAGGGAGTACTTGTGGGCTGGAAACCGTTGTCTTGACGGGTAGCATACAGACAGAGTGCAACTAACATAGATTATGAGTGCATCTCAACTCACAGGGTTCTCGCAAGTTGTCATGGAGGTTGCCTGTTTAGAGGTGTAAATCTCTGGCTATCGTGTCACAATTCCGGATCATTGCTGGCGCCTATCTTCGATGAAATTAGGGATAAAACTTCAAGTTTCGCTTCGTTTTTGGTTCAGTTCCAGTGATTTTAATGGCTCTGCAGATCTTTGCTAAACATGCTACTTCTTTAGCAGTGTTAGATTGTTGAACGGATGCTTGTCCTTCCTTGTTAGCAGCTTCATTACTGACTGTAATCAAATTTCTCTGATGCAATAAAGATCCTATATTTCGCGTAAAAAAATTACAACAGGACCACCCAAATCCTTGCCATATGTCCGGGAGGACAGCCCGGTCGAGTGGAGAGAGAAGAAAAAAAAGTCACCAAACTAGATCCCCCACTTTGTCTCCATATGATCGGGTTGTCCGTAAATCACCATATCCACACAAAATATGGGTAGGATATTGGGATGTCCGGGCATATCTCTAGCTAGGCAACCCTCGAAGTATAACTTTGTGGTACTCCCTCCCCAAAATATAAGGCGCCGATTGACTTTTCTAGTCTTTGTTGCACAACTTTGACTATAATTTTCACTTATTGCATACCTATAAAATTAGTATACAGACATATGAAATAATTTTTTTTTGCAAGAGTAATAATCTTGTACTAAATGAACGAAATTTATTTTAAGACGAAAAGAGTATTAGTCACACTATTCTAAGATCTTATTTTAGTTTACAAGAGGGAATACTAATTAGCGACTTTTAGTGGACTTGAGAACAGCAGTCGTCGCCCCTCGCAAAAAAGAAGAAGAGAGAGAACAACACCATCGCGGACGCGCGTCCTGACACTCTTTGATGATAAAGGACCCCCCTCACCCCCCCCCCCCCCCCTCGCTTTATATTATAAAGCAACAATCTAGCATACAACCTGCCATACAACAAAAGAAAAGAAAATAGTAAGAACAATAAGGATACAAGACACCGAAAGATCCACTAACGAGCGTCAAATGCAACAAGCGCAAGCTTGAGCATCGAGGCACTCGACGAACACGATCCTATAGACGACACGATAAAGACAGGGTAGTGACCCGTAGTTGGAGGAGGCCACGCTCTATCAGCTCTGCCGAGGCCCATAGTCGATCAACCAACCGTTTCTACCTCTGAAGAAGGCCCCCTGCCCACTCACCCCAGACCGTAGGATGCCACGCCATCGGCAGGTAAAGCCACTCACCCCGAGCGGAAAGTCGGAACCAACTGGATGCCGGGGAGAAGACTACAAGCACGGCCACCTCCCCTTGCATATCCACACCCCATACACCGCCACCGCCGGAAGCAGCCGAGCAGGAACATCACTTAAGAAGACAGCCCACCTCCCGCACCGAAGCCTCGACCATCCCTCTGCGATCAAAGGTGGTGCCTTCAAGAAGAACAGTGATACCGGTGTGTCATCACTACCCAACCGGAGAGTTTGGGCTTTCGCCCAGGTCATGGAGGTAGAGGGTGAGGGAAGGACCTCGATGCCGCCACCAAAGGAGAATGACGCCGAAGCGCCACCATCATCATGGCCGCAGCAACCGGCCAAGGGTTTCCCTTGGTCCATCCCACCCAACCCTCCATTCTCAACCGGCCGCTTGAGTCGGGCACGCGGATGCTGGCAACGCAGACCAGCGGCGCAGGAAGAGCCAGCTCCATGTCTGCCGTCGGCACGGTCCAGACCCGCTCAAGGGCCAAAATGGAGACCCCCAAGAGCCAGCTCCAGGCACGGTGCCCTTCCGCATCAACACCGGCTACCCACCGCAGGGGAGCTGATGTGCCTCCCGACAGTGTCCACTGTCACAGATCCGACGCATCGCGCGCAGGCACCACCGTCTGCCGCACGTGCAAGGATGACCACCACATGCCCTTTACACCGCCGCCGGGCACCGGCCCCACTGCCACCACCCACCGTCGCCCCCACTGCTACCGTCACACCGCCACTCGACCTCGCCGGCCCACGCCAGCCGCCGTCGGAGCGGGGGAAGATAGGCCCCGCCGCCATCGATACAGACAGGGCTTCGCCCTTCCGCGCGAGCCGGCGATGGCAAGGGAAGAGGTGGGGGTGCCTTGGATGCCGGCGGCTAGGGTTTCCCCTCCGCGTCGCTCGCGGGAGCGACCGGGAGGGGGAGGGGGCGAGCTAATTCCTCCCACTTCTATCATCGTGACAGTGGCCCACATGTCAGTGACCCAAAAGCAGGTGCCTTTAAGGCACCGAAGCATAGTCCCATCGTGACACTCTTTCAGCGTACGCATGCGGCACAATCCCGTATGGAAGGAAGACGGTGGGCGGCCTGAGCCGAGCAAGGTACTCCTACACTGCATGCATGTAACACGGTGAATGCACGCACCGCTTTGGCGCGACGACGACTCGGTTGACGCCATGCTTACGGCCGCTGGTGGATCTACGGCGACGGCGACGGCGACGGAGAGAGCGAAGGCGTCAAAAGCGCGGGGTCCAGGGGGTCGCACGCGTGCCCGGAAAAAGCCAGCCGCCCACTCACTCCATCCACACACACACACACACACACACACACACAGATATCGACCCAATCTAGCCACACACAGAGCATGCATAGCATATAGCTCCACTCCAGTAGTCGGAGGCCGAGTCAAAAGGCGGGACGGGGACAGCATCTAGCCAGCGTACGTACGTTGGGCTCGTCGCGCGAGACAGGATCAAGTGTCCCCATCCACGTCGCCGCCACGTATCGGCAAAGCCTTGACCAGCGCGACACACATATGATCAATCATTTTGGCCGTGTTCGGTAGATCGGGAGGGTCAACTTCTTATTCATTTCATCTCATTTTTCTCTCCGCATTCAGTCTAGTGTGGCAGTTCCAGCACATGAAATAAAGAAATGATTGGGTTTGGGGAGAAAGGTCAACTTGCTATTCATTCCATTCCCTAGCTGAGCTAGCGTGGTAGCCAGTGCAGCAGTTGCAGAGACGAGTGTGCATGAGTGCTGTCAGGAATATTATTGTTATAGAATATATGTTGAGACTGACAGACAGAACCTCGGTCGAATCTGTTCATATCTCCTTTCCCCTGCCGCCCGATCGAGTGAGTGATTCTTCCTTCCCCAACCTAACCTACCGTCACCGGTGGTCGCGCGATCATGACGATCTTGCCCTGTGTGTTTTCGCTAAGGGATTGGCCATTAGCACAAGGTGGGACGGAGGATAAATCAGCCCGATATACATTCAGCTAGTAGTAGCAAGCGTGCAACCTGTTGATTCTCGTACGTACGTACGTCATGGAGCACCAAAGCGTTACTACTATTTGTCTTTGGTAGCAACCTCTGGCTGCATATCAGCCACAAGCTCGCACACATAATTTTACTGGCGAAAAGCGCACGGAAGGCACATAGCCACGGATGCGTAATTTTACCCGCGAAAAGTGTTGGGTCGTTTGGTGCTCGATCGTGTGCATTGCACATAGCCACGGCTAGCTAGCTAGACTCGATCACTCCCGATTAGGCGATTATTCAATCTTCTTCGCTTTGTTGGTGGAAGGATCGATCGACCGATCGAGTCGTAGACGGCAAGCCGCCAATGGCCTGGTGCGTGCCGTGCGACCCAGGGAACTGAACCCACCCCCGAGGGCGACGGAGAGCCGTCCCGACCGGCCGGGCGCCGTCTTCGGCTGTGCGGCACACGGCGCGCGCACGGGCACGGCGGCGACGACGACATCTATAGTGCGCGCACGCGTGGCACGCCACCGCGCGCAGAGCATCGGCCGCAGCAGCATCGCCGCGCGCACCCACTCCCTGTAACACGTGCCGGCGAAGACGGCGACGCTGACCCGGCCGGCGGGCGCCGGCGTCGACCGATCGCGTCGTCGGAGGGGGAAAAAGCGAGAGGTGTTGACGTGTTGCGGTTCACGATCGAGTGCGACTTTTGCGCTGTTAAGCTCGGCGTTGACACAGCATAGTATGGCGGCTAGCTACGACCTAGATCCGGAATTTTTTACTAGTTGCTTATAGTGGGTCAAAGCGTGGTCTGACTTTGGATCGTGAAGCATACGTACTGACCGGGTCTACTCGGTTTCTCTCCCCGACAGCTGCCGAGACCCATGGCATGGGACCGGACTTGTTTGAATCCTAGCGAGCGTGGGAGTTGGTTGGTTTCGTCGATCATTTACATCGCAAAACCCTAGCGCGCGCGCCTAACACACCACATGCGTGGTTAGGACTTGGGATAATCCGTGACTGATCCGTCAACTCAAAGGGAAAAAGGTCAACCATCTCCAATGATCCAAAGAGACATGCATGCATCCATGGAGCTAGGGAAACCCCGTTCCCATCTTATGATCCATTCGCTAGACTAGCTAGTACTACCTCTGTAAAGAAAGCTAAGAGCGTTTAGAGCACCTACAGCCGGACATTGCAAATTCGGCCTCTCAAATGACCGCGGATGTGACCGGGCACGTCCGCGGACAGTGACCGGTCACTCCTCATATTAGCCACTGTGCATCCGAGTTTCTCATATTTCAACCCCTAAATCCATACAAAACATGCAAAATAAATTTTACATACTACTGTTGGGGAACATAGTAATTTCAAAAAATTTCCTACGCACACGCAAGATCATGGTGATGGCATAGCAACGAGAGGGGAGAGTGTTGTCCACGTACCCTCGTAGACCGTAAGCGGAAGCTCCGATCCAGTAAAGCTTCGGGGATGAGTTCCGTCAGCACGACGGCGTAGTGACGATGATGATGCTCTACCGGCATAGGGCTTCGCCTAAACTCCGCGACGATATGACCGAGGTGGAATATGATGGAGGGGGGCACCGCACACGGCTAAGGAACGATCCGTAGATCAACTTGTGTGTCCTAGGGTGCCCCCCCCCCCCCCCCCGCCCCCGTATATAAAGGAGCAAGGGGGGAGGCCGGCCGGCCCTAGAAGGCGCGCCAGGAGGAGGAGTCCTCCTCCTAGTAGGAGTAGGACTCCTCCTTTCCTACTCCTACTAGGAGGGGGAAAGGAAGGGGGAGAGGGAGAAGGAAAGGGGGGCGCCGCCCCCCCCCCCCTCCTTCCTAGTCCAATTCGGACCAGAGGGGGAGGGGGCGCGCGGCCCACCCTGGCCGCCCCTCTCTCTCTCCACTAAGGCCCATGAGGCCCATTACTTCTCCCGGGGGGTTCCGGTAACCCTCCGGCACTCCGGTTTTCTCCGAAATCACCCAGAACACTTCCGGTGTCCGAATATAGCCGTCCAATATATCGATCTTTATGTCTCGACCATTTTGAGACTCCTCATCATGTCCGTGATCACATCCGGGACTCCAAACAAACTTCGGTACATCAAAACTTATAAACTCATAATAAAACTGTCATCGTAACGTTAAGCGTGCGGACCCTACGGGTTCGAGAACTATGTAGACATGACCTAGAACTATTCTCGGTCAATAACCAATAGCGGAACCTGGATGCCCATATTGGTTCCTACATATTCTACGAAGATCTTTATCGGTCAAACCGCATAACAACATACGTTGTTCCCTTTGTCATCGGTATGTTACTTACCCGAGATTCGATCGTCGGTATCCAATACCTAGTTCAATCTCGTTACTGGCAAGTCTCTTTACTCGTTACGTAATGCATCATTCCGTAACCAACTCATTGGTCATATTGCTTGCAAGGCTTATAGTGATGTGCATTACCGGGAGGGCCCAGAGATACCTCTCCGACAATCGGAGTGACAAAACCTAATCTCGAAATATGCCAACTCAACATGTACCTTTGGAGACACCTGTAGTACTCCTTTATAATCACCCAGTTACGTTGTGACGTTTGGTAGCACCCAAAGTGTTCCTCTGGTAAACGGGAGTTGCATAATCTCATAGTTACTGGAACATGTATAAGTCATGAAGAAAGCAATAGCAATATACTAAACGATCAAGTGCTAGGCTAACGGAATGGGTCATGTCAATCACATCATTCTCCTAATGATGTGATCCCATTAATCAAATGACAACACATGCCTATGGTTAGGAAACATAACCATCTTTGATTAATAAGCTAGTCAAGTAGATGCATACTAGTGACGTTATGTTTGTCTATGTATTCACACATGTATCATGTTTCTGGTTAATACAATTCTAGCATGAATAATAAACATTTATCATGATATGAGGAAATAAATAATAACTTTATTATTGCCTCTAGGGCATATTTCCTTCAGTCTCCCACTTGCACTAGAGTCAATAATCTAGATTACATAGTAATGATTCTAACACCCATGGAGTCTTGGTGCTGATCATGTTTTGCTCGTGAGAGAGGCTTAGTCAATGGGTCTGCAACATTGAGATCCGTATGTATCTTGCAAATTTCTATGTCTCCCATTTGGACTTGGTCCCGGATGGAATTGAAGCGTCTCTTGATGTGCTTGGTCCTCTTGTGAAATCTGGATTCCTTTGCCAAGGCAATTGCACCAGTATTGTCACAGAAGATCTTCATTGGTCCCGATGCACTAGGTATGACACCTAGATCGGAAATGAACTCCTTCATCCAGACTCCTTCATTTGCTGCTTCCGAAGTAGCTATGTACTCCGCTTCACATGTAGATCCCGCCACGACGCTTTGTTTAGAACTGCACCAACTTACAGCTCCACCGTTTAATAAAAATACGTATCCGGTTTGCGATTTAGAATCGTCCAGATCAGTGTCAAAGCTTGCATCAACGTAACCATTTACGACTAGCTCTTTGTCACCTCCATATACGAGAAACATATCCTTAGTCCTTTTCAGGTATTTCAGGATGTTCTTGACCGCTGTCCAGTGATCCACTCCTGGATTACTTTGGTACCTTCCTGCCAAGCTTATTGCTAAGCATACGTCAGGTCTGGTACACAGCATTACATACATGATAGAGCCTACGGCTGAAGCATAGGAACATCTTTCATTTTCTCTTTATCTTCTGCTGTGGTCGGGCATTGAGTTTGACTCAACTTCACACCTTGAAGCACGGGCAAGAACCCTTTCTTTGCCTGATCCATTTTGAACTTTTTCAAAATTTTATCAAGGTATGTGCATTGTGAAAGTCCTATTAAGCGTCTCGATCTATCTCTATAAATCTTGATGCCCAATATGTAAGCAGCTTCACCGAGGTCTTTCATTGAAAAACTTTTATTCAAGTATCCCTTTATGCTATCCAGAAATTCTATATTTTCCAATTAATAATATGTCATCTACATATAATATCAGAAATGCTACAGAGCTCCCACTCACTTTCTTGTAAATACAGGCTTCTCCAAAAGTCTGTATAAAACCATATGCTTTGATCACACTATCAAAGCGTTTGTTCCAACTCCGAGATGCTTGCACCAGTCCATAAATGGATTGCTGGAGCTTGCACACTTTGTTAGCACCTTTTGGATCAACAAAACCTTCTGGCTGCATCATATACAACTCTTCTTCTAGAAATCCATTCAAGAATGCAGTTTTGACATCCATTTGCCAAATTTCATAATCATAAAATGCAGCAATAGCTAACATGATTCGGACAGACTTAAGCATTGCTACGGGTGAGAAAGTCTCATCGTAGTCAACCCCTTGAACTTGTCGAAAACCTTTCGCAACAAGTCGAGCTTTATAGACAGTTACATTACCATCAGCGTCAGTCTTCTTCTTAAAGATCCATTTATTCTCAATGGCTTGCCGATCATCGGGCAAGTCAACCAAAGTCCATACTTTGTTCTCATACATGGATCCCATCTCAGATTTCATGGCCTCTAGCCATTTTGCGGAATCTGGGCTCATCATCGCTTCCTCATAGTTCGTAGGTTCATCATGGTCAAGCAACATGACTTCCAGAATAGGATTACCGTACCACTCTGGTGCGGATCTTACTCTGGTAGACCTACGAGGTTCAGTAGAAACTTGATCTGAAGTTTCATGATCAATATCATTAGCTTCCTCACTAATTGGTGTAGTTGTCACAGGAACCGGTTCTTGTGATGAACTACTTTCCAATAAGGGAGCAGGTACAGTTACCTCATCAAGTTCTACTTTCCTCCCACTCACTTCTTTCGAGAGAAACTCCTTCTCTAGAAAGGATCCGATTTTAGCAACGAAAATCTTGCCCTCAGATCTGTGATAGAAGGTGTACCCAATAGTCTCTTTTGGGTATCCTATGAAGACACATTTCTCCGATATGGGTTCGAGCTTATCTGGTTGAAGTTTCTTCACATAAGCATCGCAGCCCCAAACTTTAAGAAACGACAACTTTGGTTTCTTGCCAAACCACAGTTCATAAGGCGTCGTCTCAACGGATTTTGATGGTGCCCTATTTAACGTGAATGCGGCCGTCTCTAAAGCATAACCCCAAAACGATAGCGGTAAATCAGTAAGAGACATCATAGATCGCACCATATCTAATAAAGTACGATTACGACGTTCGGATACACCATTTCGTTGTGGTGTTCCGGGTGGCGTGAGTTGCGAAACTATTCCGCATTGTTTCAAGTGTAGACCAAACTCGTAACTCAAATATTCTCCTCCACGATCAGATCGTAGAAATATATTTTTCTTGTTACGACGATTTTCCACTTCACTCTGAAATTCTTTGAACTTTTCAAATGTTTCAGACTTGTGTTTCATTAAGTGGATATACCCATATCTGCTCCAATCATCTGTGAAGGTGAGAAAATAACGATACCCGCCATGAGCCTCAACATTCATTGGACCACAAACATCAGTATGTATAATTTCCAACAAATCAGTTGCTCGCTCCATAGTTCCGGAGAACGGCGTTTTAGTTATCTTGCCCATGAGGCACGGTTCGCAAGTACCAAGTGATTCATAATCAAGTGATTCCAAAATCCCATCAGTATGAAGTTTCTTCATGCGCTTTACACCGATATGACCTAAACGGCAGTGCCACAAATAAGTTGCACTATCATTATCAACTCTGCATCTTTTGGTTTCAACACTATGAATATGTGTATCACTACTATCGAGATTCAATAAAAATAGACCACTCTTCAAGGGTGCATGACCATAAAAGATATTACTCATATAAATAGAACAACCATTATTCTCTGATTTAAATGAATAACCGTCTCACATCAAACAAGATCCAGATATAATGTTCATGCTCAACGCTGGCACCAAATAACAATTATTTAGGTCTAAAACTAATCCCGATGGTAGATGTAGAGGTAGCGTGCCGACTGCGATCACATCGACTTTGGAACCATTTCCCACGCGCATCGTCACCTCGTCCTTAGCCAATCTTCGCTTAATCCGTAGTCCCTGTTTCGAGTTGCAAATATTAGCAACAGAACCAGTATCAAATACCCAGGTACTATTGCGAGCATTAGTAAGGTACACATCAATAACATGTATATCACATATACCTGTTGGAAATATGCCCTAGAGGCAATAATAAAAGTGTTATTATTATATTTCTTTGTTCATGATAATAGTCTTTTATTCATGCTATAACTGTATTATCCGGAAATCGTAATACACGTGTGAATACATAGACCACAATATGTCCCTAGTGAGCCTCTAGTTGACTAGCTCGTTGTGATCAACAGATAGTCATGGTTTCCTGGCTATGGACATTGGATGTCGTTGATAACGGGATCACATCATTAGGAGAATGATGTGATGGACAAGACCCAATCCTAAGCATAGCACATAGATCGTGTAGTTCGTTTGCTAGAGCTTTTCCAATGTCAAGTATCTCTTCCTTAGACCATGAGATCGTGTAACTCCCGGATACCGTAGGAGTGCTTTGGGTGTATCAAACGTCACAACGTAACTGGGTGACTATAAATGTGCACTACAGGTATCTCCGAAAGTGTTTGTTGGGTTGGCGCGAATCGAGACTGGGATTTGTCACTCCGTGTAAACGGAGAGGTATCTCTGGGCCCACTCGGTAGGACATCATCATAATGTGCACAATGTGACCAAGGGGTTGATCACGGGATGATGTGTTACGGAACGAGTAAAGAGACTTGCCGTAACGAGATTGAACAAGGTATCGGTATACCGACGATCGAATCTCGGGCAAGTACAATACCGCTAGACAAAGGGAATTGCATACGGGATTGATTAAGTCCTTGACATCGTGGTTCATCCGATGAGATCATCGTGGAACATGTGGGAGCCAACATGGGTATCCAGATCCCGCTGTTGGTTATTGACCGGAGAACGTCTCGGTCATGTCTGCATGTCTCCCGAACCCGTAGGGTCTACACACTTAAGGTTCGATGACGCTAGGGTTATAAAGGAAGTTTGTATGTGGTTACCGAATGTTGTTCGGAGTCCCGGATGAGATCCCGGACGTCACGAGGAGTTCCGGAATGGTCCGGAGGTAAAGATTTATATATGGGAAGTCCTGTTTTGGTCACCGGAAAAGTTTCGGGGTTTATCGGTAACGTACCGGGACCACCGGGAGGGTCCCGGGGGTCCACCAAGTGGGGCCATCAACCCCGGAGGCTTGCATGGGCCAAGAGTGGTGAGGGACCAGCCCCTGAGTGGGTTGGTGCGCCTCCCACAATGCCCAAGGCGCAGCAAAAGGAGGAGAAGGGAAACCCTATGCTTAGATGGGCCCTAAGGCCCACCCTAGGGGGCGCCTCCCTCTCTCCCCTCTTGTGGCCGCCTCCTCAAACCCCATCTAGGGCTGGCCGCACCCCTTGGGGGGGGGAACCCTAGAGGGGGCACAGCCCCTCCCCTTCCCCTATATATATGAGGCCAAGAGGGCTGCCCATAACACACGAGAACTTCTCCCTCTTGGTGCAGCCCTGCGTCTCTTCTTCCTCCTCTTCTGTGGTGCTTGGAGAAGCCCTGCAGGATAGCCACGCTCCTCCACCATCACCACGCCGTTGTGCTGCTGCTGGATGGAGTCTTCCTCAACCTCTCCCTCTCTCCTTGCTGGATCAAGGTATGGGAGACGTCACCGGGCTGTACGTGTGTTGAACGCGGAGGTGCCGTCCGTTCGGCACTTGGTCATCGGTGATTTGGATCACGACGAGTACGACTCCATCAACTCTGTTCACTTGAATGCTTCCGCTTAGCGATCTACAAGGGTATGTAGATGCACTCTCCTTCCCCTCGTTGCTGGTCTCACCATAGATAGATCTTGGTGATACGTAGGAAATTTTTTGAATTTATGCTACGTTCCCCAACAGTGGTATCAGAGCTAGGTCTATTGCGTAGATTCTTTACACGAGTAGAACACAAAGTAGTTGTGGGCGTTGATGTTGTTCAATATGCTTACCGTTACTAGTCCAATCTTGTTTTGACGGTATTGTGGGATGAAGCGGCCCGGACCGACCTTACATGTACTCTTACGTGAGACAGGTTCCACCGATTGACATGCACTTGGTGCATAAGGTGGCTAGCGGGTGCCAGTCTCTCCCACTTTAGTCGGAACGGATTCGATGAAAAGGGTCCTTATGAAGGGTAAATAGCAATTGGCATATCACGTTGTGGTTTTGCGTAGGTAAGAAACGTTCTTGCTAGAAACCCATAGCAGTCACGTAAAACATGCAACAACAATTAGAGGACGTCTAACTTGTTTTGCAGGGTATGCTATGTGATGTGATATGGCCAAGAAGAATGTGATGAATATATGTGATGTATGAGATTGATCATGTTCTTGTAATAGGAATCACGACTTGCATGTCGATGAGTATGACAACCGGCAGGAGCCATAGGAGTTGTCTTAATTTATTGTATGACCTGCGTGTCATTGAACAACGCCATGTAATTACTTTACTTTATTGCTAACCAGTAGCCATAGTAGTAGAAGTAATAAGTTGGCGAGACGACTTCATGGAGATCATGATGATGGAGATCATGGTGTCATGCCGGTGACGATGATGATCATGGAGCCCCAAAGATGGAGATCAAAAGGAGCAAAATGATATTGGCCATATCATGTCACTATTTGATTGCATGTGATGTTTATCATGTTTATGCATCTTGTTTACTTAGAACGACGGTAGTAAATAAGATGATCCCTTGAAACAATTTCAAGAAGTGTTCTCCCCTAACTGTGCACCGTTGCTACAGTTCGTCGCTTCTAAGCACCACGTGATGATCGGGTGTGATGGATTCTTACGTTCACATACAACGGGTGTAAGACAGATTTACACACGCGAAAACACTTAGGGTTAACTTGACGAGCCTAGCATGTACAGACATGGCCTCGGAACACGGAGACCGAAAGGTCGAGCATGAGTCGTATAGTAGATACGATCAACATGAAGATGTTCACCGATGATGACTAGTCCGTCTCACGTGATGATCGGACACGGCCTAGTTGACTCGGATCATGTAATCACTTAGATGACTAGAGGGATGTCTATCTAAGTGGGAGTTCATAAGATGAACTTAATTATCCTGAACATAGTCAAAAGATCTTTGCAAATTATGTCGTAAGCTCACGCTTTAGTTCCACTGTTTAGATATGTTCCTAGAGAAAATATAGTTGAAAGTTAATAGTAGCGATTATGCGGACAATAGAAAGCTTATGTCCTTAATGCACTGCTCAGTGTGCTGAACCCCAAACGTCGTTTGTGGATGTTGCGAACATCGGACATACACGTTTTGATAACTACGTGATAGTTCAGTTAAACGGTTTAGAGTTGAGGCACCAAAGACGTTTTTGAAACGTCGCGGAACATATGAGATGTTTTGAGGGATGAAATTGAGATTTCAGGCTCGTGCCCACATCAAGAGGTATGAGACCTCCGACGATTTTCTTAGCCTGCAAACTAACGGAGAAAAGCTCAATCGTTGAGCTTGTGCTCAGATTGTCTGAGTGCAACAATCACTTGAATCGAGTGGGAGTTAATCTTCCAGATGAGATAGTGATGTTTCTCCAAAGTCATTACCACCAAGCTACTAGAGCTTCGTGATGAACTATAACATATCAGGGATAGATATGATGATCTTTGAGGTATTCGTGATGTTTGACACCGCGAAAGTAGAAATCAAGAAGGAGCATCAATTGTTGATGGTTGGTGAAACCACTAGTTTCAAGAAGGGCAAGGGCAAGAAGGGATACTTCATGAAACAGCAAATCAGCTGCTGCTCTAATGAAGAAACCCAAGGTTGAACCCAAACCCGAGACTAAGTGCTTCTGTAATAAGGGGAACAGCCACTGGAGCAGAATTACCCTAGATACTTGGTAGATGAGAAGGCTGACAAGGTCGATAGAAGTATATTGGATATACATTATGTTAATGTGTACTTTACTAGTATTCCTAGTAGCACCAGGGTATTAGATACCGGTTCGGTTGCTAAATGTTAGTAACTCGAAATAAAAGCTACGGAATAAACGGAGACTAGCTAAAAGTGAGCTGACGATATGTGTTGGAAGTTTTTCCAAGCTTGATGTGATCAAGCATCGCACGCTCCCTCTACCAACGAGATTGGTGTTAAACCTAAATAATTGTTATTTGGTGTTTGCGTTGAGCATAGACATGATTGGATTATGTCTATCGCAATACAGTTATTCATTTAAGGAGAATAATGGTTACTCTGTTTATTTGAATAATACCTTCAATGGTCTTGCACCTAAATGAATGGTTTATTGAATCTCGATCGTAGTGATACACTTTTTCATGCCAAAAAGATATAAGATAGTAATGATAGTACCACTTACTTGTGGCACTGCCACGTAAGTCATATTGGTGTAAAACGCATGAAGAAGCTCCATGTTGATGGATCTTTGGACTCACTCGTTTTTGAAAGGTTTGAGACATGCGAACCATGTCTATTGGTGTATATGCATGAAGAAACTCCATGCAGATGGATCGTTTGGACTCACTTGATTTTGAATCACTTGATATATGCAAATCATACCACATGGGCAAGATGACTGAAAAGCCTCGGTTTCAGTAAAATGGAACAAGATAGCAACTTGTTGGAAGCAACACATTTTTGATGTGTGCAGTCCAATGAGTGCTGAGGCATGCAGTGAATATCGTTATGTTCTTACTTCACAGATGATTCGAGTAGATGTTGAGAATATTTACTTGATGAAACACAAGTCTGAATTATTGAATGGTTCAAGTAATTTCAGAGTGAAATAGAAGATCATTGTGACAGGAGGATAAAATGTCTATGATATGATCATAGAGATGAATATCTGAGTTACGAGTTTTGGCACACAATTAAGACATTGTGGAAATTGTTTCGCAATAAATACCGCCTGGAACACCATAGTGTGATGGTGTGTCCGAACATCATAGTTGCACCCTATTGGATATGGTGCATACCATGATGTCTCTTATCGAATTACCACTATCATTCATGGGTTAGGCATTAGAGACAACCACACTCACTTTAATGGGGCACCACGTAATTTCGTTGAGATGACACCATATGAATTATGGTTTAGAGAAACCTAAGTTGTCGTTTCTTAAAAGTTTGGGACTGCGAAGCTTATGTGAAAAAGTTTCAGGTTTATAAGCTCGAACCCAAAGCGGATAAAATGCATCTTCATAGGACACCCAAAACAGTTGGGTATACCTCCTAATTCAGATCCGAAAGCAATAGGGATTGTTTCTTGAATCGAATCCTTTCTCGAGGAAAGGTTTCTCTTGAAAGAATTGAGTGGGAGGATGGTGGAGACTTGATGAGGTTATTGAAACCATCACTTCAACAAGTGTGTAGCAGGGCACAGGAAGTTGTTCCTGTGGCACCTATACCAATTGAAGTGGAAGCTTATGATAGTGATCATGAAGCTTCAGATCAAGTCACTACCGAACCTCGTAGGACGACAAGGACGCGTACTGCTTCGGAGTGGTACGGTAATCCTGTCTTGAAGGTCATGTTGCTAGACAACAATGAACCTACGAGCTATGGAGAAGTGATGGTGGGCCCAAATTTCGACAAATGGTTAGAAGCCATGAAATCCGAGATAGGATCCATGTATCAGAACAAAGCATGGACTTTGGTGGACTTGCCCAATGATCGGCAAGCCATTGAGATAAATGGATCCTTTAAGAAGAAGACGGACGTGGATGGTAATGTCACCATCTATGAAGCTCGACTTGTGGCGAAGAGTTTTTCACAAGTTCAAGGAGTTGACTACGATGAGATTTTCTCATCCGTAGCGATGCTTAAGTCCGTCAGAATCATGTTAGCATTAGCTGCATTTATGAAATCTGGCAGATGGATGTCAAGACGAGTTTCCTTACCAGATTTCGTAAGGAAAGGTTGTATGTGATACAATCAAAAAGGTTTTTGTCGATCCTAAGGATGCTAAAAGGTATGCTAGCTCCAGCGATCCTTCCATGGACTGGAGTAAGCATCTCGGAGTTGGAATGTACACTTTGATAAGATGATCAAAGATTTTGGGTTTATACAAAGTTTATGAGAAACTTGTATTTCCAAAGAAGTGAGTGGGAGCACTATAGAATTTCTGATAAGTATATGTTGTTGACATATTGTTGATCAGAAATGACGTAGAATTTCTGGAAAGCATATAGGGTTATTTGAAAGATGTTTTTCAATAGAAAACCTGGATTAGCTACTTGAACATTGAGCATCAAGATCTATAAGGATAGATAAAAATGCTTAATAATACTTTCAAATGAGCACATTCCTTGACATGATCTTGAAGGTGTTCAAGATGGATCAGTCAAAGAAGGAGTTTTTGCCTGAGTTGTGAGGTATGAAGTTAAGACTTAAAAGCTCGACCACGGCAGAATAGAGAGAAAGGACGAAGGTCGTCCCCTATGCTTTTGTCATAGGCTCTATACAGTATGCTATGCTGTGTACCGCACCTGAAGTGTGCCTTGCCATGAGTCAGTCAAGGGGTACAAGAGTGATCCAAGAATGGATCACAGGACAGCGGTCAAAGTTATCCTTAGTAACTAGTGGACTAAGGAATTTTCTCGATTATGGAGGTGGTAAAAGAGTTCGTCGTGAAGGGTTACGTCGATGCAAGCTTAACACCTATCCGGATAGCTCTAAGTAGAGATACCGGATACGTATAATGGAGCAACTATTTGGAATAGCTCCAAATAGAACGTGGTAGCTACATCTAGGAGATGACATAGAGATTTGTAAAGCACACACGGATCTGAAAGGTTCAGACCCGTTGACTAAAACCTCTCTCACAAGCAGAACATGATCAAACCCCAGATCTCATTGAGTCTTAATCACATGAAGATGTGAACTAGTTTAGTGACACTAGTAAACTCTTTGGATGTTGGTCACATGGTGATGTGACCTGTCAGTGTTAATCACATGGTGATGTGAACTAGATTATTGACTCTAGTGCAAGTGGGAGACTGTTGGAAATATGCCCTAGAGGCAATAATAAAAGTGTTATTATTATATTTCTTTGTTCATGATAATAGTCTTTTATTCATGCTATAACTGTATTATCCGGAAATCGTAATACACGTGTGAATACATAGACCACAATATGTCCCTAGTGAGCCTCTAGTTGACTAGCTCGTTGTGATCAACAGATAGTCATGGTTTCCTGGCTATGGACATTGGATGTCGTTGATAACGGGATCACATCATTAGGAGAATGATGTGATGGACAAGACCCAATCCTAAGCATAGCACATAGATCGTGTAGTTCGTTTGCTAGAGCTTTTCCAATGTCAAGTATCTCTTCCTTAGACCATGAGATCGTGTAACTCCCGGATACCGTAGGAGTGCTTTGGGTGTATCAAACTTCACAACGTAACTGGGTGACTATAAAGGTGCACTACAGGTATCTCCGAAAGTGTATGTTGGGTTGGCGCGAATCGAGACTGGGATTTGTCACTCCGTGTAAACGGAGAGGTATCTCTGGGCCCACTCGGTAGGACATCATCATAATGTGCACAATGTGACCAAGGGGTTGATCACGGGATGATGTGTTACGGAACGAGTAAAGAGACTTGCCGGTAACGAGATTGAACAAGGTATCGGTATACCGACGGTCGAATCTCGGGCAAGTACAATACCACTAGACAAAGGGAATTGCATACGGGATTGATTAAGTCCTTGACATCGTGGTTCATCCGATGAGATCATCGTGGAACATGTGGGAGCCAACATGGGTATCCAGATCCCGCTGTTGGTTATTGACCGGAGAACGTCTCGGTCATGTCTGCATGTCTCCCGAACCCGTAGGGTCTACACACTTAAGGTTCGATGACGCTAGGGTTATAAAGGAAGTTTGTATGTGGTTACCGAATGTTGTTCGGAGTCCCGGATGAGATCCTGGACGTCACGAGGAGTTCCAGAATGGTCCGGAAGTAAAGATTTATATATGGGAAGTCCTGTTTTGGTCACCGGAAAAGTTTCGGGGTTTATCGGTAACGTACCGGGACCACCGGGAGGGTCCCGGGGGTCCACCAAGTGGGGCCATCAACCCCGGAGGCTTGCATGGGCCAAGAGTGGTGAGGGACCAGCCCCTGAGTGGGCTGGTGCGCCTCCCACAATGCCCAAGGCGCAGCAAAAGGAGGAGAAGGGAAACCCTAGGCTTAGATGGGCCCTAAGGCCCACCCTAGGGGGCGCCTCCCTCTCTCCCCTCTTGTGGCCGCCTCCCCAAACCCCATCTAGGGCTGGCCGCACCCCTTGGGGGGGGGAAACCCTAGAGGGGGCGCAGCCCCTCCCCTTCCCCTATATATATGAGGCCAAGAGGGCTGCCCATAACACACGAGAACTTCTCCCTCTTGGTGCAGCCCTGCGTCTCTTCTTCCTCCTCTTCTGTGGTGCTTGGAGAAGCCCTGCAGGATAGCCACGCTCCTCCACCATCACCACGCCGTTGTGCTGCTGCTAGATGGAGTCTTCCTCAACCTCTCCCTCTCTCCTTGCTGGATCAAGGCATGGGAGACGTCACCGGGCTGTACGTGTGTTGAACGCGGAGGTGTCGTCCGTTCGGCACTTGGTCATCGGTGATTTGGATCACGACGAGTACGACTCCATCAACTCCGTTCACTTGAACGCTTCCGCTTAGCGATCTACAAGGGTATGTAGATGCACTCTCCTTCCCCTCGTTGCTGGTCTCACCATAGATAGATCTTGGTGACACGTAGGAAATTTTTTAAATTTATGCTACGTTCCCCAACAATACCTTTGTTCACTTTGCCATCTTTCTTATCCGCCAAATACTTGGGGCAGTTCCGCTTCCAGTGTCCACTCTGCTTGCAGTAGAAGCACTCAGTTTCAGGCTTAGGTCCAGACTTGGGTTTCTTCTCTTGAGCAGCAACTTGTTTGCTGTTCTTCTTGAAGTTCCCTTTCTTCTTCCCTTTGCCCTTTTTCTTGAAATTAGTGGTCTTGTTAACCATCAACACTTGATGCTCCTTCTTGATTTCTACCTCCGCGGCTTTTAGCATTGCGAAGAGCTCGGGAATAGTCTTGTCCATCCCTTGCATATTATAGTTCATCACGAAGCTCTTGTAGCTTGGTGGCAGTGATTGAAGAATTCTGTCATTGACACTATCATCAGGAAGATTAACTCCCAGTTGAATCAAGTGATTATTATACCCAGACATTTTGAGTATGTGTTCACTGATAGAACTATTCTCCTCCATCTTGCAGCTATAGAACTTATTGGAGACTTCATATCTCTCAATCCGGACATTTGCTTGAAATATTAACTTCAACTCCTGGAATATCTCATATACTCTATGACGTTCAAAACGTCGTTGAAGACCCGGTTCTAAGCCATAAAGCATGACACACTGAACTATCGAGTAGTCATCAGCTTTGCTCTGCCAGATGTTCTTAACGTCATCAGTTGCATCAGCAGCAGGCCTGGCACCCAGCGGTGCTTCCAGGACGTAATTCTTCTGTGCAGCAATGAGGATAATCCTCAGGTTACGGACCCAGTCCATGTAATTGCTACCATCATCTTTCAACTTTGCTTTCTCAAGGAACGCATTAAAATTCAACGGAACAACAGCACGAGCCATCTATCTACAACAAACATAGACAAGCAAAATACTATCAGGTACTAAGTTCATGATAAATTTAAGTTCAATTAATCATATTACTTAAGAACTCCCACTTAGACAGACATCTCTCTAGTCATCTAAGTGATCACGTGATCCAAATCAACTAAACCATGTCCGATCATCACGTGATATAGAGTAGTTTCAATGGTGAACATCACTATGGTGATCATATCTACTATATGATTCACGTTCGACCTTTCGGTCTCCGTGTTCCGAGGCCATATCTGTATATGCTAGGCTCGTCAAGTTTAACCCGAGTATTCCGCGTGTGCAACTGTTTTGCACCCGTTGTATTTGAACATAGATCCTATCACACCCGATCATCACGTGGTGTCTCAGCACGAAGAACTTTCGCAACAGTGCATACTCAGGGAGAACATTTCTTGATAATTAGTGAAAGATCATCTTAAAATGCTACCGTCAATCAAAGCAAGATAAGATGCATAAAGGATAAACATCACATGCAATCAATATAAGTGATATGATATGGCCATCATCATCTTGTGCTTGTGATCTCCATCTTCGAAGCACCGTCGTGATCACCATCGTCACCGGCGCGACACCTTGATCTCCATCATAGCATCGTTGTCGTTTACGCCATCTATTGCTTCTACGACTATCGCTACCGCTTAGTGATAAAGTAAAGCAATTACAGGGCGTTTGCATTTCATACAATAAAGCGACAACCATATGGCTCCTGCCAGTTGCCGATAACTTCAGTTACAAAACATGATCATCTCATACAATAAAATATAGCATCACGTCTTGACCATATCACATCACAACATGCCCTGCAAAAACAAGTTAGACGTCCTCTACTTTGTTGTTGCAAATTTTACGTGGCTGCTACGGGCTTAGCAAGAACCGTTCTTACCTACGCATCAAAACCACAAAGATAGTTCGTCAAGTTAGTGCTGTTTCAACCATCGCAAGGACCGGCCGTAGCCACACTCGATTCAGCTAAAGTGAGAGAGATAGACACCCGCCAGCCACCTTTAAGCACGACTGCTCGTAACGGTGAAACCAGTCTCGCGTAAGCGTACGCGTAATGTCGGTCCGGGCTGCTTCATCTCACAATACCGCCGAACCAAAGTATGACATGCTGGTAAGCAGTATGACTTGTATCACCCACAACTCACTTGTGTTCTACTCGTGCATATGACATCTACGCATAAAACCTGGCTCGGATGCCACTGTTGGGGAACGTAGTAATTTCAAAAAATTTCCTACGCACATGCAAGATCATGGTGATGGCATAGCAACGAGAGGGGAGAGTGTTGTCCACGTACCCTCGTAGACCGTAAGCGGAAGCGTTATGACAACGCGGTTGATTTCGTCGTACGTCTTCACGATCCGACCGATCCAAGTACCGAACGTACGGCACCACCGAGTTCAGCACACGTTCAGCTCGATGACGATCCCCGGGCTCCGATCCAGCAAAGCTTCGGGGATGAGTTCCGTCAGCACGACGGCGTGGTGACGATGATGATGCTCTACCAGCGCAAGGCTTCGCCTAAACTCCGCGACGATATGACCGAGGTGGAATATGGTGGAGGGGGGCACCGCACACGGCTAAGGAACGATCCGTAGATCAACTTGTGTGCCCTGGGGTGCCCCCCCGCCCCCGTATATAAAGGAGCAAGGGGGGAGGCCGGCCGGCCCTAGAGGGCGCGCCAGGAGGAGGAGTCCTCCTCCTAGTAGGAGTAGGACTCCTCCTTTCCTACTCCTACTAGGAGGGGGAAAGGAAGGGGGAGAGGGAGAAGGAAAGGGGGGCGCCGCCCCCCCTTCCTAGTCCAATTCGGACCAGAGGGGGAGGGGGCGCGCGGCCCACCCTGGCCACCCCTCTCTCTCCACTAAGGCCCATGAGGCCCATTACTTCTCCCGGGGGGGGTTCCGGTAACCCTCCGGCACTCCGGTTTTCTCCGAAATCACCCGGAACACTTCCGGTGTCCGAATATAGCCGTCCAATATATCGATCTTTATGTCTCGACCATTTCGAGACTCCTCGTCATGTCTGTGATCACATTCGGGACTCCGAACAAACTTCGGTACATCAAAACTTATAAACTCATAATAAAACTGTCATCGTAACGTTAAGCGTGCGGACCCTACGGGTTCGAGAACTATGTAGACATGACCTAGAACTATTCTCGGTCAATAACCAATAGCGGAACCTGGATGCCCATATTGGTTCCTACATATTCTACGAAGATCTTTATCGGTCAAACCGCATAACAACATACGTTGTTCCCTTTGTCATCGGTATGTTACTTGCCCGAGATTCGATCGTCGGTATCCAATACCTAGTTCAATCTCGTTACTGGCAAGTCTCTTTACTCGTTACATAATGCATCATTCCGTAACCAACTCATTGGTCACATTGCTTGCAAGGCTTATAGTGATGTGCACTACCGAGAGGGCCTAGAGATACCTCTCCGACAATCGGAGTGACAAAACCTAATCTCGAAATATGCCAACTCAACATGTACCTTTGGAGACACTTGTAGTACTCCTTTATAATCACCCAGTTACGTTGTGACGTTTGGTAGCACCCAAAGTGTTCCTCTGGTAAATGGGAGTTGCATAATCTCATAGTTATAGGAACATGTATAAGTCATGAAGAAAGCAATAGCAATATACTAAACGATCAAGTGCTAGGCTAACGGAATGGGTCATGTCAATCACATCATTCTCCTAATGATGTGATCCCATTAATCAAATGACAACACATGCCTATGGTTAGGAAACATAACCATCTTTGATTAATGAGCTAGTCAAGTAGAGGCATACTAGTGACGTTATGTTTGTCTATGTATTCACACATGTATCATGTTTCCGGTTAATACAATTCCAGCATGAATAATAAAGATTTATCATGATATGAGGAAATAAATAATAACTTTATTATTGCCTCTAGGGCATATTTCCTTCAACTACATACTACGTACTACCCTAACTAATCTTTGTCGTCGGAGATGTCCATGATGTCGGTGCCCGGCGCGGCTAAACGGGCGTGTAGGAGGGCTCCGGATCATCCTCCTCCTGCTCGACCTCATCCATGTAGGCGAGCATCTCCGCCTCCTCCGCGGCCTCCATCTCCTGTCGGCGACGGCGTCTGGCCTCCGCAACTGACTCCGAGTGGAGGGAACTAAGGATGGCCTGCTGCTCCGCCTGCAGATCCATGTCGCCAGCTTCCCCCACATCCTCCTCCTCCTCCTCCGGATGAACTGCATCCGGAGGTAAGCCCGCGGCGACCCAGGCTTCACGCCTTGCCCGGATATGCTCAAGGAGCTCCAGCCGGCGCTCCAGCGTTAGAAATAGGTGGCTCCTCACCCGGCGTCATGGGGGGGCATGGCTACTAGGCGGACGAGCAGTGGAAAGTGGCGGCGACGACAGAAAGGCAGAGGAAATGTGGATGGTAGGTTTCGGTGTCGGCGATCGACTTAAATAGTAGTCGGGCTAGGCATTACGCGGCCCGCCGGAGCGGCACTGCGCGGCGATATCGGTCCAACGAAGGAGACGAGCTTTGGATCGCCAGGTTTCCGGGCGATTCCACGTGGGACCCCGCCGTCAGTCCGATGTGGCGGGCGCCCTCATATCCGCCCCATATTTCGGCTGGATTTTTTTGAAAAGGGGGGCTCCCCAGCCTCTGCATCAAGAGTGATGCATACGGCCATCTTATTAACCAAAAAAACAAAATGTGCCAACAAGGTTCCAAAGTCTCAAACTGAAAGAAAGAAAAAGCATCTCACACATAGCGTAGAAGGCTAGATACACAAACTAGCCAGGAAAAGACGCCACAACCGGCTGGCTAAAAAAAGATAGGTAAACTAATTGCCTATCCTATTACATGACCGCCATCCAAACCGGTTGAAGATATCCCGAGCTACCATCTCCCAATGGATAGATCCAGTAACCAAATGCTCCCTGGCCTCCATCGGAGTGAGTAGCGACCACGAACGGATCACTGCCATAGCTCGGAAAATAACCTGCAAAAAATGAATCTGTGATGTTCTGTTAAAAATCAAATCATTTCTGCAAATCCAGATGGTCCATAGCAAAGCGCAAACTCCAACCCGAATATGTCTTGCTAAGGCAGACTCAATCCCATTAAGCAAGTCCCAAATAATGCGTTAACAGTAGTCGGTGGAGTAATACTAAAAGCAATGTGGACCGTCCGCCAAAGGACTTTGGCCAACGGGCAATCAAAAAATAGGTGCTTAATCGTCTCATCCCGATCACAGAAACTACACCTAGTAGGTCCTGTCCAATTACGCTTTATCAAGTTGTTCTTTGTTAAAATAACTTGTTTATGGACAAACCACATAAACACTTTTATTTTCAAAGGAACTTTGACATCCCAGACATTCTTGGAAGTTGGAATGGAGTTCGAATTAATAACATCAATATACATTGATTTAACTGTAAATACTCCAGACCTAGTCAACTTCCAGCGTAATTCATCAGGTTGGTCAGAAAGTTGAACCTCCATCAGTCTCCTAACTAAATGGAGCCAAACTTCCCAACGATTGCCCGCTAGCGACCGTCTAAACTGAATATTAAGGGGGATAGATTGAAATACCGTTGCAACAAACACCTCACGTCGTTGAGCAATACGATATAAAGACGGATATTGAATGGGCAAGGGTGAGTCGCCAAGCCAAGTATCCTCCCAGAAACGTGTAGTAGCACCGTTTCCAATAACAAATCTTGTCAATTTGAACATTGATTGTTTGACTTTCATTAGTCCTTTCCAGAAAGGCGAGTCAGTCGGCCTGACTGTTACCTAGGACAGTGTTCTAGTCTGGAGGTACTTGCTGCGAAGGATCTGCGCCCACATGGCCTCAGTCCCGGATGAGAGCTTCCACAACCACTTACTAAGAAGGCATCTGTTCTTAACTTCAAGATTCTCAATACCAAGACCCCCTTGGTCTTTCGGTCGACAGATAATATCCCATTTAACAAGCCGGTATTTTCTTTTAAGTTCATATTTCGGCTGGATATGAGGGGTGCCGATTGGCCCGGACGTTTGAAGCCCGTTTAAGGTGACCGTCTGGGTCGGATTTTCGTGACCAGTCAGTGTCCGGTGGACCGCCCGGATGTTTGAGGTTGGTTTGAGACGTTAGGCTGTAGATGCTCTTAGATCACTAAAGTAGTGTCTGAACGCTCTTATATTTCTTTACGGATGGAGTAGTAAGCGCCAGCGACACTGTCGTTCCTAAACAAACACTCCTATGGTGCTAGTAGTGGTCTGATAACCTTAGCAAGAGTGGTCAGACTTTGAACCGTCACTTGGTCTACTACCCAAGTTTTCCCTCATGTTCACGGCTGCCGCGGTCGATCGATCGATGGCCGGGAAGAACTTGCTTGGACCCTAGCGCCTTTTGTCTTCTTCTATCTAAACTAACCGTATGATAGTGTGTGCACCTAACACATGCAGGTCAGGACTTGGGAGTGACCCGGATACACGATCCGTGACTGATCCGTCCAAGCAAAAACGTCAACCAACCCAAAGGGTTTTCCGTGGAAAATGTCGAAAGCGTCAGCTGGGAACCCATTCACATGCATGTGGATGTGGTTAGGCCAACTCCACACCGCGACCCCATCCTATCCGGCCCTGTCCGTTTGGGACAAAAGGGATAAAGAAGGCGGCCCAGCGCGCGACGGCCCAGACCCATCCTGTCCGTTTTGTGTCCGGGCCGACCCATTTCGAGCGCAAACTTGCGCCAGGTTTGGGTCGCGGCGGACACCAAACGGACGCGCGCCTCGTCCGCTTCAGGGCCGCGTGGCAGGCGGCCACCTACCTCCCACCCGCCCACATCAATGCGCACGAGCGGGCGGCCCCACCTGTCATCCGCACGTCGAGCGGTCGCCGTCCTTCTTTAAGTGGGAAGCGTGGACGGGTCGTCGTCCACACTGCCCCACGCCACCCAGCGGCCTCCTCGAACCCCGACAGCGCTCAAACCCTAGCCCGCCTCCTCCTCGAGTTCGCCGGCCGCCCGCCTCGCCATGGGCTTCTGGAACGGCAAGGGCAAGCACGACCGCGAGGCCGGCTCCTCCTCGGGGCGCCGCCGCGGCTCCGTGAAGAAGGAGGAGCCCGCGTTTACACCGCGCTCCGGCCGTCGAGCGCCAGCATCTCCGCCGCGCTCCTCCCGTCGAGCCCCCGCACCGGCCCCTTCACCATTGCCCCTCGACCCTCCGGCGAGCGTGACCGGCAGTACATCTGCGCGGACGTGTGCCGGAGGTACTGGGAGACGAGGACGCCGGTCCCGTGGAGCGACGCCCACCTCCCCAACGGGTGGCACCTCTCCGCGGACCGGGTCCCCATCCCGCCAGTGCCGGCGACCGGCCGTGCATGGCGCGATGAGATCAACCGCCGCCGCCTCCTCCCCGACGACCTGTACTACGACCACAGGTACGCCCCCGACTCGCCGCTCTGGGACACTTGGCTCCAGGACGAGCATGACGTGCGGCGCGCGTCCTACTTCGCCGGCACCGTGTCGGGGCCGCGGAGGCCACGTGCAGAGCCGCGCGGGCGTACGCGGGTGCGCGGCCTGACGCCCACGCCGTCGCCTTCCCCGTCTCCGTCGCCCCCTCCCCCTCCTCGCATGACAGCGGAGGAGGAGGCCCGTCTCCTGCAGCGTGTCATGGACGACTCCATGAACACGCACGACGAGCGGCAGTGGGACGGCCTGGAGGAGGCCATGGCCCTCTCTGCCGCCGGGGACGTCGCCTTCCCGGAGCTGTAGCTGGCGGCCGTCACGGCGGCCGCCACGGAGGAGCCGATGGAGGAGGACCCGCCCGCGTTCGAGAAGATCCTGGGCCAGGGGTGGGGCTGGTCGTGCACTGCGCCGGAGATGGCCGCCGACCTGGGCGTGAACTGCTGCCCCACTCCGGAGCGGGAGGTGTCGCCGCGTGAGGAGGTGGTGCAGGCACCTCCGGCCGTCCAGCCCGCCCCCGTCCACCACGCACCGCCGGCCCACCTCTGGACGCCGCCGGACTACGTCGACCTCGTCAGCGACGAGGATGACACCGGCGGCCAGTGAAGACGGCGACGGCCACGGCACCAACAGGCGCGACAGGAGCGCGCGGGAGGAGTTTTTTTTTATTTTTCTTATTATGTTAGTTATGAATCTGGGCCTTTTAAGTGGCCGTTGAAACTGGGCCGTTTTGTGGCCAACCCATATATATGTTTTATGTTTTTTTAAAATGTGTTTATTTGCTTTTTTAGTTATTTAAGTATTTTTTTAATCCCGTCCACCCCGGACACGATTTGGTGTGCGGCCGCGTGGTGGCCGCACGCACGACCCAATGGACACAGCCGGACACGGGCGTACCCATCGGCGCTCCAAAGGGACAGATTCGGCCCAATCCGGACGTCCGTTTGGGGTCGCGCGGTGGAGTTGGCCTTATACTCCCTCCGTCCGACTCTTGGCTTTGGCAGCTTTTTGAGCAATATAATCAGGTGGGGATCCTCTTCCCCCCGGTGACCGTTCAAAAAAAAAAACTCCCTCCGTCCGGAAATATTTGTCATCAAAATGGATAAAAAAAGATGTATCTAGATGTATTTTAATTGTAGATATATCTCTTTTTATCCATTTTGATGACAAGTATTTTCGGACGGAGGAAGTAGTATATTCATTACTCGCTATTTCCACACCAGGAGCACTTGCTATTTCCACAAAGAATATACCGTGCGCTTTACCGAAAAAGGGTTTCCCCCCGCTTTGTATTACAAAGCAACCAACACCGATACAGAGGAGTGCTCGGGCGAGAAGCACAACAAGCCCAAATGAAAGAGAAAGAACAAAGAAGAAGAAAGAAATGCCAACAATGACAGCTCGACAAAGCGCGGATGACCCGCCACCGCTGCGCCCTCCGAAATTGATCCACCACAGACCTAGGCTCCGACCCGCCGCGTACCAAGCAGCACCTCCAGCAAGGGATGCGACGTCGACGACGCTGCTGCCCGGACATGTCCTAGGGTTTCCCCCGGCACGCGAAAGGAAGTGGGGATGGATACATCCGACACCCTCCAAGAAGGGATGGTGGCAACCGTAGGTGGCACCGCATCGGAGCCGGAAGAGAGCCGGCAAGGGATTTCTCCCGCACTCCAAGCCCCACCGCCCAACCAGGCCCAAGCCAACCAGCCACCTCGCCGCCCACCAGCAAGCGCCACTGCGGTCTTGACGCCACCCACGCCGCCTCACCGAGATCACCACCACGAGGCCAAGAGGAAGGAGAGAGACGCACGAGGCGACAGGAGCAGCAGCACCGGAACCACGCGGGAGGGAACTACCTCCACCGCAGTCGTGCGGGAGGCCCAAGTCTCCGGCACCGTCGCGGTCACCGTTCGGACGCAGCAGCAGGGCATACCAGGCCACCCCTGGCCCGGCCAGGCCCGATTTGGGCCCGTAAAGCCCCGCCGGCCACGCTGCAGCGGGGCGGCACCAGCGCCGCCAGCATCCACCCGCTCATCGCCGCTCCCCTGCCTCCCGGAAGCCACACCGACGACCCTCCCCGCCGCCGGCCCGCCCAGACCCAGATGGGGCCCGAAGGGCCCAGATCTGGGCCGAGCGGGCGCCGCCAGATCGCATTGCCGCGCCACCCCGCCGCCAACGGCAGCGCCGCCGCCCAGAAGATCCCCCGCCACCACGCCGGAGAGCACCGCCGCCGCGCCGGACCGCCGCCGCCTGGGAGCACCCCGCAGCACCGCCCCGCCCCGCGTCGGAGCGACCCGCGAGGGGAAAGGCCAGAGGCCGCCGCCGCCAGCGCCGCCCGGGCCAGGCCCGGCCGGACGCCAGCGACGGCGGCAAGGAGAGAGGGGAAGGGAGGGGGCTCGGGGAGGAGGCGCTGGAGGCGCGACCGGTCGCCCGCGGGGGCGACGCGGTCGCGAGAGGAGAGGGGATACCGTGCGCTTTTCAGACAGGTTCAATCCGCTGCACGCACGTTTCTTTACCTAAGGCTGGTCGTAATGGTAGTATCATAGGTAGTATCATGCATGCCAACTAGGCAATTTTGATGAGGTGTTATAGCATTAAATGAAGAAAGAGAGGGTGTAGTATCATATCATGATACCGTATCATATTAAATGCTAAGCTACCTTGTGTCATGCATGGCAATAAATAGAGTACTACATGATACTAATATATGATACTATGCATTAGGGAGATAGTATCATATACTAGTATCATATGCATGATACTAGTATATGATATTCCCCATTACAACCAGCCTAAAACCCTACTATGCACTGCGTGCACGTCATGGACACTCGCGGCCAGTGGATAACCATGGGAGTACAACAGACTATTGGACGCAGCTTATCGTTAACGGAAGCCGAGCAGGAGGCGTCTCCTCTCCTGAATCAGTGAGTGCACTGAATAATACACTGCCTTTTTTCCTGTCCTGTGAATTCTCTGGCTTTAATGATGTGTCCAGTCTCCAGTGTGAAACCAGGGCAAACTCACCATCTGGCTCCCGGGGGTCAACACCACCTGGACCCCAAAACGGCGCATGCGAACCGTACGGGTGGGCTATGACGGGAGCCCAGAGGCCCACACAATGCGGACCCCACAGCGTCGTTATTTTGTTGTTAGGTACGCTGGGCCAGATGGGCCTGCCTGTGGAGCCACTGTCTATCGCATTTGCAGCCTGGGTGCACGGGTCAACTCCTTTGTGACCCCTGAACTCTCACTTTCCCTTTCTGGTTACATCAGGCCAACCTTGCCCCCAAATTCCCCTCGAGTCACTGTCGAATTACACCATTTCCTGTGTGCGTAGTTGTTCCTTCTCATTGCTGATGGAAACATTGTGTAATTCGCGACGAAAACGAAAAAGAAAATACTACGTAGAGTACGTGCTAATTGCTGATCATATCAGGCTTGGACTTTCTCCACCAATTCTCGTCGGAGGTTGCACTGCATTGCACTAGCAAGTTTAACCGGACTGTTCGTCAGACTGGCTGCGGCGTTCCTGCCGGGGAGCCTTCCGACGATCGCGGCCGTGGCACCATATGCATGCAACCCGTATGTCCCTACCTGATGTACGTACCGCATGTTGCCCGTCTCAAACGTCCCGACGTACTCGATGGCTCGACCATGTGCATGGTGGTTCGTAGCTTATTTGAGGCACTATCAACAACATCAACAGGAGGGCCAACTCGATCGTCGAGTGTCCCTGTGCCATCTGCCATTGTGCGCTTAGTGAGCTGCTGCATGACGGTCTAGCTGGCTAAGCTAACTCAAAAGGAAAGCTAGCTAATTAAGCTAACTATAGGTGGTTAGTACTACCTCTGTCCTGGTTTATAGGTCCTCTTTGTAGTTTGTGTCAAATTTTGACTAAAGATTTAACTAACAAAATGTTAATGCATGTCAAGAGAAATGATCTCATTGGATTCGTATTTGAACATAGTTTTCCAAAATATAATGTTTGATGATATGCGTGAACATTTTGTTAGTTTAATCTATAATCAAAATTTGGCACGAAATACAATGGGGACCAATAAACCCGGACGGAGGTAGTATTGCTTAAATCTCTGTGCATTTAGCTAGCTAGGGCACTTGTTGGAGAAAACCGTGTTTTTTTCCAGAATAATACAAGCTATAGCTGCGTTTACAGAAAGTCAAAGCTTTGGTTTGATCCACGCATTTAATGGGGCCTATCAGTTGCCTGACAGTAGTAGTACGTGGGATCTAGCTAACAGGTGCCGGCCGGTTGACTCTTAAGTCTTAACCAAGATCATGTCAAAAAAGGAGTAGGCACCATGTCAGACGTTGTGCTGTGCATCATCTGTGCTGGTACATGCAGCGAACTAAGTAGTAACCACGTAGGTTTGATCCAACGACGCGCCAAGCCGGCAATTTCTCCCTAATCTCAACGGCGTGGGCCTGCCATTTTTGGGTGATGGGAATGTGGAAGTCAGAGGAGCACGGGGGGTCGCAAACTCCTTTTTACCGGAGTGGGGATGTACCGGAGCCGCATCTGCCGTTGGCGTTGTTTGCGATTCGTGCGTAGTTGTGGCCCACCTTTTGTATACGACTATATTTCTATTACCCATCTCTAGTATATCACTGTAGTATGTCAGGAGGATGGCTCACTATTTATACTAGTTTGTCAGCTTTGTCAGCCCAGCATGCATGCAACCTTTTCCTCTCTCCCCGCTCCCAAACAAATCCATCTTTTTATTTTTGCTTACAATTTTAGATGGTCATCATATTTCACATTAAAATTCCGTTATAGAATTTTTTTATAGATTCAAATTCCTTGCAACATGATCTTCAGAACAAAATCAATCTTGAATATTTTAAAATTAGATTTCAAAATAACATGTTTCATAGTCTTCAAAAAATATCTCGTTTCATAGATTTCACTTAGTTCAAAAAATAAATTTCACTAAGTTAATAGATATAAATTATTTCAAAGAATTGAGACATATATTTTGTAACGAGTGAAATCACTTTTTACAAACAAGTGAAATATAGTATTTCAATTGAATGAGTGTAATATATTTTCTGAAACTACTGAAATGAGTGAAATCTATCTTTTTTAACAAGTGAAATCACTTTTTTGAAACAAGTGAAATATAGTATTTCAATTGAACGAGTGTAATATGTTTTCTTAAACTAGTGAAATCAGTGAAATCTATCTTTTGTAACGAGTGAAAGCACTTTCTTGAAAGAAGTGAAATTTAGTATTTCAATTGAATGAGTGTAATATGTTTTCTGAAACTCGTGAAATCTTTCTTTTGTAACGAGTGAAATCACTTTTTTTAGAACAAGTGAAATATAGTATTTGAATTGAATGAGTGTAATATGTTTTCTGAAGTAGTGAAATGAGTGAAATCTATCTTTTGTAACGAGTGAAATCACTTTTTTAAGACAAGTGAAATATAGTATTTCAATTGAATGAGTGTAATATAGTTTGAGATGAGTGAAATAATCGAAATACAATAATATTGAAATATGATACATAAAATTCAAACTAGTCAAAATGTATTCAAGATTGGTCTTGTTTGAAAGGTCTTATCGTCCTAGACTCGAATATATAAAAAGTTTCAAAAATGAATATTTGGTTCAAAACGTATCAAGTATTCAAAAACATGAGGATGAAAATTAATCCATGTGAGTGTACGGAAAGAGAGGCTGCATGCATGCGTCGTCCATCTCCACTCTAACTCTCTTTCCTATGTGAAAAGCCTGAAAAGACATGCAGTGTCAGCTTTGTCAGCCTGGACAGTTGTATTACAATCGTATTAATGTGCCGCTTCGTTCAGTAACTTATACGGACTCGGATGCACAGATCTTGACGAAAGTGACGATGCGGCTCCGGTACATCCCCTCCGGTAAAAAAACTTAGTCGCACGGGGGGTGCTCATGGATGTGCAATAATGCATGTATGGACCGACCTGCAGGCCTGGCGACCACTTGTTGACTCACGGCATGGGATGCTATTCTATTCTTGAGCGTGTTATGTACGTGGAACCATGGAGTGATTGCGCAGCACAGTGTGTGAATTATCACGCACGGTACGGGCTCGATTGTCAAAGGGCTCATAAGATCACTTCAGAAGTCTCCCAGAGGTCACACACGCATGAGAAGTCTCGTTTCAGAAGTGACTGTTGCATGCCGTGAGGAATCTCAAGGCATGGCCGGTGCCACCGTGCCAGAGAGGAATCATTTGGACCGACGGAGTGAGACACGGCGAGTTGGCCGGGCAGCTCGTACTGTGGCATGTGCACGGAAGCTTTTCAGAAGGAAATTTAGTGGCAGGAGATCGGAGAGGATTCATTCGATCTGGGAAAGATGTGTGTGCCTGGTCCAGCGCCGATCGACGCATGAGGAGCTTTGCAGCGAGACATATGGCTCAATCAGCTCCAGCCCCACGAGCTTCTGGTCTGGCCCCGCCTCGGCGAGGGGTGGGCCGTGTCTCGCAGCAAAAAGGGCTTCTTTGGCCGGGCCATGTGACAACATGAGCTAGCGATCCCAGTTCGTTTCGTGTGTTGGATGAAGCCCCCAGGCTGATCTTGATAGCAGCAACTTGGGTTCCATCGGAAGAAAGATTAGCAAGTTGGATGCTCAGCACCCCGTACCATGTGAAGAGCTGACGATCGTTCAGCCGATGGCACTGCACGTACGCATTGGTACTGTCAGTGTGCATCAGCTACAACTTTGCACTAGTGTGTGTGTATGCAGGAAGAACTGACGATCGTTCAGCCGATGGCCCTGCACGTACGCATTGGTACTGTCAGTGTGCATCAGCTACAACTTTGCACGTGTGTGTGTGTGTGCAGATTATTGCAAAAATGGGGAAGAGAACAATAAAAAAGGGAGGGGAGAGACTTGTCAGACAACCTGTGAGCCACCCTGGGTCAGGCTAGGCTGAACAGGAACGATGATCTATACAAGCCATAGATCAGCAGCTGATCCAAGCGGTTAATCACGCTCTGGCCCACAGGTCAGATGTCATCAACCAAGCTTAAGTGCTTGCCTCCTTAATAGTCAAGATGCAACGGTACGATCCTATAGAACAGATCCTGTTCAAGTAAGGTCGTGGATCAATGCCATGGAAGTTCCCTTTTAAGCTGGTTCTGCTGCTTGTAAGCAGCCGAGGTGGTACTAAAACACCTCTGTTCCCTGCATTTTGTTTTTGAGCGGTCTGTTCCTGCATAATGCCCGGTCGTTTAGCGTGTGATGGAACGGCCCAGTATGCTATGTGGTCTGGAATCCTGGCCCGTTATGGTAATAGGCAAGGAATGCGATTGTTAGTTTGTCTTCTTTGTGGCTCTTCTTTCCTAAAACATATATTGTACAATTTGTACTGATGTTGCATGCTGCAACAGTGACGTGGAAATGGGGAATGCCAGGATCAAATCAATGTCGATTCACACAAGAAGATGATGATGCATCTTCTTAGTTTCTAAGAGATACGCCAACTTATGTTAAAAAAAATAGGAGAGCCACAAATGGAACCCGGCCTCTCGGGGTTGTAAGGGGGAAAAGAAGACAAAAGATAGTTGAAGCCCAAATTAGAGAATATTTCTAAAAACAAATCGCGAGTGCAAAGAAGAAAGGAACAAGTTCCGAATAAAATCACAAATTGATTAAAAAAATCTCCATATTTAAGTAGACCTTACTATTTACCCACCAAACATAAGTGGATGAACAAAATTTTCCCTATTTTTCTTTGTTGGTTGTATGATTTTGTTTAAATTATGAACATATTATTTTGTTTGGTTGAAAACTCATATATCAATGGCTGAGTATTTTATATACCGCTCCCTTGATTTTGAGCCTCCTAGTGCGGGGCCTGCGGGGACATTAAGGGGTCCGTCTTAAGCGTGTGTTGTCGGTTAAGTGTTTTGGGTTTCATCTTTTCCTTTAATTATTAATTTTATACTAATATATTTTCTAATTCATGAGTGCTTATCACAATTCGTGGACATTTCAATAATCTATAAATATTTTTTAATCCATGATTTTTTAAATCATGACATTTTATATTTTTAAAGTTCACATAAAATTAGTGACTTATTTTAGTTTGAGAAACCTTTTAAAATTCGAATATATTTTTGGAAATCCATGGATGATTTTGAAAAATTCACAAATATATTTAAAAATTAATAGTTTTCTTAATTCGTAATATTTTTAAAATATGTGAACATCTTTTGATTTAATGAACTTTTTAAGTAAAAATGGTAGACGGCCTGTCCTTAGCTAGCAGTGGCGCGAGTGCGAAAAACCCTAAAAGAGCGAGCGGTGAAGGGAGCCGAGCTGAGCGAGCAAGAGTCTGGTGGGACGACCTGAACATTACCACACCAATTCTACGGTTTCAGCGTATAATATGGGCTCTCAAGTGGCTAACACAACCATCATCGACTTACACTAAGGCCGAAACATGTGAAGAGACCACAAATCATGAACCGGCCAACCTCACTCTCCTCTTAGAACAAATGTTGTCTCCAACATTAGTCTATCACGCTATATGAAAACCACACCATAATTAAAACCTAAGCCAACATAGAGAAAAGCTGAACAAAACAATCAACTGAAATAATCTTACTAATAAAAAAGTCTTGATCCCTTTAGTGAAGAATGGCGCCGCAAAGCACGGGTGAGCCTGTAGTAATACACGAATTATCTTGTTAGAGCAACTTTTGGTACCACGGTGATGTGGGCCAATCACAATGTGAAAAGAAACATAACAAGTAATTCATCACTTATAGAATCACAGATTATTTTTCACGAACGAACATTGATCACACGACACACACTCAGGGTATTACGCGATATGCTTACTTATGTGCTTCTTAGAAGCGGTAACACATACCACATGAGTAGATTTTACATAATAACAATAATAATAATAATAATAATAATAATAATAATAATAATAATAATAATAATAATAATAATAATAATAAAGCGGGGATAGTTGACCATTGAGTACATTGGTAGGTTGGAACGCATTTATTTATTTAGGTCCATTCGTGTCTTCGATCGACACGCAGGTTGTAGTTGAGCAGCTAGACGACGGAGAAGGGCAATGGGATAATGTTAAGGATGCCGCCGAGGAGGCCGCCCACTATCTGGCCAATGAGCCCAATTAGGCCACCAAGCCCCCCGAGGCCGCTGCTGCCGCTACCGCTGCCACTGCCAGTGTCAATACCAAGGAGCTGCACCGGTGCGGTCAGCGTCCCAGTGACGCTGGCCAGGGACGCGTTGCACACGGCCAGCGGGGTGACCACCACAACCTTACACTGGTTGCCGAGCAGTGGGGCGAGCAGCGACGAGGTGGCCGGGCCCAGGTTCATGGTGTACGTTCCGCTGCCGTCCGTCGTCGCGCTGGCCATCACATCACGGCCGCACACCATCTGCACGGCCGCGTCTGTCCAGAGCAAAGAAGCAAAGCAAACGTAAGGTAGACGGTTGATGAATATAATTGCTTACGCGGCTAATGGCAGAGGTCCTTACTCGGGAACGGCGGAACCGCAGCCGCGTTGATGGAGTCCCCGGCGCTGCATGGCACCACGCCGGCGACGAGTCCCAGTGGAAGCTGCTTGCCCGCCTCCGCACCGTGCGGCGCCATGCTGACAGCGAGGACGAGGAGGGCGGCGAGAAGAAGGCTCTTGGTTGCCATTGGCTTGGATCCGCCCGATCGATCTCTCTGTTGTCTGTGTGAGAGGATGTTGTGCTGTGCTGACTGTGGTGGGCTGGTGGCCTATGCTGCTGCATGGAGCCGCCTTTTATAGGCTTGCGAGGAGGCCAAGTTGCCGCGGTTTAGACTAGCCACGGTAGGAGTAACTTCAGCAGTAACGTCAAGTCCAACTCAGCAAATTTGCTTATGTGGCAATGAGTTAATGAAGAGAGGGGTAGTTACAGTAACTTAGCTAGTAACTGTAACATCACATGTCCCAATGCAATATGAGTCTATAACCCAATAAATGAAGCTTTGCATGTTACCACATTTATGTTACTACCCACTATGAAGGTAGTAACATAGTCTAGGGATTTGTGTATGTTACTAGCATATGTTACTATGCATTGTGGCTAGTCTTAGTACGACTAGGTAGCCGCAATACTTGCCGGTTTCACTGAATCACTGTTCCGCGCATGCTTGCAGTGTCTGCCGTCCGCGTCGGGCATAGGAAGGATCCAAAGTTCCAAGCAACTTGGCCCAAACGCATGCTCCAAAGCAGCAGCAAAAATCTCGATCTGTTCACGGGCCAGCGCATGCATGCATGCATGCCAAGCTAGAGATTTTTGATCACGAGAGCTACGAGGGCGTGGGCACGCCGGCGTTGTTATTGGCAAATGATGAATCGAGCCAGATTAATCAGTTGGATCAACCAACGGATAGCATAGTACTCCAGCTTAGCAAGATATTGTAGCCTAGCTATAGGGTGCGCGCGTGATCCGTGGGCGTGCTCGATTGGCGCATGCGTGTGGAATTGTGTGATTTTTGGTTCATGCAGACGAAGGGAGAAACTGCATATAGCGACGTCCTTGTCAGTCGGATTCGACTCCCTACAGAAAGGAAAATGATCAAATGGCGAACCTCGCAACAGGTCAAACAACCAGGCTCGAATGCTCTCCATGTGTGCTTCCTGTGGGCCTTTGCGGCCGGCCACTCCTACGGAACCGGATCCTCTAACATTGAGAAAGAATGTTAAAGAAGTTACGGTACCCTAACTTTCTTTCTCTCTATTTATATGTTTATGATTAAAATGACTTAAATTAATTTGTAAATTAATGATCTACTGTGTACATTTATAGTAATTACATGCAAACAAATTGATGGTGAAATAAAATAAAATTAAAATTATTTATATCTACAGTAAATATCAACACTAAACAACTTACTAACACTCACTAACTTCCCTTCTTCATTTTACACTAGGCTAACGATGTAGCACCGTGACATTTCTTCTTAATGTTAGAGGATCCGGTTCCCACTCCTACTACACTGATACGAATTAAAAGAAAAAAATACACTCAGCGGTACTGTCTGTTTCAGTAAGCAGGACTGTGTCACAAACTCACGATCACTGTAATAAGTTTCTTTTTAGCATCTGTAACCTTTATTAAAATTGGATGCTCATAAGGATACAAATGATATCGGGTGTAGTAACAAGCCACAAGTGGCGCCCGGTGGACAAAGAAACCGCTGCTTTTGCAAGAGCATGCGCTTCGACATTAAACTTTCTATTCTCATGCACAAAACGAATATCCTAAAAATAACTAGAGGGATGACTTATTTCACTCAATATCGATGTGTAGTGGCAAGGAACTTCAGATCCAATTAGGACTGGACGTACGTACGAGCGAGCTTTTCGGCTCGGCCCGAAGCTCGCTCCAGCTCGGCCCGTTACAGCTCGGCTCGATAGGATTATCGAGCGGGCCGAGGTCTGAAAACAGGCCCGTTTCGCGACCGAGCCGAGCCGAGTTTCGGCTGGTCCAGCTCGGTGGCTCGCTTGCGGCCTAGCCCAATTCCACCATCGATCACAATAGCTAGCACATTAGGGCACGAGCAACAACAGCCAGTCTCTCGTCTCTCCCTTTCTCTGCTCTGCGCCGCCTCGCCTCTCTCTCGCCACGCCGCAAATCTGGATCGACGACGACGAGCGACGCCGCGCTTCCTCGCCAACTCGGCACCGACGGCGACGGGCGGCGCGACCGTTCCTCACCACACCGGACGTAGACGGACGCGCCTCCCCTGGTTTCTCGCGGAACGTGACGAGCCGGAGCAGGTACTTCCTTCCTTCCCAAATCCCAATCCCTAGCAGCAGCTCTCTGAACTTAGTACGCATGTGATGAATCAATGGATGGATGGATCGATGGATGTAGTCATGTAGTTCGAACTTCCCAAACCCTAGCCGTAGGTGTCTGCACTAGTACACATCTGGTGGATGGATGGATGGATGGATCGATGGACGTAGTCAGGTAGATGTAGGGCTAGATGGGTGGATAATGGATGGATGTGTTGTAGTCTGTACGGCTACATGTAGCAGCAACGGATGGATGGATAGATCAAAATTTTCATTGATTCCATGTGTAATTAGTTTTCTGTTGTTGATGAACTAGTTGATGATCTACTTGCTGTAGCATAGCAGCTTGAAAAAAAATCTACTTGCTGAAAAATTACATAGACTCCATGTGTAGTTAGTTTACTATTGTTGATGATTGACCGTTTGTTGTTTGCTGATGTGTGCAGACACCTATCGTCGCAACAATGGACAAGCAAAAGGGAAAGGCGAGTGGGAAGGAGAAGGAGAAAGAGAGGACGTTGGACTCCATTATGAAGAGAAAGTTGCCGGTCTCGGGGATGCACAAGGGGAATGGGAAGGGCAATGCAGCAGCTACTACACGGCTGCCGAGGAAGCTGACAAATGATTCCAGCAATGTCCCAATCGCTGGGTTGTTGTATAGGGTAAAAAAGAAACCTCCGCCTCGACGTCTCCCTGACCCCACCGGGGCTGGCGTGCGTGCCGGAATCGCCGTTGCCTCCGGCTCCGCAAACTACTATGAGAGGGAGGCTACATCTTTGCAGTCGCAGGTATGTACGTGCAAAATATATATTTGTGCAAGCTTGTGTGTGTTGCTGTTTTTGCTATCCAAAAGTCAAATATATGTGTGTCCAAGCTCATGTGTGTGCTGTTTTTGCTATCCATAAGTCAAATATATGTGTGTCCAAGCTCATGTGTGTTGTTTTTATGTGCTAGGCAATGGAGCATGATAAGCAAGCGGAGGAGGATCATGAAGAGGTGGAAGAGGATGAGGAGGAGGACGAGGAAGAGCAAGATACTTTGTTTGAGGTGCCGCCTGGGGTTGGTGACAAATCAGATTCAGATGGGTTTGTGGATAGTGAAGAAGAAGCCTTCGAAGGTGATGACATGTCCGAGGATGGTCTAGGCCTTGGTCCTACGCCTCAAGAGCAAGAAACCGTACTTCTTAGTTCGGGTGAGGATGAAGCAAGAAAAGTGCAACGAAAGAGTGCCAAGAAGCGAAGAGGTCAAGCTCCTTCGAGGTCGAGGTCGGCGGTTTGGACCTTCTTTAATAAGGTAAAGGTGCCATCGAAAGAAGGTTTGATGGAGTTGAAGGCACAATGTAATTATTGTGACAATCAATATGCATATGTCCAAGGTGGAATCACCTCATCCATGGGAAGACATATGGACACATGCAAGAATTACAAGGACAAGGTTAATAGGGATCTCATCCAAGCTACTCTATTTTTTTAGAAAAACCAATGCAACAACAAGTGGTCCAACAGTCCAGTGCATTGAATATGATAAGGACCTCATCAAGGAGATCATGGCAAAGATGATTTGCGTCCATGAGTACTCATTTAGAATGGTTGAACAACCATCATGACCCCTTTGATAGAGAATTTGAGAGAGACGGTTAAGTATTTCAAGAAGTCACCGAGTCGCCTCCACAAGTTTGTTGAGACTTGCAAAATATTGGGTGTTAAGGTTGGCGACCATTTGCATCTTGATTGTGTCACACGGTGGAGTTCAACGTACAAGATGCTTGATACAGCCTGCTCATATAGGGAAGCCTTGTCCTCTTATGCAGCTTCAAATGCCAACTATCAATGGGAGCCGGAAAAAGAAGAATGGGACAAGTTTGAAGTTTTAAGCCATTGCTCCTCTCTTTATCTCGTGTGACCACTGCGTTTTCAGGGCAATTATATCCCACCTCCAACATATTCTACCCTCATATTGTGAGCATCAAGATTGCTTTGAGAAAAGCCATGGCTCATGATGATGAATGCTACAACAAAATGGGTGATGCAATGATGGATAAATTTGACAAGTATTGGGATGAGCCGAACAATGTCATGGTGCTTGCTACCATCTTGGACCCAAGGTACAAGATGAGGTATATTGAGTGGGGCTATCACCAAATGTATGCTGTGGGGAAAGCAAATACCGAGAAGAATATTGTGCGTGGAGAGTTGGACACATTGTATGAGAAGTTTGTTGCAAAAAATAAGCAAGCTGAAGAAAGAGCTAGTGGATCATCAGCCAAAAACAATTGCAACACAAGTACCTCGATGCCACTTATGGATTGTGAGTTTCAGTCCTTCTTATCAGCTACTTCATCAACACCATCAAAAAGTGAGCTTAGAAACTATCTAGATGACTTGAATGAGGCAATGGATCCTATGTTCAATCTTCTTGATTGGTGGAGGGTGAATGCACCTAGATACCCCGTATTGGCAATGATGGCAAAGAGATTCTTGACTGTCCCGGCTACCTCCGTGTCTTCGGAATCAACTTTCAGCACGGGTGGAAGAGTTTTAGGTATGTCTACTTGTTACATTGGATGTTAGCTTGTCAACTTGTCATCCTATGCTTAAACTTAGATATGTCTACTTGTGTGGTTTTAGATGACTACAGGAGTTCTTTGAAACCAGAAATGGTGGAAGCCTTGGTGTGCGGTGCTAGTTATATCAAAGGTTCTCACAAGGACTTCAATGTGGTGGTATGATTCCTATCTTTTTCTTCTATGATTTCTGTCTATTTCTTGTATGTGGCTAACTTACAAATAATTAGGAGAGGGATGAAGATGAGGAGGACGATGTTGAGAATATCAAGTTGCCCAAGATTGTTGATGTGGGGGGTGACAACAATTGGTAACTAATGTTTTTACATGTCTCAGTTTTCCTATCTTGACATATGGAGAATATCAAGTTTACAAATCTGTGTTACATGTAGATATTCGCCATGTGGGTGTTGCTCTTGCTATTTTGAAGATGGATGTCTACATGATCTTCTCATGTGGATTGTTGAGGTCAACGTGATCATCTCGTGCCATTTCTTTTGTTGTGATGAACTTCGAATTATGTGTGCTGTTGTGATGAACTTCGAATTATGTGTGCTGTTGTGATGAACTATGGACCTTGAATGATGTTGTGATGAACCATGCACTTTCAACAATGTAACTTGTGATGAACTATGAACTTTGTATTATGTGGTTTTCACTAGTCATTGTTTGGCTGTCAACATTTTCTCAGTTTTATGTCAAAGTGGTAAGTTTTATGCTATGCAAAATTTCCTTGTTTGGCTGTCAATATTTGATGTTTTCCTATGTAAAGTTCAATTGAAGTGCTGTCCAAAATTCAACAGAAATGCTACCCAATTCTTTCTCTTCTATGTGTTCCATTGTTACAATTTTTGTAGAAGAATTCATATAAGAACATTATTTTTCACTACTATGACCATTTCTTAAAACAATAGACTGCTGGATTGTTCATTTTTAGTAGTATAAACTGTTTGTTTTACAAAATATAGGTTTAATTGCCGCAGAAAATCAAGTATATGCACTATATACAGAGGTCTGTACTATGAAATGGTTCTGGGAGAAACTGGCTTACGAGCCGGCTCGGTTTGAGCCGAGCCATAGCCAAAGCGAGCCGAGCCGGTTGAAGTAGGCTCATTGGCTGAGCGAGCCGAGCCGAGCCGAGCCGCTCGAGAGCGAGCCAAAGCCAGGCTCGGGTCAAGCTCGGCTCGGCTCGGCTCGTGTCTAGCCCTAGATCCAATTATGGAGATCACCTGCACAATCCGAAGCCACGCAGACGACGTTGGTCTGATCGGGTAGAAGCAACGACGCGCCAAGCCGGCAATTTCTCCTTAATCTCAACGGCGTGGGCCTGCCATTTTTCGGTGATGCGAATGTGGAAGTCAGAGGAGCACGTACGGGGGGTGCTCATGGATGTGCAATAATGCATGTATGGACCGACCTGCAGGCCTGGCGACCACTTGTTGACTCACGGCATGGGATGCCATTCTATTCTTGAGCGTTTTATGTACGTGGAACCATGGGAGTGATTGCGCAGCACAGTGTGTGAATTATCACGCACGGTACGGGCTCGATTGTCAAAGGGCTCATAAGATCACTTCAGAAGTCTCCCAGAGGTCACACACGCATGAGAAGTCTTGTTTCAGAAGTAGTACTCCCTCCGGTCCTTTTTACTCTGCACATTAGATTTGCCGAAAGTCAAACTTAGCTAAGTTTGACCAAATTTATATTAAAAATTATTAGCATCTATAATATCTAATAAATATAATATGAAAATATATTTCGAGATGAATCTAATGATGTTGGTGTTGTTATGTAAATGTCAATAATTTTTTATATAAACTTGGTCAAAGTTGGATAAAATTGACTTACAAACCTAATATGTAGAGTAAAAAAGACCGGAGGGAGTATAACTGTTGCCGTTAGGAATCTCAAGGCATGGCCGGTGCCAGAGAGGAATCATTTGGATCGACGGAGTGAGACACGGCGAGTTGGCCGGGTGGCCTGTACCGTGGCATGTGCACGGAGGACGAGACTTGCCTGCTACCCGTTCGTGTGCCCATCCGTGCTCCCGCATACGTGGCCTGATTTGATTGGAACAAAATAAGGCCCGGCCCCACCACCTTCAAATTAGGGGGGGAGATGATTAGATTAGAAAGAAAAAAGAAAAAAACACAGCCGTAGGATGAAGTGGGAGCACGGATGGGAGCATGAGGAGGGAGCAGCCAAGCCGGATCCGTGCACGGAAGCTTTTCAGAAGGAACTTTAGTGGTAGGAGATCGGAGAGGATTCGATCTGGGAAAGATGTGTGTGCGTGGGGCAGCGCCGATCGATGCATGAGAAGCTTTGCAGCGAGACATATGGCTCAATCAGCTCCAAAGTCCAAACCCATGAGCTTCTGACCCCGCCTTGGCGAGGGGCACCGGCCGTGTCTCACTGCAAAAAGGGATTTTTTGGCCGGGTCATGTCCCATGTGACAACATGAGCTAGCGATCTCAGTTCGTTTCGGGTGTTGGATGAAACCCCACTGTCATCGTATCACCTGCTACTTTGCACCAGTGTGTGCAGATTATTACAAAAAGGGGAGAGACTTGTCAGACAACCTGCGAGTCACCCTGGGTCAGCTAGGCTGAACAGGAACGATCATCTACAGCCATAGATCAGCAGCTGATCCAAGCCGTTAATCACGCTCTGGCTCACAGGTCAAATGTCATCAACCAAGCTTAAGTGCTTGCCTCCTTATTAGTCAAGGATGCAACGGTACGAGCCTATAGAACAGATCCTGTTCAAGTAAGGTCGTGGGACAATGCAGTGGAAGTTCCCTTTTAAGCTGGTTCTGTTGCTTGTAAACAGACGAGGTGGTACTAAAACACCTTTTTTTTTAAGGGTCACCACACTTTATTTAAACCTCAATGATGTTTGGTACAAATAAAACAGTAGGAAAAGTGGACAACCAAAGGTGCCGTCCCGCGGCAAGAGAGGCCGAAGCCTTAGCCAAAGCATGAGCTTCAAAATTGCATTCTCTAGCTTCATGCACCACTTTAGATTCGTCGACTTGCCTCATTCTCAGTTTTATATCCCTGATAATAGTCGCCGAGAAGCCCATGAAGTTACCATATAAGTGATTGACAGTGGCTAAGCAGTCAGTTGCAACTAAAACACCTATGTTCCCTGCATAATGCCCGGGCGTTTAGCGTGTGATGGAGCGGCCCAGTATGCTATGTGGTCTGGCATCATGGCCCGTTATGGTACTAGGTAAGGAATGAGATTGCTCTTTGGGCCTCCCCTACTTTTTTTTCCCTTTTGCACAAGTAGTTTTATTCTATGTTGCTCAAACAAAAACTAGTTTTATTCTATTTTGCGAGTGCACGCGTAGCTTCTTCTCTTCCTAAAACATAAACTGTTCCGATGTTGCATGCTACAATAGTGACGTGGAAATGTGGGATGCCAGGATCAAATCAATGTCGATTCACACAAAAAGACGATGATGAATCTTCTTAGTTTCTAAGAGATGCGGCAACTTACATTAAAAAAAGGAGAGACACAAATGGAACCCAGCCTCTCGGGGTTGTAAGAGAAAAAGGAAGACAAAAGATGGTTGAAGCCCAAATTAGAGAATGTTTCTAAAAATAAATGGCAAGTGGAAAAGAAGAAAGGAACCAATACCGGAAAAGGCACACATTGATTAAATAATTATCCATATTTAAGTAGAGCTTAGTTTTTTACCCAACAAAAATAAGTGAATGAATAAAGTTTTCCCTAATTTGCTTTGCTGTTGTATGGTTTTGCTTAAATTATGAACATATTATTTTATCTAGGTGAAAACTCATATATCCATGGCTTAGTATTTTATATACTCTCCCTTCATTTGGAGCCTCCTGGTGTGTCGACACCTGTGGGGACATTAAGGGGTCCGCATGTATGTGTGTGTTGTTGGTTAAGTGTTTTGGTTTCATCCTTTCCCTTTTCTTTTTGAATATTTATAATTTTATTTTTAATACATAAGTGTTCGTTCAAATTCATGAACATTTAAATAATATGTAAATATTTTTGAAATTCACAATTTTTTGGAAAATTTATGAACTTTTGTCCGCATATATTTTGAAAGTTCACAAACAATTTCGAATTGGTTATTTTTAAATTTGATAAACTTTTTAAAATTAATTAATATTTTTGGCAATCCATGGATGTTTTAAAATTCACAATCATTTTTAAAAAAGTTCATTGATTTCTTTCAAATCATTGAAGATCTTTTGATATAATGAACCTTTCAAGTAAAAAAGGTAGCCTATTTTTCCTGAGCTAGTAGCGTCGCGAGTGGGAAAAACCTTAACGAGTGAGCGGTGTTGGGTGGTGAGCTCAGCGAGCAAGAGCTTCATGGGATGACCCGAACGTTATCGTCAACTATATGATTTCAGCGTAGAATATGAACTCTCAGGCGGCTCACACAATCACCATATTCTTACACCAAGACCGAAACTTGTAAAGACACCATAAATCATGCACCGAACAACTTCACTTTCCTCTCAGAACAAATAGTGTCTTCAACAGCAGAATTCAACACATATAGAATCACAAACGTAGCTTTATTTTTCACAAACGAACATTGATCACACGACAAACACTCAGGGTATTACACGATATGCTTACTTATGTGCTTCTTAGAAGCGGTAAGTAGATTTTACATAATAAAGGATAGTTGACCATTGGGTACATTGGTAGGTTGGCATGTATTATTTAGGTCCGTCGTGTCTTGGATCGACACGCCGGTAGTAGGAGCATCTAAACGACAGAGAAGGGCAATGGGATGATGTTAAGGATGCCACCGAGGAGGCCGCCCACGATCTGTCCGATAAGGCCAATTAGGCTGCCAAGCCCCCCGAGGCCGCCGCTGCCACTGCCGCTGCCGCTGCCGCTGCCACTGCCGATACCCAGGAGCTGCACGGGCGCAGTCAGCGTTCCGGTGACGCTGGCCAGGGACGCGTTGCAGGCAGCAAGCGGGGTGACCACCACCACCTTGCACTGGTTGCCGAGCAGAGGGGCGAGCAGCGACGAGGTGGCCGGGCCCATGTTCATGGTGTACGTTCCGCTGCGGTCGGCAGTGGCGCTGGCCATCACATCACGGCCGCACACCATCTGCACGGCGGCGTCTGTCCACAGCAAAGAAGCAAAGCAAGCGTAAGATGACGGTTGAATATAATTGCTTATAGCTGGCTATGGAGGCTGGGAGACGTCCTTACTCGGGAAGGGCGGAACCGCAGCCGCGTTGATCGAGTTCCCGGCGCTGCATGGCACTATGCCGGACATGATTGCCAGTGGAAGCTGCTGGCCCGCCGCCTCCGCACCGTGCGGCGCCAGGCTGACGGCGAGGACCAGGAGACCGGCGAGAAGAAGGCTATTGGTTGCCATTGGCTTGAATCCGCTCGATCGATTTCTCTGTTGTATGTGTGAGAGGATGTTGTGCTGTGCTGAGTGTGGTGCATGGATCCCCCTTTTATAGGCTTGCGAGGAGGCCAAGTTGCCGCGGTTTAATACGACTAGCGGACTAGGTAGCTGGTTTCAGTGAATCACCGTGCGCATGCTTGCAGTGTCGTAGCTGGGCACGTGGCCGTCCGCATCGGACACGGGAAGGATCCAAAGTTCCAACCAACTTGGCCCAAACGCGCGCATGCTCCAAAGCAGCAGCAAAAATCTCCATTGAGTTCACGGGCCAGCGCATGCATGCATGCCAAGCTAGAGGTTTTTGATCGCGAGAGCTACGATCGAGGGCGCGGGCACGCCGGCCTTATTATTGGCAAATGATGAATGGAGCCGGATTCATCAGTTGGATCAAGCAACGGATAGCATGCATGCGTATTGCGTAGCGTACTACTCCAGCTTAGCAAGATAGATAGCCTAGGGCGCGCGCGTGATCCGTGGGCGTGCTCGATTGGTGCATGCGTGTGGAATTATTGACTATTTTTGGTTCATGCAGAAGAAGGGAGAAACTATGTATAGCGACGTCCTTGTCCGTCCGATCCGCACTCCCTACAGGAAGGAAGATGATTAAACGAGAACCTCGCAACAGGTCAAACGACCAGACCTTCCTGTTCGCAGCCGGCCAGTCCTACCACACTGACACGAATTAAAAGAAGAAGAAAATACACTCAGCGGTACCCTCTCTGTTTCAGTAAGCAGGATTGCGTCACAAACTCACGATCACTGTGGACGAATCCAAAACAATAAGCTACGCGTAAAGGGCGTCCTCTGGGGTGATCCACCTGTCCCTTTTTACTGTACCGGAATTTACTCTACCTAACGAACTAAGACATAAAAAAACGAGTGCTTTCTCTCCTCGCACACAGCGTCTCCTCTTTTCTACTTCCTCCCACCAGCTAGGGTTATCGCCGCTGCCGCCGCCACCGCCGCGCTAGTGCCCTCTTCTTCTCCCTCCCCTGGATCTACCTCCTCCAGCCCCTGATGTGCTCCGTTCCTTCCTCTTCGTTGGCCGTGTCCGTACGGGTCGCCGCCATGGGGTGTTGGTGGTGGTGCCATCGAGGTCGGGATGATGCTCCACAGCCCGAATGTCGCATTCGTCCTTCACCATGCCCCTCGTCCTCATCCTCTCCTCCCCAAGAAACTCCTCCGATTCCACGGAGGTCGCGGTCGTGGCCATCTGCGAGAGGTTCTTGCCGGACCTCCTAGCCGCGGCAGAGAGAACGAGGGCGAGGACGCACGATGCGCTCATGGAAGACGAGGAAGAAAAACTGAGCCGCGTGGCAAGGGTGATTCTGAATCTTTTTGCTTTGTTCAATGTCCTGCAACGTGTTCTCTTCTTGTTTTGTATAGTGTTGATTAATCATTTTCTACCCCTATATATGTGTGTTTCAGGTGTTCACCTTTGCGGTTATCATTCCGAGGCCTTGTATCGAGCAACATCTTATCTTATAGTTCACCCATAAGGAAACATAATGGTTGACATGTAAATAAATTCCAAGCAACCTATGAAGTCTCCCTCAGTTACAAGGATGTATATGTTTCTGATAGAAGTTCAGTTTAAGCACAAGTAATAGTATTGAACGATTTTCTAGCAGGGTGACATAAAGGAAGTAAGTAATAGATCCCTCTAGCATATGTGTGTAGTTTACGGTTGGTAGTTAATTGATTTTTGGTCGGAACCTTGATGGACGCATCAGCCATAATTCGTGCCTCTTATTTGGTGAGCATGTACAAATAATATTGTTATATCTTTAATTTTTACGTTGAAGCAATGGATAGTTGTGCTCTAGTTCATGTTTTTTTTTTTGAAGTTGTAGTTTCTTTAGCTTCCGGTGTCGAGTCTTTCTGACTATTGTAGCTGCACAATTTTACAATATATGCTCAAATGGTATGTGTTCTTTACCTTTAGATTTATCACACTCCAGGTAACGTGATTGTTTTTCCAAAGGAGCACTGGAGGCGAGGGGTGAGGCCTGGCCGAAGTGGAGGCTGTCCTGTGGTGAAGGGAGGGGAGGAAAGCACAGTAAAGGGGATGCCTCTATATTGTAGAATCACATGGTTTGTGTTTCTCTGATATTGTAGAATAAAAAAATGCAAATGAGTGTGGCAATATATAGGGCCTTGAAAGAAGTAGCCCTGGATGATATATATACAAGGCTCTGGATTGTTTGAACTTGTTTTATCTGGGCAATGGGAAACTGCTTGAATTTATGTGAGGGACTCCACAAACATATCAGATTATGCTCTTCTAATTTTTAGTGGTTCCTTAAGTCCAAGTAACACCGGAGAAGGCATCGAGATTCTTGGGGGGTATCTTCATTTCTCTGCACCAAAGTGCATAATAGAGTTGATTCAGGTATGACCAACTTCTAACAATAGCTTGCTTCTTGAACCTTTTTTCTTTTATAATATTGTTTGTTCAGCAACAAAGAGGTGACATGAAACTTTAGGTGTCGGTGCTTCTCTTAAAGTAATTTTGTGTATGTACTTGCTGGTTTATCTATTACGTGCTCAGGGAATGCCAAAGTTTACATAAATTGCCTTTTACGAATTTAGCATCAGTTCTGTTAGTAAATGTAATTTCTATATGTTTTTCATCACTGCATAGTATGTGATTATTTAGACAAGTAACTGATGTTAAGCATTTTAGACATGTTTCTGCACTTGTTACTCACTAATTTATTTACATGTACGTACTTTTATAACTTGCTCATGTGTTTTGTAGAACTGTTGGCCCACCATAGTATATAGAAGAATGAGGAGGCATTGTTATTGCTGATGATGAATAATGATATGCACTCAAACATCAAAGTTATGACAACGGCAGAGGACAACTGATGGTAGTGCGATTGTGCCGCTCTGGAATCGGTGTCTGTCTTGGAGCATTCAGGCTGCCACTTTGATGCATGGTTGTGGCGGTCGTACCATACTTCGTATGAGTCTGCAAGGCCTTGGAGGCGGCTCATCTGCATGAACGGTTGCAGAAGTGTGCACACAGTTCATTGACACTTTCAAATTACACACATAAGGTTTTCCCTTCTTTTCTCTTTGCATTTTTTCTTATGTTAAATTTTCAAATTGTTCATGTTGGCCAGTGGAAAATGGAGTCAAAATCCTCATTTCTACTTTATATTAGAGCTCTTACACAACCCGTCCTTTTGGATTTTGGTAGATACAGTGAAGTATATTCACTCGCATCATGAAGAAGTTTCTCTTTTGGTTTTGAGATCCATTCGTTGATATGAAGTTGTTGCTTCATAATATATCTAAGCAATGAAAGTTTGATGTATACATATTAACACATATATGTATGTCCTGCCCTTTTGTTCTTTTATTTTTCAGGTTCATACATCATCACATTGATTAGTTCCTTCACTAGGTTATGATGTCAAGGTTACATATGTACACCACTTATTCTTGAGCAGAATAGTATTCTTTTTCAAGCAGAGGAGAATAGAGTTCACTATAAATTAGTTAGATATATACCAACAATCAAAAAGCTCGCAGGTCCTGAATCCTTGGATATTGGGAAGTTTGAAGAGGCCCAACATACATAACCAAGCTTAGATTAGGAACCAACTAGCCACCCTGTTGTGTGTAGACTCTTTCTATTTGGTTCCTTCGTCGTGGCCTCATGAGGTCCCTTTATTAACCAAATTGAAGCACTTCATGTTTGCTTGTCTTTGCTTTTGGATTAACTGTAATGCATCGTCTCACCCGTTTATGCTCCATGGGTGAGTTGTACATATACTCATTAGATGTACCACTACCTATGATGATTCTGAACTCAAATAATATAGTATCTTATTTGATCAATGTGCTACTAATAGATCATCATGTTATAGCATACGCCCATATTAATGTACATGAGTGAGACTGGGGACCAAACAATGCAGCCAAATGTGCTGAGACAAGATATTTGCGCACGTGCCCGCCTCAGGTGATCATGCTAATTTCCAGAGAAGTTTAAGTGGCATGCTGCCATGGTGTTGAGGTACATAGAATACATTTATTCTACTATTCTAAACATCCAGACCAAACTAATATTGTATTTTGTCCAATCAAGTGGCTATTCTCATGGGAGGTCGAAATGTATTCTGCGCTGACTCTTGGCTTGTTGTCATAGGCACCAATAGAGCTTCAATGGGGTGATTATTAAAATTACGTCATTGTTAGCTTTCTAAAAACCGAAAGAGTTTGGCTGCTTGCATACTAAGATTTCACTCTCTTTTTTCCTTTTACAAAACAAGGGCAGTATATAGATAGCTTTTCCTTGGGTTTTGTTCCAATGCACCGATTGGTTGAGGCTGGTCTGATCTGCGTGTCAATAAAACTATACTTTCGAATTATTCTTCAGATGCACGTTTTAATGTATCATGGATTTGAATCCATGCATCTATATTGCAAGTGCCAGTATGAACTCATACATTGCACTGACGGCACAAATGACATAGCCGGAGCCGTAGTGACTCATCAAGCTTAAGAACTACTAGTTGTTGTTTTAGTTTAAAGTATACTTTTTAATACTTGTATGCTTATTTGTATAATTCACTTTTATACAACTAGGCAATCCTCTGTGGTAGCTGATCCCGAGCAAGCTGCCAGGCTATGTTAGACCTCTTATCCTTGTTTTGTGAAGTTGGGTAATTTCATGTGCCGCTGATCCAAAATAATATATACGAGAATTGGGTTTATTCCTTTGACCTTTACTACGTAATCCTTAGATGTAGACTGCAAAAACTACAATAAATGCTATTGTTTGGTCTTCTTTATTTCAATCCCCATCATATATTCCAGGTTTGTCTTTTATCTCCTCCTTTCTCCAATTATGCATGGGTAACTCTGACTAGAATACTAGCTTGTCGTGTAACTCTGATTACAATACTAGCATGTTATGTGATTTCTTTCATTTCCAGTGTGCTATAGAAATGATTGAGGTATTCTAATTTGGTTCTGAAATTTAAGCATCTATATCAATTTAGTGCTATTCGGCACGGATATGCAATGTAACCAATTACAAAGCTTTAATGGTAGATGAAAATCGCAGAATGGAGCATGTTGTGATTAATCAAGTCAGAGGCTTCCTAACGATGTACTATTGAGTCATTTGTGTAGGGTTTAACATGCCCATGGATTGGGCCAATCATGTGGCTTCCATACTGGGTTGTTCTCATCACTAAACTTGATGGATGTCCGTGTGTGGTTTCGGCTAGACGGTTAATTTATTCAACCGTTGTTTTTGCTCTTATTTTTTATTATGGTGTTGTTAAGTGATAACGATAGCTTCTCATAATTGGTTACAGTTACACTTAATTAGGGTTTGCCATCCTTTAAGTTTACCCTTTTTTCCCACTGAAAATTGCAGGGAATATAGTCTTGCAAAAACAAAATATTGTGGCTGCTAAAACTTGCTTTGACACAGAATTCCCTGCCCCTGATAGAGCTAGTAGTATTGTGATATTATAGTGTTATTAATAGCTCTACACATTATGTGGTTGAGGCCTTGAATCCTGCTGCCCATGTGCCATGATGAAACATTGACCGAATGGTGCCTAAGGAGAAGGTTGTAGCCATTTAAGTGTAACAGGGTAAAGAAGTTCTTATTCCATTTCTTGAATAGAAATGCAAAACTCCAAGGCTCATATTGCCATCTGCTAAGCAACATAATACTAAACTGACAAAAAGATATGCTCTGATATGATCTGCTTCATGAACTTATGGAGTGAAATTGGACCAATCTTGAATTATCTATTGCTCAACCATATAAAGCTCTGCAAGTACTGTAGTGTGGTTCAGGAACTCCGTTTTGAATCTTGTACTTCTTCTCACTACGAAGAAGACTAATGGTGGCATGATATTGTGTTCTGCCATTCTTTCACTCCTTTTCTCTCTTGGCAATAGTACTTTCAGGTGGAATACACAGAGCAATTTGAAGGAGTACATCCACGAAGACGATGATTCCTACCAGTCAAGCTTGGAGACGGGACCGTAGGCTAACACAATCGATTCATGCTTGGAACTGACAAGAGGGCCACGGTCACGACGAACTGGTCATGGTTTCGCCACCACGCAAACATCCAGCAAGGTGACATCTGTGTCGGCCTTTCATTTCAAGCGCAAGGAAGGCCGCCGCATATCCCTCACCGTTCACCATCTCTAGACACACCACTGTCAGCCGCAGCTATCGCCTATACATATGATCCATGTACTGTCTTTAGTTTCTATCGAAGACTTGATTTGCTTGCGTTCTGATGATCCAATGAACTATGCCTCTGCTTTGGAGATCACACACCTTTTGGAGTATGTAAGACTTTGATTTCAACCGATCGCCATGCTTTGTGATCATCCATCAATCTTTTAAGGATGTCACCTCTCTGTTAATATAGACCTATAACATATTAGCTTGCTCTGCTTTATGAGTTAATACTCTGCTACTGCCGTTGCAATTCTATTCCTAGTATTCTTTTTTAGCAATGGGTGCTCATTTGCAATGCATAGACACGCTACCAAATGCTTCAGGAAGATTAGTACACACTATACCACAAGGTCCTGTTCCAACCATGAGTCTTCTCCTACATTTGTTCGTCCCACCATTCCATTTCTTGAACCTGTGCTTTGTGTCACATCACAATTATGATTAATTCACAAAGACATGTAAATACCTGATAGGTGTTTGACAAGTAGCGAAGTGATTCCACGATGTCTTGCAAACGCACTGTGCAAGAGGAAGCTTGTGATCCACAAGGTCTGTATAATATACATTTCTATCATTTCTTTTGGTTTTTTGAACTCAGCATTACAATTAACGTTTAGCGCTAACACAGTATGAAATATTCGGGTTGTGCATAGTTTTATCCTTCTACACTTGACAATTATGAATCCTAAGACTGTCGAGATAAGTAATCTATAAGTTGGTATTCATTGAGACGATGTATGCTGCTAAATTTTGTCAATTATCATGCTTGTCTTAATTCAAAGGAAATTTTGGGCAATTCAGATGAAGGAATACATAAATATAATCAGTTTGTATACACAAAATCTTTCACTATATGCATACCGCTATATGTGATCTTCTGATTGCCACTCAAGTGGGCGGTCTTTCCTTCTTTCTCTAAAGCATCCGTGTCTCTTGTTTGTAGTCTATAACTTGGACAGTTAGCTCTGAACTCAGTATGACTCAAAAAACTGCAACAATAGAACTCAGTCTGACAGCATTGTTATGGAAAAGCAACTATGTTTACTTGAAATTAGTAGTTGAATCGAGATTGTTTCACTTGCAGATGTTTTCTATACTCGATGTAATTATTATTCTTTTTTGCCTTGTTTCTTTTCATTCTACTGCTGATATTGTTGGGCATAACATTTTCCCTTGTAGATAGGTGAGGAGATGAGCAAAATTTCATTTATGCCCCATGTACTGTGACTTTTCGAATATGGACTACATATGGAGCAAAATGACTGAATCTACACTCTAAAATATGTAGTTCGTATTGAAATCTCTACAAGGGCTTATATTTAGAAACAGAGGAAGTACTATTCATTACAAGCCACCAGTTAACAATGGTTTTCTTTCTCATTAGTCTCCATTGTTACTTCTCGTGCAGGTTGAATTGAACCAGAGACGACAGCTAGTGGAGGACATATCCTGGCTGTTCAAAGATCTTGATTTAGGGCTGATGTTGCGTACAAAAAGGATCCTAAAGAACATAGACGTGAGTTCATATCAGAACTACCTTGAGCCTTTCTATTACGATCTTATATTCTGCAGATTCATGTGATATCACTTGCAGCCTGAAGTGGAAAATGCCATAAAGAGCTTAGTGTCTTCAGCTATTGTTGATCTTGATGCCAAAGGGGGCCTTAAATGGCCACTTGGGAATGAGTCGATTAGTGAGAGATTCAACATGGTTGGGGTGTGGCATAAAAGCTATAATGCTTTCAGGAATAAAACCTTAAAGTTAAAGCTAAGGTGTGATGACTGGTTTGACCACCAGAGCTCCACTAGAGAGATTTCCAATGAAATTTACCTTCAAACTAACTGGCATATCTAAGAAACTGCAGGTTAGTACATGATAAATCAATTCATAAGATAATATCATTTTTTACCTGCGATGTTCCTGGCCAAATTATTTGGTTGCATTTGTGATGTGCATGTGTTTTATATTGGCTTTGCTTGACCTAATGTCCAGACCACAATCCTGTTGTCCCTATTTCATACGCATGTGATGCGCGCACATAATACCTTGTTTTAATGTTGAGATTTGGGTACTCTCAATTGCAATTATCATGTCATGTACACACCTAATAATCTGTTCTACCACCAACATATGAGTACTCGGAATTAGAATTAGCATTTTGTGTGTGTTCTAACCGGCTGTGGATTGAATAACTACAAGGTACGGAATCTGCTCCTCCTCTTCCCATCCAGCATGTTGGGTTCCTCCTTTCTCCTGATTGTATGGTTTGTGTTTGTTTCAGTTGCTGACCATGTGATTGGCAGGCTAGAGTTTGTTCGGGGTTGTTGGTTGTTATGCTTTTACCTTGGGCAGAAGAGGGCCATCATCACCTTTTCGAGCAGCAAATGCATTGCTTTCATACTTATGTGTTTCGCCCCCTCTATAATCTGGCTATCAAGCGAATGGTGAGTTACAAGTTAACCTTGACCCCATGCACCCCACAAAATCTGGTGCTCGTGCTTTTTCATACTTGATATTGATTTTTGATATTATTGGCACATTCTTACATGAATATCATGTGTCTTCTTTTTTCATAACCTTGTCTCCCTTAAATTGAACTTCTGCTTGCAGATGGCATGCAAACGTTGATGTACCAGATATCAAGGCATTACTACAGGAATATAAATAGCAGACATTGCTTTTGCCTAGCTACGATTCCATCTAGCATTGAGGTATGTTCTTTAACTTCTCTTCTTTAGCTTTTGGTTTTCAATTATGTTACATAGGAAGATTTGTTAACGTTGTTTAAGAAAAGCTAAGAACTACTCATATTATTATGATTGTCGATTCCATTCAATATAAACTATTAGGCAATTCAAATCTCAACGAATATGATATTTCACCACACATGCACTCAACTCCTTCCAAGTTAATAATATGGATTCAATTAGACCACCAGAAAATATTTTACTTGCAGTTCCATTGTTGTAGATATTGTTTTTTCCTGGTTCATTCTAAATTTATTCGTTAGGTAGTCAATCCTTTTCCTTATTATTACTACATTTTGGTCATAGCAAGATTCTTTAATAGCCACCATAGTACTTCTCAAGTTATTTTTTCTATTTCAGACAATAAGAGCATCCCAATCCGTTTCAGCATGTTCTTTCTCTCACAAACTACCACACCAGCTAGCTCATTTATACTCTTGTGGTAGATGACATGCCATGTGTGGTGTTGAATAGTTGCAGCGCAACATGCAGTTGATTTTATGACTGATGGAGTAATAGGTGTTCAAACCAGAATTAGGCATGATTTTGGGATCATACAGTGAAGCTTTCCGGTTCTACCATGTATAGTCTTAAGGTAACTGGATTTAGTACTAGAATTGTAGATACCTACATAAATACAAAAGATGTGTGGATTTTCCTGTTGAAACTGCTTCTGTGAAATAATGTCTCTGGAATGTACATTGCCATTGACGCATTGTTGGTCCTATAACTGCTACTACATTGCTCAATAAGATTGTCACCTCTTTGTTAATATACATCTATTAGCTAGCTCTGCTCCCTCTGCTTTATGACTGAATACTTTCTGTGTATTCTTTTAAAAGGAACTGGCGTTAAGTGCATTTTTAACATCTGGTGCTTATCTGGACTGCAAAAGCACGTTCTAAAGTCCACCTGCAAGATTTGTGCGCACAACACGACAGAGGAGGTGCTCCAAAGGGTTTACGTAAAATGGACGCACACGACAAGCCGAGGCACTCAAACAAAACAAGTGCGCACATGATCGCTTCAAGAGGTGCGCTCGGGGCGCATCCCAGCTTCTAGTGGGGTAATCCAATGTAGAGGGTACTCCTGTGACATGAGGCCGGTGAAAGAACATGCGGTGCCCCCATGTTTGGTTTTGGTAATTGATGACAATCTCTATGGACTAATGGTTGTCTTGAGTTATATTTGAAGGATTTGTCCATAGGCTTTTCTTGAAGTCCATGTGTTGGTTTCAAGGAGTTTATGAGTTGACCAAGGTGCTATTAAGGAATTATCCAAAGATTGGTCATGCGGGTGTTGAGTTTATTGCAAGCATGTCTTGAAGAAGAAGGTTGTGTGATCATTCATGTTTACCTTCAATACATCATCCAAATGAAGAGAGTTGCAAAGATTCAAGGTTGATTAAGACTAAGTCAATAGTGAATCAAGTTGATTAACTCACAAAGCGTAGAAGATGTACCGAGAGGGATCAAGTGATCCCATGGTATGGTAAGCATTGTCCATTGCACTTTGTGTACTAACCCATGGTCTATGTGAGAGTTCTATGTGAGGTTAGGTACGTATCCATGGGCTTGCATCAAGAGGAAGATATCATACAACCCATGGAAAGGATGACATCAAGTGGTGATCGTCATCAAGATTGCCGTGTGCAAGTTCAAGTGGAGCATCACGAAGAGATCAAGTGCTTGAATCTTGCCATCCATTGTGGTCTCAATGGACTTGTGAAGATGAGCCGAAGAGTGGCTCACCCATAGTGGACTATGGGGGAGCAATCATCTAGTCTTCATCGAGCCAACGCAATCAAGAAAGGTGGTCCAACTTGAGGGAGTGAAGATCGTCATCATCTAGCTCAAGTGGACCATGTGCAAGGCAAAGGTTTGCCCTTGATAGGTTTTCTATTTTACCGGTCTCATGGTAGTTGTGGGAGACCGGGTTATAGGATCGATTGCCGTACTATCAAGGGGGGCTCTCGATGAGTTGCTTGATCATATCGTTCGTAGAGAGCTCAAACCATTGCATCCTTGCATCATGTTTATTGGTTCTTGTTTGATTCTCTTTCTGAGTCTTAGAGCTTATGGTCATCTTGATGACAAGCTTGAGTTCATCAAAAACGGAGTTTGCATGCGTCTTCTATGATGTTTTCGGTGTTGGAGGTTTTACCGGTCTTCTCCGAGGAAGGGCTCTCACCATTTTCTTTTGGGACTTTTCTCATTTGCTTATTATTGGTATTTCTTTCAAGATTGTGTTAGCCCTTGTCGCTAGCTTTCCATCAAACTTGGTTTCATCGAATTCGGAGTCCGTTTGCAAAAGTTGTGGCAGTTTTGGTGTTTTGAAAAGGCTGCAGCGGTACTACCGCGAATTGGAGCGGATGTAATTTTTTTACTACTGCTCCAGAGCGGTACTACCGCGGCTCCTAGAGCGGTAGTACCGCTCCGGACCAAAAAACTCGCCCCAAGTCCTGCGGAGGTAGGTACGGAAGTATATTTTTTGTACCGCAAGCAGTAGTACCGCGATCCCTAGCGGTAGTACCGTGAGGACGAGCGGTAGTACCGCTCTGTGCGGGTTGTGAGCATAACGGTTGGATTTTCCCCCAACTATAAAAGGGGGTCTTCTTCCCCATTGAACCTAATCCTTTGAGCTCGTGTTCTTCCCCCATTGTTGACCTTCTTTGAGCTTGGTAACTCTCAATCCCTCCATGGAATCTTGCCAGTTTTTGAGGGAAAAGAGAGAGAGGAGATCTAGATCCACGTTTCCACCAATCACTTTCTCCTCTAAGTGAGGGGAACCCCTTGGATCTAGATCTTGGAGTTCTTCGTGTTCTTCTTTCGTTCTTCCTCTCATTTTCCTCCCTAGCATTAGTTGCTTCGGTGGGATTTGGGAGAGAAGGACTTGGGCACTCCGTGTGCCCTTGCCATTGCATTTGGTGCATCGGTTTGAGTTCTCCACGTGATACGTGGAAGTTACAAGTTGAGAAGCTTATTACTCTTGGGTGCTTGGTGCCCTTGAGCTTGTTCCTCTTGGGTGCTTGGGCGCCCTAGACGGTTGGTGGTGTTCGGAGCTCAATCATTATGGTGTAAAGCTCCGGGCAAGCATCGGGGTCTCCAATTAGGTTGTGGAGATCGCCCCGAGCAATTTGACGGGTTCCGGTGACCGCCCCCAAGGGTTGCCAAAGTGTACGGGTTCGGTGACCGCCCCCAAGGGTCGCCATTTGTATGGGTTCGGTGACCGCCCTCAAGGGTCCCTTAGTGGAATCACGGCATCTTGCATTGTGCGAGGGCGTGAGGAGATTACGGTGGCCCTAGTGGCTTCTTGGGGAGCATTGTGCCTCCACACCGCTCCAAACGGAGATTAGCATCCGCAAGGGTGTGAACTTCGGAATACATCGTCGTCTCCATGTGCCTCGGTTATCTCTTACCCGAGCCCTTTACTTATGCACTTTACTTTGTGATAGCCATATTGTTCTTTGTCATATATCTTGCTATCACATAGTTGCTTATCTTGCTTAGCATAAGTTGTTGGTGCACATAGGTGAGCCTAGTTGTTTTAGGTTTTGTGCTTGACAAATTAACCGTTAGGTTTATTCCGCATTTGTTCAAGCCTCAACCGTAATTATTTTAAAGCGCCTATTCACCCCCCCCCCTCTAGGCGACATCCTCGATCTTTCAGCCGGCTGCTTTCGCATTAGCCCCTTAGCCCACCACAATTTGGACCTGGCAAGACAGCAATGTTACAACACCCAGGTCCAGAGTTGACACCAAACATCCGCACGAGCAACAAACTAACGGTTACCGCCTAAATATGGTGAAAGTTGAATAAAAACTTCGCGAGATTGTCTAAAAAAAGGTTACCCCTTGGGGGCTGCCGCAAGGGTCCATTTTTTGGCTTGCAAGCACGTCAAGTGGTGCGTACAGTCGTCGCCATGTGTCGTGTGCTGGGCACTCCCTCTGGAGTTCAGTTCTTTTCTATTTGTGACGCGTTTTCGGGTATTAGATGAGTTTTGGGGGGGAGTAGGGGGGGGGGGTCTGATTTTCGGTTTTTGCCTAGATTTCCCTAAGTTTGGAGATATATATTTTTTTCTTTCTCTTTTGTGATGCACAAGTGTTCTTGTTGAAAAAAAAAACATATTTGTGCTTCCTCGAGAAGCACAACATGTGCCTCCACGAGAAGCAAATCGATGCTTCTGTGAGAAGAACAACCTTGCTTCCCAGAAAAAAGGAAAAGAACAGTCTATGCTTCCTCAAAAAGTGAACGTCGCAACCATGCTTCCGGGCTCCGCCCTTTTTCTTCATGTTATTTTTCAGTATTCATTTTTTTCAGATTTGGCTTTTATGGATTTTATATTTTTATTATTTTTAGTTTTTCCATAAAAAGATGTCCGTTAAAACATATTAACATGAGATCTAGTTTCGAAAATCTCGCCGCGAGAAATCCAATGGTGACAACAGTTTGGTATTTAGACCCACAGTTCAAGAGATAAAATATTTTCAATAAACAAGTCTACGAGAAAAAAAGGAAAAACTCACAGGTTGGGACAAGTAGCACACATGCAGTGCACCCACTTGACGACACTTAAAAAGGTGGGCAATGACCTTTGCATGGGTTAACCCTTAAGTAGTGATTTCAAACATCCACACCACCATAATTTCACCACCTCCCTAGAGATACTATGCTCACAGGAAATTTATTAAGATAGTAAACTCCCTCGATTTGGAGCCTCCTGTTGTGTCGAGCCTGTGGGGACACTAATTGGTCTGTCTATAAGTGGGTATTGTTGGTTTAGTGTTTTGGGGTTCGTTTTTTCAATCTATGTTTTACTTTTCATTATTTTGCACTTTTTCAGTCATGAACATTTTGAAAAACTGTAAATATTTTTAAAGATACTAACATTTAAAAAAAATCATGAACAAATATTCGCATATTTTAAAGGTTCACAATGATTGAAAATTAGTGAGCATTGTTTTTGTTTAAGAACCTTTTTAAGATTCACATATCTTTTTTAAATCATGGATTTTTTTTAGTTCATGAATATATTTTTTAGAACACCATTGATTTTTAGTCCACAACATGTTTAAAATCTATGGACATCTTTGGGTTTAATGGACTTTTTCAAATAAAAAACTTAGTCTTTTTTGAGCGAGCCGAGAAAAAGCTAAACCAGCGAGTGGTGAGGGGCCGAGTTGAGCAAGCATAAACTTCATAGGACAACCTATTCAGGCGTTATCACAACAATTCTATGTTTAGTTGTGAAATTGATGCTCTCAAGTGGCTCACACAACCATCATCGGCTGACACCGAGGCCGAAACGTGGAGTCAGGACAATCACGCATCAAACAACTCCACTTTCCTCTCATAATGAATATTGTCTCCAGTAGCAATCTACTAGCATGCTAGACAAAAAAACACAGTCATAACATAATTTAAACTTAAGCAAACAGAGATAAAACAAAAACAATACGAGTAGACAAAAATAATTTATTAGAGTTAATTCATGTGAAATATCACGAGTGAACTACCAAAACATCATATATTTAGGAATGGAGGCTAGTAGATAAAAATAGCACTTTAGCAACTTGTAAATTGCCTGAATTTGAAGTTTGGGTAAGTCGGTTTTTTTGGCCATTGATTTTTCCTTTATGGTTCGTGCTGCATTTTTTTTTTCTTCCTGTGCTGCTTGTTGCACCGAGCTTGTTTGTCTTGACTAACCGCATATTTGAGTCAGTCGATTGCCACCGGGCCAAAGCCCGTTAAAAGTGCGATCCAACCTATATCTCTCTCCCTTTGTTTGTTTATTCTGTGGGTATTTTGCTTCATTTTTCTATTTCTGTTTTCTGCTTCTATGTGTTTTCCTTTTTCTTTTTCTCTTTCCTTTATTATTTATATTTTGTTATTTTGTGGGTTGTTGGCCCTCCCCTCTACCTCTTTGTTCTTTTCTGTTTTTGTTTCTTCTTTTTGGGTTATTTAATTATGGTCATTTTGTTTTTCTTTTGTGGAATTTTCGGATGTTAGGACAATGTAAATGTACACGCACAATACTATAAATTATATGAAAATATTGCACTGTTGTATAATTATTATATGCATACGGCAAAATGTGCAATTTCAGTGCAAAGTGGTGTGCAAGTTTTTCTAGTTGTTTTTCTTTTTTATTGTGTAATACCAATGTCACTATTTCATTGTTTCTATCAAACTTTACTATTTATATTTTTAGTTATTGTTTTATTCTTCTTTAAGTTAAGAACAATGCCACAAATTCATTCCTCCTTAGGGTACTTTTTTTGCAAAAGTTTCACTATTCTATGTTTATTCTTGCATATTTGAGAAGTGCAATTTTTGTGTATATTTTGCACAATTTTTTTTATTGTTTGTTTTAGATTTTTTTTGCGTGTAAGTATAAATTCAAGTACTAAATATTAGGCTTGTAAGTTGTAGTAGAATGTGGAATTTGTGTGTGGAATTTTTTGATTTTGGGTCGGTGTAAATGTATACGTACAAATACTATGAAGTACATGGAAATATTGCACTATTATAAAACTATTCTTTGCATACTACAAAATGTGCAATATCAGTGCAAAGTGATGTGCAAGTTTTTTTCCTTTTTAAAGGGTAATATCAATGTCACTAATTGATTTATCCTATAGAACTTCATTATTTCATTTTTAGTTATTGTTTTATGCTTCTTTAAGTTAATAAAAATGCCACTAATTCATTCCTCCTTAGGAAACGTTTTTGCAGAAGTTTCACTATTGTATGCGTATTCTTGCATATTTGAAAAAAGTGCAATTTGTGTGTATATTTTGTGCAAATTTTGTTGTTGTATGTTTTAGATTTGTTTTTGTGTGTGTAAGTATAAATGCAAGTACTAAATAATATGTTTGTATATTATATTAGAATGTAAAAATTGCACTATTATATGCTTATTCTTTGCATATTTCAAAAAATAAAATTTCAGTGGAAGTTTTGAAAGGTTTTCCTTTTCCTTTTTGTTTCTTTTTAAAGGATTTCTTTACTTTTTAGAAACTTCATTATTTTGATTTTTACTTTCTTTCTTCCGGAAGGATAATACCAATGCTATGAATTCATTCTTCCATAGAACATCATATTTTATTTTGTTTTAGTTTTACTTCATTTTTTGATTTTGATTTTGTTTTGATTTATTTGTAAGGATAGTACCGATGTCACTAATCCATTACTCTTAAGAAAACATTTTTTCCTGGAAATCTCACTATTACATGCTAATTTTTCTATAATATCACTATTATATGTTTGTGGTGAGTAGTTGACTGATATTTGTGTAGCCTGTTATGTTCTTTTTATTTTGTTCTTATATGAGCTACGTGGACGGGGTTGTGTTGCATTTGGCCTCCGTATATACATGCATACATACATAGGTATGCTTGTAAATACATATGCGATGTTTTCTCATGTATGCATGTGCCTGTAGACAACAATTAAGTGGATGCATGAGTTGCCTATTAGGCATTGATGTGGTAGCATCATGGAGGGGAGTCGTCCCTGCATGCATTAGCTCCGGTGGTGGCATCATTACTTGCTCTTAATAGGCCCGGCCAAAGAAATTAGTCAACTACATCTTTGTTCTTTTATGTTTTATTTGTGTTTGCTTTGTTTTTTTGTTTTTCTATGGTTAGTTTGTTCTTCTTTTGTGGATTTTTTTGGATGTTATGTCTGTGTAAATGTATACGCGCAATACTATATAGTACATTGAAATATCGCACTATTATACATTATTTTATGCATACTGCAAAATGTGCAATTTCAGTGCAAAGTGGTGTGCAGTTTTTCAAAAGGGTAATGACAATGCCACTAATTCATTTTTTTATAAAACTTCACTATTCTGATTATGGTTTTATTCTTCTTTAAGTTAATAACAATGCCACTAATTCATTCCTCCTTAGGATTTTTTTTGCGAACGTTTCACTATTGTATGCTTATTCTTGCAAATTTCAGAAAAAGCAATTTGTGTGTATATTTTTTGCAAATTCTGTTATTGTCTGTTTCAGATTTTTTTAAGCATAATTGCAACTACTAAATAACATGAGTGTAAATTGTAGTAAAATGTGGAATTAGTGTGTGGAATTTTTGGATGTTGGGTCAGTGTAAATGTATATGTACAAATACTATAAAGTACAAGGAAATACTGCACTGTTAGATAATTATTCTTTGCGTACTGCAATATGTGCAATTTTAGTGCAAAGTGGTGTGCAAGTTTTGTTTTTCTTTTAAAGGGTAATATCAATGTCACTAATTTATTTTCCGATGAAACTTCATTATTTTTACTTTTTAGTTATTGTTTTATTCTTCTTTAAGTTAATAACAATGCCACTAATTCATTCCTCCCGTGGAAACTTTTTTACGAAAGTTTCATTATTGTATGCTTGTTCTTGCATATTTGGAAAAAGTGCAATTTGTGTGTATATTCTAGGAAAATTTTGTTATTGTTTGTTTCAGATTTGTTTCTATGTGTGTAAGTATAAATGCAAGTACTAAATAATATGTTTGTATATTATAGTAGAATGTGAAAATTGCACTAGTGTGTGCTAATTCTTTGCATATTTAAAAAAAATGCAATTTCAGTGCAAGTATTGAAAGGTTTTTCTTTTTCATTTTCTTTCTATTTAAAGGGTATAATTTCTTTTCAGAAAACTTCAGTATTTTGATTTTTTGAATTTTTTATTTTCTTTCTTCTTAAAGGGTAATACCAATGCCACGAATTCATTCTTTCATAGAACTTATTTTTTGATACTATAAAGAACTTATTTTATTATTATTTTAGTTCTACTTCATTTTTATTTTATTTTTAGTTTTCAATTTTTTTGTTTTGTAAGGATAACACCGATGTTAGTAATCCATTATTCTTTAGAAAACACGTTTTTTTGTGGAAATCTCACTATTATACACTCTTTTTTTCTATAATCTCACTATTATATATTTGTGGTGAGTAGTTGACACATATTTATGTAGCCTGTTATATTCTCTTTATCCTTTTTTATATGCTACGGGGGATATGTTGCATTTGGCCTCCGCATATATGTGCATACATACATAAGTATGCTTGTAATATACAGTTACATATGGTGCTGTTCTCCATGTATGGATGCCCTGTAGATAACAATTAATTAAGTGGATGTACGAGTTGCCTATTAGGCATTGATGCAGCAACATCATGGAGGGGAGTCGTCCTTGCATGCATTAGTTCTGGCAGTGGCGTCATTACTTGCTCCTAATAGGCGCGGCCCAATGAAATCAGTCAACTTCCTGTTTGTTCTTTTATTTTTTTATTTGTTCTTGCTTTGGTTTTTTGTTCTTCTTGATTGTCTGTTTTTTGTGTGTGGAATTTTTGGATGTTAGCTCAGTGTAAATGTATAAGCACAATACTATAAAGTAGATGGACATATCGCACTATTCTATAATTATTCTATGCATATTTCAAAAATGTGCAATTTCAATGCAAAGTGGTGTGCAAGTTTTTTAATTATTTACTTTTTTAAAGGATAATAACAGTGGCCCTAATTTATTTTTTGTAACAAAACTTCATTATTTTGATTTTGAGGTATTTTTTAATTAATTGTTCTTTAAGTTAATAAAAATGTCACTAATTCATTCCTCCTTAGAAAACTTTTTTGCGAAAGTTTCACAATCGTATGCTTATTCTTGCATATTTGAGAAAAGCGCAATTTGCGTGTATATTTTGTGCAAATTTTGTTATTGTAAGTTTTAGAATTTTTTTAGCGTAAGCATAAATGCAAGTACTAAATAATATGTGTGTAAATTGTAGAAGGATGAGCAATTTGTGTGTGGAATTTTTGGATGTTGGGTCAGTGTAAATGAATACGTACAAATACTATAAAGTACATGGAAAGATTGCACTATTATATAATTATTCTTTGCCTGCTGCTAAATGTGCAATTTCAGTGCAAAGTGGCGTGCACGTTTTTTTCCCTTTTAAAAGGTAATATCAATGTCAATAGTTCATTTTTTTTCTATGAAACTTCATTATTTTCATTTTAATTATTTTTTATTTTCGTTAAGTTAATAACAATGCAATTAATTCATTCCTCCTTTTTGCGAAAGTTTCACCATTGTATGCTTATTCTTGCATATTTGAAAAAAGTGCAACTTGTGTGTATAGTTTGTGCAAATTTTGTTATTGTTTGGTTTAGATTTGTTTCTGTGTGTGTAAGTATAAATGCAAGTACTAAATAATATGTTTGTATATTATAGTAGCATCTGAAAATAGCACTGGTGTGTGCTTATTCTTTGCATATTAAAAAAATGCAACATGTTCTGAAAGGTTTTCATTTTTCATTTTGTTTCTTTTTAAAGGGTATCGTTTCTATTCAGAAAACTTCATTAATTTGAATTTTTTTATTTTCTTTCTCCTGAAAGGGTAATACCAATGCCACGAATTCATTCTTCTATAGAACTTCATTTTTTTTACTTCATTTTTTGATTTTGTTTTAGTTTTCATTTTTCCTTTCTTTTGTAAGGATAACACCGATATCACTAATCCGTTACTCTTTAGAAAACACTTGTTGTGTGTGGAAATCTCACTTTTATATGTTTGTGGTGAGTAGTTGACTGATATTTGTGTAGCCTGTTATGTTCTTTGTCTTTCTTTATATGGGCTATGTGGACGGGGATGTGTTGCATATTGGCCTCCGCATATACGTGCATACATACATAGGTATGCTTGTACTACCTCCGTCCTGATTTATTAGTCCCCTTTGTAATTTGTGCTAAATTTTGATCAAAGTTTTAACTGACAAAATATTAGTGCATGCTAATAAAAATTATATCGTTGGATTCGTATTTAAGCATAGTTTTCAATGACATAATTTTTAGTGACATGCATGAATATTTTGTTACTTAAATTTATGGTCAAAGTTTGGCACAGATTACAATGGGGACCAATAAACCAGGACAGATGTTGTAATATACAGTTACATATGGCGTTGGTTTTCTACGTATCCATGCGCCTGTAGATAACAATTAAGTGGATGTATGAATTGCTTATTAGTCATTGATGCGGCTGCATCATGGAGGGGAGTCGTCCTTGCATACATTAGGTCTGGCGGTGGCGTCATTACATGCTCCTCATAGGCACGGCCCAAGGAAATCGCAAAGAGGCAAAAGGTGACTGGCCCAAAAATGATATTCAGTCGATTGACATGTAGTCAATCCCTAAAAAGAGTTAATTCCATGAGTGAAAATGGCGTGTTAGCCTCTAGTAATACACAAATTATGGTGTTAGACATGACTTTGTACAGATACCACATAGAAGTGAGTGATAAGCAAGTGACCAATCACAATGTCAAAACAAGAAGCAAGTAATTAATCACATAGTACTATCAGAGACGTCGCTTTATTTTTCATAAACGAATATCGATCACACAACACACACTCAGAGTAGTATTACGCGATATGCTTACTTTTGTGCTTCTTAGAAGCGGTAACACATACCACATGAGTAGATTTTACATAATAACAAAGCGGGGATCTTTGACCATTGGATACATTGGTAGGTTGGCAAGTACTGTAGTATAGGAGTATTATTTAGGTTCGCCGTATCGTCGATCGACACGCCGGTTGTAGTCGAGCATCTAGACGAGGGAGAAAGGCAATGGGATGATGTTAAGGATGCCACCGAGGAGGCCGCCCACGATCTGGCCGATGAGGCCAATTAGGCCGCCAAGGCCCCCGAGGCCGCCGCCGCCGCTGCCACTGCCACTGTCAATACCCAGGAGCTGCACGGGTGCGGTCAGCGTCCCGGTGACGCTGGCCAGGGACGCGTTGCAGGCGGCTAGCGGGGTGACCACCACCACCTTGCACTGGTTGCCGAGCAGAGGGGTGAGCAGCGACGAGGTGGCCGGGCCCATGTTCATGGTGTACGTTCCGCTGCGGTCGGCAGTGGCGCTGGCCATCACATCACGGCCGCACACCATCTGCACGGCGGCGTCTGTCGCGAGCAAAGAAGCAAAGCAAATGTAAGACGGGAAGGTAGCCATGGCATCCATATCCAAGCAAGAGGATAGCAGAGGTCCTTACTCGGGAAGGGCGGAACCGCAGCCACGTTGATGGAGTTCCCGGCGCTGCATGGCACCACGCCGGTGACGAGTGCCACTGGAGGCTGCTTGCCCGCCTCCGCACCGTGCGGCGCCTGGCTGACAGCGAGGACCAGGAGGGCGGCGAGAAGAAGGCTCTTGGTTGCCATTGGCTTGGATCCGCTCGATCGATCTCTCTGTTGTATGTGTGAGAGGATGTTGTGCTGTGCTGAGTGTGGTGCATGGATTCCCCTTTTATAGGCTTGCGAGGAGGCCAAGTTGCCGCGGTTTAGCACGACTAGGTAGCCGCAACGCTTGCTGGTTGCTCTTGTTCACGGTGCGCATGCTTGCAGTGTTGTGGCTGCGCACGCTGCCGTCCGCGTCGGCCGTAGGAAGGATCCAAAGTTCCAAGCAACTTAGCCCAAACGCGCGCATGCTCCAAAGCAGCAGCAAAAATCTCCATCAGCTCAGTTCACGGGCCAGAGATTTTTGATGGCGAGAGCTACGAGGGCGTGGGCACGCCGGCCTTATTATTGCCAAATGATGAATGGAGCCAGTTTAGAGGGATCAAGCAACGGATAGCATGCATGCGCATCGCGTAGCGTACTCCTCCAGCTTAGCAAGATAGGCTAGGGCGCGCGCGTGATCCGTGGGCGTGCTGGATTGGTGCATGCCTGTGGACTTAATTAATGATTTTTGGTTCATGCAGAAGAATGGAGAAAGAGAAACCATATATAGCGACGTCCTTGTCAGGAAGAAAAACGAGGATCCTCCCAACGGCCCAACCGGCCAGGCTTCCTGTGGGCTTTTGCAGCCGGCCAGTCCTACTACACTGAGCGCTACTCTCTCTTTTAGTAAAAATTCAGGTGATTCGTTATGGGCCTGGTAAGGACAGTCAAATTTTCGGTGTTATTTAATGGTAAGAAGTTACAAGAGTTTCAACCTTCACGTGAAATACGTCAGGGAGACCAATTTCCCCATATTTATTCTTGATAGCAGCAGAGGGTCTTCCGTGCCTTTTAAAATCTATTGACGAGTCATCCAATCTGAATGGAATACAGGTTGCTACTACAGCTCCCCCAGTAAACCATTTACTATTCGCTGATGACAGCCTGCTGTTCTTCAAGGTGTTGAACACTTATTGTCAAGCATCGGGACAATGGATAAACAATGAAAAGTCATCAATATTTTTCAATAAGGGTTGTCATGATAGTGTGAGACAGGAAATAAAAACCTTGCTGCATGTGCCAAATGAGGCATTGAGTGCCAAATATCTTGGGATGCCGACAGAAGTGGGGGCTTCAAAGAATGGGGCTTTCAAATATTTAAAGGATTATTTATGGAGCAAAGTTCAGGGATGGATTGAGAAAACTTTATCAACGGCAGGCAAGGAGGTGTTGGTCAAATCGGTAGCCCAAGCAATACAAGTTTTTTCTATGTCCTGTTTTAAGTTGCCTAGGGGATTGTGTGAGCACTTGAATATGTTGATCCGTAGATTTTGGTGGGGCTGCAAAGATGGACGTCATAAACCAAATTGGGTATCCTGGGAATCAATGACCCAACCTAAAAGTATGGGTGGCTTGGGCTTTAAAGATTTTGAGTTATTCAACTTGGTAATGCTAGCAAAGCAAGCATGGAGGCTTCTTCGATGCCTAGATTCGCTGAATGCAAGAATTCTCAAGAGTGTTTATTTCCCCAACGATTGTATTCTTAATGCAGAGTTGGGTAGTCATCCGAGCCAAATTTGGCGTGCGATTATTGAAGGTCGTGACATACTGAAACAGGGCTTAACAAGGACAATTGGCAATGGAGAAAGTGCCAACATTTGATCGGACAACGGGATACCGAGGAAGGAGATGTTGAGACCATACGGGAGTCGTCAGAACAATCCACCGCTAATGTTTCTGAACTTACTGATCATACATCGGCGGTTTGGTACATGGACAGACTTCAGGAAATATGCCTCCCAATTGATATTCCATCCATATTAAGTATATCTCTGTGTACTACAAACATACAGGATACATGGTCCTGGTTCTTCGAGAAAAATGGTTGTTTCTCAGTAAGATCAGCCTATAAAATGATGTTGGACAAGAAATTTAGAAGGGAGGTTTGGCTTGATGGAGCTGTCGGTTCCTCGAGCAATGAGTGGGACGTGGACTCATGGAAAATGCTATGGAAAACTCCTGTCCCAAGGAAGATATGGATGTTCCTTTGGAGACTTGCTAAACACTCATTGCCCATGGAGGATGTACGAGCTCATAGGAAGATGGCGCCATCTAGCACCTGCGGTTTGTGTGGCGCAGAGGACTCATGGAGGCATTCTTTGCTTAAGTGTTCGATGTCGAGGTGCATATGGGCCTTGGTGGATGGAGATTTGGCGGAACATTTATGTGAAACCATGGGGCCAAGCGCGAAACAATGGTTATTTCGATGATCGAGACATTATCTCATGCCGCTTTTGTTCGCCTAGCAGTCACCCTATGGGACATTTGGTGGGCTTGTCATAAGGCAATCCACGAAGAAATATACCAGAGTCCGTCTTCGACACATCTATTCATCAACAGGTTCCTGGCTGACCTTGAGCTATTGCCAAAAAAATTAGAAAGGACTGTCCCTCTGTTAAGAGGAGGACAGATCGCCCCAAGGCACCACCTTCTGGTTTCTCAAAGATACATGTAGATGCGCGGTGTCCAAACTACACAAACGGGTGCAGCAGCAACACTATGTAGGGACAGCTCGGGCAACTATGTTGGTACCTCTGCGCTAGTCATACATGGAATAACAGATCCGGCGGTCTTGGAGACTATTGCATGCAGAGAAGGGTTGTCTCTTGCGCAAGATTTCATGCTGCGGAATTTGGTTCTCGCTTCTGATTCCAAGCAGGTGGTTGAAGATATCCAGAAAGCAAGTAGAGGAGATCATGGAGCCATAATCAGCGAGATTAGACAACGTCTCTTTATTATTTAATTGTAATATAACTTTTGAAGGTAGAGCCGCCAATAGGGATGCCGATAGGTTAGCCAAGTTTGCTCAATCATTAGATCAGGGACGCCACGTCTGGTTTGGCGCTCCACATGATCCGTTTTGTATCCCACGCCATGTGGTCTTTGAGTAATAAAACTTGGTTTTAACCCCTCAAAAAAAGCAAAAACTCAGGTTCCCAACAAGATTCATGTTTTTCTATGGCATTTGCGAGGGGGTCGATTCCTACATAGGAACTTTTGCATCACCGGAACATGGCGACCTCGCCGACGTGCTTGCCATGTGGCGCAGCTGACTCATGGAGGCATGCACTGCTCGAGTGCACCATGTCTAGGAGTGTTTGGGCTCTATCCTCGGAGTCTCTTGTGGAGCAGATGAGCATGGATGTGAATGCAAGTGCCAAGCAATGGCTTTTTAAAATGCAGAGTTTATTATCTCACGATGATTTTACAAGGCTGGGAGTTACACTATGGGCAATATGGAGTTCCAGGAGGAAAGTGATTCATGAAGATATCCACCAGACACCCTTATATTAGCTGCCAATGCCTTTGTAATCTCTTTTATTAATGACCTGTAGACTCTAAAGAAGCCATCAAGTGAAGCAGTAAGAGTTGCCCCAGTTCGGCCAAATCGATGGATTGCGCCGCTGGATAACATGGGCAAAATCAATGTAGATGCAGCACTTAGGCAGAACACCTCGTTCGGATCTGTTGCAGCTGTTTGTAGGGACCAAAACGGGCTCTTCATGGGGGCATCGACGCTGACCTTAACGGGAATTGATGATCCCACAACCTTGGAATCACTTGCTATGGCGGATGTCCTCTATGAACCGAGGATTCACTTAGCGTCGGATTGCAAGATCATCATTGATGATATCAAGCAGAGGAGTGTTGCCGTGTATGGAGCTATCATTTGAGAAATTTTGGATAGATCTAGATATTTTACTTCTTGCAGTTTTAGCCATGAATTTAGGAGTTCGAATATCGAAGCTCACAATTTAGCAAACCATGCTCTATCACTGGGGATCGGCCGCCATGTTTGGTTAGCAAACCCGGGTGATCTTTCTTTCCTCCCTATAAACATTGTGACAACATAAATAAAAGCTTCGTGAGATTGTCTCAAAAAAAGTAAGAGGGCTGGGTCACAAACTCGTGATCACTGCGTTTATTGCCTCAATAAGGTTATTGGGCCATTCCACGCTGCCAGATCTGTGCGGGTGCCCGGACGGATTTCCTCCGTCGTCAATGATGCTTGGGTCGCGGGCACAGCCGGCTCCGCCTCTCTGTGTTGGTTTTCGTCCCGCTCTCGCTGGCTCGCGAGCGATGGGCCAGGCTGGTGGAGGCGTGTCGCAAACCAGCTGAGATAACAAGCTTCGTTGTCTCACATGAACGCGGGTTACAGGAAATATCATCTCCTACAGATCTAACATCCCTCCCTAGAGATCCTAAGCATTGGATAGAAATGTTCAAAAATTTAAAAAAATCAGAAATTGTTAGCGTTTCAAAAAATGTTCGAGAGTTGAATATTTGTTCGGATTTCAAACAAAATGTTTGAACATGTCAATCGATGCTCCTGTTTTCAAAAAATTGTTCAGAATTCCAAAAATTGTTCGAGTTTCTATACTTTTCCAATTTCAAAAAATGTCCCCATTTTCAAATCTTCTTTGTATCTTCAAGAAATGTTCGGTTTGAGTTTTGAGAAAAGTTTAAATTGGGAACATTTTTTTGACATTTCTGCAATATTTCGAAAAACATGAACATTTCATAAAAAAGGGAACAAATTTATGCAAACATGAACTTTTTCTGCAAAAACAGAATTATTTTTCAAAAATGCGAACATTTTTCAAATTTTGAAAAAAAATTTAAAACCCCAAACAATTCGTTAACATTTTTGTAAGTGCAAACATTATTGAATTTTTGAACATTTTTTGAAATTGCGAACATTTTTTAAAAGCAAATAATTTTTGAATTTCCCAAAATGTTTTGAAAACAATAACATTATTGTAATTTTGAAGGAAAAAATTGTATCCGGGACCATGTTTTAAAATTCTTGAACTTTTTGTAAACAGAATATTTTTTGAAATTATGAACAAATTTCGAAAAATAGAACATTTTTTGAACTTTCAAAACATTACTTACAAATTTCAAACTACTTTTAAAAGAAAAAACTTGAAATTTAAATGGGAAAAAGAAAAAAAACATAAACTTTAAAAGAAAAAGAAGAAAAATGAATACTTTAAAAAGAAACAGAAAAAATTAAAGGAACAAAAGAAAAAAGTGAACAAAAAAACTAAAAGAAAAAACAGATAAAATTGTCAGAGAACCTTCTAGAAGTTTCCTAAACCGGTAAAAGCACACAGGAACCTGTTAGAAGGTTCCCAAAACCGAACAAAACATTTCAGTAACTGGACCAGCCCAGTATGCTCGTTCCGTATGTGTTTGCTCCACATTATGACGCAGCGAGCGTCAAATAGGGATTTCCTCTGGGTTGCTTGCATCAGCCAGTGATGGTGCGTGCGCCCGAAGCAGCGTGTTGCATTGCGTGTGCCGGTTCGTCCGCTTGTCGGGTTGGGACGACTCAACTGTCTATTCAGTTGTTGGCCTACGCCGGACTAGGTTGTGACGGGAGCCTCTCCTGTGTTCCTGGGCCGGTGCAGTTGTTAGGGCATCTTCTATGGTGACCCGTAAATTTTCTCCTGTATCTACGGATGGCGGACTTCGTTCCGGACACAGATATGGAAGGTAGCCATCCAACCGTAGCTGCATATATTTTCACTACAACTAGAAACAACAAGACAAAATTCGTTCAAACAAGTCTGGATTTCATATAAATATGCCGGATATCATATAAACATGATGGCGTTCATTATAATTACATCAAAGTGGTGTTGGTCGGCTCTAGAGTATAATTAATACCCAATCTAAATGATCGCCGGCATCCGGTCTCCGCGTCCGGCCATCAGCCCCGAGAACTGAAACTTCACCATCTCTAGTTCCGCCTCAACGCTTTCCAGCTCCGCCTCCGGAGACCCGGGAACTAAAGTTGTCCGCCTCCATGTCACCGCCAAGCGACTAATCGGCCGCCGATGTTGAGCCCACCAAGCTTGGCATCAACGGGAGGGGAGGAGCGGTTGCCTTCCTGGAGCCAGAGCGGCGGCGACCTACCGTGCACTAGTCTTCCTTGCTATCGGCGGTGCCCGCAGACGTGTCGGCTTCTTCATGGTCGTGACGATGGGGCGCGGCCTCGGCGTTGTCTCCTCCTCCTTCTCGTCAGTCTCGCCAAACAAAGCCTCGCCCGCCTCATCGACGCACTCCTTGCCGGCAGCCGCCACCTCCGCCACCCACTGGTGGTACCGCCAGTGAGCGATGCGGATCTCGCAGGTGGAGCGGTAGGACTCGAGCAGCGCCTCCTGCTCACCATGTTCGCGTCCCGCGCGACCACCCTGCCAGCGGCAAGCTGCTGCTCCGCCTGTAGATGCTCCTGGAGGAAGTGGTGGTCGTAGGCGGCGTCGGTCTGCACCTCCCAAAACTGCTCCTCCCGCTCCTCCCGCGCCATGTCCATGTAATAGGCACGGTCCTCGCCGATGGTCATGGTGCAATGCATCAGTGAATGTGGCGCGGGGGAGGAGGCTGTCCAATACAAAACCGCGTTAGAGGATTTTCGCGGTCCGGACAACGCGATCCGGACGCATATAGGACATTTGCGAGTGAGCATTGGTGATGCCCTTACCGCCTATCACAGTGAGTTTGCACTGTGCGTGGGCTGGTGCCCAATACTTGTATGCCCTCCTTTTGCTTACTTCGCATCTTCGTCACGTTTGCCCCGGCCCCATTTGTGATAAGCGAGTAATTAACCAATCACAATGCCAAAAAAAGAAGCAGATAAACAATCGCATATAGAATCACATACGTAACTTTATTTTTCATAGACGAACATCGATCACACGACATGAAGTATTACGCGATATGCTTACTTTTGTGCTTCTTAGAAGCCGTAACACATACCACATGACTAGATTTTACATAATAAAGCGGGGACAGTTGACCATTAAGTACATCGATAGGTTGGCACATATTTAGGTTCGTCATTTCGTCGCTCGACTCACCAGTGGTATTCAAGCATCTAGACGACGGAGGAGGGCTAAGGAAGAAAAGTGATGGCCAAGCTAATGACTTAGCCTTTTTTTTATTTTAGTGATCCAAAATCATATTTAGTCTATAGGCATTGCCGTCACTATCAAATGGGTATGATGTTGCCAAGCTATGTTTCTTCCTTTTTGTGCTTAAATATCAAACTCCAATATCCTCAATGTACGTTCGTTTCTTTACTATATCTACCGACGGTTTCACACTTTGAAGCTTTCAAACTCTTCCTGTCCGTGCCGGAAAGATGTTCATCCAAATATGGTCGATCGTTGTAGACCCTAGTTGTTCGGGGCTGCCAGCCATTCCACTCGGAATCACCGAACACTTTGGCAAATTGTTTCCCTCTAGGAATTTCCTAAGACCATCGCCTGGAATTTCACAAGCGGTATTAGAGGTTGTGCCACTTGCGAGGATGTCCACTCCGAGCCTCTCAACACCTTTTGGTTAGACCATCCGAGTTAATTGAAAGTTGCCACATTTAGCATTGTTCGGAGCCTCTGTTGTGTTAAAAAAAGTGTGTAATGATCAGATTTTTGTACAGCGTATGAATACCCCCACAAATACCATTAGTTCACTAGAAGAAAATTCCACTCATATCGTATCTTCTGAGACGGAATGTCACCTACTTGTGTTGATTTCAAAGAGATTTCCACTCCAACCATCAAGATAAGTCTTTGAGATATAATTACCTCTTTGCTTCCCACACCACTCCAATCAAAAGCGATATCTTGATGGGGTTCGAGTGTGGAGGATACTATATTTTGAAGCACAAGACTAAGGGATTCGTCATAATCAACCTCAATCTTATTACTTCTAGAGGGTGGGCACCTCTTAGATCGGCTAGGTGCTTGGGAATCTTCTAGCTTGTAAGGGCTTGGGGACTGCCTATTTCATTATGATCTACACCAAGTGAGGCTATTCCTTCATGGTTCTATGCCATTATGACCTAAGTTGTTTGCTCCTTCGTGGACCCTTAGTGGGTGATTTTCCTTCATGGACTAGTTCCTTGGTAGAAGTCGCAACCTTGATCTTCATGATCTTAGAACCTTCGCGGTTTGAAGGTTCCATCAACTTGGAGTAGGATAGCGCAAACTATTCGAACCACGAGTAAACAAATCTCCACCAAGCCAACTCGTGTTTGCATTTCTTTTACTCTACTCTTATTTGTACTCTTTGTAATTCTCTACTTTCCTGCTATACCTGAAGGAAATATGCCCTAGAGGCAATAATAAAGTTATTATTTATTTCCTTATTTCATGATAAATGTTTATTATTCATGCTAGAATTGTATTAACCAGAAACTTAGTACATGTGTGAATATATAGACAAAATATAGTGTCCCTAGTATGCCTCTACTTGACTAGCTTGTTAATCAAAAATGGTTATGTTTCCTAACCATAGACATGTGTTGTCATTTGATAAACGGGATCACATCATTAGGAGAATGATGTGATGGACATGACCCATCCGTTAGCTTAGCATTATGATCGTTACAGTTTCATTGCTACTGCTTTCTTCATGACTTATACATGTTCCTTAGACTATGAGATTATGCAACTCCCGAATACCGGAGGAACACCTTGTGTGCTATCAAACATCACAACGTAACTGGATGATTATAAAGATGCTCTACAGGTGTCTCCAAAGGTATTTGTTGGGTTGGCATAGATCGAGATTAGGATTTGTCACTCCGTGTTTCAGAGAGGTATCTCTGGGCCCTCTCGGTAATGCTCATCACTATAATCCTTGCAAGCAATGTGACTAATGAGTTAGTTGCAGGATGAAGCATTACGGAATGAGTAAAGAGACTTTCCAGTAACGAGATTGAACTAGGTATGATAATACCGACGATCGAATCTCGGGCAAGTAACATACCGATGACAAAGGGAACAACGTATGTTGTTATGCGGTTTGACCGATAAAGATCTTGGTAGAATATGTAGGAGCCCATATGAGCATCCAAGTTCCGCTATTGGTTATTGATCGGAGATATGTCTCGGTCATGTCTACATAGTTCTCGAACCCGTAGGGTCCACACGCTTAACGTTCGATGACAATTTGTATTATGAGTTATGTGATTTGATGACCGAAGTTTGTTCAGAGTTCCGGATGAGATCACGGACGTAACGAGGAGTCTCGAAATGGTCGAGACATAAAGATTCATATATTGGAAGGTTGCATTTGGACATCGGAATGGTTCCGAGTGGTTCGGGCATTTTTCCGGAGTACCGGGAGGTTACGGGAACCCCCCGGGGGAAGTAATGGGCCTATTGGGCCTTATTGGAGGAGAGGAGAGAGGCCACAAGGGAGGGGCGTGCCCTCGCCTTGCCCAAACCGAATTGGACTAGGGAAGGGGGCGCCCCCCACCCCTCTTTCTTCTCCCTCTCTCTCCCTTCCCTTTTCCTCCGGTGGAAGAAAGGAAAAAAGGGGGGGGGGCAATTCCTACTTGGACTAGGAGTCCAAGTAGGACTCCCCCCTGGCACGCCCAACATGGCCGGCCTCCTCTCTTCCTCCTCCTTTATATACGTGGACAGGGGGGCACCCCATAATGACACAAGTTGATCTTTTAGCCGTGTGCGGTGCCCACCTCCATAGTTACACACCTCGGTCATATCGTCGTAGTGCTTAGGCGAAGCCCTGCGCCGGTAACTTCATTATCACCGTCACCACATCGTCGTGCTGACGGAACTCTCCCTCAGCCTCAGCTGGATCTAGAGTTCAAGGGACGTCACCGAGCTGAACGCGTGCAGATCGCGGAGGTGCCGTGCATTCGGTACTTGATCGGTTGGATCGCGAAGACGTTTGGTTACATCAACCGCGTTACATAACGCTTCCATTTTAGGTCTACGAGGGTACCTGGACACACTCTCCCCCTCGTTGCTATGCATCACCTAGATAGATCTTGCGTGATCGTAGGAAATTTTTTGAATACTGCGTTCCCCAAGAATACCCTATCAGATTTGCTTTTGTAGGTTGCTTGATATATGATATGTCTCAAACATATCTATATTTTTGACCATTTCATGCGATTATATTATCACTTTTATATACTTTTATAGCAATTTATATTATTTTGACGGACTAACCTATTAGTTTAGTGCCTAGTGCAATTCCTGTTCTCTGGTTGTTTTTGGTTTAGCATGAAATCAATATTTATGGAGGCCAAAATAAGTTGCCGATTTAATATAATTTTTTGGGCGGCAAGGAACACATGAAGCTTCGAGCCATCTCGAGAGGAGCTGCCAGGGACCCACACGGGTACCCTGCACAGCCAGGGAGGCATGCCAATTGCCCGTGTGGTCTCTCCGCACCATCTTAGTCCAATTCCACACTGTCATAATTCCCTATAAATATAGAAATTATTCGTCGTACCTCGAGAAGAATTTTATCACCGCCGCAAGTCTCTGTTCCACGAAGATCCCATATTGAGGCCTTTTCCGAAGCTCCACCGAAGGGGGAAGCCATTATCAGAGCGATCTTCCTCAACCTTGATGCCTCCATGACCATGTGTGAGTAGTTTTGTTAGGACCTACTGGTCCATAGTAGTAGCTATAGGGTTCTCTCTCTTTTTGGGTCTTTAATACCATGTTCTCATTCTTGGTCTAGATCAATCCAATGTAATTTGTGTGTATTTGTTGGACATGATGAATTGTCACTTTATGATCAGATTGGTTATTGAAATCAACTGAATGTTTTGAGGTTTTGTTGCTGCATAATTAAATAGCTTTGTATGCTCTTTGTTGCAGCATAATCTTGTGGTGCTCTAACCCAGTGACAATAAGGGTCAAGACACGTATTGTATTGTTGCCACTAAGGATAAAATGATGGGGTTTTATATATTTATTGACTTCTTCTTGTCTATATTATGCCATCTTTTTTATTGTGACACTATCTTTCTTGCAAACTCAATGCCTCGAGATGCATGTTGGATAGCGGTTTCGAGGTGGAGTATTAGTAGTAGATGTAGTTGGCACGAATGTAATGCCGATATGAGATTACGCCATAAATGATCATAGTCATGAATATTGCAATTCAGTCAATTGCCCAACTTTAATTTGTTTACCATGCTACTAGTGAACCTATGCCCCCTTGGTTTATTCTCCATTAATAAATTCTTGTACACAATTTACTCTTTTTATTTTCCGTGCTATTTTACCACTATCTATCTCTATAATTTTCTTTTAATCTTGTAATTACCAAGGCAAGGGGTTTGACAACCCTCTTGCCACGTTGGGTGCAAGTTTGAATCTTGTTTGTGTGTAGGTGTTGTTTATATTGTTAGCATGGAAGCTTTCTACTGGATTGATAATCTTTGTTCTCTAACCGAAGGAAATACTTTGCTGTTGTTCTACATCATCCTTCCTCTTTGGGGGAAACCCAATAACTCCTAGGGGAGTCAACATACTACTGTAGAAAAGCTTAAAATTGTAAGGAAACTAAAAGTTGACAAGCAGTCCCCTTTGTTAATGGTAGTCTATTCAACCCCTCCAGACTATGTTAAATGATGCCACACTTGTGTGGCACTCTTCCTATCCTAGGCTGGTTTTGGTCGTCTTCGAGCCACGGATCGTCGACTCTTTCTTAACGATCCTTAGGTCATTTTAAATTCGTATGTGTCCCATGTATGGTTTGTATCTTTCTTTAGCATCGTATCTTCTTCCTTGATACACATGCACCTCTTCTACATGATTCAGAAAAAAAAACACCCGCAAAAAAATCACTGACCTGTGTCAGGCAAACCACGAGCAAAACATAAATCAAGCAAAAGATAGACCAAGTTTAGACATATGGTAACAATGTAAGAAAACAAATTAAGAAGACACTAAACAACAAACAAAGCTTTTTTATATAGAAGGGGCGAGACACATTACAAAGCTATTGCTATATTTTGGAGGTCTAAATTACACGAGTGTAAACTATGTACACAACGTGATTCTGTTCTCTTGTGGTATTATCACATAAAATGAATAAATTTCCTCTATTTTCATCCATATGTAAGGGATGGCTTGATGTACATGCACATCGGTGGATCGATTCTCATGATGGACAGCACCGCAGAAGGTACACTCCACATACCATCACCACATATCAAACCAGAAGCAACCGCACCTGCAAAGTCCTCGGACTCCTTACGATTCACCCTCTCCCAGACAAACAAGATAACAGTCCCAACAAACATGTCAATCGCAAAGTATGCCCCAATGTAAAATGGAACAACCATGGCCATAGGGAGTGGGATGAATTTGGACACACTTTTTGGGGTGATGTCTCGCATGAGGTTGATTGCTATGGCTACAAAGAAGAAGACAAAGCAGATTGCGAGGCAATTTTGTGGCAGCACTGAGAATCCCTCGACACCCATGATTGATATCTCACGATAGATAGCAGCATATGGAGCTTTGAACATGCCATCAGGATTTCCAATATCGAAGGCCACCCAGTAAAGCCAAAATGTGAGGGGAGCAATGACACAACCAAGGGCAGTTCCAATCAACTGTGACGCAAACATAGATCTTGGCGAAGTGAGGGTGAGGTAACCTGTCTTGATGTCCTGCATGAGATCTCCAGTTGTGGATACTATGGACATCATAACACCACATGCTGCTAAGCCTGCAATCACACCACCATGATGGCCAACCCATGAGGCAAAAATGAAAAGACCAATCTTTCCATATGTGGATGCAAGGCTCCAGTTTGTTAGGCCGGTGCCGTATGAGTTGCAGAAGGCGAGTAGAGGAGCAACAACATAGGCAGAGAGGACAAGGTACCACTTGAGCTGTGAGAACATTATCGGTACAATTGCAGTTGAAATTGCTGCAAGGCCCACATAAGTAGATCCTGCCAACCAAGGAGGGATCTTGTCTTTTACAAACACCTCATTTAGCAGCTTTTCCTTGGCTGGTAATTTGGAAATTTCATCACCTACAATAATAAATGGAAAACAAAATGAGAGACATAATATATGATATGTTGGTAGGTCTAGTGCGTAGAATAAGAACATGACATTACCATCCTGAACCCAAACAAGGGGAAGCCTTCCTTGGTTAGATCGTGCATTCATTGTTTCCTTTGTAGTAGAATAAATGATTTTGGCAAGTTTATAAATACCATCCCCAAGTATCAGGGATATGGATACAAAAACCTGAAAGGGTGCACACACAACTTAGTTTTTGTTGGACATAATGTTGGCAAAGACTGGTCGGTTAATGGACAAAGAATAATTAGGATGTTAATGACATAGATGACCCATATATATGTTCTTGAACTCTTCATGGTTCTCATAGATTACGACAACTATGCCCATTGAAGAAATGCATTAAAGAGACTCATATATTCACAGAAAAAACAACTTGCAGATTTATTGGGTTTATTTAGTATGGAGAAAAAGAAGTGACTTTATTTTGTCAAACCTGGTAAATACTAATTCATGAACTTATTCATTTTCTTAGACTGATTCATTATACCTCGATCTATTGTTAGAGTTGAGTTGATAAAAAACATAATCAAGGTACAACAAGGAATTGGCTATTAACTTATTATGATATATATGAACAATCAGAATCCTTCATCACCATACCTTGTACCCATAGAGTCCTTTGAAGTCGTTGCTTTCGAGCTCAGCTGGATACCAATCCCCAGCTTTTGTGGATATATATGGCCACAGAAAACCCCAAGATATGATAGCTCCAATAAGTGCAGAGCAGTTAACAATATGCGGACATATAAGGCCACATCCAATATAGGTTGGACTGAAGTCAAAATAAAACCTATAAAAATAGAACTTGTAAGCGTTTGGATATAATGCATATGATATTCCACCTTAATGGACGAGTAGTTTCATATGATAATCCACACATATCCAAATAAGCCCTAAAGAGGATAAGGCAATATTTTGTTCTGGCTTCAAAATAAAAGGAATTATAAAATGTGAACTTCAAAATAATATCACAAACGCATTAGAGCAAGCTTACGTGTTCTTAAATGCTGCAAGGCCGAGTGAAGGGAAATTGTCGAAGCCACATGAGTCCCCAACACCACTGAAGAACCACTTAAAGCAGTTCCAAAGAAAACTTATGCTTAAATACTTTCCAAGAAAGCTAATTTGTTTTCTGGAAGCACAAAAATAAAGTTAGTACCACCAAAACTTAAGAAATATAATAGCCCAAGAATATGTTGTCAACAGTGAAATTTTGATAGAGGCGTCAACATTCATCACAAGCTGACAAATAGAATAAAATGTGATTTTGTATTTATCAGAAGATTCACCATCTGTGTATAATCTACAACTTTTAATTTTTACCATACTGTGCTGCTAAAAGTATAAGCAGTTTTGTAGGGAGATCAGACTATCAGTGTGTAACATATGGAAAAGGCGAACTGGAAGACCATTTAAATTTAAATAAGTCACTAACAGCTGGGAGATGCAGCTCAAAAAATACTCAAGTCACATGGAACCCATAGTAAACTTTGATCCTGGTATAGACCGTAAAAGGGCCATAGGTCCATAAAAACCAATTTTCAGTTATTAATGTCATCACCAGACAAGAAGCATGGCAGATTCAACAATAATGATCATCCTTGGGAAGCAGTGGCGGAGCTAGCATTTAAGAACAGGGTGGTCCACCTTCTAAATTTTTTTCTTGATAAGAAATATAACATGTGAACGTTCTAACTAGATATCAATATCACATATAAATAGATCAATATGGTCTTACAAACACACTAAAATTCTCAACTAAGTTTAAGTTCTGCATAAATAAGCCTACATGGTACATAGTACATATGGACCATAGTACACCAAATTCTGAATATGTCTCCGATGTCCTTTCACTCTTCAAACGATTCTGCAATAAAATTCACTGAAAAAAATAGCACGCTACAACGCCGCTAATAGCACGCTACAGCATATAGAGAATTCTCTTGCTAAATAAATCAATGTACAATGCCTCGCTAATAGCACGCTATAGCGCGCTATAGCACGCTAATAGCATATTTTCAGGGGCCACGCTATTTTCTGTAGCGCGCTATTTTTTTCATTGTAAAATTTCTACTGGATAGCATAGCGCAACGACAAAAACCTAAATCAGAAATTGTGTATTTTATACCTTAAATCAGGCTGACTTGCTGAGTTACTGTCGCCGGACTGGGGCACTGGGCGGCCGCTACCGGCTTTGCAGGGGCGTCAGGCGGCCGCGGGCAGGGGCATGGGCAGGGGCGCAGGCAGCTCGCAGGGGGGCGGGAAGGAGAGGCTGCAGGTGGGATCCTCCTCGGCGGCTGGCTCCGGCTGGAGACCGGCGAGGGTGGCGACCGGCGGTGGCGAGGCAGAAGGGGGCTCTGCAACTGCTAGGGCGTGAATGGGACGAGGCGGCTCCGCCGTTGATTCTGCTCGATGCGGTCGCCTTTTTTTTGAGTGGTACTCGATACAGTCGCCTGCTCGATGTGGACGAGGGTGTGGATGTGGGCTGTGGCTGCATTCGCAACAGGTAAGCGATTTTGGGCCATTTTTTTTGTCCCTGTTAGAGATCCACAGGTATATGGGCTGACCGAAAATCCCAGGGTGGGCCGCGGCCCACCCTGGCAACCCTGTAGCTCCGCCCCTGTTGAGAAGTATAGCTAGCATAGTTTGCACAAAATTAAGGAACAATGCTGGTATGTTTCTTACTCCACAAGTTCAACTTCAGTAGTAGTGTGGACGCTATTTATCAACATTGCAGACGCAGTTCCACTAGGATATGTTAGCTTGTAATCAATCACCATCACCTAGCAAACACCAAAACTTAACTTAGTTTGCCGAATTTGTATCAGACAAAGAGTTGTCCAAGTTCCAGCACTTGGTTCTAAACAAAAATGTAAATGCCGAAGGCGCACACATCTAAGAAGGATGATTACCTTGCGCAGAGCAACGAGACTAAAAATACCAATGAAGCTAACTAGAAACATAAACCCGATCATCCAACTCAGCGAGAGATTCTTCACATCCACTGCCGTGTTACCAGGATAATCAGTCCCGATAAGCTCATAAGTTTTTTGATCCATTGCAAGCATATACGATCCGAATCCCCCTGCATCAACGGAAACAATGATTAACATGTATCCTGCAAACTTTAACCTTTGTTCTAAGAAAGGTAATTGTAAAGATCAACCTCTGCTAATAGCTTCCTTAATAATACAAAAAAAGAACTATCCATAAAAAACTAATCTTTCTCTAATCCCTGGCAATGCTTCACCCAAAAACAATATACAGGCAACGGTACGTAGCACAAAGCAGCATCAAAAGTTCACACATCATTGTTTTCAGTTAAGGATCAAAGCAAAATGCAGCCCCAAATCACACGCCAACCCCCAAAGGCTCAACTGAAGTCCCTCACAGAGGCACGTACCGCTGATGGCGAGGCCGTAGCAGGCGACGACGCAGGTCTGGATGACGGTGTTCTCCTGGTTGGTGAAGGGCTTGGAGACCACGCCGAACATCCCCAGCGCCGCCGTCCAGGTCCGCACGAGGAAGTAGCCGAGCAGCCCAGCGGCGATGTTGAGCGAGGGGACGATCCCCACCGTGAGATTGAGTTTGTGCGTGACGAGGCAGAAGAGCACCCCCAGGATGGCGCTCACCACTATCGCCCGAACCGTCAGCTGGTCCCGCCACGGCGGCACCGCCTCCACCGCCGCCGGCGCGCCGGCAAGGAGGGGGCAGGTCATCTCCGCCTGTGATCCCATCTCTCGCGGATGCTAGCCAGTATCAAGGCAATGCCTCCCTCCCTCTCGAACTTGGGGTGCTGGACTGCTGGTAGGATTCGAGGCTGACGAGGTCAAGGTGAGGATGAATGAATAGGCGGGAGGACAGGGTATTTAAAGGGCTTGAACTGAAGCTTGGGTGCAGGCTACTGAAGTGCCATGACATTCGAATACTAGCAGCACGTCTACTGCACGTGCTACGGTGGCTTCAGAATGTTCATTCTCATCCATGCAAAGAAGACTACGTTCATTCGTGCTGTATGATGCGTGGGGCCTAGAGTTTAGGTGACTTTTTTCTGGCCGTCAAGGTGGCAAGGGACGTGGATTGCTCAGGAGCCAGGAGATGAGAGACGTGCTCCTACGAGCCAGCCACGTGGCGTCTGTATACACCCCAGCAGGCCAGCACGGTCATTCGGGTCGTAGGGGATCGGGACGGGATGGGCGTCGTGAATCGTGCTGCTTGCCCGGACCTCGTGTCTCGTGATCTTCTGCGGGGCAGTGAAAACGTGACCCTAGGCTGGTTCCAATCTCACTGGTCAGTGAATCTGCGGGACCCTTCGGCAGTGGGCGAAGGAACATCACTCCCGAGATTACTCTGCGTCTGGGGTGTGTCTGGCCCGGGATCAGAAATGGTGGCGTGCCCACCCGGACGCGTTCACTTTCCGTATCACGCGGGTGGTGCTGCCCGGCCGCTCGCTGTCCGGTGGGCCTCGTCTAGGTAGCGGTGGCCACACATTTCTAATTTGATTGCGTATGAGTTATCATTAAGCGTTAACTTTTTCTGGTGGGACCATATCTAATGGCGGCCACGAATGTACAGCCTCTCGAACATCCCTACCCCTGGATTATATACGGTGGGTCCGCTTATCACAGATCGTGGCATACATCAGGAGTAGTTTTTTCTTTTCTCCTGCGAAGGAGCGTGCATGCCGTATTTGATTTGGTCATGTGATATGATGCGAGCAAGGTAGGTGGGATGCCCAAATGCCCGCCAGTTTGAGACCGTTGACTGATGCTTGATGTCACATATTTCATTGTTTGATGTTTGTATGCCTAAACAGCTAATCTGCTTGCTGATAACTTGTGATGATTTTTTTATTAATTGCGCTAATAATGGAATTTTAAAATTATTGGTGATCATCCTTGTCGAACAAAAACAATGTAAACGTTTTTGCAATCTCTAAGATAAAAGGATGTTTGAGTGTTTTGGTGTTCCTACATTTGATAGCATGACAACAGAAGATATCAGTATGCCATTAAAGAAAAAGCTAACGTCAAGTGTGCATTCACTCAATTACACAGGTATAGGTGTGAACATGGACATGCCATTGTCGACAGTCTGAGATCTTAGTTGCAATTTCTAGAAGCTTGTGATGTGGGGGTAACGAGCATGTGAAAACAAAGGTAGTGTGAATGTGTGGCCTTCAAATGCGGCAGGACTGCATAGATAAGAAAAAAAATAGGTATTGTTGCAGTCGTCTGTTTACATCTTCCTCTCAACTTGATCTCACATCCATCTGCACCCGCTTCTTCTTCACCAAAAGCCAAATCCCGCCATCGTGCGAGAGATGCGGTACTCCGTCCCAACCTACTGTGTGTCGGCCACCGTGCGAGAGATGCGGTACCCGGCCGGGGTCATGGTGGAGGACACCCTACGTGTGGGCCATCTCAAGGTGGAGGAGCCTGACGGAGCTGGCGAACTTCTTCCTCGCTAGCGGCTACCACCACCTCCCACGCGGCTCTCCGATGATGTTACGCATGGAAGAGGTTTGTGCTAATGGAGGCCTTGTGATTGGCCTCACTATTCGCATCACCAAACATTTTGATGCCTACTTCCTCCTCGGCAAAAGTCTTTTGGTGTGGGTGCAACTTCATCGCCTTCAACACCTACAACATCTTCACCAACTTCGACCACATCTTTCCCACCGCCAATGGCATGCACACTCTCCCCTACAACACCGAGGACGAGGAGTGAACTTGGTGGTGGAGGGGCCAGGTCGTGTTAAGTGTTGCCCAATCTAGGGCTAAGTTATTTGTAAGGGCGCTACTAGTAAGCCCTAATATTAATATCTATCTATGTAATGTGTGTGTGCTACCTATATATTAAGGGAATATATCAAGGGATGTCCTGTTCCTGCAATTTGCGAAAAACTTGAATTTTATATTAATGTTATTGTCTATTGCTTGCAAGTAGTCATCCATGTGACTGAGATTACTGCTGACCATTGCAAACATTAGCATAACAACTGCTCTAGCATCTCCATTTTTGTCTTGAACAAAAAGGGTTTGAGACTGACTTGTTTTGATCAAACCAATCCAATCCAATAATTATTAAATCCCACACCAAAACAGGAGCTCAGTCCTTTTCAACCAAACCAAGGCAACCAAACAAGAAAATAACGGTTTTAGCCCAAACTATTCCCACGTTTACGTTGGAAGTTTTTAAAAAGAGGAAACAGAAAAAAAATTAAGAACATTTGGCTGTCATTTGAACCAGTAATTAAATTTAAATGTTGCAACAAATATTGGAAAAAAGGAAAAGAACAAGCTACACTCCTGGCAGCTCAATAGATGGCCAAATTTGAAGTTGTGCCTCCTTCACTATTTCTAGAGATTTACATAAAGTAATTCAAATTTAACCTGCAAGTGTGGTGTATTTTATTGCCAAATCCTTCATTATTTCTAGGGTTTTTTGCGAAGCAAGTAGCAGAAATATGATAAAAATTGCAACACTTTTTTGCATCTTATTTGTGCCACTCGCTTGACACGAAAACCCCCTCTTTTAGCAATTGAGAAATGCTTTTTATTGTAACAAAAATTTGGAAACAACCTCTTTTGGAAGCTATCTTTTTAGTGTTTTTAATACAATTCTCTAAAAATCGTGAGGTAGTTTTTATATATTAATGAGGTCAATTAAGAATTTATAGACATTTTCGTACTGGAGCTGAACCAACGGGGAATTGATTAGGAATTTCTAATGAAGTCATGTGTGTGTGTAGAGAGAGAGAGAGAGAGAGAGAAGCTTAATTTGCGATGTCGATGGCACACTTTTGTGGTCCCACTCATCAAGACGTCTTCCGAGTAACGCTCAATGGGCTTTTACCAAATAGAATGCTTTGTTTGGGCATTCGTGAGACTGGTGCCAAGGGAGGAGGGGAAAATTGAGGAACGTTAAGGTGGCGGGGTAAATCTAAGTAGAACGACTAAGGAGCCAGGGGCACGAAAATAGAAACCCCTTACTTTTAGGGACAATTCCATTTCTCCCCCTAACTTGAACCCACACCTGGCATTTACCCCTAAATTTTGAGTATGCTCAAAAATACCCCTCTTCCGTTAGGTGGTGTTATAGAAATACCCCTCGGCGACGTTTCTGTTAGGTCAAAGGGGTTTGACCATGTGCTTTGTCCAAAATGCCCCTGGTGGTACTAGTCCACATTTAGGTAAAGAAAAAAAAAACTAAGTCAAAGTTAGACCAGTCAACAGGGACTGGTCAAATTAGATTTTGGAGGCCGACATGTCATTCTTTCTATCTGTTTTAGAGTTAGTAAAGGGGCCCATGGGTCAGTGGAACACCTACCTAGAGGGTTAGCCTAAATACCTTTTAACAACAGCGGCTAAATGCCGGCGCGTGCGCGAAGGTACAACGGTGACGTACGGCGGAACGGGAGGATGTGGAGAGGTCTATGGGCTTCAAAGTGGCCCTGCGAGGCTGCGGGCGTGAAGACGAACTGGATTGAGGTGGCCCGAGACTGTGGGGTGGCCGGGGGATGGGCAACGGTGAGCTTGAGCGGCGGCGCTTATGGAGGGAGGTGTTCGGGGATGCAGGGAAGCTTCAGGGCTCACCAGGACATTCGGGAGGTTGTTTTGGAGCTAAGTAACTTGGGGGAATCCTCCCAGATTCATGGGTAGAGGAGATCGGGCAGCGGCCACACTCCACCGGAGTTGGGGAAGACGACGGGTAGCCGTCGATTTTGGGTGCCTCGGTCTGATTCGTCCGGCTAGAAAACAAATCGGGAAGTGCTTGATCTAATGGGCATGCTACAGAGGCTTGAGGCTGTCGTTGGTCACGCGTGCGTGAGACGATGCGGCGACGACATGAACCGTGTGCGGGTTCCGTCGGGGTGCTGGTTCCGATGTCTGTCCTCACGCCAAACAGTGGTCAATCGATGGATGATTACGCGGCATTGAGCGCAACGGGACCACGCCGGCGAGCCTAATGCTGGCCACCGTCGTCTGCTGTTGGCCGCCGCCGGAGGTGAGCAAGAGAGAGAGACACAGAGAGGTAAGAAAGAATAAATTTTTTATTTTTTCTTTTCTTTTTTGGCGGGTCCACCTGTAAGTGAGAGAGGGGGTGAGATAGAGATAGAGAGAGTTTTTTCCTTTTCCTTTTCCTAGGGTAGGTCCCACATGTAAGTGTCATACACGTAGAGGGGTAAAACTGGCAAGAAAAGGTCCAGCCGTCGGTCAAACGCCTTTGACCACATGGAAATGGTACGGAAGGGTATTTCTATAAGAAGCTTTGACGGAAGAGGGGTATTTTTGAGCATACTCAAAATTTAGGGGTAAATGCCAGGTGTGGGTTCAAGTTAGGGGGAGAAATGGAATTGTCCCTTACCTTTATGTTCTTTACTTTAAAGCATGTTTCACAACTCAATTACAATTTGTGTTTGCACTCACTTTGCTTGAAGTCTATATTTATCTGTGTTGGGGAACGTAGCATGCAATTTCAAAAATTCTCCTACGCTCACGCAAGATCTATCTAGGAGATGCATTGCAACGAGACGGGAAGAGTGTGTCCACGTACCCTCGTACACCAAAAGAGAAAGCATTAGGTTAACGCGGTTGATGTAGTCGAACGTCTTCATGATCCAACCGATCCAAGTAACGAATGTACGGCACCTCCGAGTTTTGCACACGTTCAGCTCGATGACGTGCCTCGAACTCTTGATCCAGCAGAGGGTCGAGGGAGAGTTCCGTCAGCACGATGGCGTGGTGACGGTGATGATGATGTGATCCCCGCAGGGCTTCGCCTAAGCACTACGACGCTATGACCAGAGGAGTAAACTGTGGAGGGGGCACCGCACACAGCTAAGAGAAAAATTGATGTGCCTTTGGGGTGCCCCCCGCCCCCGTATATAAAGGAGGGGAGGAGGAGGTGGCCGGCCCTAGGGGTGGGGCGCCATGGGGGGAGTCCTACTAGGACTCCACTCCTAGTAGGATTCGCCCCCCTTCCTTCCAACGGAGAGGGGAAAGGGGAAAGAGGGGGAGAGGGAGAAGGTAAGGGGGCTACGCCCCACACCGCTTGTCCAATTCGGATTGGTAGGGGGCACGCGCCACCTCCTGTGACTTGCCTCCCTCTCTCCACTATGGCCCATGAGGCCCATTAACTTTCCCGGGGGGTTCGGGTAACCTCCCGGTACTCCGAAAAATCCCCGAACTTCTTCGGACCATTTTGGTGTCCGTATATAACCTTCGAAAATATCAATATTTACCTCCCGGCCATTTCGAGACTACTCTTCATGTCCGTGATCTCATCCGGGACTCGGAAAAACTTCAGCCACCAAAACACATAACTCATAATACAAATCGTCATCGAACATTAAGCGTGCGGACCCTACGGGTTCGAGAACTATGTAGACATGACCGAGACACATCTCCGGTCAATAACCAATAGCGAAACCTGGATGCTCATATTGGCTCCTACATATTCTACGAAGATCATTATCGGTCAAACCGCATAACAACATACGTCATTCCCTTTGTCATGGGTATGTTACTTGCCCGAGATTCGATCGTCGGTATCCTCATACCTAGTTCAATCTCGTTACCGGCAAGTCTCTTTACTCATTTCGTAATGCATCATCCCGTAACTAACTCTTTAGTCACATTGCTTGCAAGGCTTATAGCGATGTGCATTACCGAGAGGGCACAGAGATACCTCTCCGATAGTCGGGTGACAAATCCTAATCTCAATCTATGCCAACCCAACAAATACCTTCGGAGACACCTGTAGATCATCTTTATAATCATCCAGTTACATTGTGATGTTTGATAGCACACAAGGTGTTCCTCCGGTATTCGGGAGTGGCATAATATCGTTGTCAGAGAAATATGTATAAGTCATGAAGAAAGCAATAGAAATAAAACTTAACAATCATTATGCTAAGCTAACGGATGGGTCTTTTCCATCACATCATTCTCTAATGATGTGATCCCGTTCATCAAATGACAACACATGTCTATGGTCAGGAAACTTAACCATCTTTGATTAACGAGATAGTCAAGTAGAGGCATACTAGGGACACTCTGTTTGTCTATGTATTCACACATGTACTAAGATTCCGGTTAATAAAATTCTAGCATGAATAATAAACATTTATCATGATATGAGGAAATATAAATAACAACTTTATTATTGCCTCCAGGGCATATTTCCTTCAGTCTCCCACTTGCACTAGAGTCAGTAATGTAGATTACATAGTAATGATTCTAACACCCATGGAGTCTTGGTGTTGATCATGTTTTGCTCGTGGAAGAGGCTTAGTCAACGGGTCTGCAATATTCAGATCCATATGTATTTTCCAAATCTCTATGTCTCCCTCCTTGACTTGATTGCGGATAGAATTGAAGCGTCTCTTGATGTGTTTGGTTCTCTTGTGAAATATGGATTCCTTCGCCAAGGCAATTGCTCCAGTATTGTCACAAAAGATTTTCATTGGACCCGATGCACTAGGTATTACACCTAGATCGGATATGAACTCCTTCATCCAGACTCCTTCATTTGCTGCTTCCGAAGTAGCTAATTACTCCGCTTCACATGTAGATCCTGTCATGACACCCTACTTGAAACTGCACCAACTAACAGCTCCACCATTCAATATAAATACGTATTTGGTTTGTGACTTAGAGTCATCCGGATCAGTGTCAATGCTTGCATCGACGTAACCATTTACGACAAGCTCTTTGTCACCTCCGTAAACGAGAAACATATCCTTAGTCCTTCCTGGTCAACTTATAGCAAGGCACACATCAGTTCTGGTACACAGCATTGCATACATGATAGAACCTATGGCTGAGGCATAGGGAATGATTTTCATTTTCTCTCTATCTTTTGCAGTGGTCGGGCATTGAGTCTGACTCAACTTCACACCTTGTAACACGGGCAAGAACCCTTTCTTTGACTGATCCATTTTGAACTTCTTCAAAACTTTATCAAGGTATGTGCTTTGTGAAAGTCCAATTAAGCGTCTTGATCTATCTCTATAGATCTTGATGCCCAATATATAAGCAGCTTCACTGAGGTCTTTCATTGAAAAAATCTTATTCAAGTATCCTTTTATGCTATCCAGAAATTCTGTATCATTTCCAATCGACAATATGTCATCTACATATAATATTAGGAATGCTACAGAGCTCCCACTCACTTTCTTGTAAATACAGGTGAGGGAGTCCTGGACTAGGGGGTGTCCGGACAGCCGGACTATCATCGTTCGCCGGACTCCAAGACTACGAAGATACAAGATTGAAGACTCCGTCCCGTGTCCGGATGGGACTTTCCTTGGCGTGGAAGGCAAGCTTGGCGATACGGATATGTAGATCTCCTACCATTGTAACCGACTCTGTGTAACCCTAGCCTCCTCCGGTGTCTATATAAACCGGAGGGCTTTAGTCCGTAGGACAACATACATTACAACAATCATACCATAGGCTAGCTTTAGGGTTTAGCCTCCTTGATCTCGTGGTAGATCCACTCTTGTACTACCCATATCATCAATATTAATCAAGCATGACGTAGGGTTTTACCTCCATCGAGAGGGCCCAAACCTGGGTAAAACATCGTGTCCCTCGTCTCCTATTACCATCCGCCTAGACGCACAGTTCGGGACCCCCTACCCGAGATCCGCCGGTTTTGACACCGACATTGGTGCTTTCATTGAGAGTTCCTCTGTGTCATCACCGATAGGAAGGATGCCTCCACCCGTCTTCAAAGAAGGTATTTTCGCCGAAGGGGCCTTGGCCGTCGGCCAAACTATCCGGCTAGGTGGTTTTCTTATGACCGCCTGTCCGGCCACTGCTTCGACAATGACTTCTCAAGTCGTCAAAAGCAATCTTCGCGTCAGCTCGGAATCCGCCGAGCAGTTGGATCCAATAGAGCTCTCGTTTGTTAACAAGCTCTTGGATCGCATCGCCGCCCTGGGAGTCGCTACAGACTACGATCAGATTGGGCTTAAAACCGATCCGAGAGAGATTAACTCTCCCCAAGCCACCCACCACGTCGCAGTGGTAGAGGAGCAATGCGGCGACTCTTTGCCTATATTAAAAACTAGTCACGTCCGGATTCCCGAACCCTCCATGCCAGATTTCCACGGAGGGATGGGCTTCGATCGAGCATTGAACTTAAAACCATGCATCGCTCCGGACTCGCTGGATCGTGTCCAGCAACCTAAGCTTCCGAATTCGGAAACTCCTCGGCCTTTAAGCCCCAAGATGGGCAGGGATCCGGATTTTAGTCCACCCACCCGCCCAGACATATGCGATCTATCTCTAATATGGCAAGAGCCCGCTGAAACAGTACATCACTACTGGGCCAGATTCCTCCTGGTTATGGACAGGATAAAGGACCGCCGAGAGGAAAACGCAATCTCAATCTTCTGCAATAATTGCACGGTCAAGGGAATACTAAATGCCATTGATCGTCGCAAAATTACGCGCTTCACCGATCTGGCGTCCATAGTACGAAAGTACTGCGCGATGGAGAGTTTTCGGAAAACCGAAAATCAATTTTGGGATAATCCGGCCCCAAACCCAGTCCGCAGCAAAAGGGCGTTGTACACTCAGGCCCCAGATGCAAAAACGAAAAAACAAAAACCCAATAAGGGAAACGGAACCGTGCTGGAGGGATGGCTCAATGGACCCTGTAAGCTTCATAGTACAGAGGGAGCCATCCCAGCACATAGCCTTCGAGCATGTTGGATACTACGGCAGGTGGCCAAAAGTGGCGAGGAGCTTCTAGCCCCGGAAAACCACTCCAACAATACCGGTACGGTATCAACAGTCTTCGAGACCTTCGCATCAAACAATATGCGAAAACAAACAATCCGCGGACTCGCCGAAGTCTACCAAGTAGCAATAGCAAATCCATGGAGTGACACAGCCATCACCTTCAACGCTAGTGACGAACCTAAATTCCGAACAGCTCGAGCACCAGCCGCACTGGTGCTTAGTCCCATAGTGGACGGATTTCGGCTTACAAAGGTCCTCATGGATGGCGGCAGCGGACTAAACCTCATATATGAGGAAACTCTTCAAAAAATGGAAATAGACTGGAGCCGTATTGAGCGAAGCAGCACAACCTTCAGAGGAATAATCCCTAGCCGGGAAGCACGCTGCACCGGAAAAATCACACTTGACGTGGTGTTTGGCTCGCCGGACAATTATAGATCCGAAGAAGTCACGTTCCAAGTGGCCCCGTTCAACAGCGGATATCACGCTATATTAGGACGAGAGGCATTCACAATTTTTCAAGCAGTAGCTCATTACGGGTACATGAAGCTCAAAATGCCTGGGCCCGGCGGAGTAATCACCCTCGCTAGTGATCCGGACATAGCACTCCGCGCCGAAAATAAGACAGCTGCACTAGCCCTGGAGGCACTATCCGAAGCCTTAGCAGCAGAAGAACTCACCGCGCTGCGCTCTACAGTGAACAGGGACAATGTGACACTCGATAAAAGATCCAAGTCCACCTCCTTCAAACCAGCAGATGAAATAATATAATTCCAGGTCCATCCAACGGACCCAACAAAGACGGCCTCCATTGGGGCATAATTGAACCCCGAAGTAGACGCCACACTGCGTGAATTCCTTCGGGAAAATTGGGACATCTTCGCCTGGCATCCTTCGGATATGCCCGGAATCCCACGCAGGTTGGCAGAACACAGCCTAAACATCCTAAAAGGATTTAAGCTAGTCAAACAGGCTCTTCGACGATTTTCCGAACCCAAAAGACAGGCAATGGGAGAAGAGCTAGCCAAACTATTGGAAGCCAGATTCATTAGAGATATCAAACATCCGGACTGGCTAGCAAATCTGGTAATGGTACCAAAGAAGGATAAATCCTGGCGCCTCTGTGTCGATTTTAAAGACCTCAATAAGGCTTGCCCAAAGGATCCCTTCCCTCTCCCCCGCATCGACCAAATTATCGATGCTACCGCAGGGCACGATTCATTGTGCTTCCTTGACGCATACTCTGGCTATCATCAAATCAAGATGGCGGAAGCAGACCAAGCCGCAACGGCATTCATCACTCCATACGGACCATTCTGCTTCAACACGATGCCCTTCGGACTTAAAAATGCCGGCGCAACATATCAGCGCATGATTCAAACATGTCTGGCCACCCAGATCGGCAAAACAGTCGAGGCATACGTAGACGACGTAGTCGTCAAAACAAAACACGTCGAAACTCTAGTAGACGATTTGAGGCTCACATTCGACAACCTCAGAGCATATGACATCAAGCTGAATCCGGAAAAATGCGTTTTCGGCGTACCAGCCGGAAAGCTGCTGGGCTTCATTGTATCCGGTAGAGGAATTGAAGCAAACCCGGCTAAAATCCGAGCTCTATCACAGTTGGATATTCCAAAAGACCTCAAACAGATACAAAAATTAACATGATGTGTGGCAGCTTTAAGCCGCTTTATCTCCCGTCTAGGAGAAAAGGCACTGCCCCTCTATCGCCTCCTCAGACGCACCGAACACTTCGAGTGGACGGATGCTGCCACTGCCGGACTCGAAGAAATAAAGGCCATATTGGCAACAAATCCAGTCCTGGCCGCGCCCAATCTAGGCGAACCAATGTTGTTATACATCACAGCAACGCATCAAGTCGTAAGCGCGGTACTCGTCGTCGAACGAGAGACAGAAGGGCATAAATTCGCTCTTCAAAAACCAGTGTATTATGTATCCACTATGTTAACTCCTTGCAAATCCCGTTACCCACACTATCAGAAGATAGCATATGCGGTGTTCATGGCATCCCGGAAGCTCCGACACTACTTTCAAGAGTGTTCAATAACAGTGGCCTCTGAAGTACCACTCAATGACATTATAAATAACCGCGACGCAACGGGCAGGATTGCAAAATGGGCCGTTGAGCTCTTACCATTCGATATAACTTACAAACCTCGGCGAGCTATAAAGTCACAAGTTTTGGCTGACTTCGTCGCTGAATGGGCCGAAGCCGAACTCCCTAAAGAGTACGGCGCATACTCCAATTGGGTTATGCATTTCGACGGCTCTAAAATGTTGGCCGGACTGGGGGCTGGCGTCGTATTGACGTCCCCAACCGGGGACACAGTCCAGTACGTACTTCAAATAATGTACACGGACTCCAACAACGCAGCCGAATACGAGGCCCTGTTACATGGTCTCTGGATGGCAGTCTCCATGGGTATTCAACGCCTAGAGGTGCGCGGGGATTCAAACCTTGCAATATCCCAAATAAATGGAGACTTTGACGCCAAGGATCCGAAAATGGCAGCATATCGCAACGCTGTCCTAAAAATGTCAGCTCGGTTTGAAGGACTCGAATTCCATCACATAGCCCGAGATAATAACCAAGCGGCCGACGTACTGGCACGCATCGGTGCGAAACGTGATGCTGTCCCTCCAAATATCTTCCTGGAACGGCTCTTCAAGCCATCCGTACTATGAGAAGAGGGGCCCGGAAGTGACAAACCGGAAAAAACCGCGCCAATCGGCAATTCAGCCGATGACATAACACCTTCAGCCCACGACATAATGGCAGTAATCGCCCCGTGGACAGAACCATTCCTAGCCTACTTGCTTAGGCAGGAACTTCCCAAAGGCCAAAACGAGGCCCGCTGCATAGTCCGGCGATCGAAAGCCTACAAGGTCCATGAGGGAGAACTTTATAAGAAAAGCACAACCGGAGTCCTCCAAAGGTGTATCTCCAAAGAGGAAGGGCGAAACCTCCTAGCTGAAATTCATGCCAGATTAGGCGGACACCATGCAACAGCCCGGGCCCTTGTAGGAAAGGCATTCCGTACAGGATTTTATTGGCCGACGGCCCGGGCAGATGCCCAGGACTTAGTCCAGAGATGCGTTGGTTGTCAGCTCTTTGCTAATCAGAGCCATATGCCGCCCACCGCCCTCAAAACTATACCCATTACCTGGCCGTTCGCGGTCTGGGGGCTTGATATGGTTGGACCCCTTAAAGGGGGAACCCACAAGCAAAGGTACCTATTGGTCATGGTGGATAAATTCACCAAATGGATAGAGGCCAAGCCGGTCAAAACGGCAGAGTCCGGACCAGTGATAGACTTTATATCCGGGGTAGTACACCATTACGGAGACCCCCACAGCATCATCACCGACAACGGCACGAACTTCACAGCCGACGAGGTTAAGTCATGGTGCAAGAATATGGGCATCAAGCTCGACTACGCTTCAGTCTATCACCCTCAAACCAACGGTCAAGTGGAACGAGCAAATGGTCTAATAATGAGCGGCATTAAACCCAGACTAGTGCGGTCACTTACTAAATCCGACACGCACTGGGTCGAGGAGCTCGACTCCGTACTCTGGGGGCTGCGGACAACGCCTAACCGTACTACCGGATTCACACCATTTTTTATGGTATACGGTGCAGAGGCAGTTTTGCCCTGCGACATTATTCATGACTCACCTCGAGTGCGCATGTACGAGGAAAGAGAGGCCGAGCTGGATCGGCAGGACAGCTTGGACACATTGGAGGAAGAACGAGACGTCGCCAAGGCTCGTTCCGCATTTTATCAGCAGCAGGCCCGAAGATATCAAAGCAGAGAAGTACGGGCCAAGACTTACAACGTTGGTGAACTAGTTCTACGCCTGCCGGACAAGTTATCGATCTAGTCCTGACCGGCAGAGCATACCGTCTACGAACTGCATCGGATAACCGACTCGAGCCGAACCCATGGAACGCAGCCCGCCTCCGAAGATTCTATGCCTAGCACCGGAGTATGAGTTCGTCCCCTCCCTCCGTTCAAATTTTTATACTTTGGCTGTCTTTTGTTTCTCTTTTCATAACCTTTTTATTAAAAAGCCCCTGAGGGCTTACTTTTGCATTTTTCGCATACACTTGATGTGCCATCCGCACTCATTATACCTGGGGGCTTCTTTTACAGAAGCTCAATTACAAGGGTTTCATGCCCAGCACATGTGTCAAGCTTCCACATGTACCTTTTACTCACCATTATATGCATCGATATGACTTAAGTTTTGGCCAAGCTGGGTTGCCTGGCTCCTGTGCTTACCCCTACATTCCCGATTGTTCGGCTAGGAGGTAAAGGGAGCACCTCTGCGATTGCTACTGCCGGGTCAGCCGGATGTGTACCTCAGACTGGGTGAAGCCGAAAGCTAGCGTTCTTAAGGGAATACTCGGTCGGTGACTTAAAAGATGATTTTCTTTACCTACTCATTTATCTGCCCCCAGATGTTTTTCTGCTTTTTTCGCAGTCCGGACATGCACTTTAGGGCATGCCTCCCAGGGAAAGGAACCCTTAACGGAACTATTCTCCCTAGAAGATGTTTCTTACTAACCATGTAATATAACATAACTAGTTGGGCACTTGTCTGATAAAGCACTAATGACCCCTACGCCTGGTCTCCATGCATACCACGGTTGTTTCGTAACCAAAAAGGTATTTGGACACACTCCGGACTCTAGGGTCCCGAGGTTGAAGCGAGAAGGTCGGCAAAGACAAACGATCTACAATCCGGCTAGAAGGCATTTCACATGTCACTTTAAAGGAAAACATACATTGTCAAATTTACTGATTGTATTCCTCCTCAATCCCATCTAACAGGTTGTCTAACTTACAGTCCCGTTGGGAAAATTTAGTAGCCAACTCTACTTGGCTGTATACTAAACTCACAGGGATCTCCTTCCCATCGGGCCCCACCGGTCCAACTTCGGCCATGTGGTTGGGATCCGCCTTCTTGTAACGCGTCTTCACCATGGCCCAAGCCTCCATGGCACCTGACGGCAAGCCGAAATCTTCCACAAACGGAAGCGCTGTCGCACTCCCTGGAGCTTCTCCGCAAGCTCCCCAAGGCCATCGGGTAGGGAGAGGGCTGGCCATAAAGCCTGGACGACGCCGCTCATTGCCTGCCGAACTCGTTCGAGCAGTTGCAACAGCTCGGGAAGTTGATCACCCGTTGACACGGGCATCTCCTCCGCAGGGCGACCTGTGAGTATACCTACAAGACATAATATGTCAATTTACTTCCTCGCCGAACTCTTCTTTCCAAAAGAGTCCGCTCAAGCACTTACTATAAATGCCGCGACGAAGCCGCTGGTTCTCCTTAACGGAGTTGGACAGCCCGGCTTGAGCGCCTTTCAGCTCTTCTCCGAGCTTGGCGTTGGCATCTTCGAGCTTGTTCCTTTCTTGCTGCACCCTATTCAGCACCCTCTCGCCGGCCTTTAGCTGGCGCAGTAATTCTTGCCTGTCCGGATCTTGTCCGGCGGCACCTGCAATGTCACTATTAGACTTGCGCGCACACCGCACAGCGCTTATATTTATTAATAAAAATGTGTTACCAGGAGGGGTCTCTGCGTCTCCTCCTGCAGCAGCAAGTGCGGCCTCAAGTTGGGCCTTGCATTCTTGCAGCTCCCGAGACAGTTGGGCATTCTTCTCGGTAAGAGCCTGCGTTTCACATGATCCTTAAATCAGTTAACATAACTACTTTAAGTCTCGGGGGCTACTGGTATATATAACCGTTAAAATTCCCTTACCCGTATGTCTTTCACATACTGCTCCGTGGCTCTGGTAAAACCATCTTGAGCGTCACGGAGATGTGCGTCCCCTGCGTTAAAGGCGTCTAAGGCCTCAGGGGAGAAGCACGCTTCACATACTGTCCGGTGGCGCCTATGGTTCATGGCGCTCTCCACCTCAGACTTGGTGGCGGACAGTCTGTCGGTGTCCTCCGTTGGAGAAGGATCCGGCCCGCGTCTTGCGCTTGCCTCCCCCTCCAGGCCGGGCGCTGGAGCCTGGCCAGTGTAGGTTGGATCAGCAACTTCTGCGCCCGCAGTCCGGCGAGCGCTTTTTCTCCTATAAAGATCATGAGCACTCAGGCGCTTCCTAGGAACGTTGCTCTGAAAATTCAAATACGAGCTATACCTTTGCGGCGACGTTTCCGTCCGCATCGCGCTCCTTTTCCGCCTGCTGGTCCGGACTGACCTCTGTTGGTCAGCCGCCGCGGGCTCGGCTTCCTGCCGTAAAGGCACTTCCTGTAACATACCATCGTTCGCGAAGGTTAGAAATGGGAAAGGAAGAGATAATGGTGTTCGGACCTCGGTCACGGTCACCTGGGAAGCCAGATACAGTCCGGGGTAGTCCGCCGTAATGGCAACCAAAGCATTATCCATGCTGAGCTGGTGAAATACCCCATCGATCAGCTCCACCTTGATGTCCGGATCCTCTTCGGAGGCCGGATCCAAGGATCTTTCTGGATCCTCGGGTTGCGGAGCAAGACTTACCATGTCCTCCACAGTCCGGCGTAGACCCTGCGCCGAAGACATAATGTAAAGAAGCTTAAACTTTGAGAGCATGGGTTGAGCCTTTAAAGGTGTTCGCTTACCCATCCTCTAGGGTTGATCATGGAAAACCCATTCAAAGGGTTCGTTCGAAGGAAGTCCTCCTTTTCCCCCTTGTACAGGCTGGAAAGGATCTCTACCAGATCCTCGGTCGAATCCGGCCCTTTGCGGCCATGACGGGTGGCATCATCCTCCCCGTTGAAATCCCACATGGGGTGGCTTCTGTATTGCAATGGTTGTACCCCCCGCATGATGGATGTCGTCATGACTCCAATCATGGTCAACCCGGAATGGGCCAGTAATCTTATTCGGCCCATCAAGTAATGGACGCTCTTGTCTTCCTCCAATCGGGGGCTCCGTCGGCGCCAGCTGAGGCGTTTCTTCAGGGGAGCAGCACTAAACTCCGGGAGGCCAATCCGGACTGGGTCCGGCAGCGGAGCGTCTCCTATGTAAAACCACTCCAAGGGCCAGTCTTTGGATGCCTTCTTGGGAGTACCGGATGGATATCCGGTCCCGGCGATGTGCCATATTTCGGCGCCGCCCACTTGATATATGGACCCCTCGTGAGAACGGGGTACGAGGCAGAACAGCCTCTTCCACAATGCAAAATGGGGCTCAATGCCCAGGAATAGCTCGCAAAGAGCTACGTAGCCCGCGATATGCAGGACAGAGGCGGGCGTGAGGTGGTGGAGCTGGAGTCCGTAGAACTCCAGGAGCCCGCGGAGGAACGGATGTATCAGGAATCCGAGTCCCCTTATCAAATAAGGGACGAAGCATACTCGCTCCCCTTTATTGGGTCTTGGGGTAGCCTCCGCTTGCCTCCCACCTTGATAAGTGACCAGCCCGGCTCGAACCGGGACCATGAAGGCCGGAGGGAGATATCCCCCCGCTTGGAGCATCACTAGCTCGTTGTGCGGAACAGAGCACCTCCTCCAATCCCCCGGCGGTGGGCTGGGAGCGCGTGAAGAAGAGCCGCGTCGACGGTCCATGATGGAATGGATTTTTAGGTCAAAGGCGCTCCGATGAAGTATTCGCGGGAGGAAGATGGTGTGGTTTGGATCTGGATTTTTGCCTCTTTTGTAGGCGGATGACTCGCATGACTGGGGGGTGAAACGTAAAAGACACCCTGGCTTTTCGCATTCGTGCGACGCGTGGAAAAAGACCATTATTGGGCGTAGAAGCCGAGAAACACAGTATGTATGATGAAGCCAGACACTGTTCGGCAGGTACATGGAACTTGAAGGGAGAACCCGCCTTGCAACGCCGAAGACTATATACGCGCTGGACTTATCGTCATTGAAGCCTGGTTCGGGGGCTACTGAGGGAGTCCTGGACTAGGGGGTGTCCGGACAGCCGGACTATCATTGTCCGCCGGACTCCAAGACTACGAAGATACAAGATTGAAGACTCCGTCCCGTGTCCGGATGGGACTTTCCTTGGCGTGGAAGGCAAGCTTGGCGATACGGATATGTAGATCTCCTACCATTGTAACCGACTCTGTGTAACCCTAGCCTCCTCCGGTGTCTATATAAACCGGAAGGCTTTAGTCCGTAGGACAACATACATTACAACAATCATACCATAGGCTAGCTTTAGGGTTTAGCCTCCTTGATCTCGTGGTAGATCCACTCTTGTACTACCCATATCATCAATATTAATCAAGCAGGACGTAGGGTTTTACCTCCATCAAGAGGGCCCGAACCTGGGTAAAACATCGTGTCCCTCGTCTCTTGTTACCATCCGCCTAGACGCACAGTTCGGGACCCCCTACCCGAGATCCGCCGGTTTTGACACCGACAACAGGCTTCTCCAAAAGTCTGTATAAAACCATATGCTTTGATCACACTATCGAAGTGTATATTCCAACTCCGAGAGGCTTGCACCAGTCCATAAATGGATCGCTGGAGCTTGCACACTTTGTTACCACCTTTAGGATCAACAAAACCTTCTGGTTGCATCATATACAACTCTTCTTTAAGAAATCCATTAAGGAATGCAGTTTTGACATCCATTTGCCAAATTTCATAATCATAAAATGCGGCAATTTCTAACATGATTCGGACAGACTTAAGCATCACTACGGGTGAGAAGGTCTCATAGTAGTCAACTCCTTGAACTTGTCGAAGACCTTTCGCAACAAGTCGAGCCTTGGAGACAGTAACATTACGGTCAGTGTCAGTCTTATTCTTGAAGATCCATTTATTCTCTATGGTTTGCCGATCATTGGGCAAGTCAACCAAAGTTGTTCTCATACATGGATCTCATCTCAGATTTCATGGCCTCAAGCCATTTCACGGAATCTGGGGTCATCATCGCTTCCTTATAGTTTGTAGGTTCGTCGTGGTCTAGTAACATGACTTCTAGAACAGGATTACCTTACCACTCTGGTGCAGAACGTACTCTGGTTGACCTACGAGGTTCGGTAGTAACTTGATATGAAGTTTCATGATCGTCATCATTAACTTCGTCACTAATTGGTGTAGGCATCACTGGAACTGATTTCTGTGATGAACTACTTTCCAATTTGGGAGACCAAACTCATAACTCAAATATTCACCTCCACGATCAGATCGTAGAAACTTTATTTTCTTGTTACGATGATTTTCCACTTCACTCTAAAATTCTTTGAACTTTTCAAATGTTTCAGACTTATGTTTCATTAAGTAGATATACCCATATCTGCTCAAATCATCTGTGAAGGTCAGAAAATAACGATACCCGCCGCGAGCCTCAACACTCATTGGAACGCATACATCTGTATGTATTGTTTCCAATAAGTCTGTTGCTCACTCCATTGTTCCGGAGAACAGAGTCTTAGTCATCTTGCCCATGAGGCATGGTTTGCAAGTATCAAGTGATTCCAAAAGTCCATCAGCAAGGAGTTTCTTCATGCTCTTTACACCAATATTACCTAAACGGCATTGCCACAAATAAGTTGCACTATCATTATTAACTTTGCATCTTTTGACTTCAATATTACGAATATGTGTATCACTACGATCGAGATTCAACAAAAATAGACCACTCATCAAGGGTGCATGACCATAAAAGATATTACTCATATAAATAGAACAACCATTATCCTCTGATTTAAATGAATAACCGTCTCGCACCAAACAAGATCTAGATATAATGTTCATGCTCAACGCTGGCACCAAATAACAATTATTTAGGTCTAAAACTAATCCCGAAGGTAGATGTAGAGGTAGCGTGCCCACGACGATCACATCGACTTTGGAACCATTTCCCACGCGCATCATCACCTCGTCCTTTGCCAATCTTTGTTTAATCCGTATCCCCTATTTCGAGCTGCAAATATGAGCAACAGAACCAGTATGAAATACCCAGGTGCTACTACGAGCATTAATAAGGTACACATCAATATCAAATATACCTTTCACTTTGCCATCCTTCTTATCCGCCAAATACTTGGGGCAGTTCCACTTCCAGTGACCAGTCCCTTTGTAGTAGAAGCACTCAGTTTTAGGCTTAGGTCCAGACTTGGGCTTCTTCCCGAGAGCAAGAACTTGCTTGCTATTCTTCTTGAAGTCCCCCTTCTTCCCTTTGCTCTTTTCCTTGAAACTAGTGGTCTTGTTAACCATCAACACTTGATGCTCCTTCTTGATTTCTACCTCTTTCAGCATTGCAAAGAGCTCGGGAATTGTCTTTTCCATCCCTTGCATGTTATAGTTCATCACGAAGCCTTTATAACTTGGTGGTCGTGATTGAAGAACTCTGTCAATGACACGATCATCAGGAAGATTAACTCCCAGCGAGTCAAGTGGTTATGGTACCTAGACATTCTGAGTATGTGTTCACTGACAGAACTGTTCTCCTCCATCTTGCAGATATAGAACTTGTTGGAGACTTCATATCTCTCAACTCGGGCATTTGCTTGAAATATTAACTTCAACTCCTGGAACATCTCATATGCTCCATGACGTTCAAAACATCTTTGAAGTCCCGATTCTAAGCCATAAAGCATGGCACACTGAACTATCGAGTAGTCATCAGCTTTAGTCCGCCAGAAGTTCATAACGTCCGGAGTTGCTCCTGCAGCGGTGCTTCCAGGACGTAATTCTTTTGTGCAGCAATGAGGATAATCCTCAAGTTATGGACCCAGTCCGTGTAGTTGCTACCATCATCTTTCAACTTAGCTTTCTCTAGGAACGCATTAAAATTCAAGGGAACGGTAACACGGGCCATTGATCTACAACAACATAGATATGCAAAAAAACTATCAGGACTAAGTTCATGATAAATTAAAGTTCAATTAATCATATTGCTTAAAAACTCCCACTTAAATAGACATCCCTCTAGTCATCTAAATGATCACGTGATCCATATCAACTAAACCATGTCCGATCATCACGTGAGATGGAGTAGTTTTCAATGGTGAACATCTCTATGTTGATCATATCTACTATATGATTCATGTTCGACCTTTTGGTCTCAATGTTCCGAGGCCATATCTGCATATGCTAGGCTCGTCAAGTTTAACCCGAGTATTCTGCATGTGCAAAACTGGCTTGCACCCGTTGTATGTGAATGTAGAGCTTGTCACACCTGATCATCACATGGTGTTTCGGCACGACGAACTATAGCAACGGTGCATACTCAAGGAGAACACGTATACCTTGAAATTTAGTGAGGGGTCATCTTATAATGCTACCGCTGTACTAAGAAAAATAAGATGCATAAAAGATAAACATCACATGCAATCAAAATATGTGACATGATATGGCCATCATCATCTCGTGCCTTTGATCTCCATCTCCAAAGCACCATCATGATCTTCATCGTAACCGGCTTGACACCTTGATCTCCATCGTAGCGTCGTTGTCGTCTCGCCAACTATTTCTTCTACAACTATCGCTACCGCATAGTGATAAAGTAAAGGAATTACATGACGATTGCATTTCATACAATAAAGTGACAACCATAAGGCTCCTGCGAGTTGTCAATAACTTTTACAAAACATGATCATCTCATACAATAAATTATATCGCATCATGTCTTGACCATATCACATCATAACATGCCCTGCAAAAACAAGTTAGACGTCCTCTACTTTGTTGTTGCAAGTTTTACACGGCTGCTACGAGCTTCTAGCAAGAACCATTCTTACCTACGCATCAAAACCACAACAACTTTTCATCAAGTGTGCTGTTTTAACCTTCAACAAGGACCGGCCATAGTCAAACTCGATTCAACTAAAGTTGGAGAAACAGACACCCGCCAGCCACCTATGTGCAAACCACGTCGGTAGAACTAGTCTGATGAACGTGGTCATGTAATGTTGGTCCGGGCCGCTTCATCCAACAATACCGCCGAAACAAAGTAAGACATTGGTGGTAAGCAGTATGCCTATTATCGCCCACAACTCTTTGTGTTCTACTCATGAATATCATCTACGCATAGACCTGGCTCTGATACCACTGTTGGGGAACGTATCATGCAATTTCAAAAATTCTCCTACGCTCACGCAAGATCTATCTAGGAGATGCATAGCAACGACGAGAAGGGAAGAGTGTGTCCACGTACCCTCGTAGACCGAAAGCGGAAGCGTTAGGTTAACGCGGTTGATGTAGTCGAATGTCTTCATGATCCAACTGATCCAAGTACCAAACGTACGGCACCTCCGAGTTCTACACATGTTCAGCTCGATGACGTCCCTCGAACTCTTGATCCAGCAAAGGGTCGAGGGAGAGTGATGCGTCCATTTTGCATAATGTTTTCTTACTATTATTTATAATGTTTTTATGAATAATAATGCTTTTTGGAGTAATTATAATGCCTTTTCTCATAATATGCAAGGAACACACTAGGAGGGAGAATTCCGGCAGTTGGAAATCTGGACCTGGAAAAGCTACGTGAGGCCATCTATTATGCACAACTCCAAACAAGCTGAAACTTTAGGGAGATTTTTATGAAATATTTAAGAATTATTGGAGCAAATAACTACCAGAGGGGGCCCACCAGGTGGGCACAACCCACCTGGGCACGCTAGGGAGCCCAGGCGCGCCCTGGTGGGTTGTGCTCACCCAGGCCCACCTCCGGTGCCCATCTTCTGGTATATAAGTCATTTTGACCTAGAAAAAAATAATAGGAGGACTTTCGGGACAAAGCGCCGTCGTCTCGAGGCGGAACTAGGGCAGGAGCACTTTTGCTCTCGGCAGAGCAATTCTGACGGGGGAACTTCCCTCCTGGAGGGGGAAATCATCATCATTATCATCACCAACAACTCTCCCATCTTGGGGAGGGCAATCTCCATCAACATCTTCAACAGCACCAACTCCTCTCAAACCCTAGTTCATCTTTTGAGTTCAATCTTGTTACCGGAACTATAGATTGGTGCTTGTGGGTGACTAGTAGTGTTGATTACATCTTGTAGTTGATCACTAGATGATTTATTTGGTGGAAGATTATATGTTCAGATCCATTATGCTATTTAATACCCCTCTGATGATGAGAATTTTTGTCACTTGTGAGTAGTTACTTTTGTTCTTGAGGTCACGGGAGAAATCATGTTGCAAGTAATCATGTGAACTTGATATGTGTTCGATATTTTGATAGTATGTATGTTGTGATTCCCTTAGTGGTGTCATGTGAACGTCGACTACATGACACTTCACCATATTTGGGCCTAAGGGAATGCATTGTGGAGTAGTAATTAGATGATGGGTTGCTAGAGTGACAGAAGCTTAAACCCCAGTTTATGCGCTATTCCGTAAGGGACCGAATGGATCCAAAAGTTTATTCTTAATACTTTTCTCGTAGTTGCGGATGCTTGCGGGAGGGTTAATCATAAGCAGGAGGCTTGTCCAAGTAAGAACAACACCTAAGCACCGGTCCACCCACATATCAAATTATCAAAGTAGCGAACATAAATCGAACCAACATGATGAAAGTGACTAGATGAGAATCCCGTGTACCCTCAAGAACGCTTTGCCTATCATAAGAGACCATTTTGGCCTGTCCTTTGCCTCAAAAGGATTGGGCTACCTTGCTGCACTTTTGTTACTACTATCGTTACTTGCTCGTTACAAATTATCTTGCTATCAAACTACTCCGCTACTTACAATTTCAGCACTTGCAGACATTACCTTGCTGAAAACCACTTGTCATTTCCTTCTGCTCCTCGTTGGGTTCGACACTCTTACTTATCAAAAAGATCTACAATTGATCCCCTATACTTGTGGGTTATCAGAGAGTTCCGTCAGCATGACGGCGTGGTGACGGTGATGGTGATGTGATCCGCGCAGGGCTTCGCCTAAGCACTACGATGATATGACCGGAGGAGTACACTACTAGGGAAAAGCCTAGTAGTAGCGAGGGTTTAAAGCCTACTAGTAGCGCGTGTCACCGTGCTACTAGTAAGGCGCTACAGCTATTCCTTAGCAGTAGCGCGTGCAACACACGCTACTGCTAACACACATAGCCGCAGTGTGTGTTGTTTCCAGCGCTACTGCTAATCTAACTAGTAGTAGCGTGTTTCCAGTCCAGTGCTACTAGTATAGTGTTTTTCATTTTTTAGTGTATTTATACGCCGTTATACAAATTTTGGTACAGTGCCAATTATGAGGTTGTTATATCATTATGTCCACAATAGTGTGTGAAATGAAGATGGATTAGGTTCAAGAGGAGGCAGCATGTGGTGCATCTCGAAACTATACTACTAATCCAAACTTGATCGAGTTTGGATTAGTAGTACTTTCGATGTGCACCACATGTAGCCTCCACTTGAATATAATCCGCCAACACAAGCTATTTAATCACAATCATAGTAATTACCACCAACACTAGCTATTTAATCATCATAGTCATAGTGTAGCACATTATCATCTTCAAACTCATTCTAGCAAGCTAATCACCACCAACACTAGCTACGATAGCAATCTAATCACCACCAACACTAGCTACGGTAGCTATCTAATCACCACCAACACTAGCTACGGTAGCTATCTAATCACCACTAACACTACCTAATAATAATCATCATAGTAATTACCACCATCACTAGCTATTTAATCATCATAGTCATAGTGTAGCACATCATCATCTTCAAAGTCATTCTAGCTAGCTAATCACTCCTCTGCTCTCTCTCTCCCTCAGGTAAAATAGCATAGAACATGTGAAGCACTCCTGATTCATCATATTGGAGCATGCAGATGAACCTGTCTCCTAATTGTTGGCTACGCTTCTGATTGCTACCCTCTAGTACTTCTCTGTGATCCTTCACAATTTTGCTCCAGTCTTTGACTATTAAGATTTGCTCGCTGTCGGTGTCAAAACCGGCGGATCTTGGGTAGGGGGTCCCGATCTGTGTGTCTAAGGCTAATGGTAACAGGAGGCAGGGGACACGATGTTTTACCCAGGTTTGGGCCCTCTCGATGGAGGTAGAACCCTACTTCTTGCTTGACTGATCTTGATGATATGAGTAGTACAAGAGTTGATCTACCACGAGATCGTAGAGGCTAAACCCTAGAAGCTAGCCTATGACGATTATGATTGTCCCTCTACAGACTAACCCCTCCGGTTTATATAGACACCGGAGAGGGCTAGGGTTTACACAGAGTCGGTTACAAAGAAGGAGATCTAATATCTGGCTCGCCAAGCTTGCCTTCCACGCAAAGGAGAGTCCCATCCGGACACGGGACGAAGTCTTGAGTCTTGTATCTTCACGGTCCAACAGTCCAGCCAAAGTATATAGTCCGGCTGGCCGGATACCCCCTAATCCAGGACTCCCTCAGTAGCCCCTGAACCAGGCTTCAATGACAATGAGTCTGGCGTGTAGATTGTCTTCGGCATTGCAAGGCGGGTTCCATCTCCGAATACTCCAAAGTAAACCTTGAAAACTTAAATCGTGTCCGGATCTGCAAGACGATTTTCACATGCCATCGTAGAGAGAACGATTATTCCAAAAATATAATTTGCTGACAACTTCAGATAACGTGCTGTCACACCATGGTCGAGTCATTATTCGAATCGTTTTCCCACAACCAGCCACCGCACGTATTGCGTGGCGGCTTCCTCGGCACATCTTGTCGAAGCAGAGATCATGTCCCCTTATCACGGGATCCGCATCAATACGGGCATGGGTAACCCAACCGCGCCATCAATCATGGCGCTTGGGAAATAAGCGATTTTTCACGGGCAAGTGGGGAGGCGCACCATTTTCGTCGCCTCTATAAAGGGATAAGGATTCCTCATTTTTACACACGCCTTCTTCCTCCTTTGCTTATCCATTCTCGCACCCTCGAGCTCCAGTGCCCTAGTTCACGCCTTCTCCGCACAGCCAAACATGTCCGGAGCAGGAGGCAAGTGGGTGGCCTCCACCGTCAAGGAGGAGCATATTACGAAACTCCGGGCGGCCGGATACTTGGCCGCAAATATCACGCACCGGCTGCCGGACGCAGGGTAGATTATTCCGACTCCGAGACCCCACGAGAGGGTCGTGTTCCTCGCTCACTTCGTCCGCGGACTGGGATTCCCCCTCCACCCATTCGTCCGTGGGCTCATGTTCTATTACGGGCTGGATTTTCACGATCTGGCCCATAACTTCATCCTCAACATCTCGGTGTTTATCGTCATGTGCGAGGTCTTTCTCCGCATCAGGCCCCATTTTGGCCTGTTGCTAAAGATCTTCAACGTAAAGCCGAATGTAGTGGTCGGCCAGCAGGCGGAGTGTGGCGGCGCCATGGTGGGCAAGATGACCAATGTCACCTGGCTTGAAGGCTCCTTTGCGGAGACCGTGAAAGGGTGGCAATCGGGGTGGTTCTATATCACCGAGCCGCGCAACGCCAACTGGGTGGCGGCCCCCGAATTCTGATCTGGCATCCCTGTGCAGCTCACTTCCTGGAAGAGGAAGGCCTGGCCTGGGGCGCATCTGCGGAGCTGACCGGACTCCAGAATTGCGTCCAACACATGATAACCAAGAGTATCAAACTGGTCAATATGATCCAGGTCATTCTATTCCGCCGGATTCTCCCGTGTCAGAGACGGGCATTCAACTTGTGGGAGTTCGACACGGCCCAACACCAGACACTGCAAGAGCTCTTTGACACGATGCACAAAGACGCCTGGAAGGTGTTGTTCAAGGCTAGCGAGGTTCCTCCCCCACCTCTGAGGACCGCGGACTTAGCGCCAGGCGCCAGGCCAACGGGGTAAGAATTCTACATTTCAAGATGTGCCTTTTCCCAGTATATTCGTGGGAGAAACTTAGGCCGTTGTGCTAATTTTAACAGGAATATGTGGCTACTGCGGAGCGATCGACTGTCCGGCTCCGTTGCTTGAGGACCCAGCAGACGAACTCCTGACGGAGATGCTGGCTCCGGCACCCTATGAGGTGCCGGAGAAGAAGGCCAAGAAAAAGGCCACGGGGACCAGAAGAAGTTCCCGGCGCAACGTGGTGTTGGACTCATCGTCCGAAGACACCAGGGCGCACTCCTCCAATGGCAACGAGAAGGAGCAGGAGGAGGAAAATCCTCTCCCCGAAAACGAAGGGGGGAAGAAGAGGAAGGCTACCCTTTCCAGGGAGGCCGAAGGGTCCAAGAAGGGACGGACCCTCCCTCCGGACCACTCCACAACCGCCGCCTACAGCGAGGAGGAGTGGCTACCCAGGGGCAAGCCCCTGGTTAGATCGTAAGTATCCGCACTCTGCAATAATTTTAGTGCGACTTAGCTTCATAGTTTGTTATAACGCCGAACACGTGTATGCAGTCCGGCCAGGGCCCAATCCCGAGGTATCCTCTTCGGATGGGCCTCTGAGCGATTCGGCAATGAATTCGCTCCCGACGACAACCTCCCCTCGGCCTGCGGATGACACGGAGGTGTGGTCCTAAAGGGTACCAGAGCAGGGGGAGGTGGCTCTGGAAATGCCTGGAGGCGAAATTCCGGACGCCGGGCATATGGGGAGTAAGATCCCCACGGATTATGCTGACGAGAGCCGCATCAAGTTAGGCTCCCAGCCGAACACTGTACTGGAACCTCCAAAGGTTCCGGATTCGGGTAGGTACCCCCTCGCTAAGGAGGGTGAGCCGTCCGTGCCGATGACTTCCGTTGCACCGGAGGCGTCGGATAGTCTGCTGCAAGTGCTTCGCGGCGCTTCCATTGATGAAGAGCACCATACTCTTATGAGTGCGGTGATTCAGAATGTTCGGTCCACCAAAAGCGGATTGACCGAAGCCTGCACCAACCTCCTGATAGGCTTTGAGGTAAGTAATCAAAAGTGTGAGAAATTATCACCCAATAGACAGTAGCCCCTGATAGTCTGTTTGGTGTTTGGAAAGAAAAGCCAAACGGAGGGTCAACTCTAAACCGCAGGAGTCTAACAGTATGTGTCTATGTGAATAAGCAAGCAGTGCTGCTTGCCGCTGCTGCCGCACAACAGAGGTCACCGGACTCAAACAGGACCTGGAGCAGGCCGAAGAGGAGCTCAGCCTCACGAAGAGGCAGCTCGAAGAGAACAAAGGTGAGTGATACCCCGTTCATATATCATATAGAGGAGAAAAAATTGGTGACTCTAACAAAAGCGTCATGATTTTGTAATAGGGGCCACGACCGAAGTGGCGGCCCTGAAGAAAGCACTATCCGAGGCCGAAGACAAGGCGGTCACGGAGCGCATTGAGCGTGAAAAGCAAGATGCTAGGGTGGGGGAGGTACAGCAAGAGCTCCAGGAGCTCGGCAGGAAGTTCGAGTCCTTGGAGCGTGACTTCAAGACGAAAGAGTCTGAGCTTGCGAAGGCACTTTTGAGCATGAAAGATGCCAAGGCCGAAGCCCAAAAGGCCCAGCAGGAAATCCAGGCGGCCAAGAAGTTAGCGGCAGGTAAGGCATTCATTATGCAAAGCAAGCATGTGGAGGAGACATTTCTTTTACTTACCCAAATTCGGAGCTCTCCAGGGGCATTCGCAGATCTGCCATGCATCATATCGGATGCCACGAAGTTCTACCGTGCCGAAGAGGGGAACTCGACGGAGAAGTTGTTCTGGTCCCAGTATGCTGGAGCCGAACACCCAATGCCTCTGAGTGACCAACTGAAGCAATTGGTTGAACTCCACAGGGCGGCCGAAGTGGCCATGAAGGATTTCATAGTCCGGATGTGGCCTGGTGAGCCCCTGCCCGCCAGCTACTTCGGCCTAATAAATCGGATGGTAAATTCCTGTCCACGGCTTGAAGTTATCAAGCAATCCGTTTTCATTAAGGGTGCCCGCCGGGCCTTTGCCCGTGCGAAGATGCATTGGGCCAAGCTAGATGCAGAGAAGCTGGTGACGGATGGACCGCCGGAGGGTAAGGCGCATCGCTACCCCGAGAAATATTATGATGGCGTTATGAAAGGCGCTCGCCTCATGGCCGATGAATGTACCAAGGACACAATCTTTGAGTGAATGTACTCGTGTCGTCTTTGTAATATTAAGATGGATTTGGTTGCGCTATATGGCGCTTTGTTGATTTAAAATATTACCTTCTTTGCGGTTGTTTATAAAATTCTGAAAGTAGGCCAGTCGTCGGTTTCCGCCCCCATGTAACTAGTACCGAGGTGTTCGTGGAAAACCCAAACACTCTTTATCCAAATGTTTGGTCCTTGAAGGAGGTGTTTGGCACAGCGAACAAGGCAATCGGACTATGCGGCTTTATAACTCTCACTTAGCCATAGAAGTCTACAATTTTAAATTTCGGCGAAGCCCCTACAATTTGGAAAGCCTAATTGGGGCACTATACACGCCTAAATCGGACAAGGCCGATTCCTCGCCTAAAGCGGAAAAAATCTTTAAGGATTTTAAGACCTCTCGAACAGTGACCATCTCTCGCCGCATCATGACAGTCAGTTTTCGGCTTTCTCTACCGAGGTGCTTGTCCGGAAGAACCGGGACACAATCACAGTAGTTCTCCCTACGCTACCTTAGCCGATATAACGGAACGTAAGGTACCAAAACAAGGGAGCTGGGCAAACCCAACTATTGACCCAAAACATGACTCGGAGCTGATGCATATAATGCTATAAGTTCGGGGTGCCCCACTGTTGAAAGTGTTCGGACTTATCTTGCCGTATTAAGGGGCACCAAGAGAAGCCCCTGGTGTCAGTGTCAAAACCGGCGGATCTCGGGTAGGGGTTCCCGATCTGTGTGTCTAAGGCTAATGGTAACAGGAGGCAAGGGACACGATGTTTTACCTAGGTTCGGGCCCTCTTGATGGAGGTAAAACCCTACTTCCTGCTTGATTGATATTGATGATATGAGTGTTACAAGAGTTGATCTACCACGAGATCGTAGAGGCTAAACCCTAGAATCTAGCCTATGATGATTATGATTGTGTCTCTAAAGACTAAACCCTCCGGTTTATATAGACACCGGAGAGGGCTAGGGTTTACATGGAGTCGGTTACAAAGAAGGAAATACAATATCCGAGTCGCCAAGCTTGTCTTCCACGCAAAGGAGAGTCCCATCCGGACATGGGACGAAGTCTTGAGTCTTGTATCTTCACGGTCCAACAGTCTGGCCAAAGTATATAGTCCGGCTGTCCGGATACCCCCTAATATAGGACTCCCTTAATAGCCACTGAACCAGGCTTCAATGACGACGAGTCCGGCGCGCAGTTCATCTTCGGCATTGCAAGGCGGGTTCCATCTCCGAACACTCCAAAGTAGTTGTCGAACACTTAAACCGTGTCCGGATCTGCAAGATGATCTTCACATACCACCATAAAGATCTGGCAATTTTAGACGACGTGACATGACACTACGGTTGAGTCATTATTCGAACCGTTTTCCCACAACCAGTCACAGCGCATATTGCGAGGCGGTTTCCTCTGCACGTCTTGCCGAAGCAGAGATCGTGTCCCCTTATTACGAGATTCTCATCAATACGGGTATGGGTAGCACAAACGCACCGCTAATTGCGGCGAGTGGGGAACGAGCGGGTTCCACCAGGCAAGTGGGGAGGCGCAAAAGCTTTTACCGCCTCTATAAAGAGATAAGGTCTCTTCCTTTTTACCCACGCCTTTTCCTTCCGCTAGTCCATTCCCCTCTGCTCGAGCCCTAGCGCCCAAGCACTCTCCTTCTCCACCAAAGAGAGGTCCTCCGAAGATGTCCGGATCTGGAGCAGGAGGCAAATGGATGGCCTGTACCGTCCGGGAGAGGGATATCCGAAAGCTCTGAGAGGCCGGGTACTTGGCCAAGAAAATTGGCCACCGTCTTCCGCCGGTGGGACAGATCGTCCCCACTCCGAAGCCCCACGAGAGGGACGTGTTTCTTCCTCATTTTGTCCGTGGACTTGGGTTTCCCCTTCACCCATTTGTTCGCGGCATCATGTATTATTACGGGATTGATTTTCATGATCTGTCCCCCAATTCCTTCATTAACATTTCGACGTTCATCGTCGTATGCGAGGCTTTTCTCTGTATTTCGCCCCACTTCGGCTAATGGCTGAAAATCTTCAACGTGAAGCCCAATGTGGTGAATGGCGAGTGAGGGAGTCCTGGACTAGGGGGTGTCCAGACAGCCGGACTATCATTATCCGCTGGACTCCAAGACTACGAAGATACAAGATTGAAGACTCCGTCCCGTGTCCAGATGGGACTTTCCTTGGCGTGGAAGGCAAGCTTGGCGATACGGATATGTAGATCTCCTACCATTGTAACCGACTCTGTGTAACCCTAGCCTCCTCCGGTGTCTATATAAACGGGAGGGCTTTAGTCCGTAGGACAACATACATTACAACAATCATACCATAGGCTAGCTTCTAGGGTTTAGCCTCCTTGATCTCATGGTAGATCCACTCTTGTACTACCCATATCATCAATATTAATCAAGCAGGACGTAGGGTTTTACCTCCATCGAGAGGGCCCGAACCTGGGTAAAACATCGTGTCCCTCGTCTCCTGTTACCATCCGCCTAGACGCACAGTTTGGGACCCCCTACCCGAGATCAGCCGGTTTTGACACCGACATTGGTGCTTTCATTGGGAGTTCCTCTGTGCTGTCACCGATAGGCCCGATGGCATCTTCAACCAACAACGCTGTCCAGGGTGAGACTTTTCTCCCCGGACAGATCTTCGTATTCGGCGGCTTCGCACTGCGGGCTAATTAACTTGGCCATCTGGAGCAGATCAAAAGCTACGCCCCTGGCCGTCAGGTCAGATTCGGAAGCCTAAACTTCACGGCCGATGTCCGCGGAGACTTGATCTTCGACGGACTCGAGCCACAGCCAAGCGGGCCGCACTGTGACGACGGGCATGATCTAGCTCTGCCACCGAACAGTGCCTTGGTAGCCGCACATGAATCCGCTTCGGCCTTTAGTCCGGAGCCGATCGCCCAGATCAAGGGCCGGTGGATAGACGCCGCCCCGGGGGCTTCAACATCCATGACGATGGAGCCGAACACTAATCTTGTCCCCTGCGAAACTCATGATTCCGAGGCGCCGGACTCCTTGCCGGACTCCGAACCTCCCGCGCCCCTACCAATCGATTCGGATTGGGCGCCGGTTATGGAATTCACCGCCGCGGACATCTTCCAATACTCGCCTTTTGGCGATATCCTGAATTCACTAAAGCATCTCTCGTTATCAGGAGAGTCCTGGCCGGACTATGGCCAGGATGGTTGGGGTACGGACGACGAAGAAATTCAGAGCCCACCCACCACCCACTTTGTAGCCACTGTCGACGATCTAACCGACATGCTAGACTACGACTCCGACGACATCGACGCTATGGACGACGATGCCGGAGACGAACAGGAACCAGCGCCTACAGGGCACTGGAAGACCACCTCGTCATATGACATATACATGGTGGATACCCCAAAGGAGAGCGATGACGAGGACCAACGGGCCGCGGCAGAAGATAACCCCGCCGATAAACAACCAAAACGGCGACGCAAACGCCGCCCTAAGTCCCGCCCCGACGACAACAACGCTCCCAAGGAGCCCGCAATATGGCAGGGCTCACAAGTGGACGACGAACATGAAGATAAGCAACCGTCCGAACATGACGAGTCAGATAATCAGTCCAGGCCCGGTGAAAACAACAGTCCGGACGACCTCATGCCGGACACGCCGCCGGAGAGCAAAAACCTTCGGAAAAGACTCGTCAACACTGCAAGAAGCCTAAAGAAGGTAAAGAGGAAGCTCAAAACAGCGGAAGACACACTCAGAATGAGATGGAGCAAAGTGCTCAAAACCGCAGATAAATACGGCAATGGCCACCAATCAAAGAGCTAACCGAAGCGCAAGCTGCTACCAGAATTCGACGAGGAGGCCATAGAGCCTCCACCGTCAAAAAATAAAGAGGCCGCCGGTTGGATAGACGGCCAGATGATAGGCCAAATTCTGAAAGCGGCGCCACACATAAACCAACTAATGAACCTGGAAAGACAGATGGCCCAGCCAGGTCCATCTACGGGCCAAAGAAGAGGGCCCCAGGCAACACGTCAAGTGTCCGAAGATAGTGGCACACCCAAATACAGGGGCGCCGCACATCCGCTATGTTTCACCAATGAGGTGCTGGAACATGCATTCCCAGCAGGATTTAAACCCATAAACATAGAGGCCTATGATGGAACAACAGACCCTGGAGTCTGGATAGAAGATTATATACTACATATACACATGGCCAGAGGAGATGATCTCCACGCCATAAAGTACCTACCCCTCAAGCTCAAAGGGCCAGCCCGTCATTGGCTTAAAAGCCTCCCAGAAAACACCGTGGGAAGTTGGGAAGAGCTCGAGGATGCGTTTAGAGCAAATTTTCTAGGGACTTATGTCCGCCCTCCGGACGCAGATGATCTAAGTCATATAACTCAACAGCTCGGAGAGTCAGCGCGGAAATTCTGGAACAGGTTTCTTACCAAAAAGAACCAAATAGTCGACTGTCCGGACGCCGAAGCCTTAGCAGCTTTCAAGCACAATGTCCGAGACGAATGGCTTGCCAGGCACCTCGGTCAAGAGAAACCGAGGACAATGTCCGCACTAACAAGCCTCATGACCCGCTTCTGCGCGGGAGAGGATAGCTGGCTAGCAAGATGCAGCACCAGCGACCCAAGTACATCCGAGATAAGGGATGGAAACGGAAAATCACGGCGCAGAAAAGAACAGCGCCGAAATAAAGAGAAAAGCCCAAAGAGCACGGCAGTCAACGCCGGATTCAAATGCTCGCGGCCAAACAACAAAACAACGCCTCTTAAGGATGACAGCGACGATTTGTCCAGCTTAAATAAGATTCTGGGTCGGATATGTCAAATCCACAGTACCCCCGGAAAGCCTGCAAACCATACCCATCGGGATTGTTGGGTTTTTAAACAGTCTGGCCGACTAAACGCCGAACACAAGGGGCTCGACGCGTCAAGCGAAGACGATAAACCCCACCAGCAGAGCACCGGAAAACAAAAGACTTTCCCACTAGGGGTCAAAGCAGTAAACTCACTTCATGTGATAATACGGAAAAATAGTGCGGCACTTTCTAAAAAGACCTTCGCGCGGTCCAACCCAGCAGACCATAGAGATTGGATATCAAAACCAATCACTTTCGACCACCTGACTATTCCAGAAGCGTTCAAAATGCGGGACGGACTCCCCTGATATTGAATCCCATAATAGATGGATTACAATTTACTAACGTCTTAATGGACGGAGGCAGCGACTTAAACCTGCTGTATTCAAACACAATCCGTAGGATGGGGATAGACCCTACCAAAATCCGACACAGTCGCACTTCCTTCAAAGGAGTGACGCCAGGCCCTTACGCCAAGTGCACAGGCTCCATATTACTAGAAGTCGTGTTCGGATCGCCGAACAATTTTCGACGCGAAAAATTAATTTTTCACATTGTCCCATTTGAAAGTGGATATCAAGCACTCTTGGGACGAAAGGCTTTTGTCCGCTTCAACGCCATACCGCATTACGCGTCTCTTACACTCAAGATGCCCGGTCCGCGTGGCGTCATTTCAGTGCGAGGGTCACTTAAAGACCCCGGACTCGGATAGACGAATCCGGCTTCAGCAGGCTAGGGGCTCCCTAGCCGCATACCTCTTCACAGGGGGCTGCGCGCACAAACAACCGCGGGTTCATACAAACCCCGCTTTAATTATTTATATTTCTTCTTTTACACATATTTTTCACACAAATTGTTTTCAAACTAAACGTTCCTCTCTTTCTACAGATGAACAACGTGCATACTCGTCCCGGATAACGGCGCAACGGAGACACAGGCGCAGACGTGCAGTAGGGACCCGTTGTGAGGATTCTTTTCAGATTAAGACCCTGCGTAAACCTTTTTTTACTGTCTCTTGTTGCTATTCTCCCTTGGTTTCTTCCTATAGCCAAAGCGGAGCCTGACGTTTTGGCATCGGCCACGTCAGAAGACCGTGCCCGTACCTGGACACTAGGGGCTTAGGGCATCGTTCTGCCCATTATTATAAAGACCAAACACCTTAGGGAGTGTTCGGCGTCTCGAGTTAGGCATTATATGCATCAGCTCCGAATCATGTCTTTGGTCAAATTTTGGGTTTGCCCGGCTCCTGTGTTTTGCTGCCTTACGTTCCGTATCATCGGCTAACGCGGCACCAGGAGAACTACTGCGATTGTGCCCTAGTTCGGCTGGGCGAGCACCTCAGTAGAGAAAGCCGAAAACTGACTGTCATGATACAGCGAGAGACTGGTCAACCACTCGATCGACTACCGGAATGTTTAGAATTCCCCGCTTTGACGAAGGACCGTTTCCCGGTCAGGCACATACGCGCCCCGAATTCGGAGAAGTGCAGTGCCACCAGGGGCTATATCGTAGCCCCACCCTCGAGCTCCACTGGCTAAGTGAAAGTGATAAAGCATTATAGTCCGGATTGCCTCGTTCGCTACGCTACCACCTCCTTAAACAGGACCGAGACGTCGGATTAAGTGTGAAAACGCGTTATTTTTGCGAACACCCCCGCACCCTGTGCATGGGGGCTGAAGCCGAAGACTGCAATCTTTCAAGTTATACAAATGTATATGTAAACGGCCGCACAGGAGAAGTTTTACTACTTGGGACGCACAAGTATAAAAAGTAGTTATAGCATAATCATCGTTTTACAAGCTAATACCTTCATTTGAACGTGACATTTTTCGAGCACTGTGACTCTATTACACGAGCGCCACGCATAACTTCCCCGAAATAGTGCTCGGCGGGGAGCTGGCTTTCATCCGAACCCTGGGCGGCAACAGCGGTGGCATCCATCTCCGGACAGTGCGCCTTCACACGGGCAAGAGCCATCCGCGCGCCCTCGATGTAGGCCGACCGCCTCATCTCCTTTATATGCGGCACCGCTCCAGGGAATTGCTGCAGTAAGCCGAAGTAGCTCGTCGCCTTGGGTCTCTCTGGCCAGACATGGGCCACGATGTCAGTCATGGCAAGTCCGGACAATCTATTTAGCTTGGCCCATTCGGCCAACCGATCTGTCAACGAAAGTGAGCGATCCGGACTATGGAATTGAGACCAGTATAGCTCTTCCGTCTTGTGATCCTCCTGGCTCCGGAAGTGCTCAATGGCATCAGCCGCACTTGCAGCTAAGTCCATATACGGATCCTCCGGACTCCACAGCCGCTCAAATTGAGCATACTTTTGATCCGTAAACCGGCGACGCAGCAGAAAAGGCTTGCCAGCCACGATATCTCCGGCCTGGCGCAGTTCCTCCTTCATAGCCCGCATTGCAGAGCGGGCATCCTTGGCTTCGGCGGTGGCCTTCTTCAGGTCTTCCCGCTCCGATAAGCGCTCCTTTTCAAGATCCTCATTGCGGTCGGCAGCATCTTTTACTTTCATGGCCAATTCGGCCACCTCTGCCCTGCTTAGGCAGTGCGCAGCCCTTTCGGCTTTCAACTCCTCGGCCGCCCTCGAGGTAGCCGCGTCACTCCTTCGGGCTTGCTCCTTAGCTCGAGCAAGTACGGCCCGAAGGCTCTCCACAGTAGCAGCACCGTCTGTACAACAGCATATAATTTATCAGAGGAGGGCTTCGACCCCCTTAATAAAGCGACTGCAGAGAACTCATTTACCTTGCGACTCGTCAAGTCGCCGGTTGACAAGTGCGATGTCCGCATCTGCCACGTCAAGTTGCCGCATCAACTCAGCAACCCCATTAGTCCGGCTAGCCCTCGGACTATCCGCCACCTGCATAGGAATGGCGGCATTCATTACTTGCGATTTTGATCCTCGGCACGCTGTCGTTTCCGACAACCTACCGAGTCCCAGGGGCTACTATCTATATAGGGCGCATTTTTATGTGCAAAACTGTTAAAAGACAAAAGGGTGCGTCATTCTCGCGTACCTCAAATCCCGCCAGCAAACTCGTGGCGGCATTGCGCAATCCGCTCTCGGCGGACGAAATCCTTCCAATCACCATACGCATCAACGCACGGTGATCTTCTGAAATGGATGCCCTCTCAAGCAGATTCTTCAGTTCTCCCGGCCGGATACTAGTGGGTGCCGAACTCTCTGGCCCCTCCGGACTCGGGGATACCCTCCGTGACGATACTTCAGGCTCGCCTGCCTTATCTGACGGCGCTGCAGACGGAGGCGTTTCACTCTCCATCATCTCCGGAAGAAGGTCCCCCGAAGATGAACTCATCTGAGAAGGCTGCAGATCCGAACTGCAATATAAATATTTCGGTTACCCACAGAAGCACAAATGAAGGTATTTCCTTACTAATTAACTCCCTTTTTCATACTCACGGCTCGCTGGAGGGCTGATCCTTTGGCGATGATTGTGCGTCCGGATTCTCTTCGGACGCCGGACCCCCCGGTGAAGATCTCTTCCCACGCTTAGGGGCTTTGGCCTCCGGATCTTTGGAGGCGGTCCTCTTCTCCCCCTGGAGGGAGGGGTTTTTGATTCCCCCCTCTTCAGACGCCCCTTTGGGCGAAATATTAGCTCCTCTATTTTCCCCTTCGCTCCCTTCTGTGGGCACGACCTCCAACATTCTGACCAACACGGGCTCTAGTGCGGTCTCTGGGAGGGGGGCCGGACACCTTATCAGCCTTGATCACGCCACCCATTCCTGTGAAGAGTAATGGGTCAGGAGGCGAACTTTAGAAAGGCATATAAACAGAATGCCCGGACTCTGAGCTATTTACCTGAGTATCCGGGCGATTGCGGCTTAGGCCTGCGTCCTCGGCTAATTCCGGACACGCCACCTGCGGTCCGAAGAACAACTTGTACATCTCCACGGGTGTCGCACCCATAAAGTGTTGGAGAATCCGAGGTCCCTCCGGGTTGAACTCCCATAGACGGAGAGGACGGCGTTTGCAGGGCAGAAGATGCCTGATTAGCATAACCTGCATCACCACGATCAGGTCGATCTCCCTCGCTTGGAGGTCTCGAATCCGGCCCTGCAGTGAGGGCACGTCTTCGGATGGCCCCCAATTGAGCCCTTGGTTGACCCACGACATCAGTTGGCGTGGAGGTCCCGGGCGGAATGAAGGCGGCGGCTTTTGCCTACTGCCCTTCGGAGTGGTGATATAGAACCACTCCTGCTGCCACAGTCCGAGTTCCTCTTGGAAGGAACCCTCGGGCCACGGGGCATCGGCCTTTTTGCTTATGGCCGCCCCGCCGCACTCCGCTTGACGCCCCCCGATCATCTTCGGCTCCACCTTGAAGGTCTTCAGCCACAGGCCGAAGTGGGGAGTGACGCGGAGGAAGGCTTCGCAGACGATAATGAATGCGGAGATGTGGAGGATGGACTCCGGAGCCAAGTCGTGAAAGTCCAGCCCATAGTAGAACATGAGTCCTCTCACGAAGTGGTCCGTCGGGAAGCCTAAACCCCGACGGAGGTGGGATATGAAGACAACGAACTCACCGGGCTCGAGGGCGGGCACGGCCTGCCCTTGGGCGGGCAACCTGTGCGAAACCTCGTAGGCCAGGTACTTGGCCTCACGTAACTTCAATATGTCCTCCTCCGTGACGGAGGAGGGCATCCACCAGCCCTGGAGGTCGGAGCCGGACATGGTTGAGAATCCGAAGCGCTCGAATCTGAGGCTCTGGGTGTTGGAACTGGGAGCGAGGAGGAGATTCGATGCGAGTTTGAAGAACAAGGACAAGCCTTGGTCCTCTTATAAAGAGGAAAAAATACCAAGAGCCGTCTCCGTGACCGTTTGGGATTCACCTTCGATAGAGGAGGCGTGGCGACGGGAACGGTTGGGTTACCCACGCACGTATTGATGAGAATCCTGGAATAAGGGGGACACGATCTCTGCTTCGACAAGACGTTCCAAGGAAACCGCTTCGCTAAACGTGCTGAGGTGGTGTAGTAAAAAACGATTCAAGTAAAAGCCTGGTAGCGGTGTGATGTCACGCCGCATAATACGTCAGCAGATCGAACTGGTGTACATTTTATTCTCTCTACGGTGGAATGTGGAATTTATTTTGCAGAGCCGGACACTATCCTGGTGTTCATGATCTTCTCTGGATTATTCAAGGGAGGAACCCGCCTTGCAATGCCGAACATTATGGGCGCCGGACTAATCGTCATTGAAGCCTGGTTCAGGGGCTACTGAGGGAGTCCTGGACTAGGGGGTGTCCGGACAGCCGGACTATCATTATCCGCCGGACTACAAGACTACGAAGATACAAGATTGAAGACTCCGTCCCATATCCGGATGGGACTTTCCTTAGCGTGGAAGGCAAGCTTGGTGATACGGATATGTAGATCTCCTACCATTGTAACCGACTCTGTGTAACCCTAGCCTCCTCCGGTGTCTGTATAAACCGGAGGGCTTTAGTCTGTAGGACAACATACATTACAACAATCATACCATAGGCTAGCTTCTAGGGTTTAGCCTCCTTGATCTCGTGGTAGATCCACTCTTGTACTACCCATATCATCAATATTAATCAAGCAGGACGTAGGGTTTTACCTCCATCGAGAGGGCCCGAACCTGGGTAAAACATCGTGTCCCTCGTCTCCTGTTACCATCCGCCTAGACGCACAGTTCGGGACCCCCTACCCGAGATCCGCCGATTTTGACACCGACAGCGAGCACGCCGAATGCGGCGGCGCCATGGTGAGAAAGATGCCCAAGGTCGTATGGCCGACGGGCACCTTCAATTATTCCGTCAAGGAGTGGCAGCAGCAGTGGTTCTATTCACCGAACCGCGTGGTAAAAAGTGGGATGCTGCTCCCGAATTCAGATCCGGAGCCCTACTGTGGCTCACGTCCTGGCCCGAGAAGGGCCTGAACTGGTCCTCATCCTATGAGCTGTCGGTGCTCCAAACGCGCGTCCAGAGCGTGGTCGACAAGGACGTCAAACTCATCAACGTAGTCCAGGTGATGTTAGTTTGCCTGGTTCTCCCTTGCCAGCGTCGAGCCTGCAATTTGTGGGAATACGACCCGGCCGAATACCAGACCCTACGGGAGCTCTATGGCTCCTCCCACAAGGACATCTGGAAGGTGCTCTTCAAGTCCGGCGAACCATGGCCGGGCTCCGCCGAGGACCACGGGTATCAACTATCCTGCTCTGCAAGTCCGGTAAGTCATTGTTGTGCTCTGTCCATCCGGGTTTTAGCCGGCATATCCCGAGGGACGCGCTCTTATCATGCTTTCTACAATAATCCCAGGAATGGACGAAAAAGGTGGAGCGGATACACTGTCCGGCCCCACTGCCGGAGGAACCGGCCGGACCTCTTCTGACGAAGATGCTAGTCCCAGCGCCTTACGAGGCGCCGAAGAAAGAGGCCTCCAAGAAGGTCAAGAAGAACTGGAGTGGCCTTCGTCGTCTTGATACTTCGGACGCAAAATCTGAGGATTCCAGCAACCATCCTTCCTCCGAAGATGAAAAGGAGGAGGAAGAAGACGAGTCCCCCACAGGGGCGGGGGGGGGGAGGACGGCCTCCTCATCCTTGGAGGCCGAATCGCCAAAGAGGGGGAAAGGATCCATCCCCGAGGCGTCCACCACGGCTGCTGATAGCAGCCCAGAGTGGGTTCCCAGGGCCCAGCCCTTGCTAAAGTCGTAAGTATACGGAACCCGCACACACCTACGTGCCCGAGGTCATTATAGGATGTAGTAGTTTTAACTGTCGCCATATTTTGTACAGCCCGGCGAGGTCCCACGCCGGACAGTCCTCATCGGAGGATTCACTGAGCTCAGATGCCCTGGCGAGCGAGACGCCTCCAGAGGCCCCTTCCCCGAAGCCTAGGCGCGACACCGAGGTGTCGTCTCAGCGGGACCTGGACCAGGGGGGCATATCCCTAGGGCCAGACACACGGGAGCAGCGGATCCCATGCGTGTAGATGGCAGGGGCGATCTTAGGTTTGGACCGCAGCCGGACACGGTCGTGGACACCTTTAAAGCTCCAGGATCGGGTGAGCAGCCACCTTTAACGGGGGGAGGCTTGCCTACTCCGCCAGTGACCTCTATCCAAGCAGAGCTGCCGGGCGGCCTATCGACAGCGCTAAGAAGCGCGTCTATCGTCGATGAACATCGTGCCCTCATTGGTGCGGTGATTGAAAAGATTCAATCCGCTGAGAGCAGACTGAATGAATCCTTCCTTAGTCTTATAAAGGGCTTTGAGGTATGTTTTCAATAAACCTTTGGGAGATTTTCATAATATGAGTAGTAGCCCCTGATGCACTGTTAGGCGAGAGAAAGCCGGTCAGGGGATCAAATTTTTCCATTTTGCAGGAGACTCAGTTAATGACGTGTATCCCTTTGTTGAAAATAGGCGTCCGCAGAGACGACCGCCGCTCATAGTGCGGAGGTGTCCGGACTAAAGCAGCGTCTGGAACGGGCCGAAGAGGAACTTGGCCACGTGAAGAAGCAGTTGGAGGACAAGCAAGGTATGTCAAAACCTTGTGCTAAGTTGAGCACGAATTAGAAGTTGTGCCTGACGAAAATATTTGTATTGTATGCTCTAGGGGCGAGTGCCGAAATTAAGGCACTGAAGAAGGCTGTGGCCGAAGCCGACAATAAGGCTGCCGCCGAACAGGCTCTTCGTGAGAAGCACGAGGCCAGGGTCATTGAAGCTGAGCGAGAGCTCCAGGAGGCCGTGAAGAAAAGCGAGGCCTTGGAGCAGAGTCTAGCAGGGAAAGAATCCGAACTCGCCCAAGCTCTCCAAGCTGCAGAGGATGCTCGAGAAGAAGCCCGAGGTGCTCTAAAGGACATTCAGGAGGCCCGGAAGGTTGCGGCTGGTAAGGCCTTTTGTACTCAAGGCCATTTTTGCATAGTAATGGGAGGAACTCTAAGTGACAAGCTGAATTCTTGTTTCTCCAGGGGAATTTGCGGATCTGCCACACAGCATATCAGATGCTGCCCAATTCTACCGGACTGAGAAGAAGTCTGCAGAGAAGCATTTCTGGTCGTGGTTTTTGGTGCCGAATTATTCGGTGCCCTTTATCGATTAGTTAAAGCAGCTGGTCGAACTGCACCAGGCGGCCGAACTAGCCATGAAGGACTTGGTTGTCCGGTTGTGGCCCGCGGAGCCAATTCCAAGAAGTTACTTCAGACTCGTGAAGCGAATTGTTGGTGCTTGCCCTCGGCTCGATGTCATTAAGCGATTGGTCTGCATAGAGGGTGCACGCATGGCATTTTCCCGTGTGAAGGTGCACGGGGGGAAGCTTGATGCTCAGAAGCTGATGACTGAGGGACCACCGGAGGGTAAGGAGCATCGCAAGCCCGAGTTGTACTATGAGGGTGTCCTGAAAGGAGCCCGCCTTGTGGCGGATCAGTGTACCAAAGACACTATATTTCCCTGAAGGCAGTCGTGCCATTCTTTGTAATGCGGGATAATGGCACTTTTATTACTTATTGCCTGTTTATGTGAATATTTGTTTTTCCTGTGCGGCTGTTTAGTGTATATAAATCCTGAGAGTTGGCCAGTCGTCGGCTTCTGCCCCCATGTAAAAAGTATGGGGGTGTTCGGGACATACCTGAACACTCTTTATCCCATTGTTGGGTCCTTTTAAGGAGGTGTTCCTCACCACGAACCGGGCAATCAGACTATAGGGCTTTATCACTCTCACTTAGCCATAGGAATTCGAGTATGGTGGGCGCAGCCCCTGGTGTTCGGAAGACCGTACTAGGGGCTCTATCAGCGCCTGATTGGAAGACCGATCCGTCGCACTTTGCATTTATAATGGCATTATGCGGAATAAATCTTTAAATATTTTACAACCTCTCGAACAGCTGACCAGCTCTTGTTGTATCATGACAGTCAGTTTTCGGCTTTCTCTACTGAGGTGCTCATCCGGAAGAACTGGGACACAATCGCAATAGTTCTCCCAACGCTACCTTAGCCGATGGAGCGAACCGTAAGGTACCAAAACATGGGAGCCGGGCAAACCCAACTAATGACCCAAGACATGATTCGGAGCTGATGCATATAGTGCTATAAGTTCGGGGTGCCGAGCGACCAAAAAGGTGGTCGGACTTTGTTGCCATATCATGAATACTGTGAAGCCCCTGGCATAGTGAGGCATAACACGAGGCGTGGGTGCCGTTTATGACAGAAAGGCGTCAATGAGGAACAACGGCTGGTAAGTGTTATTTAAGTCTACGCATTGTAGTAGAGTGATATGAGTACGTTTATGATTATAAAAAGAGGTGTTTTTGGCGGAACCTGTCGTGGCCGAACTGCAGGAGGCTGTGTGTGGATCTGAAATGTATCCGGACTGCCTCCTTTGGGGGGGGGTTACTTATGTGCTCCTCCCTTGTGCGTCCGAGTTGATTCCACGTCGTTAGTCCTGTTCTGCGCCAAAGTTAGTCTATAAAGACAAATGCTTAAAGGCAGTTGCATGTCCTGTGGTTGAACTGCGGGTGCCTGATCGGAGCCTGGCTGAACCAGGCTATCATGCCATAAAGTAGCTCGGACTCCTCAGTTGGTGTCCGGGTAGTTGGTTGCCGAATCAAAATTTGATAAACAGGCACGACTCGCTATTCCAGCAGCGGTATGATTTCCACTCTAAGGGTGGGGTTCGGCCTTGCCCATAATTGTGACTATGTCACGTGGGACTAGCCTAATGTTGTACCCCATTGAATCTAGACAACGTGGTTTGTCCCGGTAGTATGTGGTAATTACTGTATAAGGGGACAATGCCGAAGACTTATTCTTTGGCGTGGTATTTGTTTGGTGATCCGAAGACAACCATTAGTATGGTGGGCCAGTTAAAACTTGGCCTTTGCACCTGGCATCTTTGAGGAGATGTTATTGATAGTTTTATGCCCGTGGGGGTTCGTGTGAGATGGAGACCCCAAACTATTGGGTTGATAGTGAGTGCAATAAAATTGCTATGGCTGATGTTGACCAGACGGTCGATGTGGTCAGAGACGATCGGCCGTATTTTTGTACTGTGGGGGGATCTTCCTTTGACCTCACCATGTTTGATTGGTCTTTCGTTGTTTGGAACCTCCCTTCATTGTTTTCGGCGTGCGAACGGCCGTTTTGTTTTGAGGATTCGACATTCTCTATTGGTATGCTTGGCCGCCCTTCTAGGGGTACCATGAATTTCACATGGTTGATCGAGTATGCTACTTGGACCGGATGGGCTTGAGCTGTTCTTTTTCCACTGACCGGACTGGGGGCCGCTGAATTCGGCACCAACTTCCCTGACTTGACGTTTATGACGATTGTGCCGAGGCTTGAGGGTGATGCCTCATGTTTCCTGCGTATTGTCCTGGACCGTGGTGGTATATTGGCATCGGGGTATGTGCCTTAGGTTCTCCTTCTTAGGTTGAGGTAGTGAATTATGCCGTGTGTGCTCTTTGTCGGGGCGGTCGAGTCCGTATTCCTCGGTGGCCAGGACCTTGGTCCATCTGTTAGTGAGCAAATCTTGGTCAGCTTTGAGCTGCTGTTGCTTCTTTTGCAGGCTCCTCGCAGTGGCCATAAGCCGTTGCTTAAAGCAACCTTGTTCCGCGGGATCCTCAGGCACGCCGAATTCCTCATCACCGAGGTTCACCTCGTCTTCGGAGGGGGCATGTAGTTGTCCCTCTCCAAATATCCATTCGTCGCTAGTCCGGCCTGCTCGAAGGCAGGCTGATCGGGATTGTATTCATCTTCGGCACCATCATTATTTTTGACCGGCGTGCCGGTAGTGTTGTGGTGGGGCTTGGGGCGGCGCTGATGACGTTCATACTTTGCTTTCTTCCTTGAGGGGTTATCCTCTATTGCCTCATCGCCATTGGTTTCTTTCAGAGTGCCCACCAAATATATATCATATGAGGATGTGGCTGTCCACCGCCCTGTGGGCGGTGGTTCCTGTTCCTCTCCTGCATCTCGTCCATACCGTCGATGTCTTCAGAGTCGGAGTCAAGCACGTCGGTTAAATCAGCGACCGTGGCAATGAAGTGGGTGGTGGGTGGGCAACGAATTCCTTCATCGCCTGATTCCCACTCGAGCCGGACATAGTTCGGCCGAGAGTCTCCTGACAAAGAGAGAGACTTTAACGAGTTCAGCATGTCGCCAAAGGGCGAGTGCTGGAAGATATCCGCAGCAGTGAACTCCATTACCGGAGCCCAACCAGAGTCGGCGGGCTCGGGGGTGCGCGGACTGGAACCTACAGCCGGATACGAGTCCGGGGGTCCGGAGCCACAGGCTTCCTTGGGGATGAAGTCTGTGTTCGGCTCTACCGCCGATGAGTGTGCGGCCTCCGGGGCGGAGTCCATCCACCTGTCCTGGGGTGATGCAATCTGCCACGGATTTCGGTCTGGGGCTCCTGCCGGGGCAATATCCCGAGCATTGTCCGACAGCAGGTCTAAGCCGTGCTCATCGTGACTGTCCGGTGCACCTGGGGCAGGCCAGAATCCATTGAAGATCAAGTCTCCGCGAATATCGGCCGTGTAGTTCAAGTTTCCGAACCTGGCCTGCTGGCCAGGGGCGTAGCTGTCAATCTGCTCCAGATGGCCAAGCGAATTGGCCCACAGTGCGAAGCCGCCGAACACGAAAATCTGTCCGTGGAGAAAGGTATCACCCTGGACCATGTTGTTGTTGACGATTGAAGGAGCCATCGAGCCTCACAGCAACGACATCAAGGAATTCTCAATGAAAGCACCAATGTCGGTGTCAAAACCGGCGGATCTTGGGTAGGGGTCCCGATCTGTGCATCTAAGGCTAATGGTAACAGGAGGCAAGGGACACGATGTTTTACCCAAGTTCGGGCCCTCTTGATGGAGGTAAAACCCTACTTCCTGCTTGATTGATATAGATGATATGAGTGTTACAAGAGTTGATCTACCACGAGATCGTAGAGGCTAAGCCCTAGAAGCTAGCCTATGATGATTATGATTGTGTCTCTAAAGACTAAACCCTCCGGTTTATATAGACACCGGAGAGGGCTAGGGTTTACATGGAGTCGGTTAGAAAGAAGGAAATATAATATCCGGATCGCCAAGCTTGTCTTCCACGCAAAGGAGAGTCCCATTCGAACACGGGACGAAGTCTTGAGTCTTGTATCTTCACGGTCCAACAGTCCGGCCAAAGTATATAGTCCGGCTGTCCGGATACCCCCCTAATCCAGGACTCCCTCACCTGGCAAACTGATCGTACCAAAATGTGTAGATAGGAATAATAAGCTGATGCTATATATTATCTCCCATTGATAAATATTACATCCAAGCGTATGTGTACAATTAATGCGTTGAGCAGAAGCAAATAGGACTATTTGACATGTCCTATCCAAGGGCGGGCGGCATGTAGGTATATAAAACAGGTATAACGATCATTGACAGATACCACCTGGGTATTCCCTTTGTGTGCAAAGCCTTTTGCCTCCTTGGTTTTCCCTCCTGTGTTAAGTCTGATGATCCGTCTCTCTAAAGAGGCTGCCCGAAAGTAGGGTCCTGAAAGAGAAAGAAGGTTATTAAATTATGTTGCGGTTGAACCGCACTGTTGGCCGCATCACCATTGCGCCTCCGCCTATGCCCATGGTATTTTGAGTGCGTAATTGTGTACGCGCGGCACAAATGCTGCCTGAATGGGACTAGGGCGGAGGCCAGACTGCTAGTCGCGCTCTTCGCGTGCCTGGCGATCCTGTTGCAAGGTACTCCGGACTCGCTTGACGGTGTTCGGGGTTGTTGTCGCCGGATTTCTGGTTTGCCGGAGAAGGTTGCTTTGTACTTCTGCCACGAGGGCCGCAGTATGCTCTTCTGTTTGGAGAGAGCGGTCTGCGTTTCCATTGACTGTTATAACCCAGCGAGGTCCTGGCATCTTGAGCTTGAGGTATGCATAGTGTGGTACTGCATTGAATCAAGCGAATGCGGGTCGTCCAAGCAGTGCATGATAGCCACTACGTAAAGGGACGATTTCAAAGATTAACTCCTCGCTTCGGAAGTTATCCGGGGATCCGAAGACCACTTCCAGTGTTATGGATCCCGTACAACGGGCCTCTACTCCTGGAATTACACCTTTGAAGGTGGTTTTGGTGGGCTTGATCCTCGAAGGGTCAATACCCATTTTGCGCACTGTGTCCTGGTAAAGCAGGTTCGGGCTACTGCCACCATCCATAAGGACTCGCGTAAGGTGGAATCTGTCGATGATTGGGTCGAGGACCAATGCGGCTGAACTGCCATGACGGATGCTAGTAGGGTGGTCCCTACAATCAAAAGTGATCGGACAGGCTGACCATGGGTTGAATTTTGCGGCGACTGGCTCCATTGCATAGACATCCCTTAGTGCTCGCTTTCGTTCCCGTTTGGGAATGTGGGTGGCATAGATCATGTTTACCGTTTTCACCTGAGGAGGGAATTTCTTCTGTCCCCCAGTGTTCGGACGCCGGGGCTCCTCGTCATCATCGCTGTGCAGCCCCTTGTCCTTGTTTTCGGCACTTATCATGTCGGCCTGTTTGAACACCCAACAATCTCTGTTAGTGTGGTTGGCTGGCTTATCAGGGGTGTCGTGAATTTGGCACAAGCGATCAAGTATGCGGTCCAGACTGGACGATCCCTGATTGTTTCTTTTGAACGGCTTTTTTCGCTGACCGTATTTTGAGCAACTGAATCCGGCGTTGACTGTTGTGTCTTTAGTGTTGTCGCCATTGTTCCGACGCTTATGTCTGTTGCGCCGTGGCTTGCCGTTATTGTCGAGGACATCTGAAGTGCCGGAGTTTATTGGTGTGTTGCTACTGCAAGCCAACCAGCTGTCCTCGCCCGTGCAAAAGCGGGTCATGAGTGTCGTGAGGGCCGCCATGGACTTCAGTTTTTCCTGGCCGAGGTGTCGGCGAGCCATTCGTCGCGGATATTATGCTTAAAGGCCGCCAAGGCTTCGGCGTCCGGATAGTCAACAATTTGGTTCTTTTTAGTTAGGAACCGAGTCCAGAATTTCCTGGCTGACTCTCCGGGCTGTTGGGTAATGTGACTCAACTCATCAGCATCCGGTGGTCGCACGTACGTGCCCTGGAAGTTGTCGAGGAACGTGTCCTCCAGGTTTTCCCAACTGCCGATGGAATTTGCCGGCAGGCTATTTAGCCAGTGTCGGGCTGGTCCTTTGAGTTTAAGGGGAAGATACTTGATGGCATGTAGATCGTCACCGCAGGCCATGTGAATGTGGAGAAGGAAATCTTCGATCCATACTGCGGGGTCTGTTGTGCCATCATATGATTCGATGTTTACGGGTTTAAACCCTTCTAGGAATTCGTGATCCATCACTTCGCCAGTCAAGCAGAGGGGGGTGTGCGGCGCCTCTATGCCGGGCTATGTGGCTACGCAGTTCGAATAAGTCTGGTTGGCTATGTTTGGCCTGGCCGGAATTGTTGATAGTGTATCCCGCATGACAATCATCGTCACGTGTTGGGGCGCGCCCCCGCGATCCGTAGATCGATCTGGCTGTCATGCCTTGTTTTCCAGTATGTCTTGCAGGTCCTGCCTATTGCCCCGGGCCGTAGTGTATTGGCGTGGGGTGCGGGCTGGTATTCGGGCTCATACGCCATTTTATCCCGGCCACAAGGTGGCCGGTCAGCCTCGTCCTGTGCTGGTAGTGTAGGCTCCTCCTCGAGTTGAGGTAGCAACTTGTGCTTTGGGTAACCTTTGGTGTGGCGCTCGAGTCCATATTCCTCGGCTGCCAGGACTTCAGTCCATCTGTCTGTGAGCAGATTTTGATCAGCTTGGAGCTGCTGCTGCTTCTTTTTTAGGCTCCTCGCAGTGGCCATAAGCCAGCTCTTGAAGCGCTCCTGCTCTGCGGGATCCTCAGGCACTCCGAATTCATCGTCGCCGAGGCTCATCTCGTCTTTGGAGGGGGGCATGTAGTTTTCCTCCTTCGAGTATCCGTCCATCGCATGTTTGTCTGGGCTAACCTGCCCGTCTTCCTGTTCGGCCTGCTCGAAGTCAGCCTGATCGGGGTGGTATTCATCTTCGGCACCATCCAGATTGTTTTCGTCTCCTGTGTCGGTATTTCTGTGGCGGGGCTTGGAGCGGCGCCGATGACGCCCATGCTTTGCTTTCTTCCTTGAGGGGTTATCCTCCATTGCCTCATTGCCATTGGTTTCTTTCGGAGTGTCCACCATATATATATCGTACGAGGAGGTGGCTATCCAGCGCCCCGTGGGCGGTGGTTCCTGTTCTTCTCCTACATCATCGTCCACACCGTCGATGTCTTCGGAGTCGAAGTCAAGCACATCGGTCAAATCGTCGACAGTGGCAATGAAGTGGGTGGTGGGTGGGCAACGAATTCCCTCGTCGCCTGCTTCCCACTCGAGCCGGACATAGTTCGGCCAAGAGTCTCCTGACAAAGAGAGAGACTTTAATGAGTTCAGCATGTCTCCAAAGGGCGAGTGCCAGAAGATATCCGCAGCGGTGAACTCCATTACCGGAGCCCAACTAGATTCGGCGTGCTCGGGGGCGCGCGGTCTGGAACCTACAGTCGGACACGAGTCCGGGGGTCCGGTGACTGATACATCCATTTTGCATCATGCTTTTATATCAATATTTATTGCATTATGGGTTGTTATTACACATTATATCTCAATACTTATGGCTAATCTCTCTTATTTACAAGGTTTACCATGAAGAGGGGGAATGCTGGCAGCTGGAATTCTGGCTGGAAAAGGAGCAAATGTTGGAAACCTATTCTACACAACTCCAAAGTCCTGAAACTCCACGAAACAACTTTTTGGATCTAATAAGAATTTATGAGCGAAAGAAATAGGCCAGGGGGGCCACACCCTGTCCAGGAGACAGGAGGGCCCCCCCCCCCTATAAGGCGCGGCCCCTATCTCCTAAGCCCCCTGGTGGGCCTCCAGCGTCCATCTTGTGCGATATCATCACTTTTCCCCTGGAAAAAATCGTGGGCAAGCTTACGGGACGAAACTCCGCCGCCATGAGGCGGAACCTTGGCGGAATCAATCTAGGGCTCTAGCGGAGCTGTTCTGCTAGGGACACTTCCCTCCGGGAGAGGGAAATCATCACCAACGTCATCACCAACGATCCTCTCATCGAGAGGGGGTCAATCTCCATCAACATTTTCACCAGCACCATCTCCTCTCAAAACCCTAGTTCATCTCTTGTATCCAATCTTGTATCAAAACCACAAATTGGTACATGTGGGTTGCTAGTAGTGTTGATTACTCCTTGTAGTTGATGCTAATTGGTTTACTTGGTGGAAGATCATAAGTTCAGATCCTTTATGCATATTATTACTCCTCTGATTATGAACATGAATATGCTTTGTGATTAGTTATGTTTGTTCCTGAGGACATGGGTGAAGTCTTGCTATTAGTAGTCATGTGAATTTGGTATTCGTTCGATATTTTGATGAGATGTATGTTGTCTTTCCTCTAGTGGTGTTATGTGAACGTAGACTACATGACACTTCGCCATTGTTTGGGCCTAGAGGAAGGCATGGGGAAGTAATAAGTAGATGATGGGTTGCTAGAGTGACAGAAGCTTAAACCCTAGTTTAGCGTTGCTTCGTTAGGGGTTGATATGGACCCATATGTTTAATGTTGTGGTTAGGTTTACCTTAATACTCCTTTTTGTAGTTGCGGATGCTTGCAATAGGGGTTAATCATAAGTGGAATACTTGTCCGAGTTAGGGCAGTACCCAAGTACCGGTCCACCCACATATCAAATTATCAAAGTGCCGAACGCGAATCTTATGAACGTGATGATAACTAGCTTGACGATAATTCCCAATGTGTCCTCGGGAGCTCCTTCTTCATTATTAGAATTTGTCCAGGCTTATCCTTTGCTACCTAAAGGATTGGGCCACTATCGGTGTCAAAACCAGCGGATCTCGGGTAGGGGGTCCCGAACTGTGCGTCTAGGCGGATGGTAACAGGAGACAAGGGACACGATGTTTTTACCCAGGTTCGGGCCCTCTTGGAGGAGGTAAAACCCTACTCCTGCTTGATTAATATTGATGATTTGGGTAGTACAAGAGTAGATCTACCACGAGATCAAGGAGGCTAAACCCTAGAAGCTAGCCTATGGTATGACTATTGTTCGTCCTACGGACTAAACCCTCCGGTTTATATAGACACCGGAGAGGGCTAGGGTTACACAGAGTCGGTTACAATGGTAGGAGATCTACATATCCGTATCACCAAGCTTGCCTTCCACGCCAAGGAAAGTCCCATCCGGACACGGGACGAAGTCTTCAATCTTGTATCTTCATAGTCTTGGAGTCCGGCCGACGGTGATAGTTCGGCTATCCGGACACCCCCTAGTCCAGGACTCCCTCAGTAGCCCCTGAACCAGGCTTCAATGATGACGAGTCCGGCGCGCATATTGTCTTCGGCAATTCAAGGCGGGTTCCTCCTCCGAATAACTCAGAGAAGATTGTGAACACCAGGATAGTGTTTGGTCTGCAAAATAAATTCCATATACCACCGTAGAGAGAATAATATTTACACAAGTTCAATCTGCTGACGTATTTCGCGGCATGACATCACACCACGGCCAAGCCTTTATTCGAATTGTTTTTATTGTTCCACCTCAGCTCATTTAGCGAAGCGGTTTCCTTGGCACGTCCTGACAAAGCAGAGATCGTGTCCCCTTATTCCGTGATTCTCATCAATATGGGCGTGGGTAACCCAACCGCGCCCGTTGGAACGCCCCCTCCATTGAAGGCGAGTCCCAAACGGTCACGGGGACGGCTCTTGGTATTCAACCCCTTTATAACGAGACCAAGGCATGTTCCTTTTCTTCAATCTCAATCGAATCCGCCCCTTGCCTCGAGTTCCAACACCCAAGGCCCCAGATTCAGGCGCTCCGGACCTTCGACAATGTCCGGCTCCGACCTACTAGGCCGGTGGATGCCTTCTTCCATCATGGAAGAAGATGTGCTAAAGCTGAGAGACGCCAGGTATCTAACCGGCAAAATCTCGCATAGGCTGCCCGCCCAAGGGCAAGTCATTCCTACTCCCGAGCTTGGTGAGAGCGTGGTGTTCAAGTCTCACTTCCGTTGAGGTTTAGGCTTCCCAATGGACCCCTTCGTGAGGGGGCTCATGTTTTACTATGGGTTGGAATTCCATGACTTGGATCCGGAGTCCATCCTCCACATCACATCGTTCATTGTCGTATGCGAAGATTTCCTCCGCACTACCCCTCACTTTGGATTGTGGCTCAAGACCTTTAACGTGGAGCCGAAGATGATCGAGGGGCGGCAGGCAGAGTGCGGAGGGGCAGTCGTAAGCAAGAGGGCTGACGCTCCGTGGTCCGAGGGCTCTTTTCAAAAGGAGCTTGGTTTGTGGCAACGGGAGTGGTTCTATAACACCGCTCCTAGGGGCACCAGATGGGTGGCGCCGCCGGCCTTTCGCTCGGGCCCTCCACAACTGCTGGCATCATGGGTCAACAAAGGGCTTGACTGGGGGTCGTCCAAGGACGTACCACTATTGCAGGGCCGTATTCGAGACCTCCAAGAGAGGGAGATCAATCTGGTTGTAGTGGCGCAGGTCATGCTGATTCGACGCCTTCTGCCCTGCAAATGTCGTCCCCTCCGCTTGTGGGAATTCAATTCGGAGGGACCGCGAGCTCTCCAGCACTTCATGGGTGGGACGCCCGTGGAGATGTATAAACTGTTCTTCGGATCACAAGAGATGTGTCCGGACTTGACCGAGGATGCAGGTCTGAGCTGCAATCGCCCGGATACTCAAGTAAGTAGTCCTGTGCCCGGACATGCTATCCGTACATTTATCGTAAACTTTCCCTTTAAAGAGCTGTCCTTTGAACAGGAATGGATAGCAAAAGCAAAACTGATAAGGTGTCCGGCCCCCCTCCCTGAAGCCACGCCGGATCCCGTGTTAGGCAGGATGCTGGAGGTTGCACCTTTGGAAGAGGGCGAAGGGGGGAATAGGAAAGCTACCTCCTCCGCTAAGAAGGCTTTTAAGGAAGGGGGATCGAGAATCCCCCCCTTCAAGGGGAGAAGAGGACCGCTTCTGAAGATCCGGAGACCAAGGCCTCAAAGCGGGGGAAGAAATCTTCACCAGAGGGTCCTGCGCCAGGAGAAGCCCCGGCCGCACTATTTCCCCAAGGGAATCAACCCTCCAGCGAGCCGTAAGTAGAAAGGGGAGTTTTATAATAAGGGACATCCCTGTTTTTATTTCTGAAGATAATCAAAGTTTTACCTTGTAGTTCGGATCTCAGCCCTTCTCAGCAGAGCTCATCTTCGGGGGATCTTCGTCCGGAGATGATGGAGAGTGAGACGCCTCCATCTGCCGCACCGTCAGGCGGGCGGACGACCCTGAGGTGTCGTCGCGGAGGGTTTCCCCGAGTCCGGCGGGGCCGGGAGGTCCGGCACCAACTGGTGTACGGTCGAAGAAGCTGAAGGATCTGCTCGGGCGAGCATCTATCTCAGGAGATCACCGCGCGTTAATGGGTACGGTGATTGAAAGGATTTCATCCGCTGAGAGCGGATTGCATGAAGCCGTCAGAAGTTTACTGACGGGGTTTGAGGTACGCGAAAATGATATACCTTCTAACAGTTTTGCATATAGAATGGGCCCTGTATAGATAGTAGCCCCTGAGACTTGGTACATTGTCAAAAGTGACGGCGTGCCGAGGATCATAATCTCAGTTATAAGATGTCGCCCTTCCTATTCAGGGGGCGGAGCGTTTGGTGGCTAGCCGGACTGATAGAGTTGCCGAACTGAAGCGGCAACTTGACATTGCGGATGCGGACATCGCGCTGGTCAATAAGCGACTTCACGAGTCACAAGGTATGTGGCTTCTCCGCGGACACCTGGTAAGGGAGCTTGACGCCCGTGCCTTACTACATGTATGCTTAATGCAGATGGTGCCACTGCTATGGAGGATCTTTGGGCAGAGCTTGCCCGAGCCAAGGAGCAAGCCAGAAAAAGTGATGCGGCTGCCTTGAAGGCGGCCGAAGAGCTGAAAGCCAAACAGGCTGCTCACTGCCGAAGCAGGGAGGAAATGGCATAGATGGCCGTGGAGCTGAAGGATGCTACCGACCGCTGCGAGCTTCTTAAAAGGGAACACCGAGCGAAGCAATAGGACCTGAAGAAGGCCACCGCCGAAGCCAAGGATGCCCGCTCCGTGATGAGAGCTATAAAGGAGGAGCTGCGTCAGGCCGGGGATATTGCGGCTGGAAAGCCCTTTCTGCTGCGTAGGAAGTTCACAGATCCGAAGTATGCTCAGTTGGGCCAGTTATGGGGTGCGGAGGATGCTTATCTGAATTTGGTGGCGAGTGCCGCAGACGCAGTCGCACACTTCCGGGGCCAGAAGGATCACGGAATGGAAGAGCTTTTTTGGTCGCAATTCCATAGTCCGGGGCGTCTACTTCCATTGACCGATCGGTTAGCCAAATGGGCTGAGCTGAATAGGTTATCCGGACTTGCCATGAAAGATGTCGTGGCTCATTTGTGGCCGAAAAGGCCCGAGCCGAAGAGTTATTTTGGCTTGGTGCAGCAGTTCCTTGATGTGGTGCCGCATATCGAGGCGATGAAGCGGTCGGCATGCATAGAGGGTGCACGGATGGCACTCGCCCGTGTTAAAACATACTGGGCAGAAATGGAGGCCACCGACGTTGCATCCCAGGATTCGTATAGAAGCCGATTGCCAGCCGAACACTATTTTGAGGAAGTCCTGCAGGGCGCTCGTTTAATAGATACGCAGTGCTCGAAAGATGTTATGTTCAAATGACATGTATGATTTGTGAAACCATGTTTCAAATATAATATAAGGGCTTTTTATACTTGTGCGTTCAAGTGTTGAAATTCCTCCTGTGCGGCCATTAATGTATATGTGTATATAACCTGAAAGATGGCAGTCTTCGGCTTCAGCCCCCACGCACATAGTGCGGGGGTGTTTGCAAAAAAGAGCGCATTTTCACACTTAATCCAACGTCTTGGTCCTGTGAAGGAGGTGATAGCGTAGCAAACTAGGCAACCGGCCTATAATGCTTTATCACTTTCACTTAGCCATAGGAGTTCAATGGTGGGGCTACTATATAGCCCCTAGGGGCACTGCGCTCTCCGAATTTCGAGGCGCGTATGTGCCTAACCGGGAAACGGTCCTTCATTAAAGCGAAGAAATTCTAAACATTCCGGTGGTCGATCGAGTGGTTGACCAGTCTCTTGCTATATCATGACAGTCAGTTTTCGGCTTTCTCTACTGAGGTGCTCACCTGGACGAACCGGGGCACAATCGCAGTAGTTTCCTGGTGCCGCGTTAGCCGATAGAGAGGAACGTAAGGCAGCAAAACACAGGAGCCAGGCAAACCCAACATTTGACCAAAGACATGATTCGGAGCTGATGCATATAAGGCCTAACTCGAGACGCCGAACACTCCCTAAGGTATTCGGTCTTTATGAAAACGGGCAGAACAATGCCCTAAGCCCCTAGTGTCCAGGTACGCGCAAAGATTTCTGACGCGGCCGATGCCAAAACGCCAGCCTCCTCCTCGGTTATAGTGAGGAACCGGGGGATGTGTATCAACAAGAGACAGTAAGAAAGGTTTACGCAGGGTCTTAATCTGAAAAGAATCCTTGTAACGGGTCCCTACTGCACGTCTGCGCCTGTGTCTCCGTTGTGCCGTATCCTAGACGGGCGTAGCACGGTGTTCATCTGTAAAAGAGAAGAACTTATTTTCAAAAAAGGGTCGTGCGAAAAATGTATAAACAAAGTGTAATTCGAAAAAACGAGTAAAAATGAACTTTATTTTCTCTTTTTGTACATGCGTGCAGCCCCTTGCAAGGGGGTACATGGCCAGTAAGCCCCTTGTTTATTTGTGCCGGACTCGCCTAACCGTGTCCGGGGTCTGAATGACCTGTTTGGGTGCTTTGATCGGCAAAGCCGGATTAATGTGTGGCTGTCAAGGCAGTCTCACTTTCTTCCAGATTGAAGGAACACTTCGGGGTTTCCCTTTAATGAGATTATGCCGCGTGGACCGGGCATTTTAAGTGTAAGAGATGCATAATGTGGTATTGCGTTAAAGCGGGCGAAAGCTTCGCGTCCCAATAGTGCTTGATAGCTACTTTTAAATGGGGCGATGTGGAAGACTAACTTTTCGCGACGGGAGTTGTCGGATGAGCCGAACACAACTTCTAGTGGTAGAGAGCCCGTACAATGGGCATATGGGCCTGGCATCACTCCTTTAAAGGAAGTGTTGTTATGGCGTATTTTGGTTGGGTCTATCCCCATGCTGCGGATTGTGTCCTGATATAGTAGGTTTAGATCACTGCCGCCGTCCATTAGGACTTGAGTAAATTACAGTCCGTCGATTATAGGATCTAATATCAGGGCAGTCCATCCTGCGTTCCGGATACTTCCGGAGTAATCCTGATGGTCGAAAGTGATTGGTTTTGACATCCAGTGTCTGGACTCCGCTGGGGTGGACCGTGTGGCGCGCATTTTAATGGGCGTCGTTCTATTTTTGCATGTTGTCACATGAAGTGAGTTTACTGTTTTGACCTCTTGTGGGAAATTCCTTTGTTTGCCGGTGCTCTGCTTGTGGAGTTCGTCATCGTCCTCACTTGGTGTTTCGAGCCCCTTGTGTTCGGCATTAAGTCGGCCGGACTGTTTGAAGACCCAACAATCTCTGTGGGTATGGTTTGCAGGCTTCCCGGGGGTGCTGTGGATTTGGCATATTTTGTCCAAGATTTTGTTTAGGTTTGATAGCACGTCGCTATTGTCCTTGAGGGGCAGTATTTTGTTGTTCTGCTGAGAGCTTTTGAATCCCGCGTTGACTGCCGTGCTCTTTGGGCCATTTCCCTTAGTCCGGCGCTGGTCCTTTCTGCGTCGTGGTTTCCCATTTCCATCCCTGGCCTTGGATGTACTTGGGTCGCTGGAGCTGCATCTTGCCAGCCAGCTATCCTCTCCCGCGCAAAAGCGGGTCATGAGGCTTGTTAGTGCGGCCATTGTCCTTGGCTTTTCCTGGCCGAGGTGTCTGGCGAGCCATTCATCTCGGACGTTATGGTTGAAGGCTGCTAAGGCTTCGGCGTCCGGACAGTCGACTATTTGGTTCTTTTTGGTGAGGAACCTGTTCCAGAACTTGCGGGCTGACTCTCCGGGCTGTTGAGTTATGTGACTTAAATCGTCTGCATCCGGAGGGCGGACGTAAGACCCCTAAAAATTTGCCCAAAACGCATCCTCGAGCTCTTCCCAACTTCCAATGGTATTTTCTAGGAGGCTTTTGAGCCAGTGCCGGGCTGGCCCTTTGTGCTTGAGGGGTAAGTATTTTATGGCGTGGAGGTCATCTCCTCTGGCCATATGTATGTGCAAGACGTAATCCTCAATCCAGACTCCAGGGTCTGTTGTTCTGTCGTATGCCTCTATGTTTATGGGTTTGAATCTCGCTGGAAATTCATGATCCAGCACCTCATCGGTGAAACATAAGGGGTGTGTGGCTCCCCTGTATTTGGGTGTGCCGTGATGTTCGAATACTCGACCTGATGTATTGCTTTCTGGGGCTTGCTTTCTTAGCCCATAGATGGACCTGATCGGGCCATCCTTTTTGTGAGGATCCTTATGTGGATCGCGTGCCGGCTTATGTGCGGTGCCGCTTGCCGCTCTTTGTTTGTCATGTGGTCGTCTATCCGACCGGGCGGCCCCTTTGTTCTTTGATTGTGGGGGCTCTACGGCCTCTTCGTCGAATTCGGGCAGTAGTTTGCACTTCGGGTAGCTTTTTGTTTGGCGACTATCACCATATTTGTCTGCGGCCTTGAGTACTTTGCTCCATCTCATCCTGAGTACGTCTTCCGCTGTTTTGAGCTTCCGCTTCTGCTTCTTCAGACTTCATGCAGTGGCGACGAGTATTTTTTGGAGGTTCTTCTGTTCCAACGATGTGTCCGGCGTGAGATCATCCGGACTGTTGTTTTCATCGGGGATGGATTGTTTATCCAATTTATCCTATTCGGATGGTTGCTCGGGGGCATGTTCGTCGTCCACCGGTTCGCCCTGCTCTATGGCTGGGTCCGTATGGGTGCTATTGTTGTCGAGGCGGGACTTTGGGTGGCGCTTGCATCGCCGTTTCGGCTGTTTTTCGAGGGAGTTATCCTTCGTAGCGTCCCGTTGTTCCTTGATATCGCTTCCTTTAGGTGTATTCACCATATAAACATCGTGAGTTGAGGTGGCCTTCCAGTGCCCTATAGGCGCTGGTTCTTGGTCGTCTCCGGCATCGCCGTCTGTACCGTCGATGTCTTCGGAGCCGAAGTCTAGCATGTCGGTTAAGTCATCGACAGTGGCTACGAAGTGGGTGGTGGGTGGGCTTCGAATTTCTTCGTTGTCCGGATCCCAACCGTTCTGACCATAATCCGGCCAGGGCTCTCCTGATAAAGAGAGACACTTTAGCGAATTCAGGATGTCGCCAAAAGGCGAGTGCTGAAAGATGTCCGCAGCAGTGAACTCCATGATCAGCGAGCAATCAGATTCGATTGGCAGGGGCGCGGAAGGTTCGGGGTCCAGAGAGGAGTCCGGCACCTTGGAGTTAGGAGCTTCGCGAGGGACAGGGTCGGTATTCGGCTCTATCGACGTAGAGGTAGCAGCCCCCGAGGTGGTGTCCAGCCACACACCCTCGGTCGGAGCGGTCGGCTCCAAGCTAAAGGTCGAGGCGGGCTCTTGTGCGGCCTCCAAGACACAGTTCGGCAGCAAAGCTAAATCATGCCCATCGTGACAGTGTGGCGCGCTCGGCTGTGGCTCGAATCCGTCGAAGATCAAGTCTCCGCTGATGTCGGCCGTATAGTTCAAACTTCCAAATCTGACCTGATGGCCAGGGGCGTAACTTTCGATCTGCTCCAGATGGCCAACCGAATTGGCCCGCAGTGCGAAGCCGCCGAATATGAAGATCTGTCCGGGGAGAAAAGTCTCGCCCTGGACCACGTTGTTGTTGATGATCGAAGGAGCCATCGGGCCTATAGGTGACGACACAGAGGAACTCTCAATGAAAGCACCAATGTCGGTGTCAAAACCGGCGGATCTCGGGTAGGGGGTCCCAAACTGTGCGTCTAGGCGGATGGTAATAGGAGACAAGGGACACGATGTTTTTACCCAGGTTCGGACCCTCTCAGTGGAGGTAAAACCCTACTCCTGCTTGATTAATATTGATGATTTGGGTAGTACAAGAGTAGATCTACCACGAGATCAAGGAGGCTAAACCCTAGAAGCTAGCTTATGGTATGACTGTTGTTCGTCCTACGGACTAAACCCTCCAGTTTATATAGACACCAGAGAGGGCTAGGGTTACACAGAGTCGGTTACAATGGTAGGAGATCTACATATCCGTATCGCCAAGCTTGCCTTCCACGCCAAGGAAAGTCCCACCGGACACGGGACAAAGTCTTCAGTCTTGTATCTTCATAGTCTTGGAGTCCGGCCGACGGTGATAGTTCGGCTATCCGGACACCCCCTAGTCCAGGACTCCCTGAGCCACCTTGCCGCACTTTATTTACTTTATTTACTTTTTGCTTGTTACTATTTATCTTATCACAAAACTATCTACCACCTACTATTTCAGTGCTTGCAGAGAAAACCTTACTGAAAACCGCTTATCATTTCCTTCTGCTCCTCGTTGGGTTCGACACTCTTACTTATCGAAAGGACTACGATAGATCCCCTATACTTGTGGGTCATCAAGACTCTTTTCTGGCACCGTTGCCGGGGAGTGTAGCGCTTTTGGTGAGTGGAACTTGGTAAGGAAACATTTATATAGTGTGCTGAAATTTTCTGTTACTTGTCACTATGGAAACTAATCCTTTGAGGGGCTTGTTTGGGGTATCTTCACCCCAACCAGAAGAGTAAAGAGATGCTCCTCAACCTACTGAACTTTATGAAAATATTCACTTTGAGATTCCTTCGGGTATGATAGAAAAACTACTAGCTAATCCTTTTGCAGGAGACGGAACATTGCATCCCGATTTACACCTTATCTTTGTGGATGAAGTTTGTGGATTATTTGAGCTTGCAGGTATTCCCGATGATGTTGTCAAAAGGAAGGTCTTCCCTTTATCTTTGAAGGGAGATGCAATGACATGGTATAGGCTATGTGATGATACGAGATCTTGGAATTATAAGCGACTGAAGTTGGAATTTCACCAGAAGTTCTATCCTATGCATCTTGTTCATCATGATCGTAATTACATATATAATTTCTGGCCTAGTGAAGGAGAAAGCATCGCTCAAGCTTGGGGGAGGCTTAAGTCAATGTTACATTCATGCCCCAATCATGAGCTCTCTCGGGAAATGATTATTCAGAATTTTTATGCTCGGCTTTCTCTTGATAATCGCAACCTACTCAATACTTCCTGTGCTGGTTCCTATATGCTGAAGACTATTGATTTCAAATGGGACTTATCGGAAAGAATTAAACGCAACTCTGAAGATTGGGGTTCCGACGATGGTAAGGAGTCAGGTATGACACCTAAGTTTGATTGTGTTAAATCTTTTATGGATACCGATGCTTTCCGTGGATTTAGCTCTAAGTATGGACTTGACTCTGAGATAGTAGCTACTTTTTGTGAAACTTTTGCTACTCACGTTGATCTCCCTAAAGATCAGTGGTTTAAATATAATCCTCCTGTTGAAGGGAAAGTAGTTGCACCTATTACAGTCGAAGAAAAGACTATTACATATAGTGATCCTATTATTCCTACTGCTTATGTCGAAAAACCTCCTTTTCCTGTTAGGATAAAAGATCATGTTAAAGCTTCGACTGTTGTTCGTAAGAGTAATACTAGGACTGAGGGAGTCCTGGACTAGGGGGTGTCCGGACAGCCGGACTATCATCGTCAGCCGGACTCCAAGACTATGAAGATACAAGATTGAAGACTCCGTCCCGTGTCCGGATGGGACTTTCCTTGGCGTGGAAGGCAAGCTTGGCGATACGGATATGTAGATCTCCTACCATTGTAACCGACTCTGTGTAACCCTAGCCCTCTCCGGTGTCTATATAAACCGGAGGGTTTTAGTCCGTAGGACAACACAACCATTACAACAATCATACCATAGGCTAGCTTCTAGGGTTAGCCTCCTTGATCTCGTGGAAGATCCACTCTTGTACTACCCATATCATCAATATCAATCAAGCAGGAGTAGGGTTTTACCTCCATCGAGAGGGCCCGAACCTGGGTAAAAACATCGTGTCCCTTGTCTCCTGTTACCATCCGCCTAGACGCACAGTTCGGGACCCCCTACCCGAGATCCGCCGGTTTTGACACCGACATTGGTGCTTTCATTGAGAGTTCCTCTGTGTCGTCACCAATAGGCTTGATGGATTCTTCAATCAACAACAACGCCGTCCAGGATGAGACTTTTCTCCCTGGACAGATCTTCGTGTTCGGCGGCTTCGCACCGCGGGCCAATTCGCTTGGCCATCTGGAGCAGATCGAAAGCTACGCCCCTGGCCATCAGGTCAGGTTTGGAAGCCTAAACTTCACGGCCGACATCCGCGGAGACTTGATCTTCAACGGATTCGAGCCACAGCCGAGCGTGCCGCGCTATCACGATGGGCATAATTTAGCTCTGCCGCCGGATAGTGCCCTGGAGGCCGCACCTGAGTCCGCTCCGACCCATAGTTCGGAGCAGACCGCGCAGATCGAGGACGGGTGGCTGGACATCACCTCGGGAGTTGCAACTTCTATGGCGATGGAGCCGAATATCGACCTTGTCCCTTATAAAGCCCGTGACTCCGCAGCGCCGGACTCCTTGCCGGACTCCGAACCTCCTGCACCCCTGCCAATCGAATCCGATTGGGCGCCGATCATGGAGTTCACCGCCGCGGACATCTTTCAGCACTCACCCTCTGGCGACATCCTGAATTCGCTAAAGCATCTGTCGTTATCAAGAGAGCCCTGGCCGGACTGCGGTCAGGATGGTTGGGATGCGGACGATGAAGAAATTCAAAGCCCACCCACGACCCACTTTATAGCAACTGTCGACGATCTAACCGACATGCTAGACTACGACTCCGAAGACATCGACGGTATGGACGACGATGCCGGAGACTACCAAGAACCAGCGCTTACCGAGCACTGGAAGGCCACCCCAACCCATGATGTATATATGGACACCCCAAAAGGAAGCGATAACGAGGAACAACGGGACGCGGCAAAGGATAATCCCGCCGACAAACAACCAAAACGGCGACGCAGACGCCGCCCTAAGACCCGCCTCGACAAAAACAGCACTCCTAATGACCCAGCAATAGAGTAGGGCCAACCAGTGGACGATGAACATGCAACCAAGCAACCGTCCGAACAGGACGAATCGGATAATCAATCCATGCCCGGCCGAAACCAATAGTCCAGACGACCTCACGCCGGACACACCACCGGAGCATAAGAACCTTCACAAAAGACTCGTCGCCACTGCAAGAATTTTGAAGAAGGAAAAAACGGAAGCTCAAAACAGCGGAAGACATACTCAGAATGAGGTGGAGCAAAGTACTCAAGACCGCGGACAAATATGGCAACGGCCACCAAATAAAGAGCTACCCGAAGCGCAAGCTGCTGCCAGAATTCGACGAGGAGGCCATAGAGCCCCCACAGTCAGAAAGCAAAGAGGCCGCCTGGCCGGATAGACGACCAGATGACAGGCCAAAAGCGACAAGCGGCGTTGCACACAAGACGGCACATAACCCTCATAAAACAGATGGCCCGATCAGGTCCATTTATGAGCCAAAAAAGAGGGCCCCAGGAAGCAACACAACACGCCGCATGTTCGAAGACAACGGCACGCCTAAACACAGGGGAGCTGCACACCCACTATGTTTCACCGATGAGGTGCTGGATCATGAATTTCCAGCGGGATTCAAACCCGTAAACATATAGGCATACGATGGAACAACAGACCCTGGAGTCTGGATTGAGGATTACATACTACACATACACATGGCTAGAGGAGATGATCTCCACGCCATAAAATATCTACCCCTCAAGCTCAAAGGGCCAGCTCGGCATTGGCTCAAAAGCCTCCCAGAAAATACTGTTGGAAGTTGGGAAGAGCTCGAGGACGCGTTTAGAGCAAATTTTCAAGGGACTTATGTCCGCCCTCCGGATGCAGACGATCTAAGTCATATAATTCAACAGCCCGGAGAGTCAGCGCGCAAATTCTGGAACAGGTTCCTCACCAAAAAGAACCAAATAGTCGACTGTCCGGACGCCGAAGCCTTAGCAGCTTTTAAACATAATGTCCGAGATGAATGGCTCGCCAGACACCTCGGCCAAGAGAAGCCGAGAACGATGGCCGCGCTAACAAGCCTCATGAGCCGCTTTTGCGCGGCGGAAGACAGCTGGCTAGCAAGATGTAGCACCAGCGACCCGAGTACATCCGAGATCAGAGATGGAAACGGAATATCACGGCGCAGAAAGGACCAGCGCCGAAACAAAGAAAAAAGCCCAAAGAACACGGCGGTCAATGCCGGATTCAAAAGCTCGTGGCCGAACAACAAAAAACTGCCTCTTAAGGGCAATAGTGACGAGCTATCCAACTTAAACAAAATTTTGGATCGGATATGTCAAATCCACAGCACCTCCGGAAGGCCTGCAAACCACACCCACCGAAATTGTTGGGTCTTCAAACAGTCCGGCCGACTTAACGCCGAACACAAGGGGCTCGACGCGTCAAGCGTGGATAACGACGAACCCCACCAGCAGAGCACCAGAAAACAAAAGACTTTCCCACAAGAAGTCAAAACAGTAAATTCACTTCATGTGATAATACGGAGCAACAGTGCGGTGCCCACCAAAGTAGGTATCGCACGGTCCACCCTAGCGGAACCTCGAGGTTGGATGTTACAACCAATTACTTTCGACCACCTGGACTATTCCAGAAGTATTCGAAACGCAGGATGAACTTCTCTGATATTGGATCCTATAATCGACGGACTACAATTTACACAAGTCCTGATGGACGGCGGCAGCGATTTAAACCTGCTATATCCGGACACAATCCGCAAGTTGGGGATAGACCTTACTAAAATTCTACATAGCCGCACTTCCTTCTAAGGAGTGACGCCAGGCCCCTACCCCAAGTGCACAGGCTCCTTACTACTAGAAGTTGTGTTCGGGTCACCCGACAACTTTCAACGCGAAAAGCTAATCATTCATGTCGCCCCATTCAAAAGTAGCCATCAAGCACTATTGGGACGTGAAGCTTTTGTCCGCTTTAATGCAATACCACACTACGCGTCTCTTACACTCAAAATGCTCGGTCCACGCGGCATCATCTCACTAAAAGGTCGTTCAAGACCCCGGACACGGCTAGACGAGTCCGGCATAAAAAGCTAGGGGCTCCCTAGCCGCACACCCCTTTACAAGGGGCTGCGCATATGAGCTAACATAGGCTCAGCTTTATTCATTCATTCATATTTCGATTTTTAATACATTTTTTGCACGATTTCTTTTCAAGCTAAGTTCCTCTCTTTTCGCAGATGAACAATGTGTACACCCGTCCATGATACGGCACAACGGAGACACAGGCGCAAACGTGCAGCAGGGACCCGTCGCAAGGATTCTTTTCAGATTAAGTCCCTGCGTAAACCTTTCTTACTGTCTTTTGTTGATCACATCCCACGGTTTTTCACCATAACCAACGAGGAGGCTGGCGTTTTGGCATCGGCCGCGCCAGAAATTCTCGCCTGTTCCTGGACACTAGGGGCTTAGGGCATTGTTCTGCCCGTTATTATAAAGACCGAACACCTTAGGGAGTGTTCGGTGTCTCAAGTTAGGCCTTATATGCATCAGCTCCGAGTCATGTCTTTGGTCAAATGTTGGGTTTGCCCGGCTCCTGTGTTTTGCTGCCTTACGTTCCGTATCATCGGCTAACGCGGCACCAGGAGAACTACTGTGATTGTGCCCCGGTTCGGCCGGGCGAGCACCTCAGTAGAGAAAGCTGAAAACTGACTGTCATGATATAGTGAGAGACTGGTCAACCACTCGATCGACTATCGGAATGTTTAGAATTCCGTCGGTTTAACGAAGGACTGTTTCCCGGTCAGGCACATACGGGCCCCGAATGCGGAGAGCGCGGTGCCCCTAGGGGCTATGTCGTAGCCCGACCCTCGAACTCCTATGGCTAAGTGAAAGTGATAAAGCATTATAGTACGGTTGCCTCGTTTGCTACGCTACCACCTCCTTCATAGGACCGAGACGTCGGATTAAGTGTGAAAATGCGCTATTTTTGCAAACACCCCCGCACCTTGTGTGTGGGGGCTGAAGCCGATGACTGCCATCTTTCAGGTTATACACACGTATACATAAACGGCCGCACAGGAGATATTTCAATACTTGAATGCACAAGTACCAAAAGCGCTTACATCATAAACATTGTTTTACAAACCAACACGTTCATTTGAATGTGACATTTTTTGAGCACTACGACTCTATTACACGAGCACCACGCAGAACTTCTCCAAAATAGTGCTCGGCGGGTAACCGGCTCTCGTCCGTACCCTGGGTCGCAACAGCAGTGGCATCCATCTCTGTCCAGTATGTCTTCACACGGGCGAGGGCCATCCTTGCACCTTCTATGCAGGCCGACCGCTTCATCGCCTTGATATGCGGCACCGCCCCAAGGAATTGCTGCAATAAGCCAAAATAACTCTTCGGCTTGGGCCTATCCGGCCAGACATGAGTCACGATATCCGTCATGGCAAGCCCGGACAATCTATTTAGCTCAGGCCAGTTGGCCAACCGATCGGTCAGCGGAAGGGAACGCTCCGGACTATGGAATTGAGACCAAAACAGCTATTCCGTCTTGTGATCCTTCTGACTTCGGAAGTGCACAACGGCATCCGCCGCACTCGCCGCCAAGTCCATATAAGGATCCTCCAGACCCCACAGCTGGCCAAGCTGAGCATACTTTGGATCTGTAAACCTTCGGCGCAGCAGAAAGGGCTTGCCAGCCACAATGTCTCTGTCCTGGCGCAGCTCCTCCTTTATAGCCCGCATTGCAGAACGGGCATCCTTGGCTTCGGCGGTGGCCTTCCCCAAGTCTTCTCGCTCCGCTAGGCGCTCCCTTTCAAGAACCTCATTGCGGTCGGTAGCATCTTTTAACTTCACGGCCATTTCGGACATCTCCTGCCTGCTTCAGCAGTGTGCAGCCCTTTCGGCTTCTAGCTCTTCGGCTGCCCTCGAGGCAGCCGCATCACTCCTTCTGGCTTGCTCCTTGGCTTGAGCAAGTTCTGCCCGAAGGCTCTCCACAGCAGCGGCACATCTGCGTCAAGCACAAATATTGTAAGGGGTGGGCTTCGGCTCCCTTACTAGGTGACCACGGAGAAGAAACCTACCTTGCGACTCGTCAAGTCGCCTGTTGACTAGCGCGATGTCCGCATCTGCAACATCGAGTTGCCGCTTTAGTTTGGCAACCCCATCAGTCCGGCTAGCCACCGAACTATCCGCCACCTGCTTAGGAAAGGCGAAAATCAATTCCTAGGATTTTGATCCTCGGCACGCTGTCGTTCTCGACACCCTACCGAGTCTCAGGGGCTACTATCTATACAGGGCACACTTTATGTGTAAAACTGTCAAAGAGTATGTCATTTTTACGTACCTCAAACCCCGCCAGCAAACTCCTGACGGCATCACGCAATCCGCCTTCGGCGGATGAAATTCTTTCAATCACCGTACTCATCAGTGTACAGTGACCTTCTAAGATGGACGCCCTCTCAAGCAGATCCTTCAGCTCCCCCGGCCGCACACCAGTTGGTGCCGAACTATTCGGCCCTGCCGGACTCGGGGATACCCTCCGTGATGATACTTCAGGCTCGTCCGCCCTATCCGATGGTGCGGCGTATGGAGGCGCCTCACTCTCCATCATGTTCGGACGGAGTTCCCCCGAAGACGAGCTCATCTGAGAAGGACGGAGATCCGAACTACAAGGTAAAAACTTAAGTTATCCTCAGAAGCACAAATAGGGATGTCCCTTATTACAAAACTCCCTTTTTTCAACTTACGGCTCGCTGGAGGGCCGATTATTTAGGGGAGACGGTGCGGCCGGAGACTCTCCGGACGCAGGACCCTCTGGTGAAGATCTCTTCCCCCGCTTCGGGGCTTTGGCCTCCGGGTTTTCGGAGGCGGTCCTCTTCTCCCCCTGGAAGGAGGGATTCTCGATTCCCCCTTCCTCAAAAGCCTCCTTGGTTGAGGCGGTAGTTCCTCTGTTCTCCCCTTCGCCTTCCTTCGAAGGCACAACCTCCAGCATCCTGACCAGCACGGGATCCGGCGTGGTCTCTGGGAGGGGGCCGGACACCGTATCAGTTTTGCTTGCGCTATCCACTCCTATTTAGAAGGAAAGTGGTCAAGAGGCAAATCATAGAAAGGCAAACAAACAGTATGTCCGGACACTGAGCTACTTGTGTATCCGGGCGATTGCAGCTTAGGCCGGCGTCCTCGGTCAATTCCGGACACGCCTCTCGTGATCCGAAGAATAATTTGTACATCTCCACGGGTGTCATACCCATGAAGTGTTGGAGAATCCGTGGTCCCTCCGGATTAAACTCCCACAGCCGGAGAGGGCGGCGTTTGCAGGGCAGGAGACGCCTAATCAGCATGACCTGCATCACCACGACCAGATCGATCTCCCTCGATTGGAGGTCTCGAATCTGGCCCTGCAATAGGGGCACGTCCTTTGGCGGTCCCCAGTTGAGCCCTTGGCTGACCCATGACATCAGCCGCTGCGGAGGGCCCGAGCGAAAGATGGACGGCGGCTTCTGCCTGCTGCCCCTGGGAGCGGTTATGTAGAACCACTCCTGCTGCCACAAGCCGAGCTCCTCCTGGAAAGAGCCATCGGGCCATGGAGCGTCGGCCCTTCTGCTCACAACCACCCCGCCGCACTCTGCTTGACGCCCCTCGATCATCTTCGGCTTCAAGTCAAAGGTCTTAAGCCACAAGCCGAAGTGAGGGGTGACGCGGAGGAAGGCTTCGCAGACGACAATGAATGAAGAAATATGGAGGATGGACTCCGGAGCCAAGTCGTGGAATTCCAGCCCATAATAAAACATGAGGCCTCTCACAAAAGGATCCATCGGGAAGCCTAAACCCCGACGGAGGTGGGATACAAACACGACATGCTCGTCGGGCTCAGGGGTACGAATAACTTGCCCTTTGGCGGGTAACCTATGCGAAATCTCGTAAGACAGGTACCTAGCCTCTCGCAGCTTTAGCACGTCTTCCTCCGTGACGGGGGAGGGCGTCCACCGGCCCTGTAGGTCGGAGCCGGACATCGTTGAAGGTCCGAAGCGCTCGAATCTGGGGCTCTGGGTGTTGGAACTCAGGGCAGGGAGAAGATTCGATTGCGGGTTGAAGAAAAGAAACAAGCCTTGGTCCCATTATAAAGGGGAAGAATACCAAGAACCGTCCCCGTGACCGTTCGGGACTCGCCTCCAATGGAGGAGGCGTGGCGATGGGCACGATTGGGTTACCCACGCCCGTATTGATGGGAGTCCCGGAATAAGGGGAACACGATCTCTGCTTCGACAAGACGTGCCAAGGAAACTGCTTCGCTAAACGCGCTAAGGTGGTATAATAAAAAACGTAAAAGGCTTGGTAGTGGGATGACGTCATACCACAAAATACGTCAGCAGATTGAACTTGTGTACATATTATTCTCTCTACGGTGGATTGTGGAAATTATTTTGCAGAACCGGACACTATCCTGGTGTTCACAATCTTCTATGAATTATTCGGAGGAGGAACCCACCTTGCAATGCTGAACAATATGCGCGCCGGACTCATCGTCATTGAAGCCTGGTTCAGGGGCTACTGAGGGAGTCCTGGACTAGGGGGTGTCCGGACAGCCGGACTATCATCGTCAGCCGGACTCCAAGACTATGAAGATACAAGATTGAAGACTTTGTCCCGTGTCCGGATGGGACTTTCCTTGGCGTGGAGGGCAAGCTTGGCGATACGGATATGTAGATCTCCTACCATTGTAACCGACTCTGTGTAACCCTAGCCCTCTCCGGTGTCTATATAAACCGAAGGGTTTTAGTGCGTAGGACAACACAACCATTACAACAATCATACCATAGGCTAGCTTCTAGGGTTAGCCTCCTTGATCTCGTGGTAGATCCACTCTTGTACTACCCATATCATCAACATCAATCAAGCAGGAGTAGGGTTTTACCTCCATCTAGAGGGCCCGAACCTGGGTAAAAACATCGTGTCCCTTGTCTCCTGTTACCATCCGCCTAGACGCACAATTCGGGACCCCCTACCTGAGATCCGCCGGTTTTGACACCGACAAGGACCTATACACCTCCTGAGCAAATTAATGTTGAACCTGGTATTGCTATGATTAAAGAACTTTTGGATGAGGACTTAGATGGGCATGTTATCTCTTTCTTGGGTGAAACTGCTAATATTGCTAGACCCGATACTAAAACACGTAGACCTGTTGTGGGCATGCCTGTTATTTCTATTAAAATAGGAGATCATTGTTATCATTGCTTATGTGATATGGGTGCTAGTGCTAGTGTGATACCTTATGATCTTTATAAAGAAATTATGCACGATATTGCACATGTTGAATTAGAAGACATTGATGTTACTATTAAGCTTGCTAATAGGGACACCATTAAACCTATTAGGATTGTTAGAGATGTTGAAGTTTTGTGTGGGAAGGTTAAATACCCTGCTGATTTTCTTGTTCTTGCTTCCCCACAAGATGATTTTTGTCCCATTATTTTTGGTAGACCCTTCTTGAATACTGCTAGTGCTAAGATTAATTGTGAAAGGAAGGTCGTCACTATTGGCATAGATGGTATGTCTCATGAGTTCAATTTTGCTAAGTTTAGTAGACAACCTCATGAAAGGGAACCACCTAGTAAGGATGAAATTATTGGTCTTGCTTCCATTGCTGTTCCTCCAACTGATCTGTTAGAACAATATTTGTTAGACCATGAAAACGATATGTTTATGAAGGAAAGGGAAGAAATAGATGAAGTGTTCCTTAAACAAGAACCTATGCTGAAACATAACCTTCCCGTTGAAATTCTTGGGGATCCCCCTCCACCCAAGGGTGATCCCATGTTTGAACTCAAACCCTTACTTGATAATCTTAAGTATGCTTATCTTGATGAAAAAGAAATATATCCTGTTATTATTAGTGCTAACCTTTCAGAGAAAGAAGAAAGATTATTGAAAACTCTGAAGAAGCACAGAGCTGCTATTGGATATACTCTGGATGATCTTAAGGGCATTAGTCCCACATTATGCCAACACAAAATTTCAGTGGAGAAAGATGCCAAACCAGTTAGGGATCCTCAAAGACGATTAAATCCCAAGATGAAGGAAGTGGTAAGAAAGGAGATACTAAAGCTCCTTGAGGCAGGTATTATTTATCCCGTTGCTGATAGTGAATGGGTAAGCCCTGTCCATTGTGTCCCTAAAAAGGGAGGTATTACCGTTGTTCCTAATGATAAAGATGAATTGATCCCGCAAAGAATTATTACAGGTTATAGGATGGTAATTGATTTTTGTAAGTTAAATAAAGCTACTAAGAAAGATCATTACGCTTTACCTTTTATTGATCAAATGCTAGAAAGGCTATCCAAACACACACATTTTTGCTTTCTAGATGGTTATTCTGGCTTCTCTCAAATACCTGTGTCAGCAAAGGATCAATCTAAAACTACTTTTACTTGCCCTTTTGGTACTTTTGCTTATAGACATATGCCTATTGGTTTATGTAATGCACCTGCTACCTTTCAAAGATGCATGATGGCTATATTTTCTGATTTTTGTGAAAAGATTTGTGAGGTATTCATGGATGACTTCTCCGTCTATGGATCCTCTTTTGATGATTGTTTGAGCAACCTTGATCGAGTTTTGCAGAGATGCGAAGACACTAGTCTCGTCGTGAATTGGGAAAAGTGTCACTTTATGGTTAATGAAGGCATTGTCTTGGGGCACAAGATCTCTGAGAGAGGTATTGAAGTTGATAAAGCCAAAGTTGATGCTATTGAAAAGATGTCATGTCCCAAGGACATAAAAGGTATAAGAAGTTTCCTGGGTCACGCCGGTTTTTATAGGAGGTTCATTAAGGACTTTTCTAAAACTCTAGGCCTTTGACTAATTTATTGAAAAAAGATATTCCATTTGTCTTTGATGATGATTGTGTAGAAGCATTTGAAACGCTTAAGAAAGCTTTGATCACTGCACCTATTGTTCAGCCACCTGATTGGAATTTACCTTTTGAAATTATGTGTGATGCTAGTGATTATGCTGTAGGTGTTGTTTTAGGGCAAAGAGTCGATAAGAAATTGAATGTTATCCAGTATGCTAGTAAGACTCTTGATACTGCCCAGAGAAATTATGCTACTACTGAAAAAGAGTTCTTAGCAGTTGTGTTTGCATGTGATAAGTTTAGACCTTATATTGTTGATTCCAAAGTTACTATTCACACTGATCATGCTGCTATTAAATATCTTATGGAAAAGAAAGATGCTAAGCCTAGACTCATGAGATGGGTTCTCTTGCTCCAAGAATTTGACTTGCATATTATTGATAGAAAGGGAGCTGAGAACCCCGTTGCAGACAACTTGTCTAGGTTAGAGAATGTTCTTGATGGCCCACTGCCTATTAATGATAGCTTTCATGATGAACAATTAGCGGTCGTCAATGCTTCTCGTACTGCTCTTTGGTATGCTGACTATGCTAATTACATTGTTGCTAAATATATACCGCCTAGTTTCACATACCAGCAAAAGAAAAAGTTCTTTTATGATTTAAGACATTACTTCTGGGATGATCCACACCTTTATAAATAAGGAGTAGATGGTATTATTGGACGTTGTGTGCCTGAGCATGAACAGGAACAAATCCTACGCAAGTGTCACTCTAAATCCTATGGAGGACACCACGCTGGAGATAGAACTGCACACAAGGTACTACAATCTGGTTTTTATTGGCCTACTCTCTTCAAAGATGCTCGTAAGTTTGTCTTATCTTGTGATGAATGTCAAAGAATAGGTAACATTAGTAGACGTCAAGAAATACCTATGAATTATTCTCTTGTTATTGAACTGTTTGATGTTTGGGGCTTTGATTACATGGGACCTTTTCCTGCCTCCAATGGTTATACACATATTTTAGTTGATGTTGATTACGTTACTAAGTGGGTAGAAGCTATTCCAACTAGTAGTGCTGATCATAACACTTCTATTAAAATGCTTAAAGAAGTTATTTTTCCGAGGTTTGGAGTCCCTAGATATCTTATGACTGATGGTGGTTCACACTTTATTCATGGTGCTTTCCGTAAGATGCTTGCTAAGTATGATGTCAATCATAGAATAACATCTCCTTATCATCCGCAGTCTAGTGGTCAGGTAGAAGTTGAGCAATAGAGAGCTCAAATTAGTTTTGCAAAAGGCTGTGAATAGATCTAGAAAGAATTGGTCCAAAAAAACTTGATGATGCATTATGGGCCTATAGAACTGCATACAAAAATCTTATGGGTATGTCTCCTTATAAGATGGTTTATGGAAAAGCATGTCATTTACCTCTTGAACTTAAACATAAAGCATACTGGGCTATTAAAGAGCTCAATTATGACTTCAAACTTGCCGGTGAGAAAAGGTTATTTGATATTAGCTCACTGGGTGAATGGAGAACCCAAGCCTATGAGAATGCCAAGCTTTTCAAAGAAAAAGTCAAACACTGGCATGATAAAAATCAACAACTTCGAAGGCACAAAAGCGTGAGTTTAACGTAGGAGATTATGTGTTGTTATTCAACTCTCGTTTAAGATTTTTTGCAGGAAAACTTCTCTCAAAATGGGAAGGTCCCTACGTTATCGAGGAGGTCTATCGTTCTGGTGCTATAAAAATCAACAACTTCGAAGGCACAAATCCGAGGGTGGTAAATGGTCAAAGAATTAAACATTATATTTCAGGTAATCCTATCAATGTTGAAACTAATATTATTGAAACCATAACCCCTGAGGAATACATAAGAGACACTTTCCAGAACGTTCCAGACTCTGAAAAGGCATAGGTATGTGGTACGGTAAGTAAACCGACTCCAAAACAACTCTAATGGCAATTTTTATCAGTTTTGGATTATTTAAGAATTTTAGGAAGAAAGAAGTAGTCCAAAAGGGACACGAGGCTCCCACGAGAGAGGAGGCTGCGCCCCCCCTGCAGGGCGTGCCCCCCTGTCTCGTGGGCACCTCGTGTGCCTCCCGGACTCCGTTTTCTTGTATGTTACGTATTTTGGTCGGCAAAATTCATTATACATACTCCCGAAGATTTTGACCAACGTATCACGCAAATATCCTCTGTTTTCGTTTCAAGTTGTTTCTGTTTCAGATCTAGAGCATCATGTCGTCTCCAAGCGCTCCCAAGGACAAGTTTTTTGAGAGGGTTATCAACCCCTATCTCGCGGAGGTGCTGCATCACCCTCAAACCATTGAGATGCGTGAGGGGGTGCTGCACATCCGCGATGTGGAGGGACCAAGGCCCACCGGGAGCATGGAGACAAAGCTCGAAGCCATGGAGCAAGAAGTTTTCAAGTGTCAAGGGATGGTGGAGCGTGGACTCAACGCCAACCAGATGATGATCACGGAGTTCACCAACAACCACAAGCAAGATGCCAAAGTCATTGGGGAGACCATCTTCAAGCTTCAAGAGAAAATCGAGCACCTCCAAGCCCAGATTTATGACCTGCAAAACCAGAACTGTGACTATGAATATAGATTAAAGCGAATGAGTTTGGCTGCAGATTTAAGGATCCCGGAGACTCGATCATCCTTTTATGATGGAGAGCCTATGCCTTGGAAGACGGACGACAAGCCTACATCATCAACAACTCCTACTTCACCACTTCCGAAGAAATAATCACATGGGTATGGGCACTCCCCCTTGGCAACTGCCAAGCTTGGGGGAGGTGCCCCGGTATCGCATCATCATCACACTCCTATCTTTACCGCTTTATTTAGTTCGATCCTTTTAGTAGTATCTTGATCTAGTAGATTGAAGTTTTGATATCAAGTAGTTTTGAGTTTTGCTTTGTGATCCCTTTCTGTAATCGGGTCCGTGTGCTATCTATAATAAAGATTAGTGTTGAGTCAAGGGCTTTGCTATGTTGCCATGATCTTGAGAAGGTAGAAAGAACAAAAGAGTTCATATTGATCTTATGGATAGTGATAACTTCACACATAGAAAGTATGAGGCATAAAAATTGTTGAGAGTTGATGAACGTAGCCTTGGTCATCGTTGCAATTAATAGGAAGTGATAAGGAAAGAGGGGTTCACATATAAATATATTATCTTGGACATCTTTTATGGTTGTGAAGCACTCATTAAGTATGACATGCTAAAAGAGTTGATGTTGGACAAGGAAGACAACGTAATGGTTTATGTTTTTTGACATCTCAGTTAAAGTATATTGTCATTGACCTTCCAAACATGTTGAGCTTGACTTTCCTCCTCATGCTAGCCAAATTCCTTGCATCAAGTAGAAATACTACTTATGATTCAAAATATCCTTAAACCCAGTTTTGCCATGAGAGTCCACCATACCTACCTATGGATTGAGTAAGATCCTTCAAGTAAGTTGTCATCGGTGCAAGCAATAAAAATTGCTCTCTAGATATGTATGACTTATTAGTGCAGAGAAAATAAGCTTTGTACGAACTTGTTGTGGAAGTAATAAAAGCGACGGACTGCATAATAAAGGTCCACATGCAAGGGGCAATATAAAGTGACGTTATTTTGCATTAAGATTTTGTGCATCAACCCTAACCGCGCATGACAACCTCTGCTTCCCTCTGCGAAGGGCCTATCTTTTACTTTATGTTTTTACTTTATGCTTGAGTCAAGGTGATTCTCACCTTTCCCTTTTTATTTTTATCCTTTGGCAAGCTCTTCTTGTTTGAAAGATCATGATATATATATATATATATATATATATATATATATATATATATATATATATATATCCAATTGAATGTAAGTTGGCATAGGCTATTATTGTTGACATCACCTAAAGGTGAATACGTTGGGAGGCAACACAATAAGCCCCTATCTTTCTCAGTGTCCGGCTGAAACTCTATAACCACGAGTATTGTGTGAGTGTTAGCAATCATAGGAGACTATGAGATAGTTGAGTATGTGAGCTTGCTGAAAAGCTCTATTATTGACTCTTTCTGACGTTACGATAAATTGCAATTGTTTCAATGACTGAGATTATAGTTTGTTAGTTCCCAGTGAAGTTTTTGAACCATACTTGACATTGTGAATTGCTTATTACTTAAGCATAGGAAATCATATGACAAAATCTATATATGTTGTTGTTATTAGAATGATCATGATGCCCTCATGTCCGTATTTTATTTTTATCGACACCTCTATCTCTAAACATGTGGACATATTTTTCGACTTCGGCTTCCGCTTGAGGACAAGCAAGGTCTAAGCCTGGGGGAGTTGATACGTCCATTTTGCATCATGCTTTTATATAAATATTTATTGCATTATGGGCTGTTATTACACATTATATCTCAATACTTATGGCTATTCTCTCTTATTTTACAAGGTTTACCATGAAGAGGGGAAATGCCGGCAGCTGGAATCCTGGCTGGAAAAGGAGCAAACGTTGGAAACCTATTATGCACAACTCCAAAAGTCCTGAAACTCCACGAAACAACTTTTTGGATTTAATAAGAATTTATGAGCGAAAGAAATAGGCCAGGGGGCCCACACCCTGTCCAGGAGACACGAGGGCGCCCCCCCCCTGTAGGGCGCGGCCCCCAATCTCCTGGGCCCCCTGGTGGGCCTCCGGCGTCCATATTCTGCTATATCATCACTTTTCCCCTGGAAAAAATCATGGGCAAGCTTACGGGACGAAACTCCGCCGCCACGAGGCGGAACCTTGGCGGAATCAATCTAGGGCTCTGGCGGAGCTGTTCTGCCAGGGACACTTCCCTCCGGGAGGGGGAAATCATCACCAACGTCATCACCAATGATCCTATCATCGAGAGGGGGTCAATCTCCATCAACATCTTCACCAGCACCATCTCCTCCCAAAACCCTAGTTCATCTCTTGAATCCAATCTTGTATCAAAACCACAAATTGGTACCTGTGGGTTGCTAGCAGTGTTGATTACTCCTTGTAGTTGATGCTAATTGGTTTACTTGGTGGAAGATCATATGTTCAGATCCTTTATGCATATTATTACTCCTCTGATTATGAACATGAATATGCTTTGTGAGTAGTTACGCTTGTTCCTAGGGACATGGGTGAAGTCTTGCTATTAGTAGTCATGTGAATTTGGTATTCGTTCGATATTTTGATGAGATGTATGTTGTCTTTCCTCTAGTGGTGTTATGTGAACGTCGACTACATGACACTTCACCATTATTTGGGCCTAGAGGAAGGCATGGGGAAGTAATAAGTAGATGATGGGTTGCTAGAGTGACAGAAGCTTAAACCCTAGTTTATGCGTTGCTTCGTTAGGGGTTGATATGGACACATATGTTTAATGATGTGGTTAGGTTTACCTTAATACTCCTTTTTGTAGTTGAGGATGCTTGCAATAGGGGTTAATCATAAGTGGGATGCTTGTCCGAGTTAGGGCAGTACCCAAGTACCGGTCCACCCACATATCAAATTATCAAAGTACCGAACGTGAATCTTATGAACGTGATGAAAACTAGCTTGACGATAATTCCCAATGTGTCCTCGGGAGCTCCTTCTTCATTATTAGAATTTGTCCAGGCTTATCCTTTGCTACCTAAAGGATTGGGCCACCTTGCTGCACTTTATTTACTTTATTTACTTTTTGCTCGTTACTATTTATCTTATCACAAAACTATCTATCACCTACTATTTCAGTGCTTGCAGAGAAAACCTTACTGAAAACCGCTTATCATTTCCTTCTGCTCCTCGTTGGGTTCGACACTCTTACTTACCGAAAGGACTACGATAGATCCCCTATACTTGTGGGTCATCAGTGACACAGGCTTCCTTGGGGGTGGAGTCTGTGTTCGGCTCTACCGCCGATGAGTGTGCGACCTCCGGGGCGGGGTCCATCCACCCGTCCTTGGACGACGCGATCTGCCCCAGTTTTAGGTCTGAAGCTCCTGCAGGTGCGATATCCCGAGTATTGTCCGGCAGCACGTCTAAGCCATGCTCGTCGTGACTGTTCGGCGCTCCTGGCATAGGCCCGAATCCGTCGAAGATCAAGTCTCCGCGGATGTTGGCCCTATAGTTCAAATTCCCGAACCTGACCTGATGGCCAGGGGCGTAGCTGTCGATCTGCTCCAGATGGCCAAGCGAATTGGCCCGTAGTGCAAAGCCGCCGAACACGAAAATCTGTTCCGGGAAAAAAGTCTCGCCCTGGACCGTGTTGTTGTTGATGATTGAAGGAGCCATCGAGCCTTGCAGCGATGACACAGAGGAGCTCTCAATGAGAGCACCAGTGTCGGTGTCAAAACAGGTGGATCTCGGGTAGGGGGTCCCGATCTGTGCGTCTAAGGCTAATGGTAATAGGAGGCAGGGGACACGATGTTGTACCTAGGTTCGGGCCCTCTCGATGGAGGTAAAACCCTACTTCCTGCTTGATTGATCTTGATGATATGAGTATTACAAGAGTTGATCTACCACGAGATCGTAGAGGCTAAACCCTAGAAGCTATCCTATGACGATTATGATTGTCCCTCTACGGACTAACCCCTCCGGTTTATATAGACACCGGAGAGGGCTAGGGTTTACACAGAGTCGGTTACAAAGAAGGAGATCTAATATCCGGATCTCCAAGCTTGTCTTCCATGCAAAGGAGAGTCACATCCGGACACGGGACGAAGTCTTGAGTCTTGTATCTTCACGGTCCAACAGTCCGGCCAAAGTATATAGTCCGGCTGTCCGGATACCCCCTAATCCAGGACTCCCTCACTCGCTTTTAGAAATCCTGAATGCACTAAAGTGCAATGCAGGATGTCTTGGTCGTAAGCTAACTATGGACATGCGACCTTTAGTCTCAATCCAATGAGGCACAACTATCATCGGGAGTCCCTATTGAAGAACATCGTAGTAACATACTTAGCAATGAAGTTTAGCTTAAAAATAATGTATGCAAAAGATGCACTAAGGACAAATAGTAGAAATCTTACCATCTTTCCTAAATAGATGTGACCATAGTTCAATACGAATACTATTGGTCGCACGTTTTGAGTACTAAGATTTTCAAGTCCAGGAAAATAATTTGTCTTGATAGCATCAAGATCCTCAAGCCATGAAACATAATGACTTATCTCCTCGCAGTTTAGTTCAGCCCCGGGACAGTGGTAGGTCATGTCTACCAAGCGCGGGACATGTTTGCTTGAATGGAAATAAGTTGTCAATAGAAATTAGTTGTCAACTATTTTTGAATAAACAATATCGAAGACATAAATATGGTTGAGAAATTCACATAATGGTAGAACTGGAGGCGTCTGCACATCGACCCAGATGTCGATATTACCTTCAATATCATCTTCCAGACGAATATCAAAGGTGATAAGCATATCAGGCTCAAATGCATAAGCCTTGCATAGTGCTCTCCAATTTTTGCATTCAAAATAGGTGTAGGTGTCTGCATTGTATAATTTTGCGTCGAAAGTATAACCATGCTCGGTCCTCAAGTGAACTCTCTTTACCTCCATAGTTTCCATAGGACTGAAACTAATCTTATCCAAGATAAAAATTCTTGCATGGCAGGGGATACACTAGTAGAATAGTAAAAAATTAAAATTATAAGTTGAAGCAAATGAAGCAGAAGTCGTGCTTAATTACAAAAAAAGACTTGTCGTTGTGACTTATTGTATCCACTTCGAAGGTCTCATCCAGCTTGATGCTGAAGCGCCTACCATCAACTAGGAAATTTCTGTCGACAAGCCGCGCTCGTCTTCGCAGTATTCGCACATACCAAAATCCTTTTCATCGTCAGACATTTCCTATGTTCATAGTTGAAACATTAATTGAAAATCAATCGAAGGCAACAAGCAGGAAACTCAACACACAGGTCACTATTACTCAATATGCAACGGGTTGACTTTAGGTCTGTCGAGTCTTCCTTCCTAAACTCTCATCTCACGTATATGGTGGGCACTCCCTCTCTGATATTGCGACCGTCGGTGATGGTCGCTACTTCTCCTTTCCCTAGTGCGTTACAAATATCTAGGACAAGGAAAAGAAGGAGAAGCGATCCCCATGACAACAGTCGGCATTCTTCTTCTCTCATATATGGTGGACACTCCCTCACCGATTTTTTGACCGTCGATGATGGTCGCAACTTCTTCTTCCCCTAGTACATAACAAAGTTCTAGCATAAAGATAAGAAGAAGAAGCGACCCTCACTGATTTTTTTGGTTGTCATGTATGGAGCCCCGACAGACTTAAAGTCAACTCAAAATGTCGTTGATTCTCTTACTAGCAAATCCGGGGCACTCGATATTTCCTACATATTCTAGCACAAGTCATGCTTAAATTCACGAAAAAATCCGGCATGACCTTTGCTAAAATAGGACATATCGAGCGCCTGAAATTTGCCGGAACGGAAATGAATCAACACTCCGGCAAAACATAGGCCACTCGGAAATGAATCAACACTTCGCACATGAGCATAAACTAGTGCTCATTCAATTTCAATGGTTCCATATTGACAAAAAAATTGAATATATCTTATAACCCGACCACTTCACTTGGTTAAGAAGCATAACTAAATACCCTAGTTTTACTTTATTCAACACCGAGGAGTGTAGAAGGAGGAGATGGGCTTTTAGCTCACCGACTCGGGTGTAGATGAAGTAGAGGTAGCTCAGATGACGATCACTCCAAGGAGACACGACTCTACAAAGCATGCATATTCCACCGAGTAAAATTTTAATTAGATCATCAAATCTCATATAGCATTCTTTGATGACAAAGTGATAATGACATAAATTCAACTAGTTCTATTAATTCAACTAGTTAAACTAAGCACTTACTAAAAATAAACTAGTTCCATTAATTTTCTTACTAAAAATAAACTAGTTCCATAGTAAAAATTTAATTAGATCATCAAATCTCATATAGCATTCTTTGATTCCAAAGTGATAATGACATAAATGCAACTAGTTCTATTAATTCAACTAGTTAAACTAAGCACTTACTAAAAATAAACTAGTTCTATTAATTTTCTTACTAAAAATAAAGTAGTTCTATAGTAAAATTTTAATTAGATCATCAAATCTCATATAGCATTCTTTGATGACAAAGTGATAATGATATAAATTCAACTAGTTCTACTAATTCAACTAGTTAAACTAAGCACTTACTAAAAATAAACTAGTTCTATTAATTTTCTTACTAAAAATAAACTAGTTCCATAGTAAAAAAATAATTAGATCATCAAATCTCATATACCTAAATTTTCTTACTAAAAATAAACTAGTTCTATTAATTCAACTAGTTCAACTAAGCACTTACTATAAATAAAAATAATTAATTTTCTTACTAAAAACAGTAAAAACTACATTATACAAGAACAGTACTAGAAAAAGTTTAGGGTTTAGGAGAGATGGAGGCAGGAGGGGTGGGAGGAGGGAGGAGGGAGGAGGAGGGAGGAGGGGGCGACCGGGGAGGAGGAGGAGGGAGGAGGGGGCGGCCGGAGGTGGAGGAAGGGGCACGGTAGGAAGGAGGGAGGAGGAGGAGGATGAGGTAGGAGGAGGGATTACCTCAGTGGAGGAGGAGCAGCGGCGTCAGCGGCGGCGGGCGACAACGGTGGTCGGTGAACGGCGGCGACGGCGGACGACGGGGGTGCGGGGGAGTGAGAGTAGAGAGGGAGAGTGGGGGTAGCCGGTTGGGGAAGGTAAAGTTGAACTAAGCAGTAGCGTGGGATATGATAAAGCGCTACTGCTAAGTTCAATAGCAGTAGCGCGCCTGCAATACAGGCGCTACTACTATACCTAATATGGTGGCAACGTCGTGGCATTTTTAATGGTAGCGCGTTTTGTCCCTAGCACGCTGCTGCTACTTGTATAGCAGTAGCGCTATTCTTCTGTAGCCTGCCTCCCTCTCTCCACTATGGCCGATGAGGCCTATTAACTTTCCCGGGGGGTTCCGGTAACCTCCCAGTACTTCGAAAAATCCCCGAACTTCTTCGGAACCATTCCGGTATTCGTATATAACCTTCCAATATATCAATCTTTACCTCTCGACCATTTCGAGACTCCTCATCATGTCCATGATCTCATCCGGGACTCCGAAAAAACTTCGGTCACCAAAACACATAACTCATAATACAAATCGTCGTCGAATGTTAAGCGTGCGGACCATATGGGTTCGAGAACTATGTAGACATGACCGAGACACATCTCCGATCAATAACCAATAGCGGAACCTGGATGCTCATATTGGTTCCTACATATTCTATGAAGACCTTTATCGGTCAAACTGCATAACAACATACGTCATTCCCTTTGTCATCGGTATGTTACTTGCCCGAGATTCGATCGTCGGTATCCTCATACCTAGTTCAATCTCGTTACCGGCAAGTATCTTTACTCGTTCCGTAATGCATCATCCCATAACTAACTCATTAGTCACATTGCTTGCAAGTCTTATAGTGATGTGCATTACCGAGAGGGCCCAAAGATACCTCTCCGATACTCGGAGTGACAAATCATAATCTCGATCTATGCCAACCCAACAAACACCTTCGGAGACACCTGTAGAGCATCTTCATAATCACCCAGTTACGTTGTGACGTTTGATAGCACACAAGTTGTTCCTTCGGTATTCGGGAGTTGCATAATCTCATAGTCAGAGGAATATGTATAAGTCATGAAGAAAGCAATAGCAATAAAACTTAATGATCATTATGCTAAGCTAACGGATGGGTCTTGTCCATCACATCATTCTCTAATGATGTGATCCCGTTCATCAAATGACAACACATGTCTATGGTCAGGAAACTTAACCATCTTTGATTAACGAGCTAGTCAAGTAGAGGCATACTAGGGACACTCTGTTTGTCTATGTATTCACACATGTACTAAGTTTCCGGTTAATACAATTCTAGCATGAATAATAAACATTTATCATGATATAAGGAAATATAAATAACAACTTTGTTATTGCCTCTAGGGCATATTTCCTTCAATCTGCACATATAAAAATACATAATTCTCAACAAGAGGCAAAATCCTGATTCCTGTGCTCCCTGTGGGATCGATACTCTTCCTTTGAAAAGGATACAACTAAATCATGTGCACTTGCAGGCCATCATTTTGAAGCCTCTGTCGACTTGGAATAGGATAGCACCAAGTATTCAAATGATGGAGAAACAAATCTCCACCAAGTCAACCCGTGTTTGCATTTGTTTTACTCTACTCTTTATAATTCTCAACTTTTCGCTGCTATACTCTATTAGACTTGCATGTGTAGGGTGCTTGATATACTACCATAGAAAGCTTATTTACCAAGGAAACTAAAATTTGGGAATAGTCCCTTTATTACTAGTAATCTATGCAACCCCTCTAAACTATGTTAAATAATAACACACTGGTGTGGCACTCTTTTCATATCATAGGTTGGTTTTGGTCGTCTTCGAGCCATATATCGTCGAATCTTGCTTAATGATCCTTAGGCCGTTTTAAGTTCAGATGTGTTTCTTGTACGGTTCGTGTCTGTGTTTGGCATTATATCTTCTTCCTTGATGCACATGCATCTCCTCTGCATGATTCAGAAAAAGCACAACAAAAACATTATTGATCAGTTTCGGGTAAACCATGAGTATCAAGCAAAAGATAGATCAAGTTGAGAAATATGGTACCAACAATGCTAGAAACCAAATTAAGAAGACACCAACATCACAAACAAAGCTTTTTTATAGAAGGGGCGAAACACATTACATACTTCTATATTTTGGAGGTCTAAACGAGTGTAAACTATGTACACAACGTGATTCTGCTCCCTTGTGGTACTATCACATAAAATGAATAAATTTCCTATATTTTCAGCCGTATGTAAGGGATGGCTTGATGTACATGCACATTGGTGGATCGATCCTCACGATGGACAATATCGCAGAAGGGACACTCCATATACCATCACCACATATCAAACCAGAAGCAACCGCACCTGCAAAGTCCTCGGACTCCTTATGGTTCGCCCTCTCCCAGACAAATAAGATGATAGTCCCAACAAACATGTCAATCGCAAAGTATGCCCCAATGTAAAATGGAATAGCCATGGCCATTGGGAGTGGGATGAATTTGGACATGCTTTTCGGGGTCACATCTCGCAGGAAGTTGATTGCTATGGCTGCAAAGAAGAAGACAAAGCAGATTGCTAGGCAATGTTGTGGCAGCACTGACAATCCCTCAACACCCATGATTGACATCTCACGGTAGATGGAAGCATATGGAGCTTTGAACATGCCATTGGGATTGCCAATATCGAAGGCTATCCAGTAAAGCCAAAAGGTGAGGGGAGCAATGACACAACCAAGGGCAGTTCCAATCAATTGTGACACAAACATAGACCTTGGCGATGAGAGGGTCAGGTAACCAGTCTTGAAGTCTTGCATGAGGTCACCAGCTATGGATACTATGGACATCATAACACCACATGCTGCTAAGCCGGCAATCACACCACCATGATGGCCAACCCATGAGGCAAAAATGAGAAGACCAATCTTCCCATATGTGGACGCAAGGTTCCAGTTTGTTAGGCCAGTGCCATATGAGTTGCAGAAGGCGAGTAGAGGAGCAATAACATTGGCAGAGAGGACAAGGTACCACTTGAGCTGTGGGAACATCATCGGTACAATTGCAGCTGAAATTGCTGCAAGGCCCACATAAGCAGATCCTGCCAACCAAGGAGGGATATTGTCTTTTACGAACACCTCATTCAGAAGCTTTTCCTTGGCTGGTAATTTGGAAATGTTATCACCTACAATAATAAATGAAAAACAAGATGAGAGCCATGATATATGGTATGCTGGTAGGTCTAGTGGGTGGAATAAGAACATGATATTACCATCCTGAACCCAAACAAGGGGAAGCCTTCCTTGGTTTGATTGTGCATTCATTATTTCCTTGATAGTTGCATAAACGATTTTAATGAGTTTATAAATACCATCCCCAAGTATCAAGGATATGCATACGAAAACCTGAAAGGGTGCACACACAACTTAGTTTTAGCTAGACATAATGTTGGCAAAGACTACTCAGTTAGTGAACGAAGAATAATTAGGGAAGTTATGACATAAATGACCCATATATATATGTTCTTGAACTCAATTTCATGGTTCTCACAAATTACAACCAATATGCCCAATGAAAAAATGCAATAAAGAGACTCGCATATTCACAACAACAACAACTTGTAGGTTTACTGGTTTTATTTTGTATGCGGAGAAATAAGGGACTTTCTTTTGTCAAACCTTGCAAGTACTAATTCATGATCTTATTTGTTTTTCTTAGACTGATTAATTATATCGGCCTCGATCTGTTGGTTAATAGCCATCACAGTTGAGTTGACAACAAACATAATCGAGATACAATAGGGAATTGGCTATTAATTCGTTATGACATGAACAATCAGAAACCTTCACCACCATACCTTGTACCCATAGAGTCCTTTGAAGTCGTTGCTTCCAAGCTCAGCTGGATACCACTCCCCAGCTTTGGTAGATATATATGGCCAAAGAAAACCCCAGGATATGATGGCTCCAACAAGTGCAGAGCAGTTAACAATATGCGGGCATATAAGACCACATCCAATATAGGTTGGACTGAAGTCAAAATAGAACCTATAAAAATAGAAATTACAAGTGTTTGGATATAATGCATATGATATTCTAGCTTAAAGGATAAGTAGTTTTGTATGATAATCCATGGATATCAAGAAAAAAAAAGCCCTAGAGGATAAGGCAACATTTTATTCTAACTTAATAAAAGAATTTATAAAATGTAAACTTCAAAATAATATCACAAACACATTAGCAGCAAGCTTACGTGTTCTTAAATGCTGCAAGGCCGAGAGAAGGGAAATTGTCGAAGCCACATGAATCCCCAACACCACTGAAGAACCACTTAAAACAGTTCCAAATAAAACTTATGCTTAAATATTTTCCAAGACAGCTAACTTGTTTTCTGGAAGCACAAAAACAAAGTTAGTACCACCAAAACTTCAGAAATACAGTAGCCCAAGATATGTTGTCAACAGTGAAATTGATACAGAGGCATCAACCTTTATCCCAATCTAACAAATAGATCATTCATCATTTTCCATAAAAACAGATAAACTGCTATTTTGTATTTATCAGAAGATTCACCATCTATGTATAATATATAAGTTTTGATGTTTATCACACACTCCTGCTAAAAGTATAAGCAATTTTATCGGGACAACAGGTTGCAGAACCATTTTTCTATTATTAATCACCAGACAAGAAGCATAGCAGAGTCAACAATAAATGATTATCATTGCAAAGTATAGCTAGCTTAGTTTGCACAATATTAAGAATCAATGCTGGTATGTTTCTTACTCTACAAGTTCAACTTCAGTAGTAGTGTGGACGCTATTGATCAACATAGCAGTGGCAGTTCCACTAGGATATGTTAGCTTGCAATCAATCACCATCACCTAGCAAACACCAAAAGTTAACTTAGTTTGCTGAATTTGTATCAGACAAAGAGTTGTCCAAGTTGTTGCACTTGATTCGGAACAAAAATGTAAATGCCGAAGGCGCACACATCTAAGAAGGGTGATTACCTTGCGCAGCGCAACGAGAATAAAAATACCAAGAAAGCTAACTAGAAACATAAACCCGATCATCCAACTCAGTGAGGGATTCTTCACATCCACCGCCCTATTACCAGGATAATCAGTCCCAATAAGCTCATAAGTTTTCTGATCCATTGCAAGCATATACGATCCGAATCCCCCTGCATCAACGGAAACAATGAATAACATGTATCCTGCAAACTTGAATCTTTGTTCTAAGAAAGGTAATTGTAAAGATCAACCTGCTAATAAAAAAAACTAACATTTCCCTAATCTCTGGCAATGCTTCACCCAAACCTACACCATTGTGGCCCACCCAAAAATAATACACAGGCAACGTGTGCACTCACAAAGCAGCATCAAAAGTCCACACATCATTGTTTTTAAAAGGGATAAGTATATTTTTCATCCTCGAATTCTTGTGAAAGTTTAGAAATCATCCCTCAACTTCAAAACCACTAAAACTCAGTCCCTCAACTATTTAAACCGGATAAGTTTCGTCCCTTTAGGTGGTTTTAGTATGAGGTCGACCCGGTTTTGATTAAAACTGGCCACGTGGCCTGGTTTTATGACGTAGAGTCCCCTAATCCAGAGCTCGCCGGTGCGATTCATACGGCAACACATGGCAGGTACTCAGGGTCGACGATCTTGGCCTCGGTGTTGGGCGGCAGGAGGCCGGCCGCCCTGTATCGTCAGCTCTCCTCGGCCGAATCTGTAGACGCGCCGACGGCCGTGCTCTCGATCAGAACGTACCCCCGCAGGATCTCCATCTGCGAGGGATAGACTTGGAACATTGGCACCATGCAGAGAAACGTCTCTGTGGTGTCGGAGTACTCGAGATGGAGGTTGTTCGTTACGATCTGGACCATGGATATTGTAGAACAAGAACTGAAGGAATCGACAGATTGTACAGGTTTACATCTGTGCCGTGCTGTACAACAACCTTAGCTAAAGATCAGTTAACTACCCCCTACTAGTTAGAGCTGCCGATCCTGTGCAGTTGAGTGCACAACCGAACGTGCGTGCATGGGAGGAGGTCCTGAACACGCGTGTCAAGTCCTGCATGATGCAATCCTGGCAGCGGGGGGTCGGGCGTTGTGGCGGAGATCGCCTCGATGGTGGCGACAATCCGCGGATTGGCCAGTTTTAATCAAAACCAGTTTCACATCATACTAAAACCATCTGAAGGGACGAAACTTATCCGGTTTAAATAGTTGAGGGACTGAGTTTTAGTGGTTTTGGAGTTGAGGGACGATTTCTAAACTATCATGAAAGTTCGAGGACGAAAAATATACTTTTCCCTTTTTAAAATTAAGGATCAAAGCAAATGCAGCCCCAAATCAGACGCCAACCCCAAAGGCTCAACTGAAATCAGGCACATACCGCTAATGGCGAGGCCGTAGCAGGCGACGACGCAGGTCTGGATGGCGGTGTTCTCCTGCTTGGTGAAGGGCTTGGAGACGATGCCGAACATCCCGAGCGCCGCCGTCCAAATCCGCACGAGGCAGTAACCGAGCAGCCCCGCGGCGACGTTGAGCGAGGGGACGATCCCCACCGTGAGATTGAGTTTGTGCGTGACGAGGCAGAAGAGCACCCCCAGGAGGGCGCTCACCACTATCGCTCGAACCGTAAGCTGCTCCCGCCACGGCGGCACCGCTTCCACAGCCGCCGGCCTGCCGGCAAGGAGGGGGGCGCTCATCTCCGGAGCTTCCACCATCTCTCGCGGACGCTGGCTAGTATCAAAGCAATGCCTCTCGGACTTGGGGTGCTTGACTGCTGGTAGGATCCGGGGTTTGGTTTCGTGCTTTCGTGGGATGATGAGCGGGCAGACGAGGTCAAGGTGAGAGGATGAAGAATGAATAGGCGGGAGGACAAGGTATTTAAAGGGCGTGAAAACTGAAGCTTGGGTGCAGGCCACTGAGCTGCCATGGGTATTCGAATACTAGCAGCACGTCAGCATGTCTAATGCACGTGGTACGGTGGCTTCACGGTGTTCATTCGTATCCATGCAAACAAAAATAGTACGTTCATTCGTGCTGTATGATGCGTGGGGCCTAGGGTTTAGGTGACTCTTTTTTGTGGCTCTCAATGTGGCAAGGGACGTGGATCACTCAGGAGCCAGGAGAGGAGAGACGTGCACCTACGAGCCAGCCACGTGGCCTCCGTATACACCCCCAGCATGCCAGCACGGTCATGGTCTTGGTAGGGATCGGGGGATCGGGACAGGAGGGGCGCCGTGAATCGTGCTGCATGCCCAGACCTTGTGATCTTCTGCGGGGCAGTGAAAACGTGTTCATAGACTGGTTGCAATCTCACTGGCTGGTGAGTCTGCGGGGCCCTTCTTCAGTGGGAGAGCAACCTAGCTCCTTATATTGCTTCGCGCCTGCGGTGTTTGGCCGGGGATCTGAAATGGTGGCGTGCCGGCACGGGGGGCGTTCACCTCCGAAACACGCGGGTGGTGCTACCCGGCCGCTCGCTGTCCCGTGGGCCTCGTCGAGGTGACGGTGGCCACACATTTTCCACTGCTTGCGTGCTAAGGGCATATACAATGGTGCTATCTTAGGAGTGCCACATAGAATAAATGATGAGGTGGAGGAAAGAGAACTCACAAGAAAAGGCTTATCTTCTCTTATTTAAGAGAAGACAAGAGATGACCTCTTAGCACAATTTGTCTCACCATGTTTTAAGGAATGACTAGTTATTGAAGATAAGGCTAAGATATAACCCATTGTAGACATATTTTTTTGTTATCTCTAAATTACATGCAAGACTTAAGATATAGTTGTCTTATCAACCATTGTACATGCCCTAATTTGATTGTGTGTGAGCCATCATTAAGCGTTAACTATGTTTTAGTGGGGCCGTATCCGGCGGCCACGAATGTGCAGCCGCTCGAACCACCCCTACGCCTGGATTATATACCGTGGGTCCGGATGTAATGGTGACCATGGATCATGGCATACATTAGAAGTTATTTTTCTCTTGGGAAGGAATGCGCATGCCGTATTTGATTTGGTCATGCGGTGCGATCAAGGTTGTTGGACTATGCAAATGTCCGCCAGCTTGAGACCATTTCCTGGTGTGTGTTTTCGAGGAAAAATCAATCTAGGAGCATATCTAGCAGATCCCGCAAAATGTGAACCCGCATATGTGTTTTGCAGTTCGCGAAAAAAGAAGTATGCAGGCCGGCGCGGTCGAGGGTAGACTCAGACCCCGCAAAACGGACCCGTAAAAAAGTATATTCATCGAATATGCGATTTTAGGGTCGGCTACACGTAGGGATGGCAATGGGTAGAGTATGGGCGGGTACAACCTTTTTCTACCCAAACCCATACCCATAGAAACTTTCTATATCCACCCACTTCAATACCCATAGGTATAAACTGACACCCATGCTCAAACCCATCGGGTATCCTATACCCAATAAGTATACATTGGGTACAATATATATATCATTCAAATTCTTAAGAGGTAGAGAAATGAGTTCAAAATTCAAGTGATCATGGTAGAGCAGTATAGCACGGATGCGGCCCCCTCCGATGGGTGGCCTCTTGGAGGCATTAGGGGACTATGAGCAGCGGTTGGTGGAAGACCGGCGCTGTGGAAGGCGGTGGTGGGAATTGGGGATCGCTGGATCGAGAGTTTGACAAGAGTCTGGTAGCGAAGAGTCGATATTTCATCTTTTTGAGGAGTCACATAGGACGTAGGAGGAGTGGCGAGCAGATGATTATGAACATATGAGCTATGACTTGTTTAAGGAATACGAGATTTAGGGTTGGGCCATATGAGTTGGATGTTAACCCCACATGTTATAGGAGTTATTTTCATTTATTAATTTTTCTGGGTATCCATTGGGTTACCCATGGGCACAATTTCTTACCCATGCCCTACCCATATATTTTACGGGTATGGGTACCCATTACCCGTGGGTACAAAATATTTTCAAGTCTTGCCCATACCCATTGTTTTCGGGTAGGGTACCCGCGGGTACCCATACCCATGGGCAAACTGCCATCCCTACACGGGGTCTGCTCGGGCAGCGCTGCGCTGACCCGCAAACCGAAAACCCCAATAAGCTAAAATGAGTTCAAAATAGGACAAATGAGTTCAAATTCAAACGCTAAAACATAGTTCGCACGCGAAATAAAGCATAGTTTTGATAGGACAAACACAAAAGGACTTGCAAAAGCGACGACCACATCTGGCATCATCTTCGTCGATCTTCACTCCGCGCCATCGAGTCCATGGAGATCATCGGAGCCATCGAATCCACCTCCGGCGCTTGTGCCAACGCCGGCAGCGAAATCATCGGCTGGTGCACTGAACGCATCAGCGACATTGGCTCCAAAGCCCCCGTTGAATTCACCTCCCACACTGTAACACGCACTGGCTGGCGCAACCATTCTCCTCTTCAAGATTTCTCTTCTTGCCATATCATGTCATTATTTGGTGTGGTCGTCCATGTCATTGCGGTTCATTGACATGATCTTGTTCTCTTCCGCGAGCAACATGGACGTGGCTTTGTTCTCAGCGGTACGTACTCTTCTCTCCTCAATGGCCACTTTTGCGCAGGCCCTCTTCCTTGAGCAACTCCCATTTCTCATGCTTCTCTCGTGCCTTTTTCGCGGCCAATTCTTTCTTGATCTCCAACAACTTCAAAGCATCATCTCATTTGATTGCACCATGGCAGCAATCTTCTCCCTCAAACTCGCTGCTTCGTGCTCTCTCTTGATCTTCTCCCTAGTCTTCTTGTCGCCATCGGGCTTGTTCAAGTTCCTTGGGCCATCATCATCCTCATCTTCATCCAGGGTTTGTAAGTGAAGCTCTCTTCGATGGGGACTCTTTCTCTATCAATGCCCACTTGTCGCAATTCTTGAGCAACTCCCAACAATGATCTAGTTTGAAGAATTTGCCTTCCAAAGCCTCCATGTCTTTGTACCTATGTTGGGCAATTTTGTCCTACACAATTTGAACATACAATGTTTCATATGATGCAATCATTTTGAATGATGCAATGTGATTTGCGCAACTTGAACAAAGGTAAAATGAACTCATATAGTCGGACTCCACGGTTCCACTTGGAGGTGCATTGTTTACTTGCTCCAAGCAAGCTGACCAACGGCTGCAAATGGGCTTGATCACGTCCCAACGCCCTTGGAGAGACCGAATTGAAAGGTGCGTGGAGTCCTATTGGGATACTTTGCCGCCATGCGGAAGTATTGATCTTCGATCATTTGCCAATACCTCTTGGCGGTTTGAGAAGTACCCATGCATGCATCAAGAGATATCGCACTCCATGCCTTGATCAAGATTTGGTCTTCCAAGACCGTGTAGTTCTTCGATCTTTGGCTTTTTCCACTCTTTGCTTGTGATTTCTCATACGCCAACTCATCGATCTCCTCCAATTCTTCTTCACCTCCATGATCATCCACGCTGCCCTCCATTTCATTGTACTCAAATGCAGCGAGTGGGGCCTCATCGATGTCGATGGCGTTGGTGTCCAACAAGTTCACGAACTCGGCAGTTGCATTGTTCGAACCACTGCTATAGCGAACGGCAACAAGTCACGAACTAATCGCGAAAGCAAAGATTATTTCCATGACCGAAGAGTGAACAGATGACCGAGCCATACCTTGCGCCCATTTCGTCGAACACATCGGCTACGGTGGGAGCAGCACCGTTGAGCGAGATCGCCGGGGAACCTATTTCCAGGCCGGAGGGAGTGGATGAAGTAGCCGGCCGCCTTGTAGCTGGAATCTTCCTCCGCTTTGCGCCAAGGACATTGGCGACCTTCGCCGCCGCCGACCGGATCGTGCAGCCGCGTTGGCGCCCGGAGCGCGGGCCCTGCCGGCGGGGGCAGCCGGGTTCCAGCCCTACACGAGCACGCTGCCCTGACGCTTGCGGGGAGCCGCGGTGGCGCCTTGGGCGACAGCGGGGCCAACATGGCCGGTGACGAGATCCGCCCGAGGGGATTGAGCATGCGCGACCTCGACGGAGATAGGGGAGGGCAAGGTGTCATCCATGGCGGCGACAGATCACCGAGGAGGATGAACGGGAGCAGGAGGTGGCGGGAGCAATGGTGGTCGGGGGTGGGAGGAGCGGGGACGGTCGCTCGGAAATGTCCCTCCTGCAAAATCCCACTGCGGATAAGGCCGAGCTCGGGTCGTACTCCCGCCCCGTGAAACTAGAGGTCGGGGGAGATCTTTTGCCGCGCCCCACAAAAAAAATCTGGGTCGGACGCGGATGCGGTGTCTGTTCGGGCGGGATTTTCCGCGCCGGTCCGCATTTTGGCTGTTGTTTTGCGGGTTGGGGCCTTTTGTGGGGTCTGCTAGAGTTGCTCTAATCATCATCTGTTAAGGCAGTACATAGAATACTAGAACTAAAAATTATATGCATATTCATGGATCACATATCTACGACTACAAACACTTGAGCGAGCCGAAGGAACGCCCCATCATCGCCCTCTTTCATCACAGCTAGGCAAGCCTTCTTGTAGTAGACATGCGAGAATCGTCGTGCTAAAGCCTAATAAAACCGGCGCACTAGAACAACAACCAAGAGCAACTAGTTACGAGCGCTCCTTCGGGAGCCTCGTAACGATCAGCGCCGCTTGGCGCGCTCTCGGCCATTATACCACGTGTCGCGCTCTGGACGCTCCCTCCGGATTATATATTTTTATTTTTCCGCACGCGTTTTTGGCTTTTCAATGATTTTTTCCGGATTTTTTCGACATTTTGGTTTTCCACAGATCTTTCTAGCTTTTCGATAAAAAAATTGAAAAAAAAATTGCGCAAAAAACGCGTTTTTTTCCTTTCGCGAGAGTCTCAGTTTTGCTTTCGCGAGAGGCACGGTTTTGCTTTCGCGAGAGTCACGGCTGCGCCTCTCGAAAACGGAAAAAAATACATATTTTCTGGGTTTTTTTTCTTTCGCGAGAATCACGGTTTTGCTTTCGCGAGAGGCACGGTTATGCTTTCGCAAGAGTCACGACCGTGCCTCTCGAAAACGAAAAAAACGTGTTTTCTGCTTTTTTCGCGAGAGTCACGGTTTTGCTTCCGCGAGAGTCACGGTTTTGCTTCCGCGAGAGACACGGTTATGCTTTCGCGAGAGTCACGGCTGTGCCTCTCGGAAACGAAAAAAAATATGTTTTCTGTTTTTTTTCGCGAGAGGCACGGTTGTGCTTTCGTGAGAGTCACAACCGTACCTCCTCGGAAACCAAAAAAAAACGTGTTTTCTCTTCTTTTTTTCCTTTCGCAAGAGTCACGGTTTTACTTCCGCGAGAGGCGCGGTTGTGATTTCGTGAGAGGCACGGGCGTGCCTCTTTCGAAAAGGGAGAAAACCCGTGCTCCCGATTTGGTTTTTTTGTCTGGTTTTTTTTGTGAAAAAAAAGTTCGTCAAAACCTATCAACATGGGATCTAGTTTTAAAGATCTCGACGCGAGGAATCCAACGGTGAAAGCGGATCAAGATTTGGACCATGGTTTAAGAGATAAAACGTATTGAATAAACGGATCTACGAAAAAAGGGAAAACTCCCAGGTTGCGGCAAGTGGCGCCCATGCAGCGTGCCACTTGTCGCAACCTGGGGAAGTTGAAGTAATCTTCGCAGTGAGTACTCCTCAATTAGTGAGACAACAACCACCACTAAAGAGAGGGCGCCTCTATGCCTCGCTTTAAGCGAGACCCAGGGAAACCCTTGCATCAGGAGAGCTCCAGATGGGCCAACCCAGGTGCGCTCAGGGCACATCCTTGGGGGTTTTTTCTATCATGTTTTTATTGCTTTTTTACGTTTTTTCACTTCTAAAAATTATAAACATATATATTACAAAAAAATAATTTCTATAATATTTTGAAAAAGTTAATCATGCATTTTAAAATGTAAAAATGTGTATAGAAAAATGTTGACCATGTATATGAAAAATGTATGATAAAATATACAATGTATGAAAAAGGTTGATCATGTATTTAAAAAAATGTAAATCAAGCTTTTGCAAAAATGACAAACAAGTATTTTAAAAACCATAATCAAACATTTAAAAAATGTTACATTTGTATAGAAAAAATGTTGACCATGTATCCAAAAATATTAAAGTGGCATTTTAAAATCTTAAATATGTATAGAAACAATGTTGACCATGTATTCAAAAAATGTTACACTTGTATTTGAAAAATGTTAAATGTGTATTGAAAAAATGTTGACCATGCATTAAAAAATGTTAAACTTGGATTTTAAAATGTTAAATGTGTATCAAAAAATGTTGACCATGTATTCAAAAATGTTAAACTTGTATTTGGAAAACGTTAAATGTGTATTGAAAAAACATTGACCATGTATTCAAAAAATATTTAAAAAATATTAAATGTGTACAGTAAAAATGTTGACCATGTATTAAAAAAATTGTGTAACTTGTATTTAAAAAATGTTAGATGTGTATAGTACAATTTTTGACCATGTATTATAAAAATTGTTAAACTTTATTTGAAAAATGTTAAATGTGTATAGAAAAATGCTGTCCATGTACTAAAAAATGTTAAACCTGTATTTGAAAAATGTTAAATGTGTATAGAAAAAATATTTTATATGTATTCAAAAAATGTTAAACTTGTATATTAAATATGTTAATAAAGTATTTCAAAAATAAAAATGTTAAATATGTATAAAAAATGTTGACCATGAATTAAAATAATGTTTATTTGGTATCAGAAATATGTTAGTCAAGCATTTAAAAATCTTAAACGTGTGTTAGGAAAATGTATTAGTACACAGAAAATATTTAATATAGAGAAACAATGAAACCCGAGAGTAAACAAAGAAAACTATTGAAAACGAGAAAGAAACAAACAAAACCAGAGAGAAAACGAAGAAAAGGAAATAAAAGGAAATAAACCTGTGGAAAACAGTGAAAGAAATAAAGAAAACTGAAGGAAAACAACGAAAAAAGAAAGAGAAGAGAAAAAACGACGAAAACCAAGTGGAAAAACAAAAAAGAAAAAAAGAAAAAAGTGGAAAAGTGGTGGAAAACCTGCCTCCATTCGCCTCAAGGACGTCTCGCCCTGACTAGTTATCACGTACTGGATGTGATCGTTGTAGCTAGCAACATGGGTGATATTCCTGGAGATGAGGGTTTGAACCCTGCAGCTCCCCCTTCTCTATTTGTTTTAATTGTGCGTGAATAGGCTGGCCCGGTAACTAAAGGATCAAACCTAAAGACACACCAACACACATGAACAAAGACCAGATACAAGTGGATCCATCGAAGACAAATGTCGGTTGAATCCTGCGAGATCTGTTGAAGACACGCCTCCATATGCCATCCGATGGTGCTAGACGGACCACCAAAATGTGGGTTAAGAGGGGAGAACCTTGTCCAACTTCATGTAGCCGCCGCCGTCTTGTCTTCCTAACCAAGACACAAACCCTAAACAAACACAGAAAACACCAAAAAATTGAGTAGGAACCCTCTCGCCCTCAAAGGCCGAGGTCCACCATGCTTCCATGTCCCTAAGGCCATAGAAGACGAGGTCGATCTGCAGCTGCACCGTCGGGAGGCATGAGATCCCTAATCACCCTCATGTATCTGGCACAAGAGGGAGCGTACGAGACGTGCGCGAGACGTCGACCATTTACTGATGCTTGATGTTAGTATCTCATTGTTTGATGTTTGTATGCCTAAACAACTAATGTGCTTAATGGTAAGTTGTGATGATATTCTTTTAGCAACAGGCTCGAAATGAGCCCGACTTTGAATTAACTTGTGATGATTTATTATTGCGCTAATAATTTCACTATTATTTTGTTTTGCACATTCGTGTTGCACTGGTGATGCAATCTTGATGAACTTGAAGGTACCTCGCGCGTTGAAGTGGAAAATGGTTACAAATGATTTGAATTCACATTTGATTATGATATATGGAGTATGTTGAGAATTCTATCCAAAAAGATGAAAGTTCCAATTTATTCTTGATCATCCTTGTCAAACAAAAAAAAACATTAACATTTTTGTGATCTCTAAGATAAAAGGAGGTTTGGATGTTTTGGTGATCCTACATTTGCTGACATGATGACAAAAGATATCTTTATGCCATTAAAGAAAAAGCTAACATCAAGTGTGCATTGACTCAATTACACAAATATAAATGTGAAAATGAACATGCCAATTTGCCGATGTATAAGATCTTAATTGCAATTTGTGGAACCTTGTGACTTGGTGTAACGATCAGGCAAAAACAAAGGTAGTGTAGATGATGTGTGGCCTTCAAATGTGGCAGGGCTGCATACATAAGAAAAAGTATATAGTGGGTTGCAGTCACAGATTGCTTGGGAATTAGTTACAGTATATTTTAATGAGATCTGACTGTATGGAACACCAATGTTGATATTGTGAGAATTACACATAGTTTTTTGTGTTTGTTATTATAGTTGTAAAATAATTCTTGAATGTAAGTAACATACTGCAAGAGACAAGTGTGAAAGAGCATCAGAAACCCCAAAACAACACCAACAAATCTCTAAGGGCATCTCCAACGCTGACCTGCAAATTTCCTCCAGCGTCGGCCCACAGACAAGGGGACCAGTCCGCGGACACGCATACTTGAGGCCGTCATTCAAAGCTATCATGTATATGTCCGTCAGTAAAGGTCAATTTCAAATTCAAATTTAGTCCAATCCATACAGAGCCGGATTGCACGCCCGATCACAACCAAAAATAGGTAAGTATGCTTAGTTTTTACATGTTTGAATTCAAAAGAACATCAGTCCGACAGTCTGTGCAATTTTCTGCCCTACCGAACCGGGAATCCCAGTCATTTGCTCCTTGATCAAGGTGTCGTCGCCGCCGCGTGGATAGCCTCCGCGTCCGCCTCCATCACGTCCTCATTGTTTGCCACTATCAATTGATCTTTTCGTCGCTGCAACATCTGGTAGTGGACGGATTGCACGATCATTCTTGCGTCGGCATCCAAAGAGTCCACATTCAAGGTCAACATCTTGGCGTCCTCCATACTGGCGGCGATCTTCACCTTCTTTTCCTCGAGTTCGGCCTTCCTCTCTTCGAGTTTGAGCTTCTTGTCTGTCGCCTCCATCAACAATTTGAACCTCTTCGCCTTTTTCTTCTCCTTGAGGTCCGAGTGCTTCACGCATGCCTCCTCCTTCTTCTACAAACTTCCCCGTCAGCTTGGCGACCACACCTTCTCGCTTCGCCCTCTCCTCCTCCCACTTCTTCCCATGTAAAAATCTTCTAACCATTTTCGACGGTCTTTGGGTTGGGTCGGTAGGGTCATTGCTTTCTTCTTCGTTGGCTTCAGCGGCGGTCTTGGCTATGAAAAGGTTCCACTTCGGTTGCCCATTCAACTTCAACCAACAATGCATGACAGCGAAGTTTTTCTTCATCGACTTCTTGTACACCAAACAAGCACGAGAAGGCTACAAAACAATGCATATCCGACTAGTAATCAACAAAACTATGCATATCCGACTGGTGAGCAACAAAACAGTGCATATCCAGTTAGTGATCAACAAAAACTAAGCATAGCCGGCTAGTGATCAACAAAACTAAGCATATTTAGCTAGTGAGCAATAGAACGAAGCATATTCAGCTAGTGCCTAGTGGTCAACTTACTTGCTAGGTGATTTGTGCACCGCTAGGCCATCGTGCGATGAGATGCTTCAAGTGCCCGCAGTACTTGGACACGGCCTCTTGAATGATATACCATCGATAGTTGAGGGACTTAAATTCACGATTGCGGATGACTGCATTGGTGTAGGAGACGAAATGCTTGTGTTCGTGGAACCAAGTGTGAATGTTGTTCAAAAATGTTGTGCCCTTTTGCTCCGTGTCATGGATCTAATCGAGACTAGTTGCCAATCACGCATCGCACAACAACTCGTCCTCCCGCATGTTGAAGTTTTCTCCTCTACCCTTCTTCGCATCACCGGTTGTATCATCCGGATTATCGTCCTCGCCGTCCTCCCCCTCCTCCTTCTCCTTCTACCCCTCCTGCTGGTATTGTACAGCGGCCCAATATAGTTGTTGCTATGTGCCCACGCCAGTTCGGGTGTAGGACTGTTGCGTGCCCATCTGGGTGAAGGATTGTTGCTGCTGGCAGTTGCCGGATTGGGTGACATCCTAGTCTTCCACCTGCCCAAAAGCATTCAAAAAACTATCATATTCGGGAAAAAAATATTTGAAACAAGGCATTCGGAAAAAGTATTATATTCGAAAGAAATTTTCAATGGTATATATTATGCAAATTACAAATGTCACCCATCGACCTAGTGATCACCAATGCAGAGGCCACCAGGTTGAAGTTGGATGTTGCTTTTGTAGATCCCATTGAAGGATGATTCTGGGTCTATGATGCATTTTATTTGGATTTTGGCTGATAGTTTTCGATGAAGCCACATATACTACTCTTGTCTGAAACCTGTTGGCTTCATCCTCTGCCACCGATAACGCATACCTGGCATACCAGGCATCGTGAAATGCCAAGCCAGCACACACCAAGCAGGACCCTTCTCAACAATACCTTCACCGACCAACGACGGGGCACACCCAGGATATGTAACCCAGGAAATGCCGACCAATAGACAACGAGGACTAGCCTGATTGGGAACAGTCTACCCCCACTAACAAGGCACGATGAGTACCCCGCATACCCTACACATCGTAGGCCAGCATACGGGTAGTGGGACGAAGCCCGCTCTCACACGGCACAGGAAACACACGTGCAGGGGCAACGCAAAAAGACACTACACAAAAAGGGCCCCCAAGTATCCACGGTCCACATGTCATGACCACCAGAGCCGTCGGAGCGGCAAGTGACGAGGTGACGCGACCGGACAGGGGGAAGGAGGCTGCCAAATAGGCAAGGGGGGCGCTGAATGCATCGGATGCCATGGATGTCCGCAGAAGACAGGTACTCCATCATTCTTTAAAGTAGTAATACTAAGCTTACAGTGTTCTTTGAACATAGCATGAAAGACATCATCTTATAAGAAAAAGTTAAAAGTAACTTAGCGCTATTACGTCGACGCCGATCCATGGAAGGAATATGCACTCGTTCGCGATGCAGCATGGCGGTATCGGTTCAGAGTTTGCGAAAGAAAGACAAGCTGAGCTCCCATCGTCTGAGGTGGGCTATTGGAGGGTTTAAAGCGAAACTAGAAATCCTGCATCTATTTCGCCCTGGCAAGTCACAAGGCGGCAAAATTTCATGTTTTGACCCTTTTGGAGAAGTTGTTCGAGATCTGACCCTCGTTTGCAAAAAATTTGAGACCTGACCATTTTTCTACAGTCAAGGGGCACGGCGGTAGGGTATAACAGCCTACCGACGAGGTCCCCGGCGGTAGGGTTGCACACCCTACCGAAAAAAAAATCTAAGTTTCAGACACTATGCGTGTGCGCACCTACCGCCGGGCACCTTGACGTAGGGTTACACATGCTACCGCCATCCCCTGTGGCGGTAGGAATGCGTTGCGCTGACATGGTCAAGTTCCTTACCGCCAGGGGCTTTGGCGGTAGGCGGCTATACCCTACCGCCAATACCCCCTGGCGGTAGGAAAAAGGTTAGATCCCAATTTTTTTGCAAACAAGGGTCGGATCTCGAACAACTTCTTCAAAAGGGTCAAAACACGAAATTTAGCCTCACAACGCATCTGCCTATCCCCTGTGGCGTGCCGTGGCAATCAATCGATTCCACATGCCCCACGGTCCTCCCCTACCCCCCGAATAACAAAGACTAGATCGGCAACGCGCCTTGGCGCGAGGGTGCCGGTCCAACCAATATGGCCAAGTAGTGAAGATCAAACCGCATGATGCATTAGTAGGAAAGCAAGTTTAGCACACATAACAGATAACAGGAGAGAAGCCCAACTCCCAAGTGTGCGTCTATTAAGGATGGAAATGCAGAGACTATATCAGGATGGAAATGTATCAAGGAGTTAATAAAAAAAGCTCAATGATCAAACCTTTGATATAGCTCTTTTTTGATTAACATCTGATATTGCTCAATATATCTCAGGATGGAAATATATCTGATATTACTCAAAGAGTACCTGATGGTAGATACTCACAACAGTAATCATCCCGTAAAATATCTAAAAGATGGCCCTCTACATGCCATCAGCGCATTTGTTATACAATGTGACATGAAACACCTAAGCAAGGTCTGTATGATAGAAACCAAAAAGCAGGCCATAGTATTAGTCCCAGATAACTTATTTACAATGTTTTTCATATTGCACAACAAACTACTCTCTCGGTAAAGAAATATAAGAACGTTTAGATCACCAAAGTAGTACATGGTGGACTATTGGATATATAACTTTGTCCACACGCCTTCATCTGATTTGCTTGATATATAACTTTGTCCACACTCCTTCGTTTGATTTGCATGCATGTTGTGGCGCACGGATCTGCTAAAGGACATGTCGTGTTAGGAAAACTATTCAAATAGCGCGCCTCATAGACAGGGAGAAAATAATTTTGTCTATATGAAGGAGAATCACTCTGGATAATATACAGTTATTTGGATACAATATAGCCTTTTAACATAAAAGAATACAAAGGATGAAATTAAAATTATTTTCTCTTAGCATTCTACATGGCCTACAATGGGCGACAGAAAAAATCACAAACTTATGGTGACACAAGAAGCCTCTGAAGCAAAGAAGGCGGCTCAGCGGTGACTTGGAGAGTGAGAGAGGCGGCGCGCTGGCCAAAGGTGAGTTTGCTTATCATTCAGTAAGTTAACAGAAACATAAGCTTAGTTGGCAAATGCTCAAGATTGCAGCCTACAGATAAAACCCTCTCTGAACAAATCATGCAACAATAGTGACAACGAAGCTATTAACTACATGAAGATCATATAAGAAAACAAAGTTTAAATCATCACACTATCTGGATCAAAATATTACTATTTATTTACTGCTATTTGTAAGCATCTACAAACCCTAGATCAGTGTTTACATCGGCAACGCGCCTTGGCGCGAGGGTGCCAGTCCCAACAACTTGGGCAAGCAGATAAATATCAAACGCATGTTCATGAGAAATAACAACTGATTTGCCTGTGTTCCCTGTAGGTTAGTTCTTCCCCTTGCTTGTCATGTTTTGCCTGTGTTCTCAAATGAATTCATTTTCAGCAAGCATGAACAAAAAGTAAAAAAATCTCACTCGTATCTCTCAAGTAAAAAATGTGCAGCAAACTTGCAGTGAACTTCAAGGCTGATAGGGAATCTAATTGTTTACAGGGCAAATGCAGAAAGAATTTCAATTGTTGATTGGAAATGTATGCTAATATGTCTCAGAGATGCAATAGAACAAATGAAGGATTGCACATGAAGATCAAATAATACAACTCTGAGCAGTCTGGTCACAAATTGTTTAGGCCCTAGATCTCAAGCAGAAGCACTTGTTCATGGCTTCAGTTATGAGATAAGCCGTTAGCTTAGATACAAATCACAAAAAGGTCTGCTCACAATCTAAAGAATTTAATCTTATCAAAGAAAATAGTCAGCAGCTAAGCTTTATTTAGTTCTTTACTAAGAAAGCAAACTTACAAATTACAACCCAAATAGAGAAATAAATGGTTCAGAATAAGCAGAGGTCAAGGTACTTACATTGAGTGGAGCACGACGAGCTAGACGTCGTTCCGGCGAGATTGACACGGTCGGCAATTTTGATTTGCAATTGAGTCGGAGCTTCGATCGAGGGGCTTTATGGCACACAAGAAGGGCGAGCACTCCATGGCAGCAAACTGCGTCAGTTCTCCGACCTGGCAAATCACAGCTACTACTCCGTTCTGCTGTTTGTGTTGGATGACGAAGGGGCAAAGACACGGACGTGGTGGGCATGGAGTGCAGCAGGAATTCGACAACCAACAACGACGGGATCACATCTCTGAAGTGAAACAAATTCACAAGGTCAGGTTGTAACTCAACAAAAGTGAAAATAGGAGCAAATAAAACATGTAGACATTAAAATTGATTAATTTGTATTCTGTCTTCTATCACTTTGGCCATCACTTTAAAACTATTTCACTTCGACCATAGTAGTACTTGACTTCAAAGAAGTCACACTAATACAATCAGATCTATGTAGTCGGGATGAACACCAACACATCTAATTGAGATAAAATTAATTTAGACCTAGAGCTCGAATAAGATTAGTTAAAGCGCCGAGTGAGAACAACACCAGCAATCCTCCTCCAAAACCGTGACCAAAATGGTCAGAATTTTATTGCCTTTTCCTCCTCATTATGGCAATTATTCAGATTTCTTTCAGAATTAATGATCACAGGGGATTCTTTCAGAATTATTCAGATATCGTTCATTATTAATGATCCCAGGAGATCACATAAGAAGAAACACATGTGTACATCATTTCTGTAATATACATGAAAGGCAAAAGTTCAGAATGATCATAAAATTGTATATTATTTACCTTGTAAGAAAATGGAGTTCCCGTTGTACCAATGCATTTGAAAATTTGTACAACGGGTGCTTCTCATACAAAGATTAGTACAACGGGTGCTTCTCATACAACGGGTGCTTTGCATACATAAAGTGGGATGTTGTACCAATCTCGGCGGGCTCGCTAAAGTCTGATACAACGAAATCTCAAGTAGTCCCTTCATATCAGCTCAAATAATACCCTCAAACCATTGCCATATCAGGAATGGCAATGCAGTAAGAATTAGAGCATTATGTATAGAAGGCTTTGAACATGGAATTTGGCCAGAAATAGCACATTAACCAGTATGCCCACGCGATGCACCTTCACCATTGTTTCACTCCTTCCCCTAACTTTAGTGAGCCCGCCGAGATTGCCACTTCCGTCATTTTGTGAATCATTTTGATCCAAGAATAAAGATGGCACATCAATTATCATAGACATATTATATACGACATACGAAATGTTGCTATAAACTATCAGAAAGACACCATAGAAATAAAGTACTATCTCAAGGTTCTTGGTTTGTATGATTGTCATGTGTTCAGTTAATATATCTTGGGTCTAGTAGTAACCATGTCTCTACTAAATCTAGCCACAATGTCCTGGACATATATAAATATGCACACAAGTCATGCTTCTCAACTCCCAGGAGATCCTCTGAATCAAGTAGAAATAGGTCATATCATAATTTGTTTACACCACAACATATGCAGTATTAGTAATCACCAATTAAGTTCTAGGAATCTATTATATAGCAAGTTCTTTCTTTGTCACAAGTAGGTACGACTTTTCAGACTGCAATTCATTTTCTCAGTCCATGATCCAAGAGTAGTTACTCGTACTAATAGCAATTCTCCCTGGGAAGGATTGAGTAGAGGGAGGAGGAGGGGCGAGGGATGGGAAGGGAGGGAGGGGAACTCACTTGGTTTGGATCTCGCGAGGAGGCTGGTCCTAGTGGAGGTTGCTGTTGTTGGTTCCTTCCCATGTCTCGGGGGCCAGGGAAACAATTATTTAGGAGGGAGATGACCCCCCGATCGCTGCATTCCCCACCTGAGAAGAAATATAAAGCCATCCTACTAAGTGTGGTTAACTTACACTTACATGCATAAAAATCATAATCAACTTATAGAAAAAGAGCTTACAATGTAAGCAAAAAAGAAGAACCCTGGATTCATAGCAGCTTAAAATGAGGAGGCAGAATAGCAAAATAATATCTAATGACAAAGCTATAAACTATCCAATGGCCTTTATGTCCAACCCTGCTGATGCTAGAGCAGAGAACTAAAAGTAGCTGAATGCATTTTGTCCTCTACCTTATTCACGGTGCATACTGAATCTTGAATCAAGCATATGGAAGATTTATACAAGATATAAGAAAATACACATATGGTTCTATATGAATTCTAGCTAGTCATACTGATCCACCTAGAAAAAATGGAATGCATAAACCAAATAGAGGTCAATCCAAAGGAGCAGCAGCTGCAAACCCAGCCAATCCAAAACAGCAACAGGTGCAGACCCAACCAATCCAAAGGAGCAGCAGCTGCAGACCCAACAATTTCAATTTACTTGTTAAATTCTACCTATTGGTCAAACACTCCTACACATGATACCTAGCTAAATCCAAGGATCTACTTGACGGCAAGGCACCAACAAAACAAAAAAGCCCCCAACAAGTCCTCCTTTGGAACCTAGAATCTGTTGCACAAGAAGAAACCCAAGACATTTTTGCAGCAACCTAGCCAGTCCTACTAAATGGTACATGAACATAAGAGGGGGAGGAGCTCAAGAACAACAACCGTGCAACTGTGCGTAAATCCACTTGGGTTCTTTGCGAGAAATTTTAACTCTAACGCAGATGAATGCATATCCAATAAGAACAGAAAAAGGAGTGTGCACAACGTTTGCACTTTACACCGGTACATATAGTTTCGTGTTAGTAAGTCGGATCAGGTTCGCGGATGAGGTTCGAGAATAAGAAGTCGCAGGCTGGGGGTCTGTAGTTCCCGGTGATTGAGAACAGTAAGCTAGCCTTAACTTCTGAATACTCTCTGTAACTTCTTTGTAGCCCCCAAATAAAACCCCCCATGTAAATCCTATTTGCAATCTTAATATATCGACGCGACATTGCTGCGTCCACCCCCCAAAAAAATCAGATCAGGTCAACTGAAAGAAGAAGCAAAGATCCATCACAGGTCTGTTGGATGGTGAAATGGATATTGACATCGGTTACTACTTAATCAGAGCAAGTTGTTGTTGATCAGCTGATACACAGCTCATTATTTCACATGGTGCCACCGTTGTAAAATTGTACAAGTATGCCTAATATAGAAGCTTATGGATCAGAAATGGGACCCTGAAACGAGCATACAAGCCTATATCTATATAAGATGCACGTACATATACATAGCTTGACCAACAACACTACACACTCCTCTCTATATGTATGTGTGCAATACAAAGATAAGAAACATATGATAGAACTTACCTGTCGATTCATGGAACAGGGAGGGCTAGTTGTAACAGCGAAGTGTTTTAGTTCGCTCCATCCTTGATCCGGCAGCGGTGCAGGGCATCTGAGTTTCCATAAGTACGATCATCTCTACAAAAGGAAAAGCTTCTTGGATAATCAAGCTCATCTCTGGGGAGAAATTAAAACTTCTCCTAGAATCGCAGACGCTTCTTCCAGAATCAATAGCATGATTATTTCAGTAAAATTTTGTGGCCACTACTACTCTAACTAGAACAGCTGGTGTGATATATGTAGATGGAGAGAGAGAGAGAGGGAGAGAGAGATCAATAGTTTCAGGATAAAATAAAATGCTGAAATGTAATTCTCCTAAAATTACATCTCATTCCCAAGAATATCCTATTTAAAATTAGAGGAAGTAAAATGTATTTTTGCCAAGAAAACAGGGGTATAAAATGTATGTGGTTCATCGCGCTTTGGGCGTGAGCTCGTCGGCCAACACCTATCATAAACGGAAACATAATTGGTTTTCCAACATTTATCACTCTCTGGTAATTAACCAAAACGAAGCAATTACCTTCATGGTAGCATTCAACTTAAAGCTTTCCTTCCTCTGCTCCCAGGTTTAATGTCCTCCAAACAGCGGCGGAGAATTTTTGTCATGTTTATCAACTGTTATATACGACTGCTTCTTCACGACCGCATTGGGAGTTCTCTTTGGAAACGACAGCGTCTGGATCATCTGCGACAGGTATTGAACTGCCTGTAGAATGAAGAACCGGTGTTTAGTTCATGAGAGAGCAAAATCTAGTGTCAAAAATCGGCAAGGTATAAATCTTATGGTGGAGTGGTTTGGCCGGGGCTCCCATCGGGTCCAACGCGTGGACAACTTTACTGTATTTTCTACAGAGAGTTGCACGGACGCAACAGCATAGCAAGCCATGTCAGGATAACACAGAATGGTCGTCACGAGCAGTCCCAAAAGAGGCGCCGCAGGTACATTTAACTTTGAATGTGGTATGAAATAAACACACGGGCAGAAGCTCTAGCAAGGCATTGTAATTGATGAAGCTAATGCACATCATGCCAAGGAGATACACCAGTTAGTTAATCAGTTTAGTCAGAGACTGAATCCCCTGCAACTTCCAATCGATGAGAACTTCCAATTGATGAAGCTAATTGTTTCTGTAGATTGCATTGTTCTCACACATTTCCAGCCCACACAAACATGCAAGCTACAGAAAGTGAAAACAATAGGAGGAACTCACATGATCTTGATTCTGTGTAATACAAGCATCCTGGGCAGTTCTCTTCTTTGGCCTAACATTGCATTTACTTGTGTCTCCTGATTCAATATAACGTTGCACGTCCTTCAGAGAGCGAAATTCATAACCACTGACTGGGTTAGTGATGTACTGCAGAGATAAAAAGAATTAGAGGTAAAACAAGGGGTTCAACAAAAAGTACACAAAACAATGTCAAGGAAAATTAGAGTTGTGGGGGGACATTCTATAACAAAGAAAACTCGAGTATATCTTCAGAACACTAAAAAGACAGCCCAGTAAGTGGACAAAGCTAATTGCTATCAACAGGGTTAGATACTAATAACCTATTCAGAACCTCAACTTCTTGGAGGTCCTTGAGAATATGTGACTAAAAGTGTAATCAGCTACTGGCTTCAAGCATATTTTACAGTAACAATAACTATCACGTAGCAGATGCAGAGTAAAAGCATGCTAGGAGGCAGGAAAGACTGAAAGAGTCGGTGCTGAATTATGATATAAGCAGAGTGAATTGAGAATGAACTTCTTTTGATTAAAATAAAGCACAACCATATTACAGAGAGGGAGGTTGTGGTCGACGCCGGCACACAAATGAAACCGCTGTCGTCCGGGTCGGGCGTGGGCTCCTTCCATCCTGGTCGTCATCATCTTGGTCCTTGTGGATAGCATCCATGGATTGGAAGTGGGGTGACTTGAGAATCCCCTCCCTTGAGATGGCTTGTTGTTTCCAGTTGAGATTCGTCCATGGAGAACAGAAGCTTCATGAGCACACACACACACACAAAAGATAAGAGGAGGAGGCTTTGGAAAGTGAAACGGTCATGGGGATGGGGATGCTTACCCGAGCTAGGAGCCGTGGAGGCGGAGCTCGTTGGCCCATCACCGCACCGGAGGAAACAACGCTGAGCTCGACCATGTGCGGCCGTGGTGGTCGTCCTCGTCCATGGAGGAGGGTGGCTGCTGCACCGAATCGAAGAAATTGAGTGGGGCGGGAAGATAAGAAAGAAGGGGAGAGGAGAGGGAAGAGGAGAGCTCACCTCACCAGAGTTGGGGGCAGCCGAAGCCCTAGCAGCGGGGATGGGTCGCGCGCGAGCGCTTGCGGCCGTGAGGAGCAGATCTAGCCGGAGGAAAGGAAGCACCGTCACGAGGGGAGCTCGTGGGTGTGCTGCGCTCCGGCGAGGGCCGCCGGAATCGCCTGGTGTTGGTGGCGGCGGCGAGGTGGAGGCTGGAATGCGGGAGGACGGGGGAAGGGGGAAGGGGGCGCGACCGCGCGAGTGCGGCAGGAAGCGGCTAGGTTTCCCGTGGCTGCTACTTTGTTTTTAAAGGGGTATGCGAAATGTCTAAAATGCCCTCGGCGGGGCACGGGAATTACGCGCGGTGGCACGGCCGGGCGGGACACGGCTCATAGGGAAAATATCGGACGGTTGGAGACGACCGGGTAAATATCCGACGGCCCACGACGACCGAGCCCGAGATCCAACGACCAGAACGCAATCAAGAAAACGATCGGACGGCCAGGAGGCTCAAATCGCTGAGGAGCCTCCGGCATCCATTCCTCTCTTTATTTCTGGATTTCTGGATGCGGCGTGCTTTCGTTGGTGCTTGATGGCATCCATCCATGGAGGGACTGTGCGCTCACTCGAACGCTGCAGGGCTTCAAAGTTTGTGAACGAAAGGCAAGCCGAGCTCCCATCATCTCAGGCGGGCTGGGCCAAAGCAAAAAAATGAAAGGCTGCTTTGGCCCATTCTGACATCAGGAGCAGCAAGGTAAAAAGATAGAGGGAGCTCATGAGGATCAGCAAGGTGAAAAGATAGTCATCACAAATAAAAAAGGTAAAAAGATAGAGGGAGCTCGTGAAACCAGAGGGAGATTTACACAAGCGCATCCAAACGATCCTCTATTGACCTGTGAGCTCAGTACCGAGTACTGACGCCTTATCCTTTTGGGCCTTTCCTGCAACCAAGCAGTGGCATCCCCGTACTCGCTCAAATGGACCACCAGTTACTGAACTGTACCTTCTACTTATTACTGAGCTGATCTACTCCTGTGATTAAAGTTTGTACTGGATCGAGCCTTGATTAAAGGACCACAGTGCATTAGACATGGAACATTTCATAGATGATGAACGCAGTATCAAGGGCGTAAAATTTGGGCTCGAAGATGGAACGGATGTCAAAGAAAATCCACGGACGAACAGGTTTTGCATTGAGGGACAGAGAAAAGAGCATCATTTCCACGGACGAATTTATACAAATAACACCTCCACATAACAAGGGAACTACAAGGCAGAGATAACAAACACGGTCGAAGTTCATCGGGGAGACGTGCGGACCTACGAAACTGAAACGAGCTGCTGCGGCGATCCATCGATGTCATGGATCCATTCTACGGAGTACTAAATAAAGATTCCCATGGAGGCGGCCGGCGACGACGCGGCGGATCAGCGGCCGGCGCACTCGGGCGGCTGGACGGGGAAGCGGTCGGTGTCGACGCAGTAGTCGTAGACGAGGTGGTGCGCGCGCGCCCACACCAGCTGGTGGCTCTGGTGCACGGACAGCTCCTGCATGTCCTTCTCCTTCCACCAGTACCGGCCCTCCTTGCCCCACGAGCTGCCGCTGCAGCGCGCCACCTCGCCGGCGTCCGAGTCGGAGGCGTTGGCGGCCCAGGCGCAGCCCTCCACGCGCACGTCCCGGAACGTGGCCACGAAGGGCGCGTGCGACCAGTCCGTCTTGACCAGCCCGCCGCGCGTGGCCCAGTCGTCCGCGTTCCAGATGGAGCTGTACACGGCCATGGGCTGCGGCGATGGGAACGCGGACGCCGTCTGGGTGTTGGTGGTGTTGGGCTGGCGGTGGTGGCCCTTGGGTTTGGTGGCGGAGGCGTTCTTGTTGTCGTAGACGCGGATGGGGGTGTCGTCGACGAGGAAGACGACCTGGCTGGGGTTCCAGAGCACGGCGTAGGTGTGGAAGTCGGCGGTGGGGTCGAACCAGAGGTCGATGCGCTGCTCCCGGTTGCCCACGCCGTCGATGTACAGGTTGGTCTGCACCAGGTACGGCTCGCCGGTGACGTTGCCCAGGAACTCGAAGTCGAACTCGTTGTGCTTCTCCCCCGCCGACGACAGCTGCAAATCGATCATACAAGCACATCACGAAGATTAGTTACTCGAGGGTGAAGACGCAAATACTGTCAAGCACTAAGCATTAGTGGTAAGTAAGTGGTAACTCAACGGGGGTAAATCTTTCAGGGTTATTTTGTTTAAAGTGGCAGCTTTAAAGAAAGTTGTTCTGTTGCTGGGCTTGTTCACGTGCCGTGTTCTTTGTAAACAGGTGCTTGGCAGCATCCATGGCCTGACCACGACAGACATGGCGAGCATGTCCCATCGACCCATCCCCATTTTACTCATGTTAATCTTTAAAATGGAATCAACATTGAAAGATGCATATTATTGTTTCCTAATGCAGAATGAATGCAGCAGTTCACGGGGCAGATGTCACGGGCGGCTGAAAATGGAAATGCCAAGAGGAACAGTAACAGGGAGGGGGCAAAGCAAGGCGGGCCTGCACTCACTCACATAGAAAGCAGTGACGACGCCGGCGGAGTCCCCCGGCACGAGCTTCAGGTCGGCGGTCGCCTTGCCGTACAAGAACCTGTTCTTCGACGCGAATCCCCCGCCTGTCGAAATAAGAATGCAGAAAAGAGCAAGCCATCAGCAAAATAACTCCATTGTTACTGAAACAAATGCTGGCGGCGCCTGTGCAGTGAGACGACGACGGAGCTTACCGGAGGAGCTGTCGAGGCGGAGCTTGAGCAGGTCGTCCTCGTACAGGACGTGGTCGTTGGCCCAGCTGGGCTGCACCACGTCGTCGAACTTGCTGGCCGCCGCCGCCACGCCGGCGCAGACCACCGCGGCCACGGCGAGGGACGCCGCGGCGACCAAGGCGCCGTTCTTCCACCACGCCATCTCCGCCAACCCGCAACGCTAGCTACTGCCTCCTCAGTGCTCCTTCCCCTCACTGTGCTGTACTGAGCTCGCCGTGCGCCGTGCGCCGTGTGAAGAGTGGTTGATCCGGCCATGGCCTAGGCGCGCGTTATATAGGCGGCCCGGGGCAAGGCACTAGTGTGGGGTGGGGAGTCGGCTTGCGGAGGAAGGGTGGCACGTGACACGAGGGCGCCGGGCGGCCACGTAGGAAGGCGAGGTAGCCGTTGGGCGGTGGGGGCCAGGCCCGTAATAATTTTGGCAACTTTTGCGGCATTGGCCACGCCCCTGTCTCCCTGTCACGCTGCTGCAAGACTGCTAGGAGCTAGCCGAGTCGTTCGTACGCACCATTCGGTACGATCCTCGCTGGCCACAGCTGGCTCGGGAGGAGGGGGCGTACGTGACACGGTAAAGAGTAGAAATGAAAGTAAAGTAAACACGGCACAGCGGTACCGTCGAGTACAGCAGATGAATGGGTGTCAATGTAGCGTCCGTCGGGTGCTGGCTAGTGCTACCAGTATAGTACGTACGTGCCGCTGCGGCACGGCTTGACGGAGAAGCTAGCGAGAGGCATGCAGGGCGGACAGTGCTACCTCCTGCACTGCGCTGCCGTGATGGGCAACACTGCACTGCAGCATGGTGCATTCAAATGCTACGTTGCGCACGCCCGTCTCATCTTCACTATAGTGCTAACCTGACCTAGTCGTTAATTAAGCACTGGCGCACTTACGGAGAGTGGAATGGGCATCTTATCTTAGCGTCTCAAGGAATATTTTACGTGGGCAGATCGAACGGTGACGTCCGGGGAGATGCCACTGCCGTGCTTAGTGTACACTACTTTATGCTTAATCTACTGATGGTGTACTACATTGGGAACGGGTCCCCAAGAGGGAGCAGTATCATGTTGGTTCCAGCTGTGGATGCTACGTGATACGAGAGGGCGTCTCTACTTTACTCAAGAAAAGTGTCACGTTGCCAAATATACTTAGTAGTACTACTCCTTAAAGTACTCTACAGAAACTACAATGTACAAGGAGTACATTTCCCCATGATGTTTAATAGTGCTCCTCCAGAAAGTGCATTTGGTGGCTGGGCTCCATGAAACCTTTTATTATTGTTATTACCAAAAATAAATTTTCTACACTTTCAAAATAAGGCCCAGTTCTTTTGCCAGAATCCGATTCCTACCCAGATTCTCCTAGAATCTTTGAGCCCCATTTGTTTTACAATCCTATCTAGTTAGGGTCTAATTAGATAGGATTGTAAAATAAAAGGGGGTCAAAGATTCTAGGAGAAGCTAGGGAGGGACAGGTTCTGGCAGAATCCTGCAAAAGTACTGGGCCTAAGTCTGAATACATGTGCATCAGTATATGTGCATCTCAATCTCCCTTTCGCCATCACCGGTCCGCCGGAGTATGAATCCTACCGGGCATTGAGGATGAGGGTTGCCGAGACCCGACTCACTGCTAATATGACGGCGGCAGCGGTGCGTGCTGACGCAGTGTCACGACCGATTTTTCGGGTATTAATTTCCAGAAAATGGCCATTGTGCTCACCAGCCCCAGGATTACTGTTAGCTGATGAGACACCGACTTGATACAGAAATTCCAAGCAAAATACAAAATATGTAGTACACGATCATTCTGGCCTATGAGTACAACAAATGGTTTCTAGTGGTTTATGGCGGAAGCGGTTTGTGGATCATCAGTGTCCATGGAACTCCATTTCCCACAGGACCAGGTTAACTCCTATCTTCGCGAGGCTGCTATCACCGTTGCTTAGTTTCCGGGGCTGACATCGCAACGCTCCTCTCCATGCAAGAAATCTGGCCAAGACAATAGCCAGGGACAAGCCAGTGAGTACTTTGAATGTACTCGCAAACATTATGAACACGGGTATAATATAAATGATAATCATGCGCTGAAACATTCTATGATCACATCGTCAGTCATAAAATAAAATTTCTGATGCATGCAAGCAGGTTATTTATATGCAACGTGGATATGCAGTAATGGGGTAGAAATAACATGCATCGATCGGGTGTCTGAAGCGACGCCTCGAAAGGGCCATGATATGAAGCATGCCTCAGTCGGGCGTCTAAGCGACACCACATACAGGGCTTATATGGTAAATAAATAACAAGTATGCCACGGTCGGGCGTCTGTGCGACGCCACATAAAGGGCTTATAAAGTAAATAAATAACAGGCATGCCACAGTCGGGCGTCTGTGCGACGCCACATAAAGGGCTTATAAAGTAAATAAATAACAGGCATGCCACAGTCGGGCGTCTGTGCGACGCCACATAAAGGGCTTATAAAGTAAATAAATAACAAGCATGCCACAGTCGGGCATCTGTGCGACGCCACATAAAGGGCTTATAAAGTAAACAATTATGGTGAATATCCAGGAGGTAGAACCGTCCCAAGGATACTCAATAAATCAAGTAATGGTAATAGTTAGTCTGCGAAAAAAAAATCATGATCATCATAATCAACACAAGTCACAAATCATGATCCATGTTCTGCTTTAGCAGTTTCTTCTCCGAAGACCGACACTAAGACCGACACTTGACCCGACCCAGACTGTAGTCCTTAACCATGGACATGACTGTACTAATAGGTTTAATACCTCTGCAGAGGGTGTACTCTTTACCCACGAGTAACGTATTTCTTTAGTCCATCGGGACTAATTCCATCTACGGTCTTTTAATCGAAAACACGCCTGACTTGCACACACCAGCTTAACTTTACTCGTGTCTGGAATCACCCACGACACTTGTTAAGCAAAACTCTAAGTGGGGAGGCTACAACCTCGTCTAGCATGGGATCAAATTTCTATCGCACGCTCTAAGGGGTGCCCCCCTCTCGGTACCAACCGGAAACACCCATGCTCCCGGACCAGGTGGCATGCCTACCGGATGCAGCCGATATCTTCAACCATGGCCTCTCTGTACGGTGTGTGCCAAGACAAGGGTTGACAACTTACTGAACCATACCCTACCTACGGCAGGGACAAGTGGCAGCACGAAACAAGTATGAGGGTTACTGGAACAAGACTCGATCTACGACCGACTTAGGAGGCTTAAGTATTCCCTGCATGATATGTAAAACAAACATATTTCAACCAACAGAATCACCGCTCATTATACCTTACTATGCCATACCGGACATAACCGTCCCAACGGAGACCGGCGACAAGCTCACGCCTACCCAAGGCAGAGGCTTTTCTGGATTCCTTTCCGGCATGCATGCAAGGCACCTGAGGATGATTACCATCACAAGTATATTCATTTCCAACAGCAAGGAAATCACTAATATGCATTCATGCAAATGATCACATCACCACATAAAATAACGAGTTTTTCCGAAGTAAGGTGGTGTTATAACTGCGTCAACTAACACACCAAAATATTATGCCGGGGTTCAGAATGCTTGCCTTCAAGGTGTGGAGAGGTGGGGGTGCTCTCCAAAACTTTTGAAAGTTTTCTTCTCTTCCAAAATCCTATTTTGAAAATAATGAAATTAATACACAATTTCAAAACAGCACAAAAAAGTTGTTTGAATTTTTTTTGAAATAAATCTTAAAATAAACTAGACAAAATTTGGGAGATGTAGGAAAAAGAATCAATTCATTTGGAGTTATATTTAAAAAGATATAGCCAGTCAAAGTTTAGTCAAATTCTGATTTTAAATAAAACAGAAAAGAAAAGAAAACGCTTCAGACAGGAATACGTTTTCGGAGCGGAGGAAACGTACTGGGGTGGTTTACGCTTTCACTAAAAGCATGTGGCGGCGGGGTGGGTCTCTGACAGTGGGTCCAGGGGCCCCACTGGTCAGGTTTGACCAGTCCCCTTCCCTCTTCTTCCTCTGGCCGAACAGAGGCGGGGGCTCCCGCGATTGTCGCCGGCGTTTGGCGGCTCCTCGCGGGCCCCCGAGGGTGGGGATGGATCCGCAAGACTGGGGCGGTTCTTCCGGTGGTCGAGGGAGTGACGGGGATGGAGGGAGTCGTCGGCGACGAGCCTCGCGGCGGATGGCGGCCTCGGTTGGATTTGGGGGCCGGGGCTATGGTGGTTCCCGACCAAAATTGAGCGTGGGGGTGCACTCACGAGAGGGAGGAAGAGCTCCTGGTGAAGAGAGTGGAGAGGGGGAGGTCCTGGTGGCGCCGGAATGGCCGGGGCAGTGGCGGCGGCAGGAGTTGCCGGAGAGGAAGAAGACGACTCCCCTGGTCTTCCTACTGCTATAGGTGGGTCGGTGAGGGAGTGAGAGAGGCTGCGTGAGGCCTGGACGAGATCGGGTGCTTCTTATATAGCGTGGCCATGGCGGTTCCGCGGTCGAGGATAAGGTCGTCGGCGAACCGACGTTCTGTAGCTTGCAGGGCGACGTGGAGGCGACGAGAGCTAGCCGATGAGCGAGGGGATAAGCTTGCGCGGCTCCCAGGGGCAGGTGGCGAGCCGGGGTGGCTCGGGCGGCGCCGACCGTGGCAGAGGCGCACTGCGAACGCCGGCGTGCCGCCAAGAGTGCCCTGACGGCGGCGCTGTAGGGTGCCAGGGCGGTCGGGGTGGCGTGGCAGTGCAGGAGGATACGTGGCGTGCTGGCTGCGGTTGGCCAAGGGCCAGAACGGGTGCGAGGCGAGACGTGGCGGCTCGGCGCACGCGTGTGCAACACGTGCAAAACGCGCGCTCTGGGCGCGCCCAGAGCACGCCCGGGACGTGTTCGACGAAATGCCAGGGCATGCTAGAGGTCGCGGGTGAGGCTGGCAAGAAACAGGGCTAGGTTAGGGTTAGTCAGAAGGTAAAAGGACATGGTGGTTAGGTCAGGTGGCCAAGTTCACAATGCAAACAAACCTCATGCCAATTCCGTCCATGCACTCCAGGTGTTTGACAAAATGCCACAGACACCTAGGCTTTTCTTGGAGTGGCCAATACTTCCAGATTGAAGTCTCTTTGGATGCACAAGAGGGTGGTGAGGTTATTTTGACAAAAGCAAAAACTTGTTAGTGCAAGTTTTGCAAAACCTCAGTTCTGGGCAGAAGGTAAATGGCATTATCTCATGAACCAAAAGTATTCCAATGGTTGCATGCTCCTGGACTTAGGGGTTTTGTAGGGTGGTCTACAAGCAGGGGAAAGAATCAAGGGCCAAAGAGCAAGCAAGAATATGATTGCTGTACAAACCATCATGTTGGACCAGAATGAAGATGAGGTTGATTCACTCAAAATTTTCAAATAACATCACTGGGTTTTTGCATAAAGTTGAATCATAAGCTAGTACCTGCATCCCATAATTTTGGTGGAGGCTAGAAAGAAGTATTTAAATGAGTTGTAGTGCAAAATTGCCCACTGGACCAGAGAAGAAAATTGGGTGTAGAGCTCAAAATATTTCATGAATAAAAGATATTTTTGCATAAAAGTGATTTAAAAACATCACCTGACATCTCCAAATTTTGGTTGGAATTTTAAGTGAATTTATCAAATGGTTGTAGTTCAAATATGGCCATATAACCTTGGAAAAACCATTTTTCAAGAAAATAAAGATCAAGCAAATTAATTATGTAATTAGTTCTACTAATAAAAGAAAAGTTTTTCTTGAGAGGTTAAACAAGTCCAATAACATATTTGAAAAGTTTTCACTATGGGGAAAACTCCATAATAGTAAGGGAGAAAAAAAGGTTCAAAAATTCAAAAGGGAGCCCAGAAAATAAAAGTTTTAATTTCTTGGCAAAATTTTAATTAATAAAATAAGGTCAAAATTTTGGGGTGTCACACGCAGAGGAGGAAGCCATCTGTGCCCACACTGTAAAGAAGGGGCAGTGGAGGAACATGTGCCGCCTCGCCTCAGAGCATAATCGGGCGGTTCATGCCATGGCCAGACTGCCACCCCCCCCCCTCCCGAAGGAGGTGAATGAGGACAACGATGAGTCGGACAGCTTCGGCGACAATCCTGCTCGATCCATACCGCGTCTTCGACCGCTACTTCCGTAAGAAGGACGGCTAGGCGTCGGGAAGGGCAAGTGCAGCCGTGGATGATCTTCTCCATAGCTAGCATGTAGGTTAAACATGCAAACTTTTGGTGGTCCGATGACATGTCCTAATATAGTAGCCGAACGATGTGTGTAATGCATCGTTAGAGCATCTACAGCCAAGTGCCCAAACCAACCTCAAACACCTGGGCGGATGGTCCGGTCACAAAAATCCGACCTAGACAAGCTCCTTAAACGGGCCTCAAACGCCCGGGCTGGCCGGCACCCGTCATATCCATCCCAAAAATGAGGCGGATATAGGGCGCCTGGGTGCGTTCGTCACGTTGGACTCGACAATCCTACCCCACCATAATTTACACCAAATCCACCAAACCCTTCCGCCTCCTCCCGCCGCCCTCCTACCTTTTCCGCGCCTGAGCCCACATCGTCCGCCACCTTGCTCGCCATCCTCACCATCAGTCCCGACCCGCTGCCCTAGATACCGTCCATCCCGTCCCTGACCGCTGCAACGGAGACTATGCCTGCCTCATCCGTTAGAACGAGTTGGGAGAACAAGAAAGAGGATAGGTACAAGCTCATATTGGATGCACAAAAGGAGAAGATGGATTGGGACCGGAAGAGGTCCGAAAAAGAAGCTGGAAATTTAAGGAAGAAGATCGAGTTGGAGAAGTAAGAGGCGGCGATCAAATGGGAACTCAAGAAGGCCAAGACATTTGGAGATATTGAGCTTGAGAAGGAGAGGTTACAACTCGCACGGACACAGAGGATGCAAAGATCATGTTGACGGACATAACCCTCTTGGATAAGCATGCAAAGAAGTGACTTGCAGATAAGAAGAAGAAGATCAAGGAACGCACGGAGAACGAGAGTGGCAGCGACAACGGCGGAACATGCGGCAATGATACAGGCGGAGTAGGATGCAAGTATGGCCGCGGTGTAGGCGACATGGATGGCGTCCGGACAGTGATCCGACAAGCGAGCCATCCGTCACACTCAGACATGGATTTCATTTTGGCATGTTTGATTTGTTGAACTATGATTTGCTTTGCTTTGTTTCGAACTGTTGGATTCGAACAATTTTGTATCGTCTGATCGACGTGTATGGATTGCATGGATTTGAGGATTCGCATTTGAGGTATGTGGATGTGCGACACAAGATATGAGGGGCCGGCGGGCGCGTCCCGGACGCGCTCGCGGGCGTATAGGGAGCCGGATTTGCCAACTCGGTTGTAGATGTTCTTACATGGTTGCATTAGTTTGTATGGATTTGAGGTGACCGGTCGTGAGAAGAGAAATTTTGCATGTGACCGGTAAATGCCCGCGGACGCATCTGTGAGCGCTTGAGGGATCGGATTTGCGGAGTCCGGCTATAGATGCCCTTATTCAATGAAACTTTACATATACTTAAAACTATGTGTACCTTTTTAAAATCTTTTCAAAATATTTGTTTTTCTTTTCTTTAAAAGAGCTCCCTGGAGCCCTTCCTATAAGGACTTGTACAATGAAATGTGTTTGGGGAAGGTTTTTAGAGAAACAGACCAGACTTTTCTTAAACACCGGTGCTTACTTATATAGAAAAGGTTTCTAATTAAGCGTCTGGCCTATACAAATAAGTATTTGTACTTAAGCAAAAACCTGATTTAATTTCTTTAAATACCTTCTCTAAGTACTCCCTCCGTTTCCTTTTAGTTTGTATATAAAATTTGATCAATATTCACATTACGAAATCAATGTTATTAGATGCATCACGGAATGAGTTTTTCGTACCATATAGCTTTAGTATTGTTGATATTCATATTATATATATAAATTGTTCAATTTTGTGTAGTTTGATATTGACCAAATCTTATACTCCCTCCTTCCATGTATCTAGGCCAAATGCGTTTTTCGAGGTTAACTTTGACTTGTTAGAGCAAGAATATATGGCATGCAAGTTACATAAAGCACATCATCAAATTCATATGTGGAAGGAGCTTACAATGATATAAATTTTGCATTATACATCTCATATATTATTAATCTTATCAATAGTCAATGATAACCTCAAAAAATGTATTAGAGCAACTCCAATGGGGCGACCCATTTCGTTCGCGGCCGTCCGTTTGGGTCGGCGCAGACAGAAAAGGCGGCCCAACGCGCCGACCCAAACGGATGTGCGTCTGTTTTTCGTCCGCGGGCGACCCATTCCCGGCCCAATTTTGAGCCGGATTTGCGTCGGCGCGGATATGAGACGGACGCGCGCGCGCCTACTCCTGTCCCAGGGCCTGCTGGTCTGTGGCACATTGGCCTTCCCTCTCACCCCCCGGCCAACAAGCAACCCTTGCCCCGCTTCCTCCCTCACCGACGCCGCCGGCCATTTTTACCGACGGCTCTTCCAGCTGCCGCCGCCTCCACATTCGCCCAACAACGCCGCCCCTGCCCCCCGTCGCCCGCCGCCGCCGTTTTGCCGCCGGGGAGCAAACTGGTTCCCACCGCCGCTTCCCCCACCGCACAGCCGCCCGCGACGAACAAGACGCCTCGCCGCCCCCGCCACATCCGACCGGCACGCTCGTCGGACGCCGGCAGGGAAGCTAGCTGGTCTGTGGGCGCCGCGTCTCCGCTCGCCGGCCATCTCCTTCTTTGACGCCCGCAAGCTGTTCGACAGCCTGCCAAGGTACGAAAATGGACTCCGCCGACGAGTTCTTTTTCCACAATTTCCTTTGCGACTTCGACGATTCGTCGTCCGACGACGAGGACGAGAAATTGGCTGCCGTGTTGGTCCATCACCACCTCAACAGCCAACAGTCATTGTTCCGTGGCTCCATTTCGGGCCACCTTCCGGCGTTGAATCGCAACCGAGAGAGCGGGCATTTCCTTCTCTGGAAGGACTACTTTGATACAACAAACCCGTTGTTCAAACATAAAAAATTCCGCCGCCGGTTCCGTATGAGTAGGCATGTTTTCAACCGTATTAAAGAGGGAGTGGTCGGCTATGATGACTACTTCGAGTGCAAAGAGGATGCCGTCGGCAAGATTGGTTTCTCCTCTTATCAGAAATGCACTACCGTCATCCGAATGCTTGCATACGGAGTGCCCGGTGATCTCATTGACGGGTACGTCCGTATGAGCGAGTCTACATGCCTATAGTCTCTGTATAAGTTCTGCAAGGCTGTGATTGCTGTGTTTGGCCCTGAGTACTTGAGAGAGCCTACAACTGAAGATACAGCCTGTTTGTTGGTGATGAATGCGAGCAGGGGCTTCCCGGAAATGCTTGGCAGCATAGACTACATGCACTGGGAGTGGAAGAACTGCCCTTCTGCTTGGCAAGGGCAGTATAAGGGACATGTCAGGGCTTGCATTGTCATACTAGAGGCTGTGGCGTCTCAAGATCTCTGGATCTGGGACTCTTTCTTTGGCATGGGTGGATCACAGAATGATATCAACGTGCTTCAGCGCTCGCCGGTGTTTGCTAGCCTTGCCGAAGGCAACAGCCCACCGGTGAACTTTACTGTCAACGGCCACAACTACGACAAAGGGTACTATTTGGGTGACGGTATCCATCCTCAGTGGACCACTATTATCAAAACAATACCCAACCCTGTCGGAGAGAAAAGGGAAAGATTTGCCCAAGAGCAAGAGAGTGCTAGGAAGGATGTCGAGTGTGCCTTTGGTGTTTTGCAATCTCGATGGTGCATCGGTATCCTGCTAATACTTGGAGCACGCAGAAACTATGAGAGGTGATGATTGCTTGTGTGATCATGCACAATATGATCATGAAAGACGAGCGCCCGGAACGTCCGTACGATCAAGGCTTTCAGTTTCAGGGTGAGAATGTTGTGCCTGAGCATGGAGTAGCGGCAACATTTGAGCAGTTCACTCAGTTTCATGAAGACACACGTGATTGGGAAACTCATGTGCAACTGCAAAATGATTTGGTTGAGCATACGCGGACTCATGTTGGCAACCAATAGATGTATCTTCTTTTACTCGTCTGCAAAACTATGTGAAACGTTTTATTTTGTATTTGGCTTGTAAAACTATACTATTTATTTGGACGACTAAACTATTTTGCTTGACATTTTCATTTCACAATATGTTTGAATGCAAATCAATGTAAAATTGGGCGGCCAGCCGGCCACACCTGCACATATGGATCGACGTGTTGGGCGCACTGCCGATCCATATGAAAAACAGGGCGAACGTCGGGCGGGCGGCCGACCCAAACGGATAAAAAGCGGACGAAATCGCCGTTCGCTTGGATTGGCCCGTTGAAGTTGCTCTTAGGTCATATATCTATGGAAGGAAGAAATATGCAGATTAGAAAGAAACGGAGGGAGTACGGAAGCCTAAAACGCCTCACTCGATACTCCTCGCATTTTGTGGGTGCAAAGCACGATGATAATATCACACGCACACATGCTCTGTCTTTTGCTGGAACGGACAAAAACTCACGAGGCATCATTCCACGAGCTCTCTCCTTTTGGCTCTCCGGACGCCGATGTCGAGGCGCATAATCCTTGTCTCTCGACTCTCGCGCGGCGCACGAATTAACAATTGTGTAAGAATCTGCAGCGCTGGTGCACATAATAATTGTAGTACGTAACTACAGTACGTACCAGGCACAATCGCCGGGCTGTGCACGATGGTGATGCGAGCGATCGGTTGTGACGGACATACACGCGAGTTCGTGGAGGAGCAGCCGTCGTGCGGAACAGTGTACGAAGAAAACAGTCGCCAAGGACACGGTCGTGCTGTCGGGCACCTTTCGTTGAACTTGAGGCTCACTAGGGTTTGCGTCGCGCTCACGAGGTTCGACCCCGCATCAGATTACCGACGAACGGAGTGTGTTTGGAAGCAAACTTTTTATACTAGTAGTAAAACAAATGTTCACATATACTCCTGCATATTTGTTCTCGTATCAGTAATTAGACATTATGGTAATTGTTGAGGACCCTGGTAAATGGCACTCCTCACTTATCGGCCCTAATTAGATTTATGGGTTAGAGTTAGTTTGAGCTAGTTGGGGCTCAAATAGCTTAAAATATCTAAACATGAGGGTTAAATTGGAGCAAGGTGCATCAAACCCACCCAAAAAACTATCTCATTCAAGATGTGCTAATTGGAGATAGTTTTCATTGGATTCACTGAAAAATCACTTTTCTCTCTTTATCCCGCCATCCAAGTGGTGCTAATTGGAGCTAGTTATCGTGAGGCCCACTGAAAAATCATTTTTCTCTCTTCATCAAGTTTATTGTCAATCTAACCCTGTCATCCAAACACCTCTTTGACTACAGTTAGTTTAGGGTTAGTCATGAGTTAGTCCAACTTCTAGCTAAGTTAGAGTATCCAAACAGAAGTATCATTTGAGATTGCTATCAGTACATTACAGTGCAGTGCTATACTCCTTTCTCTTCATTTTTGGCAGACGAGACACACTCTAGCCTCCTTTTGTTTTCTGAAGTGAAGGTCATGATGATGATTAGTAGCCTGTATCTAGTGAAACTGCCATGTGGGCCACAGCCATTCGCAGCTGCTGGAGCGGTGAAGTCATCTACAGTAACGTGATCATACTAGCGGGAGCGGGGCCGCTCCTTTTCCGGTCCTGGAAAAAGTGAAAAGGAAAAGAAAAAGGTCTCGGAGTTTGGACTCATCTTTTGCGTCCAAAAAGTTTTTAAGACGAAACCAACAACTCCCCCGGTCCCCGATTAGCCTTTTGTCAGGTACTACTAGTACAGTAATGTTTTTGAAATTTGAAAAATAGTGCCGTTGCTCGTCCTTGCTTTGTGTACTGATCGGCAGCGTTCGATGAGACCAAGCGTACGTACCTGTGAACGAACAGCAACACTGCTGAACGTATTCGTATGCTGGAGTGAAGTCTGAAACGGACCCTGTGGTTGTAGGCACAGTCGGAGATGAACCTCGACCTCCAAATCCCGGAAGTCCATACCCTGAACTCTCTGATCCCGGATTTTTTCGCTCTTAACCTCGTTTAGGCCAGGATTTGCTGACGTGGCACCATTCGAGGGTGGGATTGCGAATTAATCATGCCAGCTGTGCTCGGGCAGGTTTGTTTTTAATAGCAGACTAGCGGACCGGGTGGGGAATTTCTCTAGAGTTCAACTGGGAGAGTGAGAGAGGAAGGCAACCACCTCGATTCAGAGCAAGGCGACCGAGAGAGACGGCGATTGCCGGCGGCCAGGGTGATGTCGTCGTCCTCGATTGGTTCCGCCCGTTCACGCGGCGGAGGGATTCGACGGAGAGGCGCCGCAGCTAGGTCGCCGATGCCGTATCGTGAGCAGCCGATGGAGTACGAGCCGGCGGTTTACTGCGGCCAGTGCGGGACGAAGGCGCCGCGATGGATTACATGGAGTGCGGCGAACCCTGGGAGGAGATACTATGCATGCGTTGAAGCTCAGGTAGTCTCTGTACTTGTATTTGCCATGTACTTATATCTGAACCTCAAGGCTCCTCTGCTTTGTTCGATTTTTTTGATAAACTTCTGTTTCTCTTGAACAGCATGGATTCGTTGAGTGGCACGACGGCCCAACATCTCAATTCCTGCGTGTATTATTGGGTGATCTTCGAGATAGGGTTTGACAGCTAGAGGATGATGCAGCAGCAATCTGTAAAGATGGAGATGCAAGTGTTGGTGTGTTGTGTGTGGAAGTGCAGAAGAGAAATGAGCAAATTGGTGTTAGGAAAGGGTTGCTGCTGCTATTTGGCATTATGATATTTGTGTCAGGTTTAGTTGTAGGGATGATCTTATCCTAGTTCATGTGGACAAATGGATGTGATGTGAGGCAATGTAATGCATTCAGAAAATGTACTGGATTCAGTTGTTATATTTGTTCAACGAAATGCAGTTTGCCAAAATTGTCAGGCAACATACTGAATTTTTAACTGCTAATGTACTGAATTCAGTTTGCAAATTTTTGTCAGGTTTGAAGTATCATTTTTTACAGCAAAAAATAAACTATAGACAGTGTAGAAGAGGAACAATGTACTTGTAGAGAATGTTCACATGAATGAACAAAACCCCTCCAATTTTTTGGCAGAACTCACATATTACAGAAAATTGTTGGCAGCAGCAAAAATAAGTGAAGCCATGCTCATTGGTTGCAGCAGCAAAAATAAAAGAAACCCATTCTTAGGAAATTTCTTAAACATAGATCATGCCATATTGACAGCATCCATGTTCACAGGGACACACACATCCAAAATAAGAGTACTTCACAAGGTTCTACACATCAGCACGGTTGCATATGGACCAAAAGAAACACATTTTCACTAATACACAACTTTAGTAGTTCCCAGAAGCTGTGAACCAGGGCATGAAACCTCTTCCTCTGCCTCTGCCAGTAGATGTACTTCCTCCAGGTGCTTCATTTCCAGCTGGTGCTGATCTTCTGGGAGGTCTGAAACTTGAGGAGCCTGGCTGTGAGCTTGTAGTTGCTGGTTGAGTCCTGGTTGCAGGTTGAGAAGATCCAGCTGTAGCTGCCCTTCTTTTGGCAGCCTCAGTCTCTGCTTGTTGCAATCAAAGAAAAACAACAAAGCACTGGTCAACTGTTGGGGAACGTAGCAGAAATTCAAAATTTTCCTACGTGTCACCAAGATCTATCTATGGAGAAACCAGCAACGAGGGGAAGGAGAGTGCATCTACATACCCTTGCAGATCGCTAAGCGGAAGCGTTCAAGAGAACGGGGTTGAAGGAGTCGTACTCGTCGTGATCCAAATCACCGGAGATCCTAGTGCCGAACGGACAGCACCTCCGTGTTCAACACACGTACAGCCCGATGACGTCTCCCATGCCTTGATCCAGCAAGGAGAGAGGGAGAGGTTGAGGAAGACTCCATCCAGCAGCAGCACAACAGCGTGGTGGTGATGGAGGAGCGTGGCAATCCTGCAGGGCTTAGCCAAGCACCGCGAGAGAGGAGGAGGACTTGGGAGAGGGGAAGGGCCGCGCCAGAACTTGGGTAAGCTCCCATGCGCCTCCCCACTATATATAGGGGTGGGGCGCTGGTTTCTTGCCCTCCAAGTCCATTGGGGCGTTGGCAAAGGTGAGAGGAAAGAAATCCCACCATTTCCTTCCCCACCGATTGTTATCCCCCCTTTTTAGGGATCTTGATCTTATCCCTTAGGGATATGATCTTATTCCTTCTAAGGGGGGATCTTGGTGCACCTTGACCAGGGGAGTGGGGACTTTCCCCCACTACCCACGTTCATGTGGGTCCCCCCATGCAGGTGGGCCCCACTCCGAAACCTTCTAGAACCTTCCCGGTACAATACCGAAAAATCCCGAACATTTTCCGGTGGCCAAAATAGGACTTCCCATATATAAATCTTTACCTCCGGACCATTCCGGAACTCCTCGTGACGTCCGGGATCTCATCCGGGACTCCGAACAACATTCGGTAACCACATACAAACTTCCTTTATGACCCTAGCGTCATCGAACCTTAAGTGTGTAGACCCTACGGGTTCGGGAGACACGTAGACATGACCGAGACGTCCTCCGGTCAATAACCAACAGCGGGATCTGGATACCCATGTTGGCTCCCACATGTTCCACGATGATCTCATCGAATGAACCATGATGTCAAGGACTCAATCGATCCCGTATACAATTCCCTTTGTCTAGCGGTATTGTACTTGCCCGAGATTCGATCATCGGTATGCCGATACCTTGTTCAATCTCGTTACCAGCAAGTCTCTTTACTCATTCCGTAACACATCATCCCGCGATCAACTCTTTGATCACATTTTGCACATTATGATGATGTCCTACCGAGTGGGCCCAGAGATACCTCTCCGTCACACGGAGTGACAAATCCCAGTCTCGATTCGTGCCAACCCAACAGACACTTTCGGAGATACCTTTAGTGCACCTTTATAGCCACCCAGTTACGTTGTGACGTTTGGTACACCCAAAGCATTCCTACGGTATCTGGGAGTTGCACAATCTCATGGTCTAAGGAAAAGATACTTGACATTAGAAAAGCTTTAGCATACGAACTACACGATCTCTGTGCTAGGCTTAGGATTGGGTCTTGTCCATCACATCATTCTCCTAATGATGTGATCCCGTTATCAACGGCATCCAATGTCCATGGTCAGGAAACCGTAACCATCTGTTGATCAACGAGCTAGTTAACTAGAGGCTTACTAGGGACATGGTGTTGTCTATGTATCCACACATGTATCTGAGTTTCCTATCAATACAATTATAAAATGGGTAATAAACGATTATCATGAACAAGGAAATATAATAATAACTAATTTATTATTGCCTCTAGGGCATATTTCCAACAGTCTCCCACTTGCACTAGAGTCAATAATCTAGTTCACATCGCCATGTGATTAACACTCACACGTCACATCGCCATGTGACCAACATCCAAAGAGTTTACTAGTGTCATTAAACTAGTTCACATCATCATGTGATTAAGACTCAATGAATTCTGGGTTTTGATCATGTTTTGCTTGCAAGAGAGGTTTTAATCAACGGGTCTGCAACATTCAGATCCGTATGTACTTTGCAAATCTCTAGGTCATATTGTAAATGTTGCTTCCACGCTCCACTTGGAGCTATTCCAAATGGTTGCTCCACTATATGTATCCGGTTTGCTACTCAGAGTCATTCGGATAGGTGTTAAAGCTTGCATCGACGTAGCCCTTTACGTCGAACTCTTTATCACCTCCACAATTGAGAAACATATCCTTATTCCTCTAAGGATAATTTTGACCGCTATCTAGTGATCCACTCCTTGATCACCTTTGTGTTGGAAATATGCCCTAGAGGCAATAATAAAAGGATTATTATATTTCAATGTTCATGATAATTGTCTTTTGTTCATGCTATAACTGTATTATCCGGAAATCGTAATACACGTGTGAACACTTAGACCCAATGAGTCCCTAGTGAGCCTCTAGTTGACTAGCTCGTTATGATCAATAGATAGTCATGGTTTCCTGACTATGGACATAGGATGTCGTTGATAACGGGATCACATCATTAGGAGAATGATGTGATGGACAAGACCCAATCATAAGCATAGCATAAAAGATCGTATAGTTCGTTTGCTAGAAGCTTTGCCAATGTCAAGTATCTATTCCTTCGACCATGAGATCGTGTAACTCCCGGTTACCGTAGGAGTGCCTTGGGTGTATCAAACGTCACAACGTAACTGGGTGACTATAAAGGTGCATTACAGGTATCTCCGAAAGTATCTGTTGGGTTGACACGGATCGAGACTGGGATTTGTCACTCCGTATAACGGAGAGGTATCTCTGGGCCCACTCGGTAATGCATCATCATAATGAGCTCAATGTGACCAAGGTGTTGGCCACGGGATCATGCATTACGGTACGAGTAAAGTGACTTGCCGGGTAACGAGACTGAACAAGGTATTGGGATACCGACGATCGAGTCTCGGGCAAGTAACGTACCGATTGACAAAGGGAATTGTATACAGGGTTTGATCGAATCCTCGACATCGTGGTTCAACCGATGAAATCATCGAGGAGCATGTGGGAGCCAACATGGATATCCAGACCCCGCTGTTGGTTATTGCCCGAGAGTCGTCTCGGTCATGTCTGCGTGTCTCCCGAACCCGTAGGGTCTACACACTTAAGGTTCGGTGACGCTAGGGTTAGTAGGAAGTCAAGTATGTGACTACCGAATGATGTTCGGAGTCCCGGATGAGATCCCGGACGTCACGAGGAGTTCCGGAATGGTCCGGAGGTAAAGATTTATATATGGGAAGTCCTGTTTCGGGCATCGGGACAAGTTTCGGGGTTATCGGTATTGTACCGGGACCACCGGAGGGGTCCCGGGGGCCCACCGGGTGGGGCCACCTGCCCCGGGGGGCCACATGGGCTGTAGGGGGTGCGCCTTGGCCTGCATGGGCCAAGGGCACCAGCCCCACATAGGCCCATGCGCCTAGGGTTCAAGGGGGCAAGAGTCCTAGGAGGGGAAGGCACCTCCTAGGTGCCTTGGGGGGGAGGGAAACCCCCCTTGGCCGCCGCCCCCCTAGGAGATTGGATCTCCTAGGGCCGGCCACCCCCCCCTTGGCCCTCCTATATATAGTGGGGGAGAGGAGGGACTTCAAACCTTGAGTCCTTGGCCTTTGGTTGCCTCCTTCTCCCTCCCCAACACCTCTCCTCCTTCGTTGTGTGCTCGGCGAAGCCCTGTCGGAGTACTGCTTCTCCACCATCACCACGCCGTCGTGCTGCCGGTGGAGCTGTCTTCCTCAACCTCTCCTTCCCCCTTGCTGGATCAAGAAGGAGGAGACGTCGCTCGTCCCGTACGTGTGTTGAACACGGAGGTGCTGTCCGTTCAGCACTTGGCATCGGTGATCTGAATCACGTTCGAGTACGACTCCATCATCACCTTGCAAGCTTCCGCACGCGATCTACAAGTGGTATGTAGATGCAAGCTCTCTCCCATGACTCGTTGCTTAGATGAACTCATAGATGGATCTTGGTGAAGCCGTAGGAAAAATTTTAATTTTCTGCAACGTTCCCCAACAGTGGCATCATGAGCTAGGTCTATGCGTAGTTCTCTAATGCACGAGTAGAACACAATTTGTTGTGGGCGTTGATCTTGTCATCTTACTTGCCTCTACTAGTCTTTTCTTGCTCAACGGTATTGTGGGATGAAGCGGCCCGGACCAACCTTACACGTACGCTTACGTGAGACCGGTTCCACCGACTGACATGCACTAGTTGCATAAGGTGGCTGGCGGGTGTCTGTCTCTCCCACTTTAGTTGGAGCGGAATCGATGAACAAGGCCCTTATGAAGGGTAAATAGAAGTTGACAAAATCACGTTGTGGTGATTCGTAGGTAAGAAAACGTTCTTGCTAGAACCCAATCGCAGCCACGTAAAAGATGCAACAACAACTAGAGAACGTCTAACTTGTTTTTGCAGCGATTGATCATGTGATGTGATATGGCCAGAAGTTGTGATGAATGTTGAATTGTGATGTATGAGATCATGTTCTTGTAATAGGATTCACGACTTGCATGTCGATGAGTATGACAACCGGCAGGAGCCATAGGAGTTGTCTTTATTTTTTTGTATGACCTGCGTGTCATTGAAGAACGCCATGTAAACTACTTTACTTCATTACTAAACGCGTTAGTCATAGAAGTAGAAGTAGTCGTTGGCGTGACAACTTCATGAAGACACGATGATGGAGATCATGATGATGGAGATCATGGTGTCAAGCCGGTGACAAGATGATCATGGAGCCCCGAAGATGGAGATCAATGGAGCTTGATGATATTGGCCATATCATGTCACAACCATATAATTGCATGTGATGTTTATTATGTTTATGCATCTTGTTTACTTAGGACGACGGTAGTAAATAAGATGATCCCTTACAAAATTTCAAGAAGTGTTCTCCCCTAACTGTGCACCGTTGCTACAGTTCGTCGTTTCTAAGCACCACGTGATGATCGGGTGTGATGGATCCTTACGTTCACATACAACGGGTGTAAGACAGTTTTACACAGCGAAAACACTTAGGGTTAACTTGACGAGCCTAGCATGTGCAGACATGGCCTCGGAACACGGAGACCGAAAGGTCGAACACGAGTCGTATGGAAGATACGATCAACATAAAGATGTTCACCGACGATGACTAGTCCGTCTCACGTGATGATCGGACACGGGCTAGTCGACTCGGATCGTGTAACACTTAGATGACTAGAGGGATGTCTAATCTAAGTGGGAGTTCATAATTTTGATTAAGAACTTTATTATCATGAACTTAGTCTAAAACCTTTGCAAATATGTATTGTAGATCAATGGCCAACGCTCATGTCAACATGAACTTCAACGCGTTCCTAGAGAAAACCAAGCTGAAAGATGATGGCAGCAACTATACGGACTGGGTCCGAAACCTGAGGATCATCCTCATAGCTGCCAGGAAGCAATATGTCCTAGAAGGACCGCTAGGTGCCGCTCCCGTCCCAGAGAACCAAGACGTTATGAACGCTTGGCAAACTCGTGCTGATGATTACTCCCTCGTTCAGTGCGGCATGCTTTACAGCTTAGAACCGGGGCTCCAAAAGCGTTTTGAGCATCACGGAGCATATGAGATGTTCGAAGAGCTGAAACTAGTTTTCCAAGCTCATGCCCGGGTCGAGAGATATGATGTCTCCGACAAGTTCTACAGTTGTAAGATGGAGGAGAACAGTTCTGTCAGTGAACACATCCTGAAGATGTCTGGGTTGCACGCACGTATGACCCAGTTGAACATTAACCTCCCAGATGAGGCGGTCATTGACAGAATCCTCCAGTCGCTCCCACCAAGCTACAAGAGCTTTGTGATGAACTACAACATGCAGGGGATGGTAAAGACCATTCCTGAAGTGTTCTCGATGCTGAAGTCAGCAGAGGCTGAAATCAAGAAAGAACATCAAGTGTTGATGGTCAATAAGACCACTAAGTTCAAGAAGGGCAAGGGTAAGAAGAACTTCAAGAAGGACGGCAAAGATGTTGCCGCGCCCGGTAAGCCTGTTGCCGGGAAGAAGTCAAAGAATGGACCCAAGCCTGAGACTGAGTGCTTTTATTGCAAGGGGAAGGGGCACTGGAAGCGGAACTGCCCCAAATACTTAGCGGATAAGAAGGCCGGCAACACCAAAGGTATATTTGATATACATGTAATTGATGTGTACCTTACCAGTACTCGAAGTAACTCCTGGGTATTTGATACCGGTGCCGTTGCTCACATATGTAACTCACAGCAGGAGCTGCGGAATAAACGGAGACTGGCGAAGGACGAGGTGACGATGCGCGTCGGGAATGGCTCCAGGGTCGATGTGATCGCCGTCGGCACGCTGCCTCTACATTTACCTACGGGATTAGTTTTAAACCTCAATAATTGTTATTTAGTGCCAAGTTTGAGCATGAACATTGTATCTGGATCTCGTTTAATACGAGATGGCTACTCATTTAAGTCTGAGAATAATGGTTGTTCGATTTATATGAGAGATATGTTTTATGGTCATGCTCCGATGGTCAATGGTTTATTCTTGAAGAATCTCGAGCGTAATATTACACATGTTCATAGTGTGGATGCCAAAAGATGTAAAGTTGATAACGATAGTCCCACATACTTGTGGCACTGCCGCCTTGGTCACATTGGTGTCAAGCGCATGAAGAAGCTCCATGCTGATGGACTTTTAGAGTCTCTTGATTATGAATCATTTGACACATGCGAACCTTGCCTCTTAGGCAAAATGACCAAGACTCCGTTCTCCGGAACAATGGAGCGAGCAACCAACTTGTTGGAAATCATACATACCGATGTGTGCGGTCCAATGAGCGTTGAGGCTCGCGGAGGATATCGTTATGTTCTCACTCTCACTGACGACTTGAGTAGATATGGGTATGTCTACTTAATGAAACACAAGTCTGAGACCTTTGAAAAGTTCAAGGAATTTCAGAGTGAGGTAGAGAATCAACATGACCGTAAGATAAAGTTCCTACGATCAGATCGTGGGGGCGAATACTTAAGTCACGAATTTGGTACACACTTAAGAAAATGTGGAATCGTTTCACAACTCACGCCGCCTGGAACACCTCAGCGAAACGGTGTGTCCGAACGTCGTAATCGCACTCTATTGGATATGGTGCGGTCTATGATGTCTCTTACCGATTTACCGCTATCATTTTGGGGATACGCTCTAGAGACAGCTACATTCACTTTAAATAGGGCACCGTCTAAATCCGTTGAGACGACACCGTATGAATTATGGTTTGGGAAGAAACCTAAGCTGTCGTTTCTAAAAGTTTGGGGATGCGATGCTTATGTCAAGAAACTTCAACCTGAAAAGCTCGAACCCAAGTCGGAAAAATGCGTATTCATAGGATACCCTAAGGAAACTGTCGGGTATACCTTCTACTTAAGATCCGAAGGCAAGATCTTTGTTGCCAAGAACGGATGCTTTCTGGAGAAAGAGTTTCTCTCGAAAGAAGTAAGTGGGAGGAAAGTAGAACTCGATGAAGTACTACCTCTCGAACGGGAAAGTGGTGCAGCGCAGGAAACCATTCCTGTAATGCCCACACCAACTGAAGAGGAAAATGTTGATGATGATCAAGGTACTTCAGATCTAGTTGCTACTGAATTTCGAAGGTCCACAAGGACACGTTCTGCACCAGAGTGGTACGGCAACCCTGTCATGGAAATCATGTTGCTGGACAACAATGAACCTTCGAACTATGAAGAAGCAATGGCGGGCCCGGATTCCAACAAATGGCTTGAGGCCATGAAATCCGAGATAGGATCCATGTATGAAAACAAAGTATGGACTTTGACAGACTTGCCCGATGATCGGCGAGCGATAGAAAATAAATGGATTTTTAAGAAGAAGACGGACGCGGATGGTAATGTTACCATCTATAAAGCTCGACTTGTCGCTAAGGGTTATCGACAAGTTCAAGGGATTGACTACGACGAGACATTCTCTCCCGTGGCGAAGCTTAAGTCCGTCCGAATCATGTTAGCAATTGCCGCATACTATGATTATGAGATATGGCAGATGGACGTCAAAACGGCATTCCTTAATGGACATCTTAAGGAAGAACTGTATATGATGCAGCCGGAAGGTTTTGTCGTTCCTCAGAACGCTAACAAAGTATGCAAGCTCCAGCGATCCATTTATGGACTGGTGCAAGCATCTCGGAGTTGGAACATTCGCTTTGATGAGATGATCAAAGCGTTTGGGTTTACGCAGACTTATGGAGAAGCCTGCGTTTACAAGAAAGTGAGTGGGAGCTCTGTAGCATTTCTCCTATTATATGTAGATGACATACTCTTGATGGGAAATGATACGAAACTCCTGGACAGCATTAAGGCCTACTTGAACAAGTGTTTTTCAATGAAGGACCTTGGAGAAGCTGCTTATATATTAGGCATCAAGATCTATAGAGATAGATCGAGACGCCTCATAGGTCTTTCACAAAGCACATACCTTGATAAGATTTTGAAGAGGTTCAAAATGGATCAGTCCAAGAAGGGGTTCTTGCCTATGTTACAAGGTGTGAGATTGAGCTTGGCTCAGTCACCGACCACGGCAAAAGATAAAGAAGAGATGAGTGTCATCCCCTATGCTTCAGCCATAGGATCTATTATGTATGCCATGCTGTGTACCAGACCCGATGTAAACCTTGCCGTAAGTTTGGTTGCAAGATACCAAAGTAACCCCGGCAAGGAACACTGGACAGCGGTCAAGAATATCCTGAAGTACCTGAAAAGGACAAAGGACATGTTTCTCGTTTATGGAGGAGATGAAGAGCTCGTCGTAAAGGGTTACGTCGACGCTAGCTTCGACTCAGATCTGGATGACTCTAAGTCACAAACCGGATACGTGTATATGTTGAATGGTGGAGCAGTAAGCTGGTGCAGCTGCAAGCAGAGCGTCGTGGCGGGATCTACATGTGAAGCGGAGTACATGGCAGCCTCGGAGGCAGCGCATGAAGCGATTTGGATGAAGGAGTTCATCACCGACCTAGGAGTCATACCCAATGCGTCGGGGCCGATCAAACTCTTCTGTGACAACACTGGAGCTATTGCCCTTGCCAAGGAGCCCAGGTTTCACAAGAAGACCAGGCACATCAAGCGTCGTTTCAACTCCATCCGTGAAAATGTTCAAGATGGAGACATAGAGATTTGCAAAGTGCACACGGATCTGAATGTCGCAGATCCGTTGACTAAACCTCTCTCGCGTGCAAAACATGATCAACACCAGAACTCTATGGGTGTTCGATTCATCACAATGTAACTAGATTGGTGACTCTAGTGCAAGTGGGAGACTGTTGGAAATATGCCCTAGAGGCAATAATAAAAGGATTATTATATTTCAATGTTCATGATAATTGTCTTTTGTTCATGCTATAACTGTATTATCCGGAAATCGTAATACACGTGTGAACACTTAGACCCAATGAGTCCCTAGTGAGCCTCTAGTTGACTAGCTCGTTATGATCAATAGATAGTCATGGTTTCCTGACTATGGACATAGGATGTCGTTGATAACGGGATCACATCATTAGGAGAATGATGTGATGGACAAGACCCAATCATAAGCATAGCATAAAAGATCGTATAGTTCGTTTGCTAGAAGCTTTGCCAATGTCAAGTATCTATTCCTTCGACCATGAGATCGTGTAACTCCCGGTTACCGTAGGAGTGCCTTGGGTGTATCAAACGTCACAACGTAACTGGGTGACTATAAAGGTGCATTACAGGTATCTCCGAAAGTATCTGTTGGGTTGACACGGATCGAGACTGGGATTTGTCACTCCGTATAACGGAGAGGTATCTCTGGGCCCACTCGGTAATGCATCATCATAATGAGCTCAATGTGACCAAGGTGTTGGCCACGGGATCATGCATTACGGTACGAGTAAAGTGACTTGCCGGGTAACGAGACTGAACAAGGTATTGGGATACCGACGATCGAGTCTCGGGCAAGTAACGTACCGATTGACAAAGGGAATTGTATACAGGGTTTGATCGAATCCTCGACATCGTGGTTCAACCGATGAAATCATCGAGGAGCATGTGGGAGCCAACATGGATATCCAGACCCCGCTGTTGGTTATTGCCCGAGAGTCGTCTCGGTCATGTCTGCGTGTCTCCCGAACCCGTAGGGTCTACACACTTAAGGTTCGGTGACGCTAGGGTTAGTAGGAAGTCAAGTATGTGACTACCGAATGATGTTCGGAGTCCCGGATGAGATCCCGGACGTCACGAGGAGTTCCGGAATGGTCCGGAGGTAAAGATTTATATATGGGAAGTCCTGTTTCGGGCATCGGGACAAGTTTCGGGGTTATCGGTATTGTACCGGGACCACCGGAGGGGTCCCGGGGGCCCACCGGGTGGGGCCACCTGCCCCGGGGGGCCACATGGGCTGTAGGGGGTGCGCCTTGGCCTGCATGGGCCAAGGGCACCAGCCCCACATAGGCCCATGCGCCTAGGGTTCAAGGGGGCAAGAGTCCTAGGAGGGGAAGGCACCTCCTAGGTGCCTTGGGGGGGAGGGAAACCCCCCTTGGCCGCCGCCCCCCTAGGAGATTGGATCTCCTAGGGCCGGCCACCCCCCCCTTGGCCCTCCTATATATAGTGGGGGAGAGGAGGGACTTCAAACCTTGAGTCCTTGGCCTTTGGTTGCCTCCTTCTCCCTCCCCAACACCTCTCCTCCTTCGTTGTGTGCTCGGCGAAGCCCTGTCGGAGTACTGCTTCTCCACCATCACCACGCCGTCGTGCTGCCGGTGGAGCTGTCTTCCTCAACCTCTCCTTCCCCCTTGCTGGATCAAGAAGGAGGAGACGTCGCTCGTCCCGTACGTGTGTTGAACACGGAGGTGCTGTCCGTTCAGCACTTGGCATCGGTGATCTGAATCACGTTCGAGTACGACTCCATCATCACCTTGCAAGCTTCCGCACGCGATCTACAAGTGGTATGTAGATGCAAGCTCTCTCCCATGACTCGTTGCTTAGATGAACTCATAGATGGATCTTGGTGAAGCCGTAGGAAAAATTTTAATTTTCTGCAACGTTCCCCAACACTTTGTACCCTCTTGCAAGATATGTAGCAAGGCACACATCAGGTGCGGTACACAGCATAGCATACTGTAGAGCCTACGTCTAAAGCATAGGGGATGACCTTCGTCCTTTCTCTCTTTTCTGCCGTGGTCGAGCTTTAAGTCTTAACTTCATATCTTACAACTCAGCCAAGAACTCCTTCTTTGACTGGTCCATATTGAACACCTTCAAGATCATGTCAAGGTATGTGCTCCTTTGAAAGTACCATTAAGCGTTTTGATCTATCCTCATAGATCTTGATGCTCAATGTTCAAGTAGCTTAATCTAGGTTTTCTATTGAAAAACACCTTTCAAATAACCCTATATGCTTTCCAGAAATTCTACATCATTTCTGATCAACAATATGTCAACAACATATACTCATCAGAAATTCTATAGTGCTCCCACTCACTTCTTTGGAAATACAAGTTTCTCATAAACTTTGTATAAACCCAAAATCTTTGATCATCTCATCAAAGTGTACATTCCAACTCCGAGATGCTTACTCCAGTCCTTAGAAGGATCACTAGAGCCAGCATACCTTTTAGCATCCTTAGGATCGACAAAATCTTTCTGATTGTATCACATACAACCTTTCCTTATGAAAACTGGTAAGGAAACTCGTTTTGACATCCATCTGCCAGATTTCATAAATGCAGCTAATGCTAACATGATTCCGACGGACTTAAGCTTCGCTACGGATGAGAAAATCTCATCGTAGTCAACTCCTTGAATTTGTGAAAAACTCTTTGCCACAAGTCGAGCTTCATAGACGGTGACATTACCGTCCACGTCCGTCTTCTTCTTAAAGATCCATTTATCTCAATGGCTTGCCGATCATCGGGCAAGTCCACCAAAGTCCATGCTTTGTTCTGATACATGGATCCTATCTCGGATTTCATGGCTTCTAACCATTTGTCGGAATTTGGGCCCACCATCGCTTCTCCACAGCTCGTAGGTTCATTGTTGTCTAGCAACATGACTTTCAAGACAGGATTACTGTACCATTATGAAGTAGTACGCATCCTTGTCACCCTACGAGGTACGGTAGTGACTTGATCCGAAGCTTCATGATCACTATCATAAGCTTCCACTTCAATTGGTGTAGGTGCCATAGGAACAACTTCCTGTGCCCCGCACACTAGTTGAAGTGATGGTTCAATAACCTTATCAAGTCTCCACCATCCTCCCACTCAATTCTTTCGAGACAAAACTTTCCTCGAGAAAGGACCTGATTCAAGAAACAATCCCTATTGCTTTCGGATCTGAATTAGGAGGTATACCCAACTATTTTGGGTGTCCTATGAAGATGCATTTTATCCGCTTTGGGTTCGAGCTTATCAACCTGAAACTTTTTCACATAGGCGTCGCAGCCCCAAACTTTTAAGGAACCACAGCTTAGGTTTCTCCAAACCATAGTTCATATGGTGTCGTCTCAATGGAGTTACGTGGTGCCCTATTAAAGTGAGTGCAGTTGTCTCTAATGCCTAACCCATGAACGATAGTGGTAGTTCGATACGAGACATCATGGTACGCACCATATCCAATAGGGTGCAACTATGATGTTCGGACACACCATCACACTATGGTGTTCCAGGCGGTATTAATTGTGAAACAATTTCCACAATGTCTTAATTGCATGCCAAAGCTCATAACTCAGATACTCATCTCTATGATCATATCATAGACATTTTATCCTCTTGTCACGACGATCTTCAACTTCACTCTGAAATTACTTGAACCATTCAATAATTCAGACTTGTGTTTCATCAAGTAAATATACTCAGTATCTACTCAAATCATCCGCGAAGTAAGAACATAACGATATCCACTGCGTGCCTCAACACTCATTGGATTGCACACATCAAAATGTATTACTTCCAACAAGTTGCTTTCTTGTTCCATTTTACTGAAAACGAGGCTTTCAGTCATCTTGCCCATGTGGTATGATTTGCATGTCTCAAGTGATTCAAAATCAAGTGAGTCCAAACGGTCCATATGCATGGAGTTTCTTCATGCGTATACACCAATAGACATGGTTCGCATGTCTCAAACTTTTCAAAAACGAGTGAGTCCAAAGATCCATCAACATGGAGCTTCTTCATGCGTTTTTATACCAATATGACTTACATGGCAGTGACACAAGTAAGTGGTACTATCATTACTATCTTATATCTTTTGGCATGAAAATGTGTATCACTACGATCGAGATTCAATAAACCATTCCTTTAGGTGCAAGACCATTAAAGGTATTATTCAAAATAGAGTAACCATTATTCTCCTTAAAAGAATAACCGTATTGCGATAGACATAATCCAATCATGTCTATGCTCAACGCAAACACCAAATGACAACTATTCAGGTTTAATACTAATCTTGATGGTAGAGGGAGCGTGCGATGTTTGATCACGTCAAACTTGAAAACACTTCCAACACATATCGTCAGCTCACCTTTAGCTAGTCTCCGTTTATTCCGTAGCTCTTTTATTTCGAGTTACTAACACTTAGCAACCAAACCGGTATCTTAATACCCTGGTGCTACTAGGAGTACTAGTAAAGTACACATTAGCATAACGTATATCCAATATACTTCTATCGACCTTGCCAGCCTTATCATCTACCAAGTATCTAGGGTAATTCTACTCCAGTGGTTGTTCCCCTTATTACAGAAGCACTTAGTCTCGGGTTTGGGTTCAACCCTGGGTTTCTTCACTAGAGCAGCAACTGATTTGCCGTTTCATGAAGTATCCCTTCTTGCCCTTGCCCTTCTTGAAACTAGTGGTTTCACCAGCCATCAACAATTGATGCTCCTTCTTGATTTCTACTTTTGCGGTGTCAAACATCGCGAATATTTCAAGGATCATCATATCTATCCCTGATATGTTATAGTTCATCACGAAGCTCTAGCAGCTTGGTGGCAAATGACTTTGGAGAAACATCACCATCTCATCTGGAAGATCAACTCCCACTCGATTAAAGTGATTGTTGTACTCAGACCATCTGAGCACAAGCTCAACGATTGAGCTTTTCTCCCTTAGTTTGTAGGCTAAGAAAATCGTCCGAGGTCTCATACCTCTTGACGTGGGCACGAGCCTAAAATCCCAATTTCAGCCCTCGAAACATCTCATATGTTCCGCGACGTTTTGAAAACGTTTTTGGTGCCTTAACTCTAAACCGTTTAACTGAACTATCACGTAGTTATCAAAACGTGTATGTCTGATGTTCGCAACATCCACAAATGACGTTTGGGGTTCAGCACACTGAGCGGTGCATTAAGGACATAAGCTTTCTACCGTCCGCATAATCGCTACTGTCAACTTTCAACTATATTTTCTCTAGGAACATATCTAAACAGTGGAACTAAAGCGCGAGCTTACGACATAATTTACAAAGATCTTTTGACTATGTTCAGGATAATTAAGTTCATCTTATGAACTCCCACTCAGATAGACATCCCTCTAGTCATCTAAGTGATTACATGATCCGAGTCAACTAGGCCGTGTCCGATCATCACGTGAGACGGACTAGTCATCATGAGTGAACATCTTCATGTTGATCGTATCTACTATACGACTCATGTTCGACCTTTCGGTCTCTTGTGTTCTGAGGCCATGTATGTACATGCTAGGCTCGTCAAGTCAACCTAAGTGTTTTGCGTGTGTAAATCTGGCTTACACCCGTTGTATGTGAACGTAAGAATCTATCACACCCGATCATCACGTGGTGCTTCGAAACGATGAACTTTCGCAACGGTGCACAGTTAGGGGGAACACTTTCTTGAAATTTTAATGAGGGATCATCTTATTTACTACCGTCGTTCTAAGCAAATAAGATGCATAAACATGATAAACATCACATGCAATCAAAAAGTGACATGATATGGCCAATATCATTTTGCTCCTTTTGATCTCCATCTTCGGGGCTCCATGATCATCATTTTCACCTGCATGACACCATGATCTCCATCATCGTGTCTCCATGAAGTTGTCTCGCCAACTTATTACTTCTACTACTATGGCTACCGGTTAGCAATAAAGTAAAGTAATTACATGGCGTTGTTCAATGACGCCCAGGTCATACAATAAATAAAGACAACTCCTATGGCTCCTGCCAGTTGTCATACTCATCGACATGCAAGTCGTGAATCCTATTACAAGAACATGATCAATCTCATACATCACATATCATTCATCACATTCTTCTTGTCCATATCACATCACATAGCATACCCTGCAAAAACAAGTTAGACGTCCTCTAATTGTTGTTTGCATGTTTTACGTGGCTGCTATGGGTTTCTAGCAAGAACGTTTCTTACCTACGCAAAACCACAACGTGATATGCCAATTGCTATTTACCCTTCATAAGGACCCTTTTCATTGAATCCGTTCTGACTAAAGTGGGAGAGACTGGCACCCGCTAGCCACCTTATGCACCGAGTGCATGTCAGTCGGTGGAACCCGTCTCACGTAAGCGTACGTGTAAGGTCGGTCCGGGCCGCTTCATCCCACAATACCGTCGAAACAAGATTGGACTAGTAACAGTAAGCATATTGAACAAAATCAACGCCCACAACTACTTTGTGTTCTACTCGTGCAAAGAATCTACGCAATAAACCTAGCTCATGATGCCACTGTTGGGGAACGTAGCAGAAATTCAAAATTTTCCTACGTGTCACCAAGATCTATCTATGGAGAAACCAGCAACGAGGAGAAGGAGAGTGCATATACATACCCTTGTAGATCGCTAAGCGAAAGCGTTCAAGAGAACGGGGTTGAAGGAGTCGTACTCGTCGTGATCCAAATCACCGGAGATCCTAGTGCCGAACGGACGACACCTCCGCGTTCAACACACGTACAGCCCGGTGACGTCTCCCATGCCTTGATCCAGCAAGGAGAGAGGGAGAGGTTGAGGAAGACTCCATCCAGCAGCAGCACAACGGCGTGGTGGTGATGGAGGAGCGTGGCAATCCTGCAGGGCTTCGCCAAGCACCGCGAGAGAGGAGGAGGACTTGGGAGAGGGGAAGGGCTGCGCCAGAACTTGGGTAAAGCTCCCATGCGCCTCCCCACTATATATAGGGGTGGGGGGCTGGTTTCTTTCCCTCCAAGTCCGTTGGGGCGTTGGCAAAGGTGAGAGGAAAGAAATCCCATCATTTCCTTCCCCACCGATTGTTATCCCCCCCTTTTTAGGGATCTTGATCTTATCCCTTCGGGATATGATCTTATTCCTTCTAAGGGGGGATCTTGGTGCGCCTTGACCAGGGGTGTGGAGCCTTGCCCCCACTACCCACGTTCATGTGGGTCCCCCCATGCAGGTGGGTCCCACTCCGGAACCTTCTAGAACCTTCTCGGTACAATACCGAAAAATCCCGAACATTTTCCGGTGGCCAAAATAGGACTTCCCATATATAAATCTTTACCTCCGGACCAGTCCGGAACTCCTCATGACATCCGGGATCTCATCCGGGACTCCGAACAACATTCGGTAACCACATACAAACTTCCTTTATGACCCTAGCGTCATCGAACCTTAAGTGTGTAGACCCTACGGGTTCGAGAGACACGTAGACATGAACGAGACGTTCTCCGGTCAATAACTAACAGCGGGATCTGGATACCCATGTTGGCTCCCACATGTTCCACGATGATCTCATCGGATGAACCACGATGTCAAGGACTCAATCGATCCCGTATACAATTCCCTTTGTCTAGCGGTATTGTACTTGCCCGAGATTCAATCGTCGGTATGCCGATACCTTGTTCAATCTCGTTACCGGCAAGTCTCTTTACTCGTTCTGTAACACATCATCCTGCGATCAACTCTTTGATCACATTGTGCACATTATGATGATGTCCTACCGAGTGGGCCCAGAGATACCTCTCCATCACACAGAGTGACAAATCCCAGTCTCGATTCGTGCCAACCCAACAGACACTTTGGAGATACCTGTAGTGCACCTTTATAGCCACCCAGTTATGTTGTGACGTTTGGTACACCCAAAGCATTCCTACGGTATCCGGGAGTTGCACAATCTCATGGTCTAAGGAAAAGATACTTGACATTAGAAAAGCTTTAGCATACGAACTACAGGATCTCTGTGCTAGGCTTAGGATTGGATCTTGTCCATCACATCATTCTCCTAATGATGTGATCCCGTTATCAACGACATCCAATATCCATGGTCAGGAAACCGTAACCATCTGTTGATCAACGAGCTAGTTAACTAGAGGCTTACTAGGGACATGGTGTTGTCTATGTATCCACACATGTATCTGAGTTTCCTATCAATACAATTATAGCATGGGCAATAAACGATTATCATGAACAAGGAAATATAATAATAACTAATTTATTATTGCCTCTAGGGCATATTTCCAACATCAGTTGCATATTAAAAAGTTAGTAGAGCAAAAAATGCTAATGGTCAGTTGCATATTACCTCAGTGGACCTCTGTTGCCTTCCTCTCTTCCCAAGAAATGCTTTTGTTTTTTTGATTCTATCAGCATTCTTTAAGCAAGATCCTTTGTTGTTTCCCTTCCCCCCACATGATCCACAAGTGATTTGAATTCCATGCTTGCTAAGTTTCTTTCCTTTGGGTGCTTCCCCCTCCTCTCTCCTTCTATCATTGTTTTTCTTCCTTTCTCCTGACATTGCAATATAGCCAGGTGCCACTGGCCTAGGGTTCTGAGAAACTGGCCAACATTCTTCACCTTCCACAGGCTGGAGACAATGCTCATATATTTTCTTGAAAGTCTCAATGTAGTAGCAGGGGTCAATGAATTCTTCTATTTTTCTACCACTTTTGTATATAGCACAAATTGCATGACAACAATGAAGGCCTGCCAACTGTAGATATCCACATGAGCATGTCTTCTTATCAAGGTTCACTGTGTACCTCCTTCCTCTGCCAGTCAAATGCTTGACCTCAAATCTATCCTTGCCATTCCAGAGCACCTCACAAAACTGAGTTCTCTTGATGTTGCCCTGGAGTTTCTTAAAAATGTTAGGGCAAACTGTTCCATGCCACTTATCACTTTTGCTTCTCTGTTCCTGAATTCTGACATACATCTTCTTCCTTATCATTTCTTGCTGTGATATTATGGGATAAAACCTTGATTCTATGATGGCATTGTTGAAAGACTCACATAGGTTGTTATCCACTGACTCGCAGTTTGATCCATATGGAAAAAATGCCCTAGCCCAATGCACTGGCTCTGTCCTCATAATATCTTTTGCACCATCAGGGGTTTTCTGAGCAAGCATGGCCTTGTTGTAATTAAAATCCTGTTTGTTTGAAGCCTTGGCAATTGCCCAAAATCTTTTTTGTAGTTCATGATCCCTGTGCTTCTTTCTCCAATCGGCATAAATGTGCCTTGCACACATCCTGTGTTGTGCCCTTGGAAAATAATCTCTCATGCTATTAATTAATCCCTACAAAAGAGATATAAATGTTAACAACAAGATGATATATCAATGCAATGAAAGTATATATCCTAACCCCTAACCTTATCGACAACTACCTAGCCTCACCTACCCCTAACCCCTAACCTTATCGACAACCACATAGCCTCACCTACCCCTAACCCCTATTCTTATCGACAACCACATAGCCTCACCTACCCCTAACCCCTAACCTTATCGACAACCACACATGGAACAAGTACAACATGGGCTCTTTTCACTATTTTAACCCTTTTAGAAAACTTTCGCACAAAATGAACTCCACACAAAACTATTTCACGATCTGACCCTTTTGGCTACGTCACAAGCCGTGGCGTTTCCTCTCTATTTGGAAACGCCGAACTAGCTAGCATTGCTGGCCTGGCCAGGACGCTACATGGCAGGGCAGAAACGCCAAAGTATCTCGCGTTGCTGGAAACGCCAAGTGTGGCTGGCGTTGGTGCCCATGCAAGAAACGCCATGGGTGTTGGCGTTGCAAGTAGCTTGCTCATATTGTCATTTATTTATGAAGTGAAGAAACGCTAGCTAGTTCGGCGTTTCCAAATAGAGAAGAAACGCCACGGTTTGTGGCGTTACCAAAAGGGTCAGATTGTGAAATAGTTTTGTGTGAAGTTCATTTTGTGCGAAAGTTTCCTAAATAGGTCAAAATAGTGAAAAAGGCCTACAACATACACATATGGAACAAATAATGCAAGATACTAAGAAACTTGTAGACAAAATTACCTTTTGCTGGTCAGAAATAAAAACCCAGCCAACTCCTTGATCATTGATATCCAAATCCTTGATTAGCAGCCCAATAAACCACTTCCATGTCTCTGTAGTTTCTTTTTCCACAACAGCCCATGCTACAGGGTACATTTGGTTGTTTGCATCCCTAGCAATTGCAGCAAGTAATTCACCTTGGCATGCTCCTTTGAAGAAGCATCCATCTAGGCCTATGACTTTCCTGCATCCAGCTTTAAACCCTTGTTTCAAAGCATTGAAACAAACATAGAACTGTTGGAAAACATTAATTTCCATTTCTTTTGGATCCAAGCAAACAGGAACAGTACTCCCAGGGTTACTTCTAAGCAACTCTAACTGATAGTCAAAGATTTTAGTATACTCACTCTTCATACCACACATCAACTTATCCATGACAATCTTTTTTGCTGCCTTGCACTTTGAGGTTGACACATCAGCAAACATATCTTTGAGGACAGTGGATTTGATGCTATCAATCTTCCACGTTGGATTGGCAAGGATGAAATGTTCATATCTTTCTGCTATGACCTTTGCAGAAACAAGCCTGTTTTCCCTGTTCTATGCACAGTGGTGCTCATCCTCATATGTAATGATTTGGAACCTTGAGCACCTTCTAGTCTTTGCTCCATACACAAGCCATGGGCACCCAGGCCATCCACATTTGGCTCTCACCCTCACCTCCTCAGACTTTAAGAAATTGATACTTCTTTTTGTAGCAAGACCATATCTCTTAATTGCTTTGACAAATTGATTTTTGCTTCTGAAAACCATCCCCAAACTAAAGTTTGGAATATCAGTATGAGGGTCAAATCTAGGGTACTTGCTCTTCCTTCTAACAATGTGCCCCTCCTCATCTTCATCATAGGAATAATCTTCATCACTAGACTCAAATTCCATTTCCTCCACTACTTCTTCAACATTTGCAATGATGTCAATAGGAACAGCCCCTGATGCATCTGAAGTAACCATTTCCTGGAGTCTTTCATCTTTTTTTCTGAACTTCCTTGCATGTTTTCTTAGCTCAACTACCTCTGATTCCTCTCCACTATCATCAGTATGTGGAACATAGTCATTGTCCTCTGAATCATCTGAATCAGACTCCTCTTTTGCTTGCTCTGCTCCTTGCTCTATTGCTGCATGTTGTACTCCTTGTGTTGTTGCTGCAATCTCTACTCCTTGTGTTGTTGCTGCAAGCTCTGCCCCTTGTGTTGTTGCTTTATATCTTGCTGAAACTGTTGCTGCTGAGGCACTATTGTAGGCTGGGAAGGATTGCACACTTGAGAACTCTGAGAAGGATTGCAAGTTTCAGAACTTCTTCTCTTCAATGGGCTGCCTATGACTGCAGTAATAACACCACTGTTATTGGGGACAAGTACTTGCTGCACTAATTCTTCATTCTGATGATCCAATTGCACTTCTTCAGCACTCATGACAATGGGCATATCTTCTTCACTTCCACTTAGCATATGATCCTGAATTTCCTCCTCAAAATCAGAGCCACTCTCCTCTCCTTCTTCATCCTGTTCCCCATTGTACTCCACAAAAATATCTGCAACTCCACCATCTGTTGTATGATCTGACATCATCATGCAACCAACATCATCATGTAGAAACAACAACCCATTAATCAGGTCTCTACCAGGCATAAGAAAATAATACTTCATGCTTTCCTTTACTGTCAAATGATCTGCAAGAAAACCCTTGACCTCCTGCAAGGACAACTTGTCCCTCTCAATCTCAGAGTAAGCCACATCTCCCCCAACATAGTCCAGAGAAGGACCAATTCGAACAAACTGCCCCCCATATGAAACCTGACGTTCAAAATCTCTGTCGGGTCCATGGATTCAACAAAACGAACCTACATTGCAAGCATAGCAACTGATTACTACACTGGACAACATAAATCAACATCAAATCCACTTATTAAGACCCCTAATTTCTGCAGCTTTACAATACAAAAACCCTAAACCTAACCAAGACAAAAAAGAAGAAAACACCAGAGATTGGAGAGGGGAGATGGATCAGCCGTACCTTGCTCTTTTCTGCCGGAGAGGTCGTCAGCGGCCGTCGCGATCATCCGCTCATCGCCATCGCCGCCGTGGAAGAGCAACAGAGGCGCGTCGCAGCAGAGGAAGGGGCGAAGTAGAAGACGAGGGGGCTGAGCGAGTTGGTCCGGCCCGACCAGGTTATAGCCTGAGACCCCACCCGCAGGTGTTGACTCAGCCGCTTCCCAGCCTTTCCCAAGCCACGTACAAATCCCGCCGTTTCAATAAACACACAAGGATCAAAAAATCCGGGTTCAGAGAGTTCAGGGTATGGACTTCCGGGATTTGGAGGTCGAGGTTCATCTCCGACTGTGCCTACAACCACAGGGTCTGTTTCAGACTTCACTCTCGTATGCTGCTACACAGCTTGTCCAGTAGTCGTAGGCTAGCAGTACTAGTGGCTAGCTACAAGTGCGACGAACTAGTATAGTACCTACGGTTGCACGTACGAGTAGTAATCCCTAGTTAGTCCCTAATACGAACACTGAGACACACTGTAACGATCTCCAGTGCAGCAGAATAGTGCAGTGTACACACGACAGCCATCCCGTGTCGTGCGGTAATTACCCAGCTGCACACCGTATAGATCTCTCGCCGTGGGAAAAACAGTAAAAATAATGAGACATCAGCGAGCCTGTGACTGTCAGAGCATGGCCGCGTATGAGGAACGTCCCCATGAATGGCCGTCCAATCGACGTGACCCTTTGCCAGATTTTGCCTCACGACGCCCATGCCTCGAATTGTTGTCCACCTTCTACCTGTAGCGCCAGGCCCTAGCCAAGAGGCAGTGGCTCGCGTCCGTTTGCGTTCGTCACGGATTCGTCTCCACTGCGTGCGCGTGCGCGCGCGCTCGGTCGATCGACAGCGACTTGGGGGCGCTGCACTGCAGCGTTGCTTTCTGGACGTATGCTTCGTCTCTCTCTATTTCCGTGACCAGATAATTCCCGTCGTGGTGCGTGCATCGGTTGATCTCCTGTGTGCACGTACAGTAAATTTTGCCTCAGTAACTTTGGATCCTCCGGTAATTAACCATGTGATCAGTGCACTCTGCGTAATGTAAGGTTGGTTAAGACATGGAAGATACTACGTACTCCGTGCATCCAGCAGAGTTTATTTAAAATGTGACGGGCGACCGCGTGGCAGGCCTCGATGGCATTGGCAGTTTCGTGGTGGCATGGCAGGGCAGCGACATGACATGGTGTGTGTGTGTGATGCATGGTGATGTGTACTGAAATGATGGCCCCGGGATCAGGGATGAGCAGCGCCACGAATGAATGATCCCGGCCGGGCGCGCGTGCGAAATTATTACCCTGGCCTGGCCATGTCACGTCGCATCGCCATCGCATCGCATCGCTCCGGCCAGCAGCGCCATAAAACTCTCCATCAATCCTCGCACGCCAATGGCATGGCGCATGCCGGCATGCGGGAGGTTCCAAGGAGGACGAACCCCATTTCTACAACGTGGCTGTGGGCTCACGCCGTCCGCATTGGCCTCCTAGTGACGTGCCGGCGTGCCACGGCATGATTACCTATACGTAGCTGCTCCAACGTCTATGCTTGGATTCTGTTGCGGTTTGAAAGTCTCGGAGGTTCACACCGAGCACGTATGCAACGCTGGATTTGGCTGGAGCTCTTACGTTACGTACTGTGTACTCGGTGCGGCACAACCACAGCGGATTGGAAGGGGCAGCTCGAGTTTACGGCTCCAAATCGACACACATTTTTTCTTTTGAGCGGTGGCTGAATCGACACACACGACATGCAATTATGCAATCTGGTATTTTTTTAGGCCTTGTACAATGATAGATGCTTATGTCTTATACAATGAAAAGTGCTTAGAGAGATGCTTAAAAAAATAATTTGGGGTTTTCTGAAGCACTGGTGCCTATTTCTACAGGAGAGACACTTAGTTAAGCGTCTATTCTGTACAAATAAGCATCGGTGCTTAAGAAAAGCCTGGTTTATTTCTCTAAGCACCTCTCCTAAGCACCTCCCATTGTACAAGGGCTTTTCTCAAGCATCGATGCTTATATGTACATCATAGACGCTTAATTAGGCGCGTCTCTTCTGTAGAAATAGGTATCGGTGCTTCAAAAAAAATCTGATTTATTTTTCTAAGCACCCCTAAACAGCTAGCATTGTACAAGGACTTATAGGGTGGCGATCATCCCCGTAGCAAGAGGGAGAACGGGTTGGCAGATGCCAGTTGGTCCGAATCGCATCGCTAATGAAGCCTTTTTATCCTCCATAGTGCGGGTGCCCCTATTCCTCGCCTTCAGCGAACTTCTAGACTCACTGAAGGGGCTAAGGAAGGTGGGCTGGCCCACACGCCCAGGAAGCTATAGCATGTCTTTTGTTTTTTATATTTTCCATTTTCCCTTTTGCTTTATTTTTATACTTTAAAATATTCATATATATATATATACATATATATATATATATATATATATATATATCTCGCAAAAACACTATAAAAATATTTTTAAAATGTTTAGTGAGTATTTTAAAAATATTAAACAATTATTTTAAATGCTGAACAAGTATTTAAAAAATGTTGAACAACTATTTAGAGAAATGTTGAACAAGTATTTGTATTTTTTTGAATAAGTATTTGAAAATATTGAACAAGTATTCAAAAAATGTTGATCATGTATATAAAAAATGTTGAACAAGTATTTGAAAAATGTTGAACAAGTGCTTGAAGAAATGAAAAAGTATTTGAAAAATGTTGAACAAATATTTTAAGAAATGTTGAACAAGTAGTTGAAAAAACAATTTGAACAAGTTTTTTTGAAAATGTTGAGCTTGTATTTAAAAAATATTGAACAAGTATTTGAAAAAATGTTGATCATGTATATAAGAATGAAAAAAAAGAAACAAAGGAAAAAAATGAAACAAAAAGAAAACGAAAAAAAGAATGGAAAAATCGGAGAAGAAAACGAAATAAGGAACAAAGAAATAAAAATAAAATAAAAAAATAAAGAATAAAAAATAAAATGGAAATAGAGAAAACCAGTGAAAAAATAAAAAAATAAAAAAGGGAGAAGAAACAGTGAAAAAACCGACTCGTTTCGACTGAAGTAAGGCGCCGTACTAGTACATCACAAACCCGAGCCTAGCCCAGTGGCTAGCTGCAGGATGCCACGGTTTGAATCTTGGTCGCACGTCCTTTTCTCTTCTTTTTTACTATATTTACCGTGCGCGTTTGGGGTCGGCCCATTATTGTAGACCCCTTTAGCGAGACATCTCCTAGGTCTCACTGAAGGCGAGAAATAGCTCCCACCGTGAAGCCCTTCTCTATTTCTTTTCAAGAGGGAAACCACACTCTCTCTTTGACAGTGACCGAAGCGCATGGGCCGCTATCATGCTGGGCAATGTTTTTGTTTTTTGAGTGGTAGTGGTGGGCAATGGTTCAGAAGGTACTTTTGAGCCCAGACCAGATAGAAATATAATGAAAATGACTAAATAGGCCTAGAGCTCTTTTTGTGCTATGGTCTGACCTGTTTGAACTACAGGAGCTTAAAGCACACAGAAAGCACAACAGAATTAGCAATTTGTTGGAAAAACCAGTCGAAAATTGTTGACTCGCCCACAAAGCGAATGTTATGGACCAACACACAACCACACACACTGTCGAGAGGAAGACCATCACCAAGCTTGTGTGCAAGCATCGTTGTCGTCACTCCACCACGAGCTAACGACTGTGATTCACCGCAAACGACCACCAACGACACCCTCACCGCAACAGATGCATGAAGCCCATGCAGGTCCATGCTAGCCAATTGGCCACACATGTCCGTTTGCAAGAAGTCTCTTTGGAAGGTGCATAAAATATAAACACATGATTGAGGAGATGGATTGTAAGTGAATTAGACTTCTCAAAGAAAAAGGAAGTTGAAGCTCATGTTTAGATTCCTATGAAATGATGTAGGTCATGTATGGGGATTTTATAGTAATTTGGTAACACCAATCCCATGATCCAAAGTGTCTTGATATGTAGATATTTCTAGCATTACTAAATATCCAACTAGCACTGCCCCTCATTATTGGCTGGCCAGTGACCACACGTCAGTGATGAGCATTTGCACTAACCGGCGAGCCGAGATGTGTCAATGATATTGCATTTGGGGCTTGGCTTGATGCTTATCACATACGGGTTTGAAAATAACTGGTCAGTGATCATGTGTAGCGACAACCAAAATGGACCAACAATTTTCACTAACGGGCTGTTATATTTGACTCTTTTGTGTTGAGCCTTTAATTCCGACTTTTCAATTTTGCCGCCAGTCAGTGCTGTTGTTTGTGAAGCTTGTTTATAATTCCGTTTGTAGCCTGTATCCATTCCAAATACCCCTGCACCATCGATCCCCTATCCTTTTTATTGTCCCGAAGCTCCCCACGGCCAAATGACACACCCGCACCGTCCCGATGTTGCTGTGGCCTCCTAGCACTTCCGCTCGCACGTCGTTACGAGCAGCTTCTCTCACCGTGCTTCATGTCGGCGGTCACACAATAACGCCTTCGTCTAATCTTTTTTCTTGTTGTGGAACGCTAGGTCTCCCGCACCGACGTGCATGTGTTGGAAATATGCCCTAGAGGCAATAATAAAATGGTTATTATTATATTTCCTTGTTCATGATAGTTGTCTATTGCTCATGCAATAATTGTATTGATCGGAACCCGTAATACATGTGTGAATACATAGACCATAACATGTCCCTAGTGAGCCTCTAGTTGACTAGCTCGTTGATCAGCAAATGGTCATGGTCTCCTGACCATGGACATTGGATGTCATTGATAACGGGATCACATCATTAGGAGAATGATGTGATGGACAAGACCCAATCCTAAGCACAACACAAGATCGTGTAGTTCGTTTGCTAAAGCTTTTCTAATGTCAAGTATCAGTTCCTTAGACCATGAGATTGTGTAACTCCCGGATACCGTAGGAGTGCTTTGGGTGTACCAAACGTCGTAACGTAACTGGGTGACTATAAAGGTGCACTACAGGTATCTCTGAAAGTGTCTGTTGGGTTGACACGAATCAAGACTGGGATTTGTCACTCCGTATGACGGAGAGGTATCTCTGGGCCCACTCGGTAATGCATCATCATAATGAGCTCAATGTGACTAAGTGGTTAGTCACGGGATCATGCATTATGTAACGAGTAAAGTGACTTGCCAGTAACGAGATTGAACGAGGTATTGGGATACCGACGATCGAATCTCGGGCAAGTAACGTACCAATTGACAAATGGAATTGTATACGGGATTGCTTGAATCCTTGACATCGTGGTTCATCCGATGAGATCATCGTGGAACATGTGGGAGCCAACATGGGTATCCAGATCCCGCTGTTGGTTATTGGCCGGAGAGCTGTCTCGGTCATGTCTGCATGATTCCCGAACCCGTAGGGTCTACACACTTAAGGTTCGGTGACGCTAAGGTTATTAGGAAGACTTGTAAGTGATTACCAAATGTTGTTCGGAGTCTCGGATGAGATCCCAGACATCACGAGGAGTTCCGGAATGGTCCGGAGGTGAAGATTTATATATGGGAAGTTGTCATACAGTCACCGGAAAAGTTCGGGGGCATACCGGTATTGTATCAGGGCCACCGGAGGGGTTCCGGGGGTCCATCGAGAGGGGCCACATCTCTCGGAGGGCCTCATGGGCCGTAGTGGGAAGGGAACCAGCCCTTGGAGGGCTGGGCGCATCCCCTCCCTTGGGCCCATGCGCCTAGGGTTGGGTGGGGGGACCCTAAAGGGGGCGCCCCCCTTGCTTGGGGGGCAAGCCCCCTCCCCTTGGCCGCCGCCGCCCCCCTTGGTGGATCAAGGCGCGGGAGACGTCTCTGCTCCGTACATGTGTTGAAAGCGGAGGTGCCGTCCGTTCGGTGCTAGGATCAGCGGTGATTTGGATCACGACGAGTACGACTCCATCAACCCCGTTCTCTTGAACGCTTCTGCTCGCGATCTACAAGGGTATGTAGACGCACTCCTCTCTCTCTCTTTGCTAGATGACTCCATAGATTGATCTTTGTGATGCGTTGAAAATTTTAAATTTCTGCTACGATCCCCAACAGTGGCATCATGAGCTAGGTCTATGCGTAGTTTCTATGCACGAGTAGAACACAATTTTGTTGTGGGCGTAGATTTTGTCAATTTACTTGCCACTACTAGTCTTATCTTGTTTCGGCGGCATCGTGGGATGAAGCGTCCCGGACCGACCTTACACGTACGCTTACGTGAGACAGGTTCCATCGACTGACATGCACTAGTTGCATAAGGTGGCTAGCGGGTGTTTGTCTCTCCCACCTTAGTCGGATCGGATTCGATGTAAAGGGTCCTTATGAAGGGTAAATAGAAATTGGCATATCACGTTGTGGTTTTGACGTAGGTAAGAAACGTTCTTGCTAGAACCCTATTGCAGCCACGTAAAAACATGCAACAACAATTAGAGGACGTCTAACTTGTTTTTGCAGCATATGCCTTGTGATGTGATATGGCCAAAAGGATGTGATGAATGATATATATGTGATGTATGAGATTGATCATGTTCTTGTGATAGGAATCACGACTTGCATGTCGATGAGTATGACAACCGGCAAGAGTCATAGGAGTTGTCTTAATTATTGTATGACCTGCGTGTCATTGAATAACGCCATGTAATTACTTTACTTTATTGCTAAACCGTTAGCCATAGTAGTAGAAGTAATCGTTGGCATGACAACTTCATGAAGACACGATGATGGAGATCATGATGATGGAGATCATGGTGTCATGCCGGTGACTATGATGATCATGGCGCCCCGAAGATGGAGATCAAAGGAGCAAAATGATATTGGCCATATCATGTCACTATTTGATTGCATGTAATGTTTATCATGTTTTTGCATCTTATTTGCTTAGAACGACGGTAGTAAATAAGATGATCCCTCATAATAATTTCAAGAAAGTGTTCCCCCTAACTGTGCGCCGTTGCGAAAGTTCGTTGTTTCGAAGCACCACGTGATGATCGGGTGTGATAGATTCTAACGTTCACATACAACGGGTGTAAGACAGATTTACACATGCAAAAAACACTTAGGTTGACTTGACGAGCGTAGCATGTACAGACATGGCCTCGGAACACAAGAGACCGAAAGGTCGAACATGAGTCGTATAGAAGATACGATCAACATAAAGATGTTCACCGATGATGACTAGTCCATCTCACGTGATGATCGGACACAGCCTAGTTGACTCGGATCATGGATCACTTAGATGACTAGAGGGATGTCTATCTGAGTGGGAGTTCATTAAATAATTCAATTAGATGAACTTAATTATCATGAACTTAGTCTAAAACTTTTGCAATATGTCTTGTAGATCAAATGGCCCACGCTAATGTTGCCCTCAACTTCAACGCGTTCCTAGAGAAAACCAAGCTAAAAGACGATGGCAGCAACTATACGGACTGGGTCCGGAACTTGAGGATCATCCTCATAGTTGCCAAAAGAGCATATGTCCTAGATGCACCGCTAGGTGAAGCACCCATTTTCCTAGCAACTCAAGACGTTATGAACGCCTTGCAGTCGCGTAGTGATGATTACTCCCTGGTTCAGTGCGGCATGCTTTACAGCTTAGAACCAGGGCTCCAAAAGCGTTTTGAGCAGCACGGAGCATATGAGATGTTCCCAGAGCTGAAAATGGTTTTCCAAGCTCATGCCCGGGTCGAGAGATATGAAGTCTCCGACAAGTTCTGCAGTTGTAAGATGGAGGAGAATAGTTCTGTCAGCGAGCACATACTCAAAATGTCTGGGTTGCACAACCGCTTGTCTCAGCTGGGAGTTAACCTCCCGGATGACGCGATCATTGACAGAATCCTTCAGTTGCTCTCACCTAGCTACAAGAGCTTTGTGATGAACTACAATATGCAAGGGATGGTGAAAACTATTCCTGAGGTATTTTCAATGATGAAATCAGCGGAGGTAGAAATCAAAAAGGAACATCAAGTGTTGATGGTCAATAAAACCACTAGTTTCAAGAAAGGCAAGGATAAGAAGAACTTCAAGAAGGACGGCAAGGGAGTTGCCGCACCCGGTAAGCCAGTTGCCAGAAAGAAGCCAAAGCATGGACCCAAACCTGAGACTGAGTGCTTTTATTGGAAGGGAAGCGAACACTGGAAGCGGAACTGCCCCAAGTACTTAGCTGACAAGAAGGCTGGCAACACCAAAGATATATGTGATATACATGTAATTGATGTGTACCTTACCAATAATCGTAGTAGCTCCTGGGTATTTGATACCGGTGCGGTTGCTCATATTTGTAACTCAAAACGGGAGCTACGAAATAAGCAGAGACTGGCGAAGGATGAGGTGACGATGCGTGTCGGGAATGGTTCCAAGGTCGATGTGATCGTCGTCGGCACGTTACCTCTACATTTACCTATGAGATTAGTTTTAAACCTCAATAATTGTTATTTAGTGCCAGCTTTGAGCATGAACATTGTATCTGGATCTCGTTTAATACGAGATGGCTACTCATTTAAATCCGAGAATAATGGTTGTTCTATTTATATGAGAGATATGTTTTATGGTCATGCCCCGTTGGTCAATGGTTTATTCTTAATGAATCTCGAACGTGATGTTACACATATTCATAGTGTGAATACCAAAAGATCTAAGATTGATAGTGATAGTCCCACATATCTGTGGCACTGCCGCCTTGGTCACATTGGTGTTAAACGCATGAAGAAGCTCCATGCAGATGGACTTTTAGAGTCTCTTGATTTCGAATCATTTGACACGTGCGAGTCATGCCTCATGGGCAAAATGACCAAGACTCCGTTCTCCGGAACAATGGAGCGAGCAACCAACTTATTGGAAATTATACATACTGATGTGTGCGGTCCAATGAGTGTTGAGGCTCGCGGTGGCTATCATTACGTTCTCACCCTCATTGATGACTTATGTAGATATGGGTATGTCTACTTAATGAAACACAAGTCTGAGACCTTTGAAAAGTTCAAGGAATTTCAGAATGAGGTAGAAAATCAATGTGACAGAAAAATAAAGTTCTTATGATCAGATCATGGGGGAGAATATTTAAGTCATGAGTTTGGTACGCACTTAAGGAAATGTGGAACCGTTTCACAACTCACACCACCTGGAACACCTCAGCGTAACGGTGTGTCCGAACGTTGTAATCTCACTCTATTGGATATGGTGCGGTCTATGATGTCTCTTACCGATTTACCGCTATCATTTTAGGGATACGCTTTAGAGACAGCTACATTCACTTTAAATAGGGCACCGTTTAAATCCGTTGAGACGACACCATATGAATTATGGTTTGGAAAGAAACATAAGCTGTCGTTTCTAAAAGTTTGGGGATGCGATGCTTATGTCAAGAAACTTCAACCTGAAAAGCTCGAACCCAAGTCAGAAAAATGCGCCTTCATAGGATACCCTAAGGAAACAATTGGGTATACCTTCTACTCAGATCCAAAGGCAAGATCTTTGTTGCCAAGAATGGGTCCTTTCTGGAGAAAGAGTTTCTCTCAGAAGAAGTAAGTGGGAGGAAGGTGGAACTTGATGAAGTACTACCTCTTGAACCGGTAAGTAGCGCAGCTCAGGAAGATGTTCCCGTGGTGCCTACACCGACTGGAGAGGAAGTTAATGATGATGATCAAGGTACTTAGGATCAAGTTACTACTGAACTTCGTAGGTCAATAAGGACACGTTCCACACCTGAATGGTATGGCAACCCTATCCTGGAAATCATATTGTTAGACAACGGTGAACCTTCGAACTATGAAGAAGCGATGGCGGGCCTAGATTCCAACAAATGGCTAGAAGCCATGCAATGCGAGATAGGATCCATGTATGAAAACAAAGTATGGACTTTGACAGACTTTCCCGATGATCGATGAGCGATAGAAAACAAATGGATCTTTAAGAAGAAGACGGACGCGGATGGTAATGGTACCATCTATAAGGCTCGACTTGTCGCTAAGGGTTATCGACAAGTTCAAGGGGTTGACTACGATGAGACTTTCTCTCCTGTAGCAAAGCTGAAGTCCGTCCGAATCATGTTAGCAATTGCCGCATACTATGATTATGAGATATGGCAAATGGACGTCAAAACGGCATTCCTTAACGGCTATCTTAAGGAAGAATTGTATATGATGCAGCCGGAAGGTTTTGTCGATCCTAAGAAAGCTAACAAGGTATGAAAGCTCCAGCGATCCATTTATGGGCTGGTACAAGCATCTCGGAGTTGGAACATTCGCTTTGATGAAATGATCAAAGCGTTTGGGTTTATGCAGACTTATGGAGAAGCCTGCGTTTACAAGAAAGTGAGTGGGAGCTCTGTAGCATTTCTCATATTATATGTGGATGACATACTTTTGATGGGAAATGATATAGAACTTTTGGACAGCATAAAGGCCTACTTGAACAAGTGTTTTTCAATGAAGGACCTTAGAGAAGCTGATTATATATTAGGCATCAAGATCTATAGAGATAGATCGAGACGCCTCATAGGTCTTTCACAAAGCACATACCTTTACAAGATATTGAAGAAGTTCAATATGGATCAGTGTAAGAAGGGGTTCTTGCCTGTGTTGCAAGGTGTGAAATTGAGCTCAGCTCAAAGCCTGACCATGACAGAAGATAGAGAAAAGATGAGTGTCATCCCCTATGCCTCAGCCATAGGGTCTATTATGTATGCCATGCTGTGTACCAGACCTGATGTAAACCTTGCCGTAAGTTTGGTAGGAAGGTTCGAAAGTAATCCCGGCATGGAACATTAGACAATGGTCAAGAATATCCTGAAGTACCTGAAGAGGACTACGGATATGTTTCTCGTTTATGGAGGTGACGAAGAGCTCGTCGTAAAGGGTTACGTCGATGCTAGCTTCGACACAGATCTGGATGACTCCAAGTCACAAACCGGATACGTGTATATTTTGAATGGAGGGGCAGTAAGCTGGTGCAGTTGCAAGCAAAGCGTCGTGGCGGGATCTACATGTGAAGCGGAGTACATGGCAGCCTCGGAGGCAGCACATGAAGCAATCTGGATGAAGGAGTTCATTACCGACCTAGGAGTTATTCCCAATGCGTCGGGCCCGATGACTCTCTTCTGTGACAACACTGGAGCTATTGCCCTTTGATGACACGCACGTATACGAGATAGTTGTAGCCTCTTTCGATAAGTAAGAGTGTCGAACCCAACGAGGAGCTAAAGGTAGAACAAATACTCTCTCAAGTCCTATCGGCCACTAATACGACTCTACGCACGCTTGACGTTCGCTTTACCTAGAACAAGTACGAAACTAGAAGTACTTTGAAGGTGTTGTTGGAAAGGTTTGCAAGATAATAAAGAGCATGTAAACATAAACTAGGGGCTGTTTAAATAAAGAGCAATAAAGTAAATATAGTGAGTGTGGAAAAGTGGTGGTAGGAGTTGTGAAATTGCCCCTAAGCAATTGACTACGTTACTAGACCGGTAATCACTATTGCAATTCTATTTGAGGGAGAGGCATAAGCTAATATATCGTCCCTCACCTGGAATTCTATGCACTTATGATTTAAGCTCTAGCAAGCATCCGCAAATACTAAAGATTCATTAAGGTAAAACCCAACCATAGCATTAAAGTATCAAGTCCCCTTCTATCCCATACGCAAACAACCTACTTACTCGGGTCTGTGCTTCTGTCACTCGCGCCACCCACCATAAGCAAATCATAAACATATTGCAAACCCTATAGCGGGAATCCCTCATGCTTGCGCGACACGGAGGACAGAATAGGACAGCACCAATAATAAAACATGCAACTCAAACCAATCATAGCAATTCATCAATCACCGATAGGACAACAAAAATCTACTCAGACATCATAGGATGGCAACACATCATTGGATAATAATATGAAGCATAAAGCACCATTTTTAAGTAGAGATTACAGCGGGTAAGAGAGAGGTTACACCGCTGCGTAGAGGGAGGAAGAGTTGGTGATGAAGGCGGTGAAGTTGTTGGTGAAGATCGCGGTGATGATGATGGCCCCCGGCAGCGCTCCGGCGCCACCGGAATCAAGGGGGAGAGAGGCCCCCTTCTTCTTCTTCTTCTTCCTTGACCTCCTCCCTAGATGGGAGAAGGGTTTCCCCTCTGGTCCTTGGCTCCCATGGCTTGGGAGGGGCGAGAGCCCCTCCGAGATTGGATCTATCTCTCTGTTTCTGCGTTCTCTGATTCTACCCCTTCACAGTTTCCTTTATATTCTACCCCTTCACCGTTTCCGATTGGGGTGAATCTTTCGCCCAGATCTTTCTTATAAAATTAGCTTTCTTGCGCCAAAAGAAGAGCGTCAACCGCCTTACGGGTGGCCCACGAGAGCCCAGGGCGCCCCCCTGTATCGTGGCCACCCCGGACACCGTTTCGCGTTGATTTTACTTCCCAAAAATCATAAATATTCCAAAAAAAATCTCCGTCCATTTTTATCCCGTTTGGACTCCGTTTGATATTGGGTTTCTGCGAAACAAAAAACATGCAACAGACAGGAACTGGCACTGGGCACTGGATCAATATGTTAGTGCCAAAAATAGTATAAAAAGTTGCCAAAAGTATATGAAAGTTAAAGAATATTGGTATGGAACAATCAAAAATTATAGATACGACGGAGACGTATCAGCATCCCCAAGCTTAATTCCTGTTCGTCCTCGAGTAGGTAAATGATAAAAAAGATAATTTTTGATGTGGAATGCTACCTAGCATAATCTTGATCATATGTCTAATCATGGCATGAATATTAAGACACGAGTGATTCAAAGCAATAGTCTATCATTTGACATAAAAAACAATAATACTTCGAGCGTACCAATAAACCAATCATGTCTTTTCAAAATAACAAGGCAAAAGCAAGCTTATCCCTACAAAATCATATAGTTTGGCCATGCTTCATTTTCGTCACACAAAACGCCCCCATCATGCACAACCCCGATGACAAGACAAGCAATTGGTTCATACTTTTTAACGCGCTTCAACTTTTTCAACCCTCACGCAATACATGAGCGCAAGCCATGGATATAGCACTATAGGTGGAATAGAATATAATGATGGAGGTTATGTGGAGAAGACAAAAAAGGGAGAAAGTCTCACATCGACGCGGCTAATCAACGGGCTATGGAGATGCCCATCAATTGATGTCAATGTGAGGAGTACGGATTGCCATGCAACAGATGCACTAAGAGCTATAAGTGTATGAAAGCTCAAACTAAAACTAAGTGGGTGTGCATCCAACTTGCTTGCTTATGAAGACCTAGGGCATTTGAGGAAGCCCATCGTTGGAATATACAAGCCAAGTTCTATAATGAAAATTCTCACTAGTATATGAAAGTGACAACATAGGAGACAATCTATATGAAGAACATGGTACTGTTTTGAAGCACAAGCGTGGAAAAAGGATAGTAACATTGCCCCTTTTCTTTTCTTTTTTTTTAATTTTTTTTTCTTTTTTTTCTTTTTCGGTGGGCTTCTTTGGCCCCCTTTTTTATTTAGGCTTCTTTGGCCTTTCCCTTTTTTTATTTCTTTTCCTTTTTTCATTTTTTTTCATGGGGCAATGCTCTATAATGATGATCATCACACTTTTATTTACTTACAACCCAATATTACAACTCGATAGTAGAACAAAGATATGACTCTATATGAATGCTTCCAGCGGTGTACCGGGATGTGCAATGATCTAGCGTAGCAATGACATCAAAAAATGGACAAGCCATGAAAACATCATGCTAGATATCTTACGATCATGCAAAGCAATATGACAATAAATGCTCAAGTCATGTATATGATGATGATGGAAGTTGCATGGCAATATATCTCGGAATGACCATGGAAATGCCATAATAGGTAGGCATGGTGGCTGTTTTGAGGAAGATACAATGAGGCTTATGTGTGATAGAGCGTATCGTATCATGGGGTTTGGATGCACCGGCGAAGTTTGCGCCAACTCTCGAGGTGAGAAAGGGCAATGCACGGTACCGAAGAGGCTAGCAATGATGGAAAGGTAAAAGTGCGTATAATCCATGGACTCACATTAGTCATAAAGAACTCATATGTTGCAAAAGTTTATTAGCCCTCGAAGCAAAGTACTACTACGCATGCCCCTAGGGGGATAGATTGGTAGGAAAAGACCATCGCTCATCCCCGACTGCCACTCATAAGGAAGACAATCAAAGAAACACCCCATGCTTCAAATTTGTCACACAACGGTTACCATACGTGCATGCTACGGGACTTGCAAACCTCAACACAAGTGTCTCTACAATCAACAACCACCCACTAGCATGACTCTAATATCACCATCTTTATATCGCAAAACTATTGCAAGGAATCAAACATATCATATTCAACGATCTACAAGTTTATGTAGGATTTTATGACTAACCATGTGAATGACCAATTCCTGTCATCTCTCTAAATAGATATAAGTGAAGCAAGAGATTTTAATTATTTCTACAAAAGATATGCCCACGCTCTAACAAATATAATTGAAGCAAAAGAGCATTCTAAAAATGGCGGTTTTCTATGTGAAGAGAAACAGGCAATCCAGACTTCAAATGGTATAAGTGAAGCACATGAAGCATTCTATAAAGCCACACTCAAAAGATATAAGTGAAGTGCAATGAGCATTCTATAAATCAACCAAGGACTATCTCATACCAGCATGGTGCATAAAAGAAAAGTGAAAACTAAATGCAAAAGACGATCCAAGATTTGCACATATCGCATGAACGAAATGAATCCGAAAACATACCGATACTTGTTGAAGAAAGAGGGGATGCCTTCCGGGGCATCCCCAAGCTTAGACGCTTGAGTCTCATTTAATATTTACTTGGGATGCCTTGAGCATCCCCAAGCTTGACCTCTTTCCTCTCTTCCTTTTCCTCATATCGAGACCTCCTCGATCAAACACTTCATCCACACAAAACATCAACAGAAAACTCGGTAAGATCCGTTAGTTTAATAAAGCAAATCACTACTCTAGGTACTGTTGTAAACCAATTCATATTTTGTTTTTTAATTGTTTCTACTGTAATATAACTTTTTCATGGCTTAATCCACTGATAGAAATTGATAGTTTCATCAAAACAAGCAAACTATGCATCAAAAACAGAATCTGTCAAAAACAAAACAGTCTGTAGCAATCTGAACATCCGCCATACTTCTGTTACCCCAAAAATTCTACCAAAATTAGGAAAAATAAAAACGTTGTACAGAAAGACAGTTCAAAAGGAATCATAATCGTTTGACTTTCCAGTTAAAAATGTAAAATCGCGCACTACAGCCAAAGTTTCTGTCCTGCACCATACAAACCAACAAGCATTGTAAACATCCTAAAGGCAAACCTTGGCACATTATTTTTATAATACAATGGAATTATACAAGGGGATAATTATTTTTGATGAAAAGTTTCTGTAATCAAGATTCACAAAGTTTCCGTGAGCATGAACAAAGTTCAAGGAGCTCTCCCACTTCAACAATGCTTGTCTCTCTCACTTTCACTTTCCTTTTTGAAAAGTTTTAGGTTCCCCTCTTTATTTTTTTGTTTTTAAACTATATGAAAGCACTCAACAGAAATAAATGACTCTCTAAAACTTCCAGGTTGTCTCCCTGGCAGCGCTTTCTTTAAAGCCATTAAGCTAGGCATTTAGTGCTCAAGTAATGAATCCACCCAGATCCCAAGGTATATCAAAGCCAATTTTAATTAACAATGATTTGTAATCTAGTAGTGAGCACAAATAACATATATCATGCAACAACGAAGTCTAACTCTCTTCCTATGCATCGGTATGTCATAAGAGAACAATTCATGCACACATAGTAAAGGCCAATGCATAGTATAAGCAGTTTCTTGCAATTTCAAAGTATGGGAAACATAGAGAGGTGGAGAAATAGTTACTCTCTCATAATAATTGCAAGTAGGAGCAGCAAGCACATGCATATTACATTCATCAAAATCATCATGTGCAATGGTAAAAGACAATCCATCAATATAATCCTTACTAAGCGCAAACTTCTCCGATATAGTGTAGTCTGGAGAATTCAAAAAGATAATAGGACTATCATGCGTGGGTGCAATAGCAACAATTTCATGTTCAACATAAGAAACTATAGCAAGTTCATCTCCATAAGCATAATTCATGTTGGCATCTTGGCCACAAGCATAGCAAGCATCATCAAAAAGGGATATTTCAAACAAATTCAAGGGATCATAGCAATCATCCTTCGGTAAGCACGAAGGGGAATTAAATAATGTATGAGTTGGAGGGTTACTCTCATTACAAGGTGGGCACGGGTAGCTAATCCGCTCTTCCTCCTTTTGTTCTTCGCTCTCCTCATCATCTTTTTCATCCAATGAGCTCACTGTTTCATCAATTTCTTTTTCCATAGCTTCCTGCAAAATATTAGTCTCTTCTTAGACAGCGTTGACTTTCTTCATAAAAGCATTAATATAGTAATTGTATTCATAATTTTCATAGCAATATCCAAGTATAGCAAGATTTTTCGGCCTATAACCATCATCATCAAAATCTTCATACTTTTCAAACAAAGCTTCAATATCATAGGCAGCCTTAAAAGCAACAAATTCTTCTATTTGTTCCACATCATAGTAATCATATATACCATTAGCATAAGAAGCTAAGGTTTCATTATCGTTAAATTTGCATGAAAAGGGGAGGTGTGGAGCCTCCATCCTAGAGCAACAAGTAATATCATATCTCATGCATAGATTCCAGGCATACCAACGCAACATAATAAATTGATCCCATAATAGTTTCCCTTTTTGTGTCGAGCGATAATCCCTAAAGTATTCACGTTGATCCAACGTGTCTCCCATTATAAAGTTAAATGGGGTTTTCTCAGGATTATCAAAGTAGTACATAATATCTCTCACATAATGAGAATCGGGGGTTTTAGGAGTTACCCCATCTTCATGAGTAGCAAGTACAGCTAATTTTTTTGGTATTTTGCATTCCATATCCATAACTAAAGATAGAGAACAACTTAGAACAGCAAATAAAAATTACTTAGTGATAAAGCAAACAAGCACACACGAGAATATTCACCCCACGCTATGACTCCCTGGCAACGGCGCCAGAAAAAGGTCTTGATGACCCGCAAGTATACGGGATAGTTGTAGCCTCTTTCGATAAGTAAGAGTGTCGAACCCAACGAGGAGCTAAAGGTAGAAAAAATACTCTCTCAAGTCCTATCGTCCACTGATACGACTCTACGCACGCTTGACGTTCGCTTTACCTAGAACAAGTAAGAAACTAGAAGTACTTTGAAGGTGTTGTTGGAAAGGTTTGCAAGATAATAAAGAGCACGTAAACATAAACTAGGGGCTGTTTAAATAAAGAGCAATAAAGTAAATATAGCAAGTGTGGAAAAGTGGTGGTAGGAGTTGTGAAATTGCCCCTAAGCAATTGACTACGTTACTAGACCGGTAATCAATATTGCAATTCTATTTGAGGGAGAGGCATAAGCTAACATATCATCCCTTACTTGGAATTCTATGCACTTATGATTGGAGCTCTAGCAAGCATCCGCAAATACTAGAGATTCATTAAGGTAAAACCCAACATAGCATTAAAGTATCAAGTCCCCTTCTATCCCATACGCAAACAACCTACTTACTCAGGTCTGTGCTTCTGTCACTCGCGCCACCCACCATAAGCAAATCATAAACATATTGCAAACCCTACAGCGGGAATCCCTCACGCTTGTGCGACATGGAGGGCACAATAGGACAACACCAATAATAAAACATGCAACTCAAACCAATCATAGCAATTCATCAATCACCGATATGACAACAAAAATCTACTCAGACATCATAGGATGGCAACACATCATTGGATAATAATATGAAGCATAAAGCACCATGTTTAAGTAGAGATTACAACGGGTAAGAGAGAGGTTACACCGCTGCATAGAGGGAGGAAGAGTTGGTGATGAAGGCAGTGAAGTTGTTGGTGAAGATCGCGGTGATGATGCTGGCCCCCAGTAGCGCTCCGGCGCCACCGGAAGCAAGGGGGTGAGAGCCCCCGCTTCTTCTTCTTCCTTGACCTCCTCCCTAGATGGGAGAAGGGTTTCCCCTCTGTTCCTTGGCTCCCATGGCTTGGGAGGGGCGAGAGCCCCTCCGAGATTGGATCTATCTCTCTGTTTCTGCGTTCTCTGATTCTACCCCTTCACCGTTTCCTTTATATCTGGAGATCCGTAACTCCGATTGGGGTGAATATTTCGCCCAGATCTTTCTCATAAAATTAGCTTTCTTGCACCAAAAGAAGAGAGTCAACCGCCTTACGGGTGGCCCATGAGAGCCCAGGCCGCGCCCAGGGGGGAGGGCGCGCCCCCTGTCTCGTGGCCACCTCGGACACCGTTTCGCGTTGATTTTACTTCCCAAAAATCATAAATATTCCAAAAAAAATCTCCGTCTGTTTTTATCCCGTTTGGACTCCGTTTGATATTGGGTTTCTGTGAAACAAAAAACATGCAATAGACAGGAACTGGCACTGGGCACTGGATCAATATGTTAGTCCCAAAAATAGTATAAAAAGTTGCCAAAGTATATGAAAGTTAAAGAATATTGGCATGGAACAATCAAAAATTATAGATACGACGGAGACGTATCACCCTTACCAAGGAGCCCAGGTTTCACAAGAAGACCAGACACATCAAGCGTCGCTTCAACTCCATTCGTGAAAATGTTCAAGATGGAGACATAGATATTTGTAAAGTGCATACGGATCTAAATGTCACAGATCCGTTAACTAAACCTCTTCCACGAGCAAAACATGATCAACACCAGAACTCTATGGGTGTTCGATTCATCACAACGTAACTAGATTATTGACTCTAGTGCAAGTGGGAGACTATTGGAAATATGCCCTAGAGGCAATAATAAAATGGTTATTATTATATTTCCTTGTTCATGATAGTTGTTTATTGTTCATGCTATAATTGTATTGATCGGAAACCGTAATACTGAAGGAAATATGCCCTAGAGGCAATAATAAAGTTATTATTTATTTCCTTATTTCATGATAAATGTTTATTATTCATGCTAGAATTGTATTAACCGGAAACATAATACATGTGTGAATACATAGACAAACTGAGTGTCACTAGAATGCCTCTACTTGACTAGCTCATTAATCAAAGATGGTTATGTTTCCTAGCCATGGACAAAAGTTGTCATTTGATTAACAAGATCACATCATTAGGAGAATGATGTGATTGACTTGACCCATTCCGTTACCATAGCACCCGATCGTTTAGTATATTGCTATTGCTTTCTTCATGACTTATACATGTTCCTATGACTATGAGATTATGCAACTCCCGTTTACCGGATGAACACTTTGTGTGCTACCAAACGTCACAACATAACTGGGTGATTATAAAGGTGATCTACAGGTGTCTCCAAAGGTACTTGTTGGGTTGGCTCATTTCGAGATTAGGATTTGTCACTCCGATTGTCGGAGAGGTATCTCTGGGCCCTCTCAGTAATGCACATCACTTAAGCCTTGCAAGCATTGCAACTAATGAGTTAGTTGTGAGATGATGTATTACGGAACGAGTAAAGAGACTTGCCGGTAACGAGATTGAACTAGGTATTGAGATACCGACGATCGAATCTCGGGCAAGTAACATACTGATGACAAAGGGAACAACGTATGTTGTTATGCGGTCTGACCGATAGAGATCTTCGTAGAATATGTGGGAGCCAATATGAGCATCCAGGTTCCACTATTGTTAATTGACCGGAGATGTGTCTCGGTCATGTCTATATTGTTCTCGCACCCATAGGGTCCGCACGCTTAAGGTTACGATGACAGTTTCATTATGAGTTTATATGTTTTGATGTACCTAAGGTTGTTCGGAGTCCCGGATGTGATCACAGACATGACGAGGAGTCTTGAAATGGTCGAGACATAAAGATTAATATATTGGACGACTATATTCGGACACCAGAAGTGTTCCGGGTGATTTCGGAGAAAACCGGAGTGCCGGAGGGGTTACCGGAACCCCCCGGGGAAGTATTGGGCCTTAGTGGGCCTGAGGGGAGAGAGATGGCAGCAGCCTAGGAGGTGGCACGTCCCCTCCCATGGGGAGTCCGAATTGGACTAGGGGAGGGGGGCGCGGCCCCTCTTTCCCTCTCCCTCTCCCTCTCTTTCCTTCCCCCTTCCCCTTCCTAGTTGGACTAGGAAAGTGGAGTCCTACTCCTACTAGGAGGAGGACTCCCCCCTCCTTGGCGTGCCCCAAGGGCCGGCCGGCCTCCCCCCTTGCTGCTTTATATACGGGGGAAGGGGGGTGAGGGAGTCCTGGACTAGGGGGTGTCCGGATAGCCGGACTATCATCATCGGCCGGACTATCATCGGCCGGACTATCATCGTCAGCCGGACTCCAAGACTATGAAGATACAAGATTGAAGACTTCGTCCCGTGTCCGGATGGGACTTTCCTTGGTGTGGAAGGCAAGCTTGGCGATACGGATATGTAGATCTCCTACCATTGTAACCGACTCTATGTAACCCTAGCCCTCTCCGGTGTCTATATAAACCAGATGGCTTTAGTCCGTAGGACACAACAACAACCATTACAACAATCATACCATAGGCTAGCTTCTAGGGTTTAGCCTCCTTGATCTCGTGGTAGATCTACTCTTGTAATACCCACATTATCAATATCAATCAAGCAGGACGTAGGGTTTTACCTCCATCAAGAGGGCCCGAACCTGGGTAAAACATCATGTCCCTTGTCTCCTGTTACCATCTGCCTAGACGCACAGTTCGGGACCCCCTACCCGAGATCCGCCGGTTTTGACACCGACATTGGTGCTTTCATTGAGAGTTCCTATGTGTCGTCACCGATAGGCTCGATGGCCTCTTCAATCAACAACGACGCAGTCCTGGGCGAGACCTTTCCCCCCGGATAGATTTTCGTATGCAGCAGCTTCGCACTGCAGGCCAATTCGCTTGGCCATCTGGAGCAGATTGAAAGCTATGCCCCTGGCCGTCAGGTCAGGTTTGGAAGCCTAAACTTCACGGCCGATATCCGTGGAGACCTGATCTTCGATGGATCCGAGCCACAGCCGAGCGTGCCGCACTGTCACGACGGGCACGACCTAACTCTGCCGCCGGACAGTACCTTGGAGGCCGCACACGAATCCGCTCCGACCTATAGTCCGGAGCCGATCGCACAGACCGAGGACGGGTGGCTGGACACCGCCTCGGGAGCTGCAACTTCCACGGTGATGGAGCCGAACACTGACCTCGTCCCTTATAAAGCTCGTGACTCCGAGGTGCCGGACTCCCTGCCGGACTCCGAACCTCCTGCGCCCCTGCCAATCGAATCTGATTGGGCGCCGATCATGGAGTTCATCGCTGTGGACATCTTTCAGCATTTACCCTTTGGCGACATCTTAAAATCGCTAAAGCATCTCTCGCTATCCGGAGAGCCCTGGCTGGACTATGGCCAGGACGGTTGGGAGGCGGACGACGAAGAAATTCAAAGCCCACCCACCGCCCACTTTGTAGCAACTGTCGACGATCTGACCGACACGCTAAAATACGACTCCGAAGACATCGACGGTATGGACGACGATGCCGGAGACGATCAAGAAGCAGCGTTCACTGAGAACTGAAAGGCCACCCCGTCACATGACATATATATGGTGGACACCCCAAAAGGAAGCAATAACGAGGAACAACGGGGCGTGGCAAAGGATAATCCCGCCGATAAACAACCAAAACGGCGACGCAGACGCCGCCCTAAGTCCCGCCTTGACAAAAACAACATTCCTAATGACCCAGCAATAGAGCAGGGCAAACCAGTGGACAACGATCATGCAACCAAGCAACCGTCCGAACAGGACGAATCGGATAATCAAGACATGCCCGGCGAAACCAACAGTCCAGACAACCTCACGCCAGACACACCATCGGTGCATAAGAACCTCCACAAAAAACTCGTCGCCACTGCAAGAAGTCTGAAGAAGGAAAAGAGGAAGCTCAAAACAGCGGAAGACATACTCAGAAAGAGGTGGAGCAAAGTACTCAAGACCGCAGACAAATATGGCAATGGGCACCAAACAAAGAGCTATCCGAAGCGCAAGCTGCTGCCAGAATTTGACGAGGAAGCCATAGAGCCCTCACAGTCAAAAAACAAAGAGGCCGCCTGGCCGGGTAGACGGCCAGATGACAGGCCAAAAAGGACAAGCGGCACCGCACATAATCCGATTTACGATCCTGGGAAAACAGACGGCCCAGCCAGGTCCATTTACGGGCCAAAAAAGAGGGCCCCAGGAAGCAACACAACACGGCAAGTGTTCGAAGACAGCGGCACACCCAAATACAGGGGCGCCGCACACCCACTATGTTTCACCGATGAGGTGCTGGATTATGAATTTCCAGCAGGGTTCAAACCCATAAACATAGAGGCATACGACGGAACAACAGACCCCGGAGTCTGGATAGAAGATTACATACTACACATACACATGGCTAGATGAGATGATCTCCACGCCATAAAATACCTATCCCTCAAGCTCAAAGGGCCAGCTCGGCATTGGCTCAAAAGCCTCCCAGAAAACACTGTTGGAAGTTGGGAAGAGCTTGAGGACGCGTTTAGAGCAAATTTTCAAGGGACTTATGTCCGCCCTCCGGATGCAGACGATCTAAGTCATATAACTCAATAGCCCGGAGAGTCAGCGCGCAAATTCTGGAACAGGTTCCTTACCAAAAAGAACCAAATAGTCGACTGTCCGGACGCGGAAGCCTTAGCAGCTTTTAAACACAACGTCCGAGACGAATGGCTCGCCAGACACCTCGGCCAAGAGAAGCCAAGAACAATGGCCGCGCTAACAAGCCTCATGACCCGCTTTTGCGCAGGGGAAGACAACTGGCTAGCAAGATGCAGCACCAGCGACCCGAGTACATCCGAGATCAGAGATGGAAACGGAAAAACACGGCGCAGAAAAGATCAGCGCCGGAATAAAGAAAAAAGCCCAAAGAGCACGACGGTCAACACCGGATTCAAAAGCTCGCGGCCAAACAATAAAACACTGTCTCTTAAGGACAACAGTGATGATCTATCCAACTTAAACAAAATTTTGGATCGGATATGTCAAATCCACAGTACCTCCAGAAGGCTTGCAAACCATACCAACCAAGATGGTTGGGTTTTTAAACAGTCCGGCAGACTCAACGCCGAACACAAGGGGCTTGATGCGCCAAGCAAGGACGATGCCGAACCCCACCAGCAGAGCACCGGAAGACAAAAGACTTTCCCACAAGAAGTCAAAACAGTAAACTCACTTCATGTGATAGTACGGAAACACAATGCGGCACCCGCTAAGATAGGTGTCGCACGGTCCACCCCAGCGGAACATCGAGATTGGATGTCAAAACCAATCACTTTTGACCACCTGGATTATTCCAGAATTATCCGGAACGCAGGATGGACTGCTCTGATATTGGATCCTATAATAGACGGACTGCAATTTACACAAGTCCTGATGGACGGCGGCAGTGACTTAAACCTGCTATATCCGGACACAATCCGCAGGTTGGGGATAAACCTTACTACAATTCGACATAGCCGCACTTCCTTCAAAGGAGTGGCGCCAGGCCCTTACGCCAGGTGCACAGGTTCCTTATTACTAGAAGTTGTGTTCGGGTCACCTGACAACTTCCGATGCGAAAAGCTAACCTTTCATGTCGCCCCATTTAAAAGTAGCTATCAAGCACTATTGGGACGTGAAGCTTTCGTCCGCTTTAACGCAATACCAGACTACGCGTCTCTTACACTTAAAATGCCCGGTCCACGTGGCATCATTTCATTAAAAGGTCGTCTAAGACCCCGGACACGGCTGGACGAGTCCGGAATAAATAAGCTAGGGGCTACCTAGCCGCACACCCCTTCACAAGGGGTTGTGCATATAAGCTATAATGAGCTAGCATAGGCTCAGCTTTATTAATTTATATTTTAATTTTTTATGCACTTTTTCGCACGATTTCTTTTCAAACTAAGTTCCTCTCTTTTTACAGATGAACAACGTGCACACCCGTCCAGGATACGGCACAACGGAGACACAGGCATAGACGTGCAGTAGGGACCCATTTCAAGGATTCTTTTCAGACTAAGACCCTGCGTAAACCTTTCTTACTGTCTCTTGTTGCTATAATCCCCTGGTTTCTCATTATAACCAGAGTGGAGACTGGCGTTTTGGCATCGGCCGCGTCAGAGGAACTTGCCCGTACCTGGACACAAGGGGCTTAGGGCATTGTTCTGCCTGTTATTATAAAGACCGAACACCTTCGGGAGTGTTCGGCGTCTCGAGTTAGGCCTTATATGCATCAACTCCGAATCATGTCTTTGGTCAAATGTTGGGTTTGCACGGCTCCTGTGTTTTGCTGCCTTACGTTCCGTATCATCGGCTAACGCGGCACCAGGAGAACTACTGCGATTGTGCCCCAGTTCGGCTGGGCGAGCACCTCAGTAGAGAAAGCCGAAAACTGACTGTCATGATACAACGAGAGACTGGTCAACCACTCGATCGACCAATGGAATGTTTAGAATTCCTCCGCTTTGACGAAGGGCCGTTTCCCGGTCAGGCACATACGCGCCCCAAATTCAGAGAGCGTGGTGCCCCCAGGGGCTATATCGTAGCCCCACCCTCGAACTCCCATGGCTTAGTGAAAGTGATAAAGCATTATAGTCCGGTTGCCTCGTTTGCTATGCTACCACCTCCTTTACAGGACCGAGACATCGGATTAAGTGTGAAAATGCGCTATTTTTGCGAACACCCCCGCACCTTGTGCGTGGGGGCTGAAGCCGACGACTGCCATCTTTCAGGTTATACACACGTATACATGAACGGCCGCACAGGAGATATTCCACTACTTGAACGCACAAGTATAAAAGGCGATTACATCATAAACATTGTTTTACAACATAAAACGTTCATTTGAATGTAACATTTTTTGAGCACTGTGACTCTATTACACGAGCACCACGCAGAACTTCGCCAAAATAGTGTTCGGCGGGTAACCGGCTATCGTCCGAACCCGGGGTCGCAACAGCGGTGGCATCCATCTCTGTCCAATGTGTCTTCACACGGGCGAGTGCCATCCGCGCACCCTCTATGCAGGCCGACCGCTTCATCGCCTTGATATGCGGCACCGCCCCAAGAAATTGCTGCAATAAGCCAAAGTAGCTCTTCGGCTTGGGCCTATCCGGCCAGACATGGGTCACGATATCTGTCATGGCAAGCCCGGACAACCTATTCAGCTCAGCCCACTCGGCCAACCGGTCGGTCAGCGGAAGTGAACGCTCCGGACTATGGAATTGAGACCAAAACAACTCTTCCGTCTTGTGATCCTTCTGGCTTCGAAAATGCACAACGGCATCCGCCGCACTCGCTGCTAAGTCCATATAAGGGTCCTCCGGACCCCACAGCTGGCCCAGCTGAGCATACTTTGGATCCGTAAACCTTCGGCGCAACAGAAAAGGCTTGCCAGCTACAATGTCTCCGGCCTAGCGCAGCTCTTCCTTTATAGCCCGCATTGCAGAACGGGCATCCTTGGCTTCGGCGGTGGCCTTCCCCAGGTCTTCTTGCCCCGCTAGGCGCTCCTTTTCAAGAGCCTCATTGCTGTCGGTAGCATCTTTTAACTTCACGGCCATTTCGGCCATCTCTTCCCTGCTTCGGCAGTGTGCAACCCTTTCGGCTTCTAACTCCTCGGCCGCCCTCGAGGCCGCCGCATTACTCCTTCTGGCTTGCTCCTTGGCTTGAGCAAGTTCGGCCCGAAGGCTCTCCACAGCAGCGGCACTACCTACATTTCACACACATGTTGTAAGGAGCAGGCTTCGACTCCCTTACCAAGTGACCGCAAAGAAACACTTACCTTGCGACTCATCAAGTCGCCTGTTGACTAGCGCGATGTCCGCATCCGCAACGTCGAGTTGCCGCTTTAGTTCAGCAACTCCATCAGTCCGGATGGCCCCCGGACGATCCGCCACCTACATAGGCACGGCGAAAATTGAAACCTGCGATTTTGATCCTCGGCACGCTGTCGCTTTTGACAACCTACCGAGTCTCAGGGGCTACTATCTATATAGGGCGCACTCTATATGCAAAACTGTCAACAGGTATGTCATTTTTACGTACCTCAAACCCCGCCAGAAAACTCCTGACGGCATTATGCAATCCGCCTTCGGCGGACGAAATCCTTCCAATCACCATACTCATCAATGCATGGTGATCTTCTGAGATAGACGCCTTCTCAAGCAGATCCTTCAGCCGTACACTAGTTGGTGCCGAACTATCCGGCTTTGCCAAACCCGGGGGCTCCCTCCGTAATGACACTTCAGGCTCGTCCGCCCTATCCGACGGCGCCCCGGACGGAGGCGTCTCGCTCTCCACCATCTCCGGACGAAGGTCCCCCGAAGACGAGCTCATTTGCGAAGGACGGAGATCCGAACTACAAGGTAAAAACTTGAGTTATCCTCAGAAGCACAAATAGGGGTGTCCCTTATTATAAAACTCCCTTCTTTCTACTTACGACTCGTTGGAGGGCTGATTCTTTAGGGGAGACTGTGCGGCTGGGGCCTCCCCGGACGCAGGACCCTCTGGCGAAGATTTCTTCCCCCGCTTAGGGGCTTTGGCCCCCGGGTCCTCGGAGGCATTCCTCTTCTCCCCTTGGAGGGAGGGATCCTCGATCCCCCTTCTTTCAAGAGCCTCCTTAGGCGAGGCGGTAGCTCTTCTACTTTCCCCTTCGCCTTCCTCTGAAGGCGCAACCTCCAGCATCCTGACCAGCACGGAATCCGGCGCGGTCTCTGGGAGGGGGGCCGGACACCATAGCAGTTTTGCTTGCGCTATCCACTCCTGTTTAGAAGGAAATTGGTCATAAGGCGAATCATCGAAAGGCAAACAAACGGTATGTCCGGACTCGGAGCTACTTACTTGAGTGTCCGGGCGATTGCAGCTTAGGCGAGAATCCTCGGTCAATTCCAGACATGCCTCTTGCGATCCGAAGAATAATTTGTACATCTCCATGTGTGTCATACCCATGAAGTGTTGAAGAATCCGTGGCCCCTCCGGATTAAACTCCCACAGCCGGAGAGGGCGGCGTTTGCAGGGCAGGAGACGCCTAATCAGCATGACCTGCATTACCACTACCATATCAATCTCCCTTGCTTGGAGATCTCGAATCCGGCCCTGCAGTAAGGGCACGTCCTTTGACGGCCCCCAGTTGAGCCCTTGGCTGACCCACGACATCAACCGTCGTGGAGGTCCCGAGCGGAATAAGGGCGGCGGCTTCTGTCTGCTGCCCCTCGGAGCGGTAATATAGAACCACTCCTGCTGCCACAGGCCGAGCTCCTCCTGGAAGGAGCCCGCGGGGCACGAGGCATCGGCCCTCCTACTTACAGCCGCCCCGCCGCACTCTGCTTGACGCCCCTCGATCATCGTCGGCTCCACATTGAAGGTCTTCAGCCACAGGCCGAAGTGGGGGGTGACGCGGAGGAAGGCTTCACAGATGATAATAAATGCGGAAATATGGAGGATGGACTCCGGAGCCAAGTCGTGGAATTCCAACCCATAGTAAAACATGAGCCCTCTCACAAAAGGATCCATCAGGAAGCCTAAACCCCGACGGAGGTGGGATACAAAAACGACGTACTCGCCGGGCTCGGGGGTAGGGATGGCCTGCCCTTCGGCGGGCAACCTATGCGAAATCTCGTAAGTCAGGTACTTGGCCTCCCGCAACTTTAGCACGTCCTCCTCCGTGACGGAGGAGGGCATCCACCGACCCTAGAGGTCGGAACCGGACATTGTTGAAGGTCCGAAGCGCTCGAATCTGGGGCTCTAGGTGTTGGAACTTGGAGCAAGGAGAAGATTCGATGGAGGATTGAAGAAAAGAAACGAGCCTTGGTCCCGTTATAAAGAGGGAGAATACCGAGAGCCGTCTCCATGACCGTTCGGAACTCGCCCTCGATAGAGGGGGCGTGGCGACGGGCGCGGTTGGGTTACCCATGTCCGTATTGATGAGAATCCCGGAATAAGGGGGAACACGATCTCTGCTTCGACAAGACGTGCCAAGGAAACCGCTTCGCTAAATGCGCTGAGGTGGTAAAGTAAAAAACGATTCAAGTAAGGGCTTGGTAGTGGTGTGACGTCATGCCACAAAAAACGTCAACAGATTGAACTTGTGTATATTATTCTCTCTACGGTGGAATGTGGAATTTATTTTGCAGAGCCGGACACTATCCTGGTGCTCACAATCTTCTATGAATTATTCGGAGGAGGAACCCGCCTTGCAATGCCGAACAATATGCACGCCGGACTCATCATCATTGAAGCCTGGTTCAGGGGCTACTGAGGGAGTCCTGGACTAGGTGGTGTCCGGATAGCCGGACTATCATCATCGGCCGGACTATCATCGTCCGGACTATCATCGTCAGCCGGACTCCAAGACTATGAAGATACAAGATTGAAGACTTCGTCCCGTGTCCGGATGGGAATTTCCTTGGCGTGGAAGGCAAGCTTGGCGATACGGATATGTAGATCTCCTACCATTGTAACCGACTCTATGTAACCCTAGCCCTCTCCGGTGTCTATATAAACCGGATGGCTTTAGTCCGTAGGACACAACAACAACCATTACAACAATCGTACCATAGGCTAGCTTCTAGGGTTTAGCCTCCTTGATCTCGTGGTAGATCTACTCTTGTAATACCCACATTATCAATATCAATCAAGCAGGACGTAGGGTTTTACCTCCATCAAGAGGGCCCGAAACTGGGTGAAACATCGTGTCCCTTGTCTCCTATTACCATCCGCCTAGACGCACAGTTCGGGACCCCCTACCCGAGATCCGCCGGTTTTGACACCGACAGGGGGCACCCCAGGATACACAAGTTGATCTTCGTGATCGTTCCTTAGCTGTGTGCGGTGCCCCCCTCCACCATATTCCACCTCGGTCATATCGTTGCAGTGCTTAGGCAAAGCCCTGCGTCGGTAGAAGATCATCATCATCACCACACCGTCGTGCTGACGGAACTCATCCCCGACAGGCTGCTGGATCGGAGTCCGGGGATCGTCATCGAGCTGAATGTGTGCTGAACTCGGAGGTGCCCTATGTTCGGTACTTGGATCGGTCGGAACGTGAAGACGTACGACTACATCAACCGCGTTGTCATAACGCTTCCGCTTTCGGTCTACGAGGGTACGTGGACAATACTCTCCCCTCTCGTTGCTATGCATCACCATGATCTTGCGTGTGCGTAGGATTTTTTTTGAAATTACTACGTTCCCAACAGTGGCATCCGAGCATGGTTTTATGCGTAGATGTCATATGCATGAGTAGAACACAAGTGAGTTGTGGGCGATATAAGTCATACTGCTTACCAGCATGTCATACTTTGGTTCAGCGGTATTGTGAGATGAAGCGGCCCGAACCGACATTACGCGTATGCTTATGCGAGACTGGTTTCACCGTTACGAGCACTCGTGCTTAAAGGTGACTGGCAGGTGTCTGCCTCTCTCACTTTAGTTGAACCGAGTGTGGCTACGCCCGGTCCTTGCGAAGGTTAAAACCGCACCAACTTGACAAACTATCATTGTGGTTTTGATGCGTAGGTAAGAATGGTTCTTGCTAAGCCCGTAGCAGCCATGTAAAACTTGCAACAACAAAGTAGAGGACGTCTAACTTGTTTTTGCAGGGCATGTTGTGATGTGATATGGTCAAGACGTGATGCTATATTTTATTGTATGAGATGATCATGTTTTGTAACCGAAGTTATCGGCAACTGGCAGGAGCCATATGGTTGTCACTTTATTGTATGAAATGCAAACGCCCTGTAATTGATTTACTTTATCACTAAGTGGTAGCGATAGTCGTAGAAGCAATAGACGGCGTAAACGACAACGATGCTACGATGGAGATCAAGGTGTCGCGCCGGTGACGATGGTGATCATGGAGGTGCTTCGGAGATGGAGATCACAAGCACAAGATGATGATGGCCATATCATATCACTTATATTGATTGCATGTGATGTTTATCTTTTATGCATCTTATCTTGCTTTGATTGCGGTAGCATTATAAGATGATCTCTCACTAAATTTCAAGATAAAAGTGTTCTCCCTGAGTATGCACCGTTGCCAAAGTTCGTCGTGCCTAGACACCACGTGATGATTGGGTGTGATAAGCTCTACGTCCATCTACAACGGGTGCAAGCCAGTTTTGCACACGCAGAATACTCAGGTTAAACTTGACGAGCCTAGCATATGCAGATATGGCCTCGGAACACTGAGATCGAAAGGCCGAGCGTGAATCATATAGTAGATATGATCAACATAGTGATGTTCACCATTGAAAACTACTCCATTTCACGTGATGATCAGTTATGATTTAGTTGATTTGGATCACGTGATCACTTAGAGGATTAGAGAGATGTCTTTCTAAGTGGGAGTTCTTAAGTAATATGATTAATTGAACTTTAATTTATCATGAACTTAGTCCTGGTAGTATTTTGCAAATTATGTTGTAGATCAATAGCTCACGTTGTTGCTTCCCTATGTTTTTATATGTGTTCCTAGAGAAAACTAAGTTGAAAGATGTTAGTAACAATGATGCGGACTTGGTCCATGATCTGAGGTTTATCCTCATTGCTGCACAGAAGAATTATGTCCTTGATGCACCGCTAGGTGATAGACCTATTACAGGAGCAGATGCAGACGTTATGAACGTTTGGCTAGCTCAATATGATGACTACTTGATATTTTTGTGCACCATGCTTTATGGCTTAGAATCGGGACTTCAAAGACGTTTTGAACGTCATGGACCGTATGAGATGTTCCAGGAGTTGAAGTTAATATTTCAAGTAAATACCCGAGTTGAGAGATATGAAGTCTCCAACAAGTTCTATAGCTAAAAGATGGAGGAGAATCGCTCAACTAGTGAGCATGTGCTCAGATTGTCTGGGTACTACAATCGCTTGAATCAAGTGGGAGTTAATCTTCCAGATAAGATAGTGATTGACATAATTCTCTAGTCACCACCACCAAGTTAGTAGAACTTCGTGATGAACTATAATACACAAGGGATGATGAAAACAATTCCCAAGCTCTTCCGATGCAAAAATCGGCGAAGGTAGAAATCAAAGAAAAACATCAAAGTGTTGATTGTGGACAAGATCACTAGTTTCAAGAAAAAGGGCAAAGGGAAGAAGGGGAACTTCAAGAAGAACAGCAAGCAAGTTGCTGCTCAAGTGAAGAAGCCCAAGTCTGGACCTAAGCCTAAGACTAAGTGATTCTACTGCAAAGGGACTGGTCATTGGAATTGGAACTACCCCAAGTATTTGGCGGATAAGAAGGATGGCAAAGTGAACATAGGTATATTTGATATACATGTTATTGATGTGTACTTTACTAGTGTTTATAGCAACCCCTTGGTATTTGATACTGGTTCAGTTGCTAAGAGTAGTAACTCGAAACGAGAGTTGCAGAATAAACAGAAACTAGTTGAGGGTGAGGTGACGATGTGTGTTGGAAGTAGTTCCAAGATTGATATGATCATCATCGCACACTCCCTATACTTTCGGGATTAGTGTTGAACCTAAATAAGTGTTATTTGGTGTTTGCATTAAGCATGAATGTGATTTGATCATGTTTATTGCAATACGGTTATTCATGTAAGTTAGAGAATAATTGTTGTTCTGTTTACATGAATAAAACCTTCTATGGTCATACACCCAATGAAAATGGTTTGTTGGATCTCGATCGTGTGATACACATATTCATAATATTGAAGCCAAAAGATGTAAAGTTAATAATGATAGTGCAACTTATTTGTGGCACTACCATTTAGGTCATATTGGTGTAAAGCGCATGAAGAAACTCCATGCTGATGGGCTTTTGGAATCACTTGATTATGAATCACTTGATGCTTGCGAACCATGCCTCATGGGCAAGATGACTAAGACTCCGTTCTCCGGAACAATGGAGCGAGCAACAAATTTCTTGGAAATAATACATACTGATGTATGGGATCCAATGAGTGTTGCTGCTCGTGGCAAGTATCGTTATTTTCTGACCTTCACAGATGATTTGAGCAGATATGGATATATCTACTTAATGAAACATAAGTCTGAAACATTTGAAAAGTTCAAAGAATTTCAGAGTGAAGTTGAAAATCATCGTAACAAGAAAATAAAGTTTCTACGATCTGATCGTGGAGGAGAATATTTAAGTTACGAGTTTGGTCTACATTTGAAACAAAGAAGAATAGTTTCGCAACTCACGCCACCCGGAACACCACAGCGTAATGGTGTGTCCGAACGTCGTAATCGTACTTTACTTGATATGGTGTGTTGTATGATGTCTCTTACTGATTTACCGCTATCGTTTTGGGGTTATGCTTTAGAGACGGCCGCATTCACGTTAAATAGGGCATCATCAAAATCCGTTGATATGATGCCTTACGAACTGTGGTTTGGCAAGAAACCAAAGTTGTCGTTTCTAAAAGTTTGGGGCTGCGATGCTTATGTGAAAAAGCTTCAACCTTATAAGCTCGAACCCAAATCGGAGAAATGTGTCTTCATAGGATACCCAAAGGAAACTGTTGGGTACACCTTCTATCACAGATCCGAAGGCAAGACATTCGTTGCTAAGAATGGATCCTTTCTAGAGAAGGAGTTTCTCTCAAAAGAAGTGAGTGGGAGGAAAGTAGAACTTGATGAGGTAACTGTACCTGCTCCCTTATTGGAAAGTAGCTCATCACAGAAATCTGTTCCTGTGACACCTACACCAATTAGTGAGGAAGTTAATGATGATGATCATGAAACTTCAGATCAAGTTGTTACTGAACCTCGTAGATCAACCAGAATAAGATCCGCACCAGAGTGGTACGGTAATCCTATTCTGGAAGTCATGTTACTAGACCATGATGAACCTACGAACTATGAAGAAGCGATGGTGAGCCCAGATTCCGCAAAATGGCTTGAGGCCATGAAATCTGAGATGGGATCCATGTATGAGAACAAAGTGTGGACTTTGGTTGACTTGCCCAATGATCGGCAAGCAATTGAAATTAAATGGATCTTCAAGAAGAAGACTGACGCTGACGGTAATATTACTGTCTACAAAGCTTGACTTATCGCAAGAGGTTTTCGACAAGTTCAAGGGATTGACTACGATGAGACTTTCTCACCCGTAGCGATGCTTAAGTCTGTCCGAATCATGTTAGCGATTGCCGCATTTTATGATTATGAGATATGGCAGATGGATGTCAAAACTGCATTCCTGAACGGGTTTCTGGAAGAAGAGTTGTATATGATGCAACTAGAAGGTTTTGTCGATCCAAAGGGAGCTAACAAAGTGTGCAACCTCCAGCGATCCATTTATGGACTGGTGCAAGCATCTCGTAGTTGGAATATACGCTTTGATAAGTTGATGAAAGCATATATTTTTAATACAGACTTGCGGTGAAGCCTGTATTTACAAGAAAGTGAGTGGGAGCACTACATCATTTCTGATAAGTATATGTGAATGACATATTGTTGATCGGAAATAATGTAGAATTATTCTACAAAGCATAAAGGAGTGTTTGAAAGGAGTTTTTCAAAGAAAGACCTCAGTGAAGCTGCTTACATATTGAGCATCAAGATCTATAAAGATAGATCAAGACGCCTGATAAGTTTTTCAATGAATACATACCTTGACAATATTTTGAAGTAGTTCAAAATGGAACAGTCAAAGAAAGAGTTCTTGCCTGTGTTAGAAGGTGTGAAATTGAGTAAGACTCAAAGACCGACCACGGCAGAAGATAGAAAGAGAATGAAAGTCATTCCCTATGCCTCAGCCATAGGTTCTATAAAGTATGCCATGCTGTGTACCAGATCTATTGCATACCCTACCACTAAGTATTGGCAAGGGAGTGCAATAGTGATCTACGAGTATATCAATGGACAACGGTCAAGAATATCCTTAGTAAGGACTAAGGAGATGTTTCTCGATTATGGAGGTGATAAAAGAGTTCGTCGTAAAGAGTTACATCGATGCAAGCTTTTACACCGATCCAGATGACTCTAAGTCTCAATCTGGATACATATTAAAAGTGGGAGCAATTAGCTAGAGTAGCTCCATGCAGAGCATTGTAGACATAGAATATTTGCAAAATACATACGGCTCTGAATGTGACAGACCAGTTGACTAAACTTCTCTCACGAGCAAACACATGATCATACCTTAGTACTCTTTGGGTGTTAATCAGATAGCGATATGAACTAGATTATTGACTCTAGTAAACCCTTTGGGTGTTGATCACATGACGATGTGAACTATGGGTGTTAATCACATGCAGATGTGAATATTAGTGTTAAATCACATGGTGATGTGAACTAGATTATTGACTCTAGTGCAAGTGGGAGACTGTAGGAAATATGTCCTAGAGGCAATAATAAAGTTATTATTTATTTCCTTATTTCATGATAAATGTTTATTTATCATGCTATAATTGTATTAACCGGAAACATAATACAGTGTGAATATAGAGACAAACTGAGTGTCACTAGAATGCCTCTACTTGACTAGCTCATTAATCAAAGATGGTTATGTTTCCTAGCCATGGACAAAGAGTTGTCATTTGATTAACGAGATCACATCATTGAGAGAATGATGCGATTAACTTGACCCATTCCGTTAGCATAGCACCCGATCGTTTAGTATATTGCTATTGCTTTCTTCATGACTTATACATGTTCCAATGACTATGAGATTATGCAACTCCCGTTTACCGTAGGAACGCTTTGTGTGCTACCAAACGTCACAACGTAACTGGGTGATTATAAAGGTGCTCTATAGGTGTCTCCAAAGGTACTTGTTGGGTTGGCGTATTTCGAGATTAGGATTTGTCACTCTGATTGTCGGAGAGGTATCTCTGGGCCCTCTCGGTAATGCACATCACTTAAACCTTGCAAGCATTGCAACTAATGAGTTAGTTGTGAGATGATGTATTATGGAACGAGTAAAGAGACTTTCCGGTAATGAGATTGAACTAGGTATTGAGATACCGACGATCGAATCTCGGGCAAGTAACATACCGATGACAAAGGGAACAACGTATGTTGTTATGCGGTCTGACCGATAAAGATCTTCCTAGAATATGTGGGAGCCAATATGAGCATCCAGGTTCTGCTATTGGTAATTGACCGGAGACGTGTCTCGGTCATGTCTACATTATTCTCGAACCCGTAGGGTCCGCACGCTTAAAGTTACGATGACAGTTTCATTATGAGTTTATATGTTTTGATGTACAGAAGGTTGTTCGGAGTCCCGGATGTGATCACAGACATGACGAGGATTCTCGAAATGGTCGAGACATAAAGATTAATATATTGGACGACTATATTCGGACACCGGAAGTGTTCCGGGTGATTTCAAAGAAAATTGGAGTGTCGGAGGGGTTACGGAACCCCCCGGGGAAGTATTGGGCCTTAGTGGACCTGAGGGGAGAGAGAGGGCGGCAGCCGAGGAGGTGGCGCGCCCCCTCCCATGGGGAGTCCGAATTGGACTAGGGGAGGGGGCGCGGCCCCTCTTTCCCTCTCCCTCTCTTTCCTTCCCCCTTCCCCTTCCTAGTTGGACTAGGAAACGGGAGTCCTATTCCTACTAGGAGAAGGACTCCCCCCTCCTTGGCGCGCCCCAAGGGCCGGCCGGCCTCCCCCTTGATCCTTTATATACGGGGGCAGGGGCACCCCAGGACACACAAGTTGATCTTCGTGATCGTTCCTTAGCCGTGTGCGGTGCCCCCCTCCACCATATTCCACCTCGGTCATATCGTTGTGGTGCTTAGGTGAAGCCCTGGTCGGTAGAACATCATCATCATCACCACGCCGTCGTGTTGACGGAACTCATCCCTGACACCCTGCTGGATCGGAGTCCGGGGATCGTCATCGAGCTGAGCGTGTGCTGAACTCGGAGGTGCCGTACGTTCGTTACTTGGATCGGTCGGAACGTGAAGACGTACGACTACATCAACCACGTTGTCATAACGCTTCCGCTTTCGGTGTACGAGGGTACGTGGGCAATACTCTCCCCTCCCGTTGCTATGCATCACCATGATCTTGCGTGTGCGTAGGATTTTTTTTTGAAATTACTACGTTCCCAACAAATACATGTGTGATTACATAGACCATAACATGTCCCTAGTGAGCCTCTAGTTGACTAGCTCGTTGATCAACAGATGGTCATGGTTTCCTGACCATGGACATTGGATGTCATTGATAACGGGATCACATCATTAGGAGAATGATGTGATGGACAAGACCCAATCCTAAGCACAACACAAGATCGTGTAGTTCGTTTGCTAAAGCTTTTCTAATGTCAAGTATCAGTTCCTTAAACCATGAGATTGTGTAACTCCCAGATACCGTAGGAGTGCTTTGGGTGTACCAAATGTCACAACGTAACTGGGTGACTATAAAGGTGCACTACAGGTATCTCCGAAAGTGTCTGTTGGGTTGGCACGAATCAAGACTGGGATTTGTCAGTCCGTATGACGGAGAGGTATCTCTGGGCCCACTCGGTAATGCATCATCATAATGAGCTCAATGTGACTAAGTGGTTAGTCACGGGATCATGCATTATGTAACGAGTAAAGTGACTTGCCAGTAACGAGATTGAACGAGGTATTGGGATACCGACGATCGAATCTCGGGCAAGTAACGTACCGATTGACAAAGGGAATTGTATACGGGATTGCTTGAATCCTTGACATCGTGGTTCATCCGATGAGATCATCGTGGAACATGTGGGAGCCAACATGGGTATCCAGATCCCGCTGTTGGTTATTGGCCGGAGAGCTGTCTCGGTCATGTCTGCATGATTCCCGAACCCGTAGGGTCTACACACTTAAGGTTCGGTGACGCTTGGGTTATTAGGAAGACTTGTAAGTGATTATCGAATGTTGTTAGGAGTCCCGGATGAGATCTCGGATGTCACGAGGAGTTCCGGAATGGTCCAGAGGTGAAGATTTATATATGGGAAGTTGTCATACGGTCACCGGAAAAGTTCGGGGGCATACCGGTATTGTATCGGGGCCACCGGAGGGGTTCCGGGGGTCCACCGAGAGGGGCCACCTCTCTCGGAGGGCTTCATGGGCCGTAGAGGGAAGGGAACCAGCCCTTGGAGGGCTGGGAGCATCCCCCCTTGGGCCCATGCGCCTAGGGTTGGGGGGGGGGGGACCCTAAAGGGGGCGCCCCCTTGCTTGGTGGGCAAGCCCCCTCCCCTTGGCCGCGGCCCCCCCTCTAGATCTTATCTAGAGGGGGCCGGCCCCCTTCCCCCTCCTCCTATAAATAGAGGGGCGAGGGGAGGGCTACAACACCACCATCCAATGCGCAGCCCCTCCCCTCCCCAACACCTCTCCTCCTTCGTAAGAGCTTGGCGAAGCCCTGCTGGAGTACTGCCTCTCCATCACCACCACGCCGTCGTGCTGCTGTTGGAGCCCTCTTCCTCAACCTCTTCCTCCTCCTTGCTGGATCAAGGCGCGGGAGACGTCTCTGCTCCGTACGTGTGTTGAACGCGGAGGTGCCGTCCGTTCGGCGCTAGGATCATCGGTGATTTGGATCACGACGAGTACGACTCCATCAACCCCGTTCTCTTGAACGCTTCCGCTCGCGATCTACAAGGGTATGTAGATGCACTCCTCTCTCTCTCGTTGCTAGATGACTCCATAGATTGATCTTGGGATGCGTAGAAAAGTTTAAATTTCTGCTACGATCCCCAACAGCATGTTCGTAGACCTGGCATGTTGTGCCTTGTTCTATGGTTGTGGCGGCCGCCAAGTTGGCGAGCTTCATTTATGTATGAGTGGCCTTCAAGTCGATGTATATTTTAGGGTTTTGGATTAAAACTTTTCTAGAGTTTACTGCTTCCTTTGGATATCTATTCAGGGTTTAATGTTAAGACAAACCATGCTAATGCTGTTCCACTAGCCACCACTACGATGATGAAACCTACCACATTCACATTTTATAGCTAATGGTTATGGAATTCTGTTATATGTTTTAGATTTTAGTCAAATTATGCTTATGGTGTTGCACTCGATAGTAATCCGATAATGAAACTTGGTACCTTCACAATTTTCTATAGAGATAATGCTTGTAGAATTCTGTTAATGCTTTAGATTTCAGTAAAAAATTTCTATTGGTGTTGAAGAATAACAAAAATTCTTTAACTCATATTACCAGTCTTGGCACATCTAAGGCTTTAGATTACATATCCCAGTTGATATAGTAAAGACAAGTCAATTTTTTTTGTACAATGTCATCAAAACATACAAAAAATAACTAGTTGCATTGCACAAAAAACTCTGAAGAGAAGAGGAAGAATTAGGAGAAAGCACTTGCTACTCCAGACAATTATGTTTGCCTTCAGGTCTATTGGTTTGCCTTCATGACTTCTATCTCTTTTGCTTCCTCCTATCAACTTCTTGTCCAGAGGTAATTATGTTCCTATATACGTGGGTGTCGTCATACTCATGTCTTATTATTATAATTCATAACTTGTTAATTTGTTTTGGACAGATTGTCTTATTATTATAATTCATAACTTGTTAATTTGTTTTGGACAGATTATATTTTAGTGGAACTGCACAAAAAGACGATGTCTCATTTACACCACCACGCTCCTGCACTATAGGAGAGATGGGTGAATTACTCGGGAGGACAATATAGTACGAGCACAAATACAACAAGCTTATATTTGTAGGTTTTACAAGTATGTTGAATACGTTAGCTATGAAGTGTGTTCAATTAATGTGCATGTTGGTTGTGAACTCCAAGTATATGAATGTGAGTTATGAATAGTAAAGTGCTAGTCCAAATGTACGATGTGTGCATGTATATTTTGAGTGTATGCCCTTTTGTCAATTTCAATTCCTTGGCTGGTACCAGAACGAAAAGAAAGGCCTAGAATGTAAATTATTGGAGATGTTATCGCCAACCTGCCAGCGATATGTGTTTAGAAATCATCACTGATCGGCCAAGTGACCCACCTACCTTGGGGAAGTCATCATTAACCCCTAGCCATAGATGGGCCAAAACCGCGTCAGTGATGATACGAGTTGGCCAATAAGTGCTACTCCACTCTGTAGTAATGTAAGGAAGAAATTCCTTAATCAAAGAAGTCCTCACTTTTTTATAGATATAATGGCACCATCATGTAGATACAAGCGGACTTAGAACTTTGATTAAGTCCAATTTTAAATGAGATAGGGACTTTGATTATGATGCCCAAGACCTTGTAAAATTGCTTCTATTATGGAGCCTAGTAAATTCTTGTGGATTCTCTGGGCTGCTTGGATCATTGCTCTCTAACGCCATGTTAGAAAATATCTTGCACCAAATATTTAGCGAGGCCATGATTGACAAAGCAAGCATTGGGACAAACCAAATGGCCCATTAGAGCCACCTGACACATGTGCCATACCCTTAAATATTTAAATTTATTAGAGCACGTGTTTTATATAGAAGTATATTATGAAGGATTAGCCTCCCGGCCTTTTGTATCTGCAAGATGTACACAACCAATATTTTATTAAAATATCGCCAAAGACATCGAGGCAAGAATATGCCACATGTTAGCTACCACGAGAATCTGACCATCAATAGATCAAGTATAATAAAGAGCCTATAACCCTCTTACATAACACTTTTACTTAGACTGGCCATAGTGGGGTAACATAACCGGTAACATGCACTTGGGACTGGCGAACATGCTTATGTGGCACACAATTAAAGAAAAGAGAGAGAGAGAGAGAGAGAGAGAGAGAGAGAGTTAGAGTAACATAGGTAGATACCGTATCATGTTAAATGTTATGCTACTTTTGTGTCATGGCAATAAATATGATCATCTATGATACTAGTTTATGATACTATGCATTATGGAGGTAGTATCATATACTAGTATCATATGCATGATACTAGTATATGATACTCCCCACTATGAGTAGCCTTATGTGGAGGAGATAGACATGACAAATGAGGGGAGTGAGCTCTCATGTAAGAGCCAACCTTTACACGTGCTCCTATGCAAATGTAATACATATGAGGAAAGAGATAGAGAGAAGGTTGTAAAAAGTACTAATATAAGAGCCAACCGTACTACTCCCTCCATTCCAATGAATAAGGCACACACATACTTTTTAAAAATCCAACTTTTACCGTTAATTACATCAATAATATGGATTTTGTGACTTAAGAATTGTACCATCAAAAACTTCATTTCAATACGGATTCAACGGTATATTTTGTATTACATAAAACCCACATTTGGCTGGTCCAATTTATGATCAAAGTTGACTTTGAGATGTGTGCACGCCTTATTCACGGGAATGGAGAGAGTATGTGAGTAACTATGAATGATGTCTCTAGATGATATGACAACTCCATATAGCAATTAGTTGGCTATACTATTAGCCATGGTGCGAGATGAAACACTTACAATCAAACAATTACCGACAAACATGTAACAGGCCATGTAGCAGTCGGGACACCAAGACAAAGCCTTCAATAGGGCCGCACCACTCGTAGGAATACATTATACAAATCCGATGGTCAAGGCCATAACTCATTTTTTTATACTAGAGTTAACCTTTTCTTTTGAAGCTTAATCACACTATTGGAGTAGGTAATAGGTCAAACAAGTTATGTGTTATAATTTGGTAAATAGAAAAAAATGAGGGGAGGAGGGGGGGGGGGGATTTCATTTTTAGGCTCCTCTCTCCTTACCCATAACCCTCACTAAGCCTTCGATGTCCTTTGCCACCTTCCAGCATAAGCTACATGATTGCATTGTATTGAGTGGCGAGCTGCAAAGTATCCTACTAATATAATGATCCTTTAAATAAGAGCATGTATATTTGCAAATGAGACGTACAACTTTTCCTCTTTTGTAAATCTTGCCAAAATAACCATCCAAATAATTTAGTCTTAAAAAATCTTTCCATGAGGACATGCCCCCGTGAACCCTCCTAGACTTGACAACAAAATTAAAATATTATGTGTACTATTTGAAAGAAAAACCCATGTAGTTGTATAATATATAATGCTCTATGAAGCAAAACATTCCAAGTGATAACAAACAAATAAGTAACTTTTTTAGGATTACCAATTACAACATAGACGCACACATGCACATGCTCACACATCATGTACTGAAGCCGAGACGAAACTGCGGAGCTTCAAGATTGATGAAATCACCATTGACACCTCACTATTGACTAGAATGTCGCTTCCAATTAAAAGAATAGTTCGCATCGATGAGACACCAAAGCATCAAACCAGTGGTCTGATTCCTTGTGTGTCGAATGCACGAACATTTTAAGAAACACATACATAAACATATATGAATATAAATCGCCCTAGTTAGTGTGACATCACCCTTACCATGGGCCAAAGCTGTCATCATCTGACCTCGTGCGGCAATTATTTCGCAACCCCCATTGGGCTGCAGGATCGACACTTAGTTGCAATACAATATACCACAATTCATCTTAAATTTGCAACACGTATGACATTGAAAAAATCAATGCATGGATATGTGTGGGTCACCGATTCTGAAATAATTTACACTTACAAGATATATGATTTATCAATAAAAGAAACAATGTGTAGACATTTCCCAAGCTAAAACAAGTAGACAATCCAATTTGTGTGATTCACTTTTTGTGCAACATTGTTTTATGGGCAACAATGGTATTTCAGTGCGCCAATGCTTTAGCCTAAGTGATTAGATTAGGGAGTTACTAGTTGCAACTTCATTTCCCCTTTTTGATGATCTCTCCCCTTTCTCCATACCAGCCATGGTGTCATACAAAGGCTTATTCATAGTCTCCGGGAGGCAGAGCACCAGTAGCCCACCGATGATGGCCAACACACCGAACACCACGAACGGCACCCGCTCGCCGAGCAACACCACTATGGGCGCTAGTATGGCCCCCATTAGTGACCCATGTGCCTTGCACCCTAGTGCGACGGTACGCACCACCGTAGGGAACAACTCTGACGCATATACGAGCAATAGGTTGTATGTTCCCGCCATTCCAAAGATCCCGACCACCCCACATGCCATCCTCGCCACCCTACAATGGCATGCACTTGCATGTGGTTCAAATCAAACCCTTGTAACTCAAACTTGTGACTCAAATATAGAAAACATGAAGGGTTTAATTACCTCATGGCACCAATGCCGGGAATAACACTAGCAGTTGTGCAGAAGACGCCGCTGAGAAGCATCGAGCCAACTGTGAGTGGCTTCCGGCCGAAGTGTTGAAGGAGAACCGCAGTGACCAGGTATGCAGGCATCTCAGCGAGAGAGTTAACAACCACACTGATGTAAAGGTTGATCTTTAGGTTGACCACGTTGAGGGTCAACCCAAAGTACACCACTGAGCAAAGAAAGGTGATGATAACTAAGAGAACGAGCCTAGTCCGCATTGTTTGCGACAGAAACACATCTAAGACCGACGACGTCTCCACAACCTTCTTGGCGATGTCGTCCTCGTCGTCGAGAATGAGACCCATGCAATCTGGGATGCTCTTGCCATTGGTGGATGCTATGTCTCGTAGGACACGCATAGCATCATCCGTCCGGCAGCGCACGAGGTACCAACGCGGGGACTCGGAGATGAACGGCATGATGATGAGCATGAATGCGAGGGAGGGCAGAGAGGTGACAATGTAAAGGATGCGCCAAGAGGACTGGAACAATGCTGCAATGCCGGCAAGGGCCGCAATACCGCCGGAGAAGAAATAGCAAGTGGATGTACCAACGACGCCTCGATAGGATGGCCCAATAGGTTCTGTGGCAAGGACGAAGGAGCAAAAGCAAATGCTTCCGGCACTAAAGCCCGTGAATAGGCGGAAGGCCGCATAGACCCAATAGTTGGGAGAGAGCGAGGTGAGAAGGCCGAAGCCTCCACTAAGGAAGCACACTAACTGGAGGGAACCTTTCCGACCTAAAAAAGAATCTGACAGGTGTCCAAAGACACCGGATCCTGCAACCAACCAACCAACAATATGATCAGTCACATGAAGCAACAATGTAAAAGCAAACAAATAAGCTAAATAAGCTGTGTTTTGGGTTCTAATCTAATGTATCACTTAGTGAAGAGATTCCCTAATCAGCCCAAATCCAAGTGAACAAAAGTCAGAGCCGCATGGTGGAAACCCTGCAGATATCATCACTTATAATTATCCGTGCATTGCAAGGGAGGTATACATATTTTTGTAGGTTAGCCCGCGATTTGCCTGTAATTTGAATGTTAATGTGATTGCGTGAAAAACTGAATTTTCTTTTGTAAGCATAATCATTTATTAGCTTACAAAAGAAACCATGATTTTGTTTGGTAACTCAATGAAAGATAGGACAATTGAAGATGTTTTGAAGCCAAACCAGTAACAAAATTAGATGCAAAAGAAAAATAATCAAAAAAGACGAGGATAAAAAAAGGAGACATAGGTACCTAACCCCTCCCACGACCCTTGCGTCACCTCCGCCCAGAGGCGGCGGGGGGAACCCTAGCCGCGCCGCCGCGGCCCCCTCCCCCACCTTGCCCCATCTCCTCGCCGCCGCCTGAGGCAGCCGCCGGGCAAGCCCAGGGTGCCAAGGATGGTGGCGGCGGGGCCTCGGCTGCCCTGCCTGCATGGGGAGTCCCCGATCTGGAGTGGCGGCTCCTTTGGCGAGGCACGACAGGCTCCGGCAAGAAGCCGTGCGGGTGGTGGATCTGGCGTCCTGGTCGCGCAGGCAGTGGGATCCCGATGGTCGTTGACGGCTGGCGGCGGCTTCTGCGGCGGCCGGTGCACGTGATCTGGCGCCTCCCCTCCTCCCCTATTCGGCGTGCGGGCTAGCCTGGTCGGGCCGTGCCTCCCTTGGTCGCCGGTTCTGTACAGGAGGCGCTGCTGGTGGCGGGGATATAGTTCGGGCAAAATCCCTGTCCGGCCATGACCGGCCGCGCCGACGGCGACACCTGAGGGCGTTGTTCACCTCCTTGGAGGCATCAGTATGGACTGATCTCCTCACTTCCCCTTCCCCTAGGTCTCCTGGGCGAAAGCCCTAACTTTGTTGGGCGGCGGCGGCGCTCATTGGGGTTGGGTGGTGCTTGTGGGTGGTGGGCGACGGCGGTGGTGCGGTCTTATCCTAGCATGGATCTACGTCTGTTTCTTGGAGGGCGTTGTGGTGGCGTCGATGACGGAGGACCTGCCAAGGCTCGCGTAAATGGAGGTCGTCGTTTGGTATCGTGGTGGCACCGATGGCGGAGGACCTGCCAAGGTTGACACCTCAATCTGCTCTGAAGATGGACGAGTGGAAGATGGCGGCGACGACACATGTGAGTGCGTCGGACCGGTTTGTGCCCCGGATCTGGTAGATGGCTCAGTAGGGGCCTCCGGCTTTAGATGTTAGGCTTAGGTGACAGGTCCGGGTATATGGCCCAGCTTGCACCCCTTCATCATATAGATAGGAGTTGCGACAAATTGCCAAGATGGTGGATTTAGGCATATTGTTGTTCTACTTTGTAAGGTCCTCGAGAATAATCAATAAAATGGCCGCATGCATCTCCCAGATGCAGAGGCCGAGGGTCATCCTCCTTTTTTCTAGAAAAAAGTAAAGAATGTTGGACGAAAGATGAGCAGTCGACAATAGGACTTTATGTCTGTTTTAAGGTAGGAGAGATGAGATATGTTGGATCCTAGACCCTGTTTGGAAACTTTCAATCATGTGCATATTATACGCCACTGAGCAGATTATGATTAGATAATAATTGTCGTTGTAACCCCAATTAGCAAGTAAGGGCATCTCCAACACCGATTCTCAAACCGCCCGCAATCGTTCGTACGTGCTGTGCAATCCAACACAATCTTGTATTGGTCCGTAGGGCAGTCCGGACGCACTTTGTCTCACAAACCAGAGACAAACATGAGGGGTGCTTTATGGGCATCCGGATAGCACCCAAACCCGCTTCTGACCACCCTGGCCCACCCAAACCCCTCCTTCTTCGCCCGTGCATTTCCGCCGGCACCAACTACCCGCATTCATGCCGCTGTAGAGCGGCCGCTCCACATTGAAGCCGGCCCAGAGCGGACGTGACCTCTCACTGCCTTCGCAATTTGCGAGCGTTCAATACCGGAGACGAGTTACTGGGCGGGACGGGACGGGACATATATCTACCACGCCTATTCAATGCTTCGTTTGTTCGTATGCCACCATTAAGCAGGATCGCCGCCCGAGAAACCCACTCTGGTGCCGCGCATTGACGCACCTGAACGCGTGGCCTCACCGGAATCCATTATTAAAAGGCGGCCACGGCCGACTAACTCCACACCACAATACAAGGCACTCCCCATCCAGGTAGAGCTGTCATGCCAGGCAGATCGGGCCGGCTTGCCGGCCAGCTCGCCCAAGGTCTCCGATGACGAGGATGACCCCACGATGAAGACAGGCTCAGACGACACCAAACCGGCACCCTCGCCTTTGCACGCCGGCTTCACCATGGAGCAGGCGCAGTCGCACTACAACTCCGTCATGGCGGATGTGCAGCCTGCTTTGGCGCCTATGTCGGCTTTCCAACAGGCGTAGGAGGAACATCGGTACAACCTGTTCCTCCTGAAGCAGCACCAGTTGGCAGAGGGCCAGATCGACGGCGACCGCGTGAGTGAGGATGCCATGGCGGCCATGACCGCGACGAACCCCAACTTCGTCGTGGAGCATCGTGCGATCTACGAGGTCACTCGCGCTCAAGGCGCCGCTCGCCAGGAAGCCGCCGCCGCGAAGGCACAGCTCCAGGCAACCGCGGAGGAGAATAATGCCAGCTGTGCCTCCTACGTGCCGCCGATGAACTATCCAGCGGCCTGGTGGGACGATGATAGTGTGGGCGCCACCATTTTCATTGTGGACCTCAAGTCCACCGGCGACGAACAGGCCGCGGACTCCTCCAAGAATGAGTAGGGCACGTGAGGCGGCAGGGTCTTGTGTCCCATGTGGGTCGTCTGTCTCCCGTGTTCTACTCTTCCCTCGTCGGAGACCGCACCTTTACTTCACGGGTTTTATCGCCGACACTCATAGAGACGGCGGATGGAGGAGGCGGTCCCAAGAAAGGAACAACAAGGGCTTGGATGCCGGCGGCCGCTGTAGGTTTTCTTGTTCTAAATGTTTGAAATGTAATGAAAGCCCGCCGTGTTTGCATGAATGTCGTCCGCTTATGTAAATTATATTCGAACCTGAATGAAATCTGACCGCGTTTGCATGATTTTTGTCCGGTTAGTTCAGATGGTAGTTGAAATGTAAGCCGACTGACCCCCTATCCGCGGACGAATGCGGGTGAAAATTTACGGGTAGCCGTTGGAGATGCCCCAATACTACTGGATGACATTAAAAGACTACTCCAACGTAGTAATTAGTACTCCCTCCGTCCGGAAATACTTGTCTCGGAAATGGATGTCTCTAGATGTATTTTAGTTGTAGATACATTCATTTTTATCCATTTCTCCGACGAGTATTTCCGGACGGAGGGAGTAATTTGTACGCGTAAGATAGTTTCCGCTGCACATGTATACTTCTTTAGCTGCAGTTTAGTAGAGAAGAGTGCAGTGAGAGTCAAAAAAGGGCCGAAGTAAAATACAACTACGAATACCCTGTTGAATTAGTAATGCATCCGTCCAGGCGATCCAGTGATTCGAGCTGCCAATTACGATCAAGACATGATTGACGAAGACACGTTTCTCTTGTTAATTAAACCAAACAACGGCTGAAAGATAGTTGAGAGTGTTGCATTATTAGCGTAGAAAAAAAATCCTATAAGCCACTTGATGGCAAATTTCGATCTTTTAGAGTATATGACACTGCTCTCTGGCTAACATCATCTCTGATGTGAGCCAAAAGCGGTTGGAAGGAGGCTTAAGACATACACAATGATGCTATCTGAACACTGTCAGCTAAAATAATTGTTAAATTGGAAGAGTGAGAGAGAATAGAAAAAAGATTGCCTTCTTGTAGCTAAGAGATCATAGACAAGACAGTTATACCACTGTTACATATATATTTTTAGTTTAAAATTATTCATCCAAAAGATTGCCTTCTTGTAGCTAAGAGATCATAGACAAGACAGTTATACCACTGTTACATATATATTTTTAGTTTAAAATTATTCATCCCACAAACTGGGATACTTTATTGTGTAGTGTAGTATGTATTTTAGTCTTCTCTAAATGACTTATACTCCCTCTGTTCAAGATACCCAAAGAAAATGCTTTTTTATATAAGAGCTCATGCCTTTCACTTTTTTTTTGTTTGCAATAATCATGCCTTTCACTTTCATAGGTACCCGTCTCCTAATAACTTGGAAAAGCAACAAACTCTATAAGGTGCATTAACTCCGTTTCAAAAAAAAAAGGTGCATTAATTTCTATAGAAAGGCAAACTTCTCAACGTTTGACCAATTTGTATAGCAAAATTTCAATAGCTACAACACCAAACAGTACCATCACTTCATATTTTATTTGTTTAATATTATATATGTTGATATAAATGTATAAACTTGATCAAACATAAAAAAATTCTGTAACTAAAAAAAATACACCTTATGTTTTAAAATGAAGGAAGTATAGCATAAGATATAATTGTACATGCTCTAGAATCTGTAAAGAAATATATGATCGTTTAGATGAGTAGTGGTTCTTTGTCTGAAGCGGAAAAGTCTTGTGTAGGACAGGGCCAGCGAAAATAGAATTAGCAAATCGCATCGGTTCGTTTTCTTATGCCGGAATGCGCCACCACTAGAGACAGTCAAGCTATGCCGGAATGATAGAGCAGTGGCGGACGTACCCATCATGCAGCCGGCGAAGTAGATGGCCTGGACGAGGCCGACCTTGTACCGCTCGCCGCAGACGAGGCCCCACTCGGCCACCGTCGACGAGCCGCTCCCCTGCTCCCACTCCCACCCGGCCGCGGCGCCGGGGCAGCGGTCACCGCACCGCCCGTCCCCGGCACGGCACCACATGGCCGGCTCGCGGTCCGCGAAGATCATCACCATGGTGTGCATCGCCTCCAGCATCCAGGCCGCCGTCACCAGCACGAAGTGCCGCAGCTGCCACCGCCCGAACTCCCCCGCGTGCAGCGCCAGCGCGTCGTCGATGCTCACGCGGTTGCCGCCGCCGCCGCTGCCGGAGGCGGCGAGGAGCGCCTCGGTGGTGGACATGGCCGCCCGTACGTCGCGCGCGGAGCGAGAGTGGTAGCTATTCAGCTGCCTTTGGCGCTCGTGGTGTGTGCGTGCGTGTACTAGTTGGGGCAATGAGCTTGGCCGTGTGCTGCTTGTAGGCTTGTAGCTAGGCACCTGTGTTTATCAAACAGATCCGCTGGACCCGGCCAAGACCCGCAGCAAACCAAAACAAACTAGCACCCCTCAGGAATGACGACATTCTACTTCCTCCGTTCCTAAATCTAATCTAAGGAGGCACAATGTTGAGCGTACGTTGTCTGCCGCATGTGTATAGGACTTGGGTCTGTATTTATAACGTTGTACCTTTGTCTCTTCCCCTCGTATATTTGTACATCTTGGAAGACAAGTAGAGGCCGGTCCACCTTGTACCTATATATGTGCGTCATGCACACGATCAATGAATTATCGATGCATGTAATCCCTTCTTTCCAACTAACATGGTATCAGAGAGCACACCGATCTCTTTCCTCACTTCCGCCTAACCCTGCCGCCGCCGCCCTACAGCCGCCGCCGCCGTCCCTTGCTGCGCAGCTGATGTCTACTACGCAACCTCCTCCTCGTAGACGTTGTTGGGCCTGCAAGTGCAAAGGTTTGTAGGACAATAGCAAATTTCCCTCAAGTGAATGACCTAAAGTTTATCAATCCGTGGGAGGCGTAGGATGAAGATGGTCTCTCTCAAGCAACCCTGCAACCAAATAACAAAGAGTCTCTTGTGTCCGCAACACACCCAATACAATGGCAAATTGTATAGGTGCACTAGTTCGGTGAAGAGATGGTGATACGAGTGCAATATGGATGGTAGATAAAGGTTTTTGTAATCTGAAATAATAAAAACAGTAAGGTAGCGAGCGATAAAAGTGAGCGTAAACGGTATTGCAATGATAGGAAACAATGCTTAGGGTTCATACTTTCACTAGTGCAAGTTCTCTCAACAATAATAACATAGATAGATCATATGACAAATCCTCAACATGCAACAAAGAGCCACTCCAAAGCAACTAATAGCGGAGAACAAACGTAGAGATTATGGTAGGGTACAAAACCACCTCAAAGTTATTCTTTCGGATCGATCTATAAAAGAGTTCGTACTAGAATAACACCTTAAGACACAAATCAACCAAAACCCTAATGTCACCTAGATACTCCATTGTCACCTCAAGTATCCGTGGGCATGATTATTCGATATGCATCACACAATCTCAGATTCATCCAACCAACACAAAGTACTTCAAAGAGTGCCCCAAAGTTTCTATCGGAGAGTCAATAACGTGTGCCAACCCCTATGCATAGGTTCCCAATGTCACGAAACCCGCAAGTTGATCACCAAAACATACATCAAGTGGCACATGATATCCGATTGTCACCACAGATAATCACGGCAAGACATACATCAAGTGTTCTCATAAAAGACTCAATCCGATAAGATAACTTCAAAGGAGAAACTCAATTCATCACAAGAGAGTAGAGGGGGAGAAACATCATAAGATCCAACTACAATAGCAAAGCTCGGGATACATCAAGATCGTGCCATAGATGGAACACGAGAGAGAGAGAGAGATCAAACACATAGCTACTGGTAGATACCCTCAGCCCCGAGGGTGAACTACTCCCTCCTCGTCATGGATAGCGTCGGGATGATGAAGATGGCCACTGGTGATGGGTTCCCCCTCCGGCAGGGTGCCGGAACGGGCTCCCGAGAGGTTTTTGGTGGCTACAGAGGCTTGCGGTGGCGGAACTCCCGATCTATCTTCTATTCTGGAACTTTTAGGATACGTGGGTATATATGGGTGCAGGGAGTATGTCGGTGGAGCTACAGGGGCCCCACGAGGCAGGGGGCGCGCCCTAGCGGGGTGGGCGCGCCTCCCCACCCTCGTGAGCACCTCCCGTATCTTCTGACGTGGAGTCCAAGTCCATCAGGTGGGTTTCCTTCCAAAAATAACTTCTCCAGTTGATTTTGTTCCGTTTTGACTCCGTCTGATATTCCTTTTCCTCGAAACACTGAAATAGGCATAAAACAGCAAATCTGGGCTGGGCCTCCGGTTAATAGGTTAGTCCCAAAAATAATATAAAAGTGGATAATAAAGCCCAATATTGCCTAAAACAGTAGATAATATAGCATGGAGCAATAAAAAATTATAGATACGTTGGAGATGTATCAAGCATCCCCAAGCTTAATTCCTGCTTGTCCTCGAGTAGGTAAATGATAAAAAAGATAATTTTTGATGCGGAGTGCTAGTTGACATAATTTCAATGTAATTCTTCTTACTTGTGATATGAATATTCAGATCCGAAAGATTCAAGACAAAAGTTCATATTGACATAAAAATAATAATACTTCAAGCATGCTAATCAAAGCAATCATGTCTTCTCAAAATAGCATGGCAAAAGAAAGTTCATCCCTACAAAATCATATAGTTAGGCTATGCTTCATTTTCGTCACACAAAGATGTTCCCAACTTCTATACCCCCGATGATAAGCCAAGCAATTGTTTCATACTTAAATAATCTCAAACTTTTTCAACCTTCACGCAATACATGAGCGTGAGCCATGGATATAACACTATGGGTGGAATACAATATGATGACGGGGATTGTGTGGAGAAGACAAAAAAAGGAGAAAGTCTCACATTGACGAGGATAATCAACGGGCTATGGAGATGCCCATTAATTGATGTCAACATAAGGAGTAGGGATTGCCATGCAACGGATGCACTAGAGCTATAAATGAATGCTCAACAAAAGAAAACTAGTGGGTGTGCATCCAACTTGCTTGCTCACGAAGACCTAGGGCATTTGAGGAAGCCCATCGTAGGAATATACAAGCCAAGTTCTATAATAAAAAATTCCCACTAGTATAAAAAGATAACTTATGAGACTCACTACATGAAGAACACGGTGCTACTTTGAAACACAATATATGAGACTCACTATATGAAGAACAAGGTGCTACTTTGAAGCACAAGTGTGGAAAAAGAGATAGTAGCATTGCACTTTTTTTGGGGGGGCCTTTCTTTTTTTCTTTTTTCTTTTTTTGGCTTTTTTTTGATTGGGCAATGCTCTAATAATGATGATCATCACACTTCTATTGATTACAACATAAGGATTACAACTCGAAACTAGAACAAGATATGACTCTATATGAATGCCTCCGACGGTGTACCGGGATGGTGCAATGAATCAAGAGTGACATGTATGAAGAATTATGCATGGTGGATTTGCCACAAATACGATGTCAACTACATGATCATGCAATGGCAATATGAGAAAAGTAATGTATGTCATGATGATGATGAACGGAACGGTGGAAAGTTGCATGGCAATATATCTCAGAATGGCTATGGAAATGCCATAATAGGTAGGTATGGTGGCTGTTTTGAGGAAGATATAAGGAGGTTTATGTGTGATAGAGCATATCGTATCACGGGGTTTGGATGCACCGCCGAAGTTTGCACCAACTCTCAAGGTGAGAAAGGGCAATGCACGGTACTGAAGAGGCTAGCAATGGCGGAAAGGTAAAAGTGCGTATAATCCATGGACTCAACATTAGTCAAAAGAACTCATATACTTATTGCAAAAATTTAGAGGTCATAAAAAACCAATTACTACGCGCATGCTCCTAGGGGGATAGATTGGTAGGAAAAGACCATCGCTCGTCCCCGACCGCCACTCATAAGGATGCACAAGCCAGGTACACTTCATGTTTCAAATTTGTTACACAACTTTAACCATACGTGCATGCTACGGGACTTGCTAACTTCAACACAAGCATTCTTTAAATTCATAATCACCCAACTAGTATGACTTTAATATCACTACCTCCATATCTCAAAACAATTATCAAGCATCATACTTTTCTTAGTATTCAACACACTCATAAGAATTCTTACAAATATTTTATGCTTAGCATATTAGGATTATTTAAGCAAATTACCATGCTATTTGAGACTCTCAAAATAATCTAAGTGAAGCATGAGAGATCATATATTTCTTCAAAATAAAACCACCATTGTGCTCTAAAAGATATAAGTGAAGTACTAGAGCAAACGACAAACTACTCCGAAAGATATAAGTGAAGATCAATGAGTAGTCATATAATTGTGCAACTATGTGAAGACTCTCTCTCATTTAAGAATTTCTGATCTTGATACTTTATTCAAACATCAAGCAAATCTAAAGAAAACTACATTGCAAGGATAGCACAACTCATGTGAAGAAGCAAAAACTTAGGCTCAACCGATACTAACCGATAGTTGTTGAAGAAGAAAGGTGGGATGCCTACCGGGGCATCCCCAAGCTTAGATGCTTGACACTTCTTGAAATATTATCTTGGGGTGCCTTGGGCATCCCCAAGCTTGAACTTTTGTGTCTCCTTAATTCCTCTCATATCATGGTTTCTCTTCTTTTATCAAAAGCTTCATTCACAACAAACTCAACAAGAACTCGTGAGATAGGTTAATATAAACCAATGCAAAACCTTAGCATTTTCTACTGTAACAAATCACTTAAATTATTATTCAACATTGCATACTAAATGCTTATGCATATTTAATACTCCTATCCTTAAATAGAATCATTAAATAAGCAAACATATGCAAACAATGCAATCATAACAGCAATCTGCCAAACTAGAAACAGTCTGTAAAGAATGCAAGAGTATCAATACTTCCCTGACTCCAAAAATTATGAACTAAAATTCTCATTGTAATAAATTTATCAGAGCTTAATATGCAAAACGATTCAACATTATACCATTCTCTGACTTTTCTAGGAAATTTTTGCAACAGCGGTAAACTTTCTGTTGTCAAACAGCAACATGTATACTAGCAAAATAAGCATGGCAAAGGCTATACTTGACCTTTTTATTGAAACTAAAGATGCAAAACACTATTATAACCAACAGCAAGCAAAAACTAACACAAGAAAATTACGCTCCAAGCAAAACACATATTATGTGGTGAATAAAAATATAGCTCCAAGTAAAGTTACCGATGAACGAGGACGAAAGAGGGGATGCCATCCGGGGCATCCCCAAGCTTAGGATCTTGGTTGTCCTTGAATATTACCTTGGGGTGCCTTGTGCATCCCCAAGCTTAGGCTCTTGCCACTCCTTATTCCATAGTCCATCGAATCTTTACCCAAAACTTGAAAACTTCAACCACACAAAACTCAAAACAAAACTCGTAAGCTCCCTTAGTATAAGAAAATAAAACAACCACTTAGGTACTATAATGAACTCATTCTAAATTCATATTGGTGTAATATCTACTATATTCCAACTTATCTATGGTTCATACCACTTAATACTAGCCATAGATTCATCAAAATAAGCAAACAACACATAGAAAACAGAATCTGTCAAAAACAGAACAATCTGTAATAATCTGTAACAAACGTATACTTCTGGAACTCCAAAAATCCTACTAAATTAGGAAGTCCTAAGAAATTTGTGTACCAATCCAGAGCAAAATGAATCAGATCAGAAGAACGTTTCTGTGAATTAACAAACTAATTTACTGGGTGCAAAAGTTTCTGATTTTCAGCAGGATCAACACAACTATCACCATAATCCATCCTAAAGGTCTTACTTGGCACTTTATTGAAACAAAAGCTATAAAACATGATTACTACAGTAGCATAATCATGTGGACACACAAAAACAGTAAGGATAAATATTGGGATGTCTCCCAACAAGCGCTTTTCTTTTATTGCCTTTCTAGCTAGCCATGATGATGACAATAATGCTCACATAAAAGATAAGAATTGAAACATAACGGGAGCATCATGAAGCATATGACTAGCACATTTAAGCCTAACCCACTTCCTATGCATAGGGATTTTGTGAGCAAACAACTTATGGGAACAATAATCAACTAGCATAGGAAGGTAACACAAGCATAGCTTCAAGAATTTAAGCACATAGAGAGGAAACTTGACATTATTGCAATTCCTACAAGCATATGTTCCTCTCTCATAATAATTTTCAGTAGAATCATGAATGAATTCAACAATATAACCATCACCTAAAGAATTCTTTTCATGATCTACAATCATAGAATTTTTAGTACTCTCCACATAAGCAAAATTCTTCTCATTCGGAATAGTAGGAGTATCATAAGAGACTTGAACACTAAAAATTGTTTCCACATTAAAAGAGTAATGTTCAGAAAAAGGGTAATCATAATCATGACAAGATTTGTAAATATAATCATCACTACTTTTTATAGCATAAGTTTCATCACAATAATCATCATAAGTAGCAACTTCGTTCTCATCATAATCGATTGAAACCTCTCCCAAGATAGTGGAATCACTAAATGAAGTTGACACTCTTCCAAATCCACTTTCATATTCATCACAATAAAATTCAACATCCTCCAAAATAGTGGGATCACTACTTCCTAAAGTTGACACTCTCCCGAACCCACTTTCATCAATATAATCATCATAGGTAGGAGGCATGCTATCATCATAACAACTTTGCATATCAAAACTTGGGATGCTAAAAATATCATGTTCATTAAACATAGCATCCCCAAGCTTGGGACAAACATTAATTCCAGCAAATATATTCTCAAATATTTCATCCTCATCAAACATAGCTTCCCCAAGCTTGGGCTCTTTCATATCATAAGCATAATCACTCTCATCATTAAAAATATTGATAGCACCAATAGTATAGCAATTATCTCATCACAATGAGTAGTAGGAGCAACATCATCTGGGAGGGATATCTTTCTACCTTTGTTGCCCCTTCTTTTCTTTTTCTTCTTCACATTATGTGTGGGTTCAACCTTCCTCTTTGAGCCCTTATTGATGAGATTGGTTGAATAGAAAGCTCCCCCTCGTTACCTGATTCATCATGAGAAATAATAGGAGGATATTGGGAAGTCTCTTCCCTTTCATTAGTATTCTCATCATCTTCTATTTGCTTTCTTTTCTTTATGTAATTGGCAATATAAGGATTTTCAATGCAATTCTCCACACAAAACATATAAATATCCTCTAGATCAAAATCAAGAAATCTATCAAGATTAAATTTTAGAATACCCTCCGTTATACATTTCATTTCTTCATAACCCAAAAGAAGGCTAAGTTCTTTATGATGCTCAAGGGTAATCAAATTATCACAATATTTGGACACGACTTGATCATGAAACAAATAGCATTGGAGCTTTAAATGACCATGTTCGTTGCAAAGTTCACAAGGGGCATGAAAAATATTGAATCTTTCAGCACATTCATCTAACTCTTCTTGCAACAATTTGGTTTCTAAGTACTTATGCCTCTTGCAATATCTATCTTCCCTATCTGGTGTGTACTTGCAAGCCCAATCTACTCCACAAAAATTGACATGTTTATAGGAGGCATTTTCATCATAACTAGTGCAATCATCATTAGTACTATGGATATTCATGGAGTTCATACTCACAACATTGCAACCATGCTCATCATTCAAAGATTTAGTGCCAAACATTTTAATGCATTCTTCTTCTAACACTTTGGCACAAATTTCCTTTCCATCATACTCACGAAAGATATTAAAAAGATGAAGCGTATGAGGTAAACTCAATTCCATTTTTTTGTAGTTTTCTTTTATAAAATAAACTAGTGCTAAAACAAGAAACAAAAAGACTCGTTTGCAAGATCTAAAGATATACCTTCAAGCACTCACCTCCCCGGCAACGGCGCCAGAAAAGAGCTTGATGTCTACTACGCAACCTTCTCCTTGTAGACGTTGTTGGGCCTGCAAGTGCACAGGTTTGTAGGACAGTAGCAAATTTCCCTCAAGTGGATGACCTAAGGTTTATCAATCCGTGGGAGGCGTAGGATGAAGATGGTCTCTCTCAAGCAACCCTGCAACCAAATAACAAAGAGTCTCTTGTATCCCCAACACACCCAATACAATGGCAAATTGCATAGGTGCACTAGTTCGGCGAAGAGATGATGATACAAGTGCAATATGGATGGTAGATAAAGGTTTTTGTAATCTGACATAATAAAAACAGCAAGGTAGCGAGCGATAAAAGTGAGCGTAAACGGTATTGCAATGATAGGAAACAATGCCTAGGGTTCATACTTTCACTAGTGCAAGTTCTCTCAACAATAATAACATAGATAGATCATATGACAAGCCCTCAACATGCAACAAAGAGCCACTCCAAAGCAACTAATAGCGGAGAACAAATGTAGAGATTATGGTAGGGTACGAAACCACCTCAAAGTTATTCTTTCGGATCCATCTATAAAAGAGTTCGTACTAGAATAACACCTTAAGACACAAATCAACCAAAACCCTAATGTCACCTAGATACTCCATTGTCACCTCAAGTATCTGTGGGCATGATTATATGATATGCATCACACAATCTCAGATTCATCCAACCAACACAAAGTACTTCAAAGAGTGCCCCAAAGTTTCTATCAGAGAGTCAAGAACGTGTGCCAACCCCTATGCATAAGTTCCCAATGTCACGAAACCCGCAAGTTGATCACCAAAACATACGTCAAGTGGCACATGATATCCCATTGTCACCACAGATAATCACGGCAAGACATACATCAACTGTTCTCATAAAAGACTCAATCCGATAAGATAACTTCAAAGGGGAAACTCAATTCATCACAAGAGAGTAGAGGGGGAGAAACATCATAAGATCCAACTACAATAGCAAAGCTCGGAATACATCAAGATCGTGCCATAGATGGAACACGAGAGAGAGAGAGAGATCAAACACATAGCTACTGGTACATACCCTTAGCCCCGAGGGTGAACTACTCCCTCCTCGTCATGGATAGCGCCGGGATGATGAAGATGGCCACCGGTAATGGGTTCCCCCTCCGGCAGGGTGCCGGAACGGGCTCCCGAGAGGTTTTTGGTGGCTATAGAGGCTTGCGGCGGCGAAACTCCCGATCTATCTTCTGTTTTGGAAGTTTTAGGATACGTGGGTATATATGGGTGCAGGGAGTACGTCGGTGGAGCTACGGGGGCCCCATGAGGCAGGGGGCGCGCCCTAGCGGGGTGGGCGTGCCCCCCACCCTCGTGAGCACCTCCCGTATCTTCTGATGTGGAGTCCAAGTCCATCAGGTGGGTTTCCTTTCAAAAATAATTTCCCCAGTTGATTTCGTTCCGTTTTGACTCCGTCTGATATTCCTTTTCCTCGAAACACTGAAATAGGCATAAAACAGCAAATCTGGGCTGGGCCTCCGGTTAATAGGTTAGTCCCAAAAATAATATAAAAATGGATAATAAAGCCCAATATTGCCTAAAATAGTAGATAATATAGCATGGAGCAATAAAAAATTATAGATACGTTGGAGACGTATCAGCAGCCGCCGCCGCCTTACACTGCCGCCGCGCCTTCCTCTACACCGCAGCCACCGTCTCTCTTCCCGGCCACCGCTGCCCCTTCCCCTTAGCCGCCGCACTCCTCCACCCTACCCTACCCGCGCCGCCGCCACTAAAACCCTAACCCATCCGAACCACCGCCACCTCCCAATGCCGTAGCTCCCCATGGCGTCTCCCCTCTCCAGCAACTCCAATCCCTTTGCCGGACCGGCACCCGCCACCGCCGCCGTTCGCAATCTCGACATCCACACCCGTGTCCCCATCAAGCTCGACCAGTCCAACTCTTCGTACTACGCATGGAAGACCTACTTCAACCTCCTCTTCCGCGAGTACTACCTCCTCGAGCACATCGACGGGAGCGTTGATGGCGACCTCATGGCGGGCGATCCGGATTGGGCGGCCATTGAGGCCTCTCTCATCCGGTGGTTCTATCTCACCGTCTCGCCGGACATCTTCCACACAGTCGTCTCGGAGGATGACGATGCGTGTGCCGTGTGGACCAAGATCAACAACCTCTTCACCGGTAACAAGCTGCAACGTGTTGTGTTTCTGCAGCAGGAATTTTTTGGGTGCCACCAAGATGACTCCTCCATTGATGACTACTGCATGCGTATCAAGCGCCTCGCCGATCAGCTCCGCGACATTGGCGCCAGGGTGTCGAACGAGCTCATGCTTAGCACCCTCACCGCCGGCCTCAATGAGGATTTCGGCAACGTGGCCTCGAACCTCTCCCTGCTGCCGAACCCGACCTTCCAGTCCGTCACCGCGTATTTACGTTTGGAGGAAAGCCGGATGAAGAAGGTCAAGGCTCGTGTCCACCACACCGCCCTCGCCGCCGGGGCGTCTCGTGGGCATCCGCAGCCCGCACCGCCCCAGCCACGCCCGCCGGCGCCACCTTGGTACTACCCCCTCCCGCCTGCTCCGCTCGCACCTCCCGCTTTGTAACAGCAGCAGCAGGGCAGGGGCGGCAGTCGCCGCAACAGGCGCCGTGGGGGCGGGGGCGGCGGCCGGCCCCAACAGCAGTAGCAGCAACCGGGGTACGGGGGGGGGGGGGGGGGGCTCAACGTCATCATCCCCCCCCCCCCCCCGCTTTGGTCAGTCGGCACCAATCCACGGACCGAGGTGGTACATGCGTACCACATGCCGGTGCCACGGGCCACGGGCATCCTCGGTCCCCACCCCACCGGTCCTCAAGCGCACTACGCCGCCACCCCGTACCAGGCGGGCGGCGCTGGCTACCCACTGGCGCCCGCTCCGGTTGGCCACCCGCCGCAGGGCGGCTACGTGTCGCCCCCCGCGCCGCTCCAGTTCGAAGGCTACCCCCTCCCGCCGGCTCCGTGGGACCCCTCCCTCCTCGCCGCGCTGCACTCGGCACCGTCCCCCTCCAACTATGGAGGCGGCGGTGATTGGTACATGGACACGGGAGCTACCGCCCACATGAGTCGCACCCCAGTAACCTTGTCTCCTCCTTCCCGGTCACCACTTCGAACCGTATCACCTTCGGTGATGGTTCATCCGTACCCATTACTCATGTTGGTCATAGTTTCTTTCCGTCTACTTCTACACCTATTAACATGTCTAATGTTCTTGTCTCACCTAACCTAGTTAAAAATCTTGTCTCTGTTCGTCGTCTTGCACGTGACAATCCTCTCACTTTTGAATTTGATGGTCTTGGTTTCTCTGTGAAGGACGCCCGTACACGGATGGTGCTCCACCGATGTGACAGCCCCGACGACCTGTATCCGGTGCACTCCGCCTCCACCTCCACCGCCACCGGCCCAGTCGCTCTCGCCGCCGGTGTCGACCTTTGGCATGCACGCCTGGGTCATCCCAACTCCACCGTCCTTCGCCAGATTCTCAAGAGTTTTTAATTTTCATGTAATAAGTTCGACGAGCACACTTGTCATGCTTGTCGTCTCGACAAACATGTTCGTCGACCGTTTAGCGAGTCAAAGACTATTTCTTCTTTTCCGTTTCAGTTAATCTATAGTGATGTTTGGACATCTCCTGTTGCGAGCAACACGGGCTTCATATATTATCTTGTTTTACTTGATGATTATTCTCACTTTGCGTGGACGTTTCCACTTCGCCTCAAGTACGATGTTCTATCCACTCTCACGGCCTTTTATTCCTACATCACCACCCAGTTCGGGCGCCCTATTCTCGCCCTTCAAACTGACAACGGAAAAGAGTTTGACAACACTGCCACGCGTCACCTTCTCGCATCTCACGGCACTACCTTCCGTCTCACATGTCCATACACATCCCAGCTGAACGGCTGTGCCGAGCGGATTCTTTGCGCTCTTAACAATTGCGTCCGCACGTTGTTGTTTCACTCCAACATGCCCCCTCGGTTCTGGCCCGACGCCCTCGCCACCGCCACTCTCCTAGTTAACATTAGACCATGTCGTCCTCGCTGGAACTTCACCCCACACCAACTTCTCTTCGGTTCTCCCCCTTCCTATGATGGTCTTCGCATCTTCGGATGTTTGTGTTATCCTAGCACCACTGCCACTACCCAACACAAACTTGATCCTCGCTCCGTAGCATGTATCTTCCTAGGCTACCCTCCCAACACCAAAGGTTACCGGTGCTACGACCCCGTCTCCCACCGTGTCTACACCTCCCAACACGTGTACTTTGATGAGCGTAGTTTTCCTTTTCACCAGGTACCACCTCCTATAGAGGACTCGGCGATCTCGGACACGGAACCGGTGCAGTCCCCGGTGCGGCCTCTTCTGGCCCCGGCGCGGCTCCCGCAGGCACCTCCAGGCGCGGCCGCGGCATGCCCCCCGTGGTGGACCCTCCTGCAGTGGCCCCCGTGGCGCCCCCTGGCTGCGGCCCCCGTGACGGGCCCCTCCGCTGCAGCCCCTATCGCCGGCCCCTTGGCCTCGGCACCGACGCAGCCTTGCATGGCCCCGGGTGGCTCTTCGGCTTCCACCACGTCGGGTGACGCGGCCTGCTCCGTCCAGCCCGGCCCCGCTGCACTGCCAGGAGCGACGGACCCGCCACCAGCTCCGTCCGTCCCTCTTGCCGCGGCCGGCCCCCCTGCTGGCATGACGATGTGATCTCGCGCCGGTATCCACCGCCCCAGCATGCGTTACGACGCTGATGAGTACGCATGTGCGGTGTCGACATCATCCTCTCCACTGTCGCCCATACCCTCGTTCGCACGAGCCGCCCTTCGTGATCCACATTGGCTTGCCGTGATGCGCGAGGAGTTTGATGCATTGCAGCGCAACCGTACGTGGAATCTTGTGCCGCGACCCCCTCACGCCAACGTCATCAGTGGCAAATGGGTGTTTCGTCACAAGACCAATCCGGATGGGTCTCTCGAGCGCTACAAGGCTCGCTAGGTGGTGCGCGGCTTCCGCCAGCGCGCAGGAGTGGACTTCACCGACACCTTCGCCCCGATTGTTAAACCGGGCACGATTCGTACGGTGCTTCAGCTGGCGGTCTCCCGTGCCTGGCCCGTGCAGCAGTTGGACGTCTCCAATGCATTCCTGCACGGCCACCTCATGGAACGAGTCTTTTGTGAGCAGCTGACCGGCTTCGTCGATGCCGAGCATCCCGACCACGTCTGCCTGCTCTCTCGGTCTCTCTATGGGCTGAAGCAGGCCCTCAGGGCTTGGTACCAGCGGATGGCTGGGTTCTTGCAGCAGCTTGGGTTTTCCACAACCCGCTCCGACGCGTCATTGTTCGTCTATCATCAGGGCACTGCCACTACGTACCTGCTGCTCTATGTGGACGACATTATCCTGATGGCATCCTCGCCTGGGCTCCTTCAGCAGCTCACGACCCGTCTTCGTGACGAGTTTGCCCTCAAGGACCTGGGAGCGCTGCACTACTTCCTTGGTATTGAGGTCGTTCGACGTGCCGACGGGTTCTTTCTGCACCAGCAGAAGTACGCTCATGAGCTCCTCGAGCGCGCGGGTATGCTTAACTGCAAAACCGCGTCCACTCCTTTTGACTCTAAGGCGAAGGTTTCTCCCTCGGAGGGCTCTCCCGCTTCGGATGCGGCGTTCTACCGCTCCATCGTCGGCGCTCTGTAGTATCTCACCCTCACTCGGCCTGACTTGCAATATGCGGTTCAGCAGGTGTGCCTTCACATGCACTCCCCGCGTGATTCCCATTGGACTCTGGTGAAGCGTATTCTTTGGTATATACGCGGCACTATGACCATGGGCCTCACCCTGACGGCTTCCTCCTCCATCGAGATGGTCGCCTACTCCGACGCTGACTGGGCTGGCTGCCCAGACAAGCGTCGCTCTACGTCCGGCTACTATGTCTATCTTGGGCCTTCGCAGATATCGTGGTCGTCCAAGCGGCAGCCCATGGTCTCACGCTCGAGTGCCGAGGCAGAGTATCGGGCAGTGGCTAATGCCGTTGCTGAGTGCTCTTGGCTCCGTCAGCTTCTCTAGGAGTTGCTTTGTGTGGTCCCCAAGGCCACGATCGACTACTATGACAACATCTCCGCCGTATACCTCTCCGCCAACCCCGTCCATCATCGTCGTATGAAGCATATTGAGCTCGACATTCACTTCGTGCGTGAGCAGGTGGCTCTTGGGAAGGTTCGTGTTCTGCACGTTCCTACCACACAGCAGTTTGCCGATGTCATGACTAAGGGACTACCGACCCCAGCCTTCGAGGAGTTTCGGTCCAGTCTCTGTGTCTCTGGCGATTCTTCGACTGCGGGGGGGGGGGGGTGTTGAGCGTATGTTGTCTACCGCATGTGTATAGGACTTGGGTCTGTATTTATACGGTTGTACCTCTCTCTCTCCCCCTCGTATATTTGTACATCTTGGGAGACAAGTAGAGGCCGGTCCACCTTGTACCTATATATGTGCATCATGCACACGATCAATGAATTATCGATGCATGCAATCCCTTCTTTCCAACTAACACCCAAGTCATTTTTGAGATTTCAATGAGGACTACATATACGAATCTATACAAACACATTTTAGAGCGTAGATTCATTCATTTTGCTATGTATGTATGCACTTTTTAGTGAAATCTCTAGAAAGACTTATATTTGGAAAAGGAGGAAATATATCCCTTGTATGAATCCATGATTCACCGGTGATTTAAGATTCACGCTATATTTTGGCGGGCGCTAGGCGCCAGTCGGATGTTTTTAGGAAAATATCATCCATCTAATCTACGGACAATGCTCCGGTGCCTTAAAGCACCTGCCTTTGTGTCTATGACATGTGGGCCCAACAGGTGGCTGGCCCACATGTCAATGACCCAAAGGCAGGTGCCTTTAAGGCACCGAAGCTGTGTCCCTAATCTACCATCCGATTGATCCTCATCTGACTATTTTCGGCCATCAGATGAGTCAACGCAAAAAACATATGCACTCTCTCGTCATCAGCACGCGAACACATCGTTGAGCCACCGGAGTAGCACCGCCACTTCCGCTGTAGTCACAACATGGGTCGAAGCAATGGAGCCACGTCGCAGCATCCCGTCGTAGCATCGCCGGTGCAACCCGGCCACCATCGCAGCATGTCTGGTAGCATATCTCCAGCAACTCCCGCACCGGCTCACATCACGACGGCGACGACGCAGCACTATCAGAGCAGTATCGTCGCTGCCTCATAGTCGCAACATATGTCGAAGCAGCACGACGACAACGTCGCAGCACCGGCTAGTAGCACGTCGATGGCTCACGGCTGTCACAGCATCACTGGAGAAGCCAAGCCGCAGTCGCAACATCTCTGATGTCGTCGTAGTCACAACATTTGTCAAAGCAATCCAGCCGCCATCGCAGCCCCGTCGCGGCGCAGCTCGGAGCACGACCACTCATAGCACGACGGGGAGGTCGCCACACCGGCTCGCAGCACGACGGCGGCGTCACAACACCGGCTCGCAAGCACGGCGATGCCATCGCAGAAACCGCCATGCAGTCCCGCCATGTTGTTGGGATGGATCCATGAAGGGAGGAAAGAGGGAGCGGAGCTCGCAGCAACGTCTTGCAACGCGTGGCCCGCCTCCGACGTTGTAGCGACGAGATCCACCAACGGCAGCATCGTGGAGCACTCGGGGTGCGTGGAAACCATGGATGAAGGCATGGCCACTGTAAGGGAAGAGAGAGAGACGAGCCGTGGGAGTTGGGGGAGGATAAGGCTTACACAGACGATGCTTCGGTGCCCCACATGTCAGTGACCCAAAGGCAGGTGCCTTTAACGCACCGAAGCTGCGTCCGGCTTACACGAGAGAGAGAGAGAGAGAGAGAGAGAAGGGTTCACGGGTCCCACAAGACGCGTGTCTCTAGCGCAACGCGGCTGGGATCGGGATGTTTACATCCGACTGTTTCTAATGATTTTCCCTATATTTTCCGGGTTTGATTTTTTTCCCCGAGAATGAAAAGTTTTGCCTTGTTTGAAGTACTATTGATTACATTAGCCGTTAGAGGGACTGTGGTATCCCCAGCCCACCAAGGTTCAAATCCTGGTGCTCGCATATATTCATGGATTTATTTCAGGATTTTCGGCGATGCGCATTCAATGAGAGGAGACGTTCCCGTCAACGACGAAGGTGCTTGCGGTAACTTCGTAAATTTCAAGATGATATGCCGGCTCAATCTTTTGGAGGTGCTCATAGGGGTAGGGTGTGCGTGTGTGCGTTCATAGGGTTGAGTGTATGCGCGTGTATATAAGCGCTGGTGTCTGTACTGATGTTAAAAAAACAGTATCGAACATTGTATTTGCTAATCTTTTTCTGTACCTAATTTTAAAAGGAAGGATGGTTTCTTTACATTTTTTTCACGGTGGGACCCAGGCATTTTTTCGCCCGTCGTGGGACTAGTTTTCTTCGTCATGGGACTAGTCTGTGCGATTGTCCCGATATATATTTTCTCGCTTGGCTAGCCCGCTTGGGCCTTGGCTCGATCTGTCGCTAAAGGCAAGTGCAAACGGGCCGGCCCAATTCGCATGCTTCGAACAAAATTGCAGTGGTGGGAATCGACCCCGCACTGGATACTAGGGAGGCTTGCCAGCCGAGCTTATATGGTGCATGGATTTTATAAAAACCTCTATGAATTTTATAAAAACCTCTGTACGTCGGAGGGGGTAAGCAATATGAACGCGGTGCTTAACAACGTACCCAGCAAGGTTATGCCTGAGATGAACGAGCTGTGTGTGTGCTCCATACACATGTGAACAAGTCAAGACCGCTCTTTTCAAATGTTTTCGACCGAATCCCCGGGTCCACACGGCTTCCCAACGCATTTTTACCAAAGGCATCGGGACATATGTGGGGCCAATGTGAGAAAGGCAGTGTTGAGTATTGTGAGAGGAGAAGAAAGCCCAGAATGCATCAATGATACAGTGTTAATCTTGATCTCAAAGGTAACGAACCCATCTCTACTAACACAATTTAGACCTATCAATTTATGCAACGTACTATACAAGATGGTTTCGTTACCTTTGGGATGGGTTCGTTACCTTTGGGAGGAGCAATATAGGTTGAAACAAATTTTGTCGGACATCATATCGGAGGAGCAATCGGCCTTCGTTCCCGGTAGGCTCATCACGGCAATATCATTAGTGCATATGAATATCTTCACTTTATGAAACGTAGCAAGCTAAAGGCGAGCAACTATTGTGTGCTAAACTTGATATGATGAAGGCATATGATAAGCTCGAATGGAGTTACCTTGAAGCTATGATGTTGAAGTTGGGCTTTGCTCCATCATGGGTGCACATTGTCATGGGTATGGTCCAATCAGTTTCCTTTTCTCAGTTCTTTTTAATGGAGAGGGACTTGATCAGTTCATGCCAAGCAGAGGTATTCGGCAGGGAGATCCAATATCCCCATATCTTTTCTTGATTGTAGCAGACGGCCTTTCGTGCCTCCTAAAATCCAGTTCTTTGTCATCACTGGATGGTATTAAGGTGGCTCCTACAGCTCCGGCTGTGAACCATCTTGTTTTTTCTGATAACAACTTGTTGCTTTTTAAATCAAGTAATGATGGGGAAGTTGAAGTATCAAACCTATTGGATAGTTATTGTTTGGTTTCGAGACAGAGGATAAATCATGAAAAGTCCTCCATATTTCGATTGTGGCCCATGAGTCCGCATACCTGTCAGAAGTAGGGAATTTTTTCATACTTCACTGGGAGCACACGACGTCATTCACCTGTGACATTCAACGGTGTGACTCTGGTAAGAGGTTTAGCCACAAGAACGTGTGCCGCGGACCCTTACATAGTTGCCTTCATAGAAAAACCTTTGCGCCAACTGAACCTCTTTGACACGGCCAATGTGACGAGCCAGCTGATCCATTATACCTGCATCACGGTACATATCTGGGATCACGGTACATGACATCGAACACCACTGAAGTAGGGTATGTTTTTCCATCATATATAGTCCTCCGCGAGTAATCCCATACCTCGGAACAACTAGGGGCCGCCATGGACGACCTTCTTCCAGTCATCGAGACAAAACATTTGGAAGACAAAAAGATTGTCTCCTGCCTCTCTATACTTTGGAACATGAGCCAGCCCCCAGATTGATTTTAGCGTCTCAAACATCCCTGATGAACTAAAGGGACGAGTTGTGTCCAACCTGCCAATCACGAGCCATCTTGCATCTTCCTCACATTTCTTCATTTCCTCCTCCCCCACGACCACATCGTCCAGTTCGTTACTGTCACGCCCAATATGCGACCCTATCCAAAAGGAACTCGAAGGTCCCACCAAGGATAGACCCGCATATTGAAACGCTTTTGCAAGGTGGATATCATTACATCAATATTACATAATAGATGGGGATACATACAAAAGGCATACAATGCCACACGAATACAACATCACAATACATCAGATCACCATCCGACTACAGATGAAACACAAATAGAAACTCAAACGACATCCACCCTGCTAGCCCATGCTGCCGACCTGGACCCTAACCCCTGATCGAAGAAGCAGAAGAAGAACTCAACGCAAGCAAGCATCGCTCTCGCGTCATGATCATCGCATAACCTGTACCTGCAACTGTTGTTGTAGTAATCTGTGAGTCACGAGGACTCAGCAATCCCATTACCATGGGTATCAAGACTAGCAAATCTTAATGGGAAAGGAAGGGGTAAAGTGGTGAGGTTGCAGCAGCGACTAAGCAATGTATGGTGGCTAACATACGCAAATAAGAGCGAGAAGAGAAGCAAAGGAACGGTCGTCAACTAGCAACGATCAACAGGTGATCCTGAACTCCTACTTACGTCAATCATAACCCAGAAACCGTGTTCACTTCCCGGACTCCGCCGAGAAGAGACCATCACGGCTACACACACGGTTGATGCGTTTTAATTCGGATCTGGTGTCAAGTTATCTACAACCGGACATTAACAAATTCCCATCTGCCCATAACCGCGGGCACGGCTTTCGAAAGTTTAAACCCTGCAGGGGTGTCCCAACTTAGCCCATGATAAGCTCTCGCGATCAACGAAGGATATTCCTTCTCCCAGGAAAACCCGATCAGACTCGGAATCCCGGTTTACAAGACATTTCGACAATGGTAAAAGAAGACCAGCAAAGCCGCCCGATGCGCCGACAATCCCGATAGGAGCTGCACATATCTCGTTCTCAGGGCAACACCGGATGAGCAATCCGTACAACTAAAACCAGACCTCAAGTTTCCCTGAGGGGGCGCTGCAAAGGGCTCTGGTTCGGACCAACACTTAGACAAGCACTGGCCCAGGGGGGCTAAAATAAATATGACCCTTGAGAGGGCGACTCCCAAGGGAAAGTATAGGTGGTGGTGAGGCAAATGGTAAAACCAAGGTTGGGCCTTGCTGGAGGAGTTTTATTCAAAGCGAACTGTCAAGGGGGTCCCATAAATCACCCGACCGCGTAAGAAACGCAAAATCCGGAAACATAACACCGGTATGACAGAAACTAGGGCGGCAAGAGTGGAACAAAACACCAGGCATAAGGCCGAGCCTTCCACCCTTTACCAAATATATAGATGCATTAATTAAATAAGAGATATTGTGATATCCCAACAAAATCCTGTCCACCATGGAGTAATCTTCAACTTCACCTTCAACTAACAACGTTATAAGAGGAGCTGAGCAAAGCGGTAACATAGCCAAACAATGGTTTGCTAGGAAGGGTGCAAAAGGTTAGAGGTTCATGGCAATTTGGGAGGCTTGATGAGCAAAAGATAGGTAGCGCAGCAAAGCGATAGAACGAAGCAACTAGCATAGCAATGATAGTAGTGAGATCCAGGGTAGCGGTCATCTTGCCTGAAATCCCGCTAGGAAGAAGAACGAGTCCATGAAGAAGATGAAGCCACGAAGACGAACCAAGCGTAGACGAACGAATCCTCACGATCGCAACGAAACGGGAACTATCGAGAAGAAGCACACAACATGGTAAACACACCACACATAAACAAGGCATGATGCACAACCAAGCATGATGCATGACAAAGCTACATGAAGCTATTCATGGCAGAGATGATGCAAACAAGAACAACACATCAAGGCAAGTTTAAATGAGGCCGGGAACAACATATAACAATTCCGGTAAGTCCTCATATGCATATTTCGAAATTGGTCCAGATCTGAATAAACCTTATGTTCAAGTTGTTAAACAACAAGTTAAAGAGCACCAAGAGGATCTACACGAAATTCTAGTCAAGTTACATATAAAGTTCATTTAGTTCGGAGCTACGGTCTAGAAGATATGAGCAAAACAAGTTAAATATGGCATTGATGCAAAATGCACCCAAACATCAAGCAAACACCTCAAAACAAGGATGCAACATGATAATATAAATCTACATGCAAAAACAAGCAAGTTTCATATAGAGCACACTCAAAACGGAGCAACGGTGCAACACATACACTCTATACAAGTTATAGCAACAATCTGCCCAAAATAGCAACTAGGCATATTGCAAGCATCAAAACAACATGCTACATCACCTGAACATGATAACAAAAGGTATGGACATTAAGTACAGGTAAAGCATAACAAAACATGAACACTGAACTATCTCCATAAATCACTAGAACATGCTCAAACACACATGGCAAGATTGCAAATAATAACAGTTTCAGACTTTAGCAGAAATAACATCATGTTACAATGTTTAGAGCTATCAAACAACATGTTACAGGAACTTAACATGGCAAACAAAGACATGGCATGAATCTACTAATTGCGTAGAACAAAAGTCCCTTACTGACCAAGAGCCAAAAAGGATCAGAAGAAATGATGGCATGCATGTAAACATGGCAAGTTATATGACAGAATCATACATGGCAGGAACAACGATAAGTAGGCATGTTGGTGAGCTTGAACCACTCACTACAGAGCAACACATGGCATGGCAAGGCAAGCAAAAGTAAGAATACATGTTTGTGAAGCAAATCATGGTAAGAGCAAGTTCATAGGGTGCATGGATCACTAGGAAATCACATGGCAAAACTGAACTTCATGTTAACAGGCTGACAGCAACATCATTTAGCAAGTTTAGAGCAAGATATGGACAATCTACAGCAAGCTATAAATGCAACCCGGGGCGTGGATGGATAGCTCATAACCATATGTACAAAACATCCTTACTGAAGTATCTCAAAATAAGCATGGATCTCTCTGTAGCATCAAGTTTACATGACATAAAAATAACAGCAGAACAGGGACTGAAATCAGCAACATCACGAGGCCTAGTTTACATGCTTGTGCTAGTCACCATATTGATCACAAAAATGCATGGCATATACCCCTGGAAAGATGGCATGGCATAGATCAAAACACATGTAGACATCCACCTCATAGGATGCACACATCAAACATGGAAAAAATGACAAATGAGCATGTTATAACAGTGTCAGCAGATTAACAACAACATGCACTCTTGCAATGATGATTCATGCATCAAGATGATCTCAAATGAACATGATTCAATGGAACGAAATGAAGTACTCGTCGAGACGAACAATTTGACATATTACACGCACGAAGCGGAGCAGTATGCAGCAAGTTATGATGCGATGAAAATGGCATGATAATGTGCAATAATTTGGGGACTTAGCAGATTTTTAGCCTCCGAAAACGGGACGGGGCGGACCCGGGACGAGGAGATCCGGACGGGGAGAGGGCGTTTGGATCGGCGGCTGGGTGGATCTGATCCAACCCGGGCGGATCCGGCCGGAGCTCCGGCGAGCGGCGCGGTGGCCGGAGACGGAGGTGACGACGTCGATGCGGCCGGAGGGACGAGGGCGCGGGGCGGAGCGGATCCCGGTGGAGGGGCCACGGAGGGCGGCGCCAGCGGGGCGGCGGAGAGATCTCCGGCGAGGGGCGACGCCGGCGAGGCGCGGCGGCGGGCTTCGGCCGGCTGGGGCAGGGAAGGACGGCGGCGAGGCGCGCGACGAGGGGCCGGTGGCAACGGCGAAGACGGGCGGCGTCCGAGAGGAGGCCGAGGCGAGGCGGCGGAGGGCGGTGCCGGCGGCGGCGCTCGAGGCCGGTCGCCGGCGACGAGGCGGCGGCGGCGCGCGGCGGGAGGCCGAGCGCGGGCGCGGATCCGGGCGGCGGCGGCGCGAGGGCCCGCGATGGGCTCCGCGGGCCGGCGGCGAGGTGGGCGCAGGGATGCCACATGGCGCGCGGTGGTTGGCTGTGGGCGCGACGGTGATTTCGTCCGGCGAGGCTGGACGTGTCCGATGGCGGCGGGGGCGATTTGATCTAGGGTTTTGATCCGAAAAATGGAGGAGGAGGACGTTTTTATAGGTAGAGGGAGCTAGGAGTGTCCAAATGAGGCACGATTTTCGCCCACACGATCGTGATCGAACGACCGGTAGCATGGAGGGGAGTTAGATGGGTTTTGGGCCACTTTGGAAGGGGTGTTGGGCTGCACACAAAAGAGGCCTTTGCGGTTACCCGGTTAACCGTTGGAGTATCAAACGACCTCCAAATGTCACGAAACTTGACAGGCGGTCTACCGGTGCTATACCAAGGCCGCTTGGCAAACCTCGGGCCATTCCGAGAACGTTTAACACCCGCTCACAACGAGAGACAAAAGGGAAACGCTGGAGGACATAGGAGTGCCGGATTGCAAAACGGACAACGGGGAAAATGCTCGGATGCATGAGATGAACACCTATGCAAAATGAGATGCACATGATGACATGACAATATGCAACACGCAAGCAAATAACATGGCAACTACGGCGAATAACTGGCGGACACCTGACACATCGAATCCGGGGCGTTACAGTTACCGTCCAAGTGCTGCAACATCTCTTCGAGGTTCTTCCCGCTCCAGCCCCCCGAAGACAACGATCCTGCCGGCGCCACCATCTTGGGTACAGATCAGATCCGCCTCTTCATAGCCCGGCCAGCAGCAGTCACGAGAGACTGCACCGGTGGCTAGGTTCGGCGGCCGGTAAACTCGCAGCGGTGATGGAGTCGCCGCCAGAGGAGAGAAACCCTAAACAAGAGGGTACGTTACACATGACTACACGAGGTTGTTTTAATTGACGGAGGGAATATTTTTTTCCAATAAACAAATTAACTAGTACAGGAGGTTGTTAGCACTATAAAAGAAGACCCAAAAGAATGGCATACACAGACACACAAAACTAGAAACATACCACATGTAGAAACATTCAACCGAATTCTTAAAAACTAAGCTACGCATTAGCACAACGCCAAATAACAATTCGTTCAAGCATGTGCCAATCGCTCTTGTGTGCAACATTTCCATGCTAACATCTTCAAGTCACAATAATTACAAAAACTAGTCAAATTTCGGAGTTCCCCGATATAACTTCTTCTTCACTTCTAGGTGCCCTCTCCCCTTTCTCCAGCCCGAACATGGTGTCGTACAAGGGCTTGTTCATAGTCTCTGGGAGGCAGATCACAAGCAGCCCACCAATGATCCCAAACACGCCGAACACCGCGAATGGCACTTGCTCCCCAAGCACCACCACTAAGGGCGCCAGTATGGCGCCCATCTGCGATGCCTGTGCTGTACATCCCATCGCTGCGGTACGTACAGCTGTTGGGAACAACTCTGCAGTGTATACGACCAACAGGCTGTATGTCGCTGCCATTCCAAAGATTCCTACCATCCCGCATGCCATCCTCACCACCCTACAATGACACGCAATTGTGTGCGGTTAAGGCAAATCTCACCCTGTCATGCACATGCAAAATCAAGAAGGGTTCGATTACCTCAGGGCACCGACACCGGCAATAAGACTGGCAAATGTGCAGAAAATGCCGCTGAGAATCATCGAGCCAATAGCGAGTGGTTTCCGGCCAAAACGTTGGAGGAGCACTGTAGTAAGCAGGAACCCGGGCATCTCAGCGAGACAGTTAGCAACCACGCTGATGTAAAGGTTAAGCTTTAGGTTGACCACATTGAGGCTCAGCCCAAAGTACACTGCGGAGCAAAGGAAGCTGATGATCACCGAGAGCACGAGCCTGCCCCGCGTTGCCCGCGATCGAAACACATCCAAGATCGTCGACGACGACTCCTCAACCTTCTTGTTGAGGTCATCTTCATCATCGAGCTTGAGCGTGACACCATCTGGGATGCTTCTGCCATTAGTAGATGCAATGTTTTGTAGAATCCGCATCGCGTCGTCGGTGCGCCGCCGCACAAGGTACCAACGCGGGGACTCGGATACGAACGGCATGACGACGAGCGCGAAGACGAGGGATGGCATGGAAGTGACGACGTAGAGCAAGCGCCAGGATGACTGGCACATCGCGGCTATGCCGGCAAGGGCTGCGATGCCTCCGGAGAAGAAGTAGCAAGTGGACATGCCGGTGACCCCACGATAGGATGGGCCTATCGGCTCCGTGGCGAGGACGAAGGCACAAAGGCAAACGCTTCCAGCGCTAAATCCTGTGAGAAGGCGCAAGGCCATGTAGACCCAATAATTGGGGGAGAGCGCGGTGAGGAGGCCGAAGATGGCATTGAGAAAGCACACCACGTGCAGGGTCCCCTTCCGACCCATAAAAGAGTCTGACAGATGCCCAAAAACGCCAGCGCCTGCAACACGCAAACAATATAATGAACAACTACATGAAACAAAAATGACAACATAAAAAAAGCTGTTGGATTGAACCAGGTTTTGTGTTGTAATGCAGTTGATAACTTACTTACTCCAGCAATTTCCTAATTAGGCCAAGCCCATGTAGATAGAGGGACTGTGATCCTCTAACTCAACTTAGGTGAATAACATGTGGGCCAACTAACATGTAGACCCAAATGTCAGCCACTGCCAAGTCACCTACCGACGGAACTTTCCTGTTTTTTCCTCTAAAAATGGCGTTCATAGTATAAGCCACTGAGCAGACTATGAGTGGTTGATTTGATTGTGCAGTAATTGTGAACACCAACTTGCTAATCTAAAAAAGGGAAACACTGCTGGATGACAGTAAATGCAACATTTTACCTGCTTATACTAATACTACGTTACGGCTGACAGATTCCGCCGCAGTTGAGTAGAAAAATATGCAGCGAGAGTCCAACAAGGGATGAAGTAAAATACAACAAGTGGTGTACAGATAGCATTGACGAACCATCCAGACGGACGGTGGAACCGCTCAACAGATGGGAGCATAGCAGAGCAGTGACGTACTCACCGATCATGCAGCCGGCGAAGAACAAGGCCTGGACGAGGCCGACCTTGTAGCGATCGCCGCAGACGAGGCCCCACTCGGCCACGGTCGACGAGCCGCTGCCCTGCTCCCAGTCCCACCCGGCCGCGGCGCCGGCGCAGCGGTCGCCGCACCGGCCGTCCCCCGCGGGGCACCACATGGCCGGCTCGCGGTCGGCGAAGATCATCACCATGGTGTGCATCGCCTCCAGCGTCCACGCCGCCGTCACCAGCAGGAAGTGCCACAGCTGCCACCGCCCGAACTCCCCCGCGTGCAGCGCCAGCGCGTCGTCGATGCTCAGGCGCTCGCCGCCGCCACCGCCGCTGGCGGAGGCGGGGAGGAGCGCCTCGGTGGTCGACATGGCCCCGCGCACGTCGCGGAGCGAGCGTGGTGCTGGCAGTACTCTGGTTTACTTCGCTCGGCGCTCGCCGTCCGTTAGCTAGCAGGCAGGGCGCGTGCTACTTGTAGCCGCGTAGGCGGAGCGAGGCAGCTGCGCGCCCTACACAGGAGTCAACTGTGGCGCGATCTCGCTCATCACGTGTATCGTGCGGATCAAATAAAAGGCCAAATATTCATCCGTATCGGCGACTGAGTTGGTTATGCTAGCTGCACAGATTTGGCAGGACCAGAACTATATGGGGAACCATGCCTGGGCAGGAACATCTAACAATTTTTTTACATGCCACCAGCTAGTGTTTTTTCTGTACAGCCATTGTTCCTGAATGAAGCATTTATACCTAATAATAGATCGAAGAAGCAGTTAACTTCTCCCTCATCCAGATCGGCCATCTGCTGCAACGCGGTCCAGCCTGGTGCCGGTTGCTGCCATGGCAGCCGTCAGATCCACTGTGCGTAGTACTCCCTCCGTCCGGAAATACTTTGTCATCAAAATGAATAAAAGAGGATGTATCTAGATGTATTTTAGTTCCAGATACACCCCTTTTTGTCCATTTTGATGACAAGTTTTTTCGGACGGAGGGAGTATTAAGGAAGCATGTCTGCCAGATCCAAGATGCGTCAGCAAAATCGCCAAGCTGAAAGATGGAGGATGAAGGGGATGCAGGAGCGACATAACCGTTTCCCAGGAATGGATTCTTGATGGAGGGGATTGCAGAGGGATCCAAATTATGGTTGTGTTTTTACCTTAATATGTAAACAGTGGAAGCTGGGTAAGCCGTTGGATACCAGAGTTGCCGTATCATCAGTTGTCACAACGCATAGGGAGCCCTCCATATACATTTGGAGACCGGCAGGCGGCACGCTAACTCAATGTTGTTGTATCCCAGCCTTCCAACCAAATTACAACAATGTTGGAGGCCAAAAAATTTGCCCATTAACTTGGTTGTTTGTCGGTAGCTCTTTAGGGCTATGTTAACGTAAAACAAACCGATGCTCAAATTGATGAGAAGGCTCTCAGTAATACGAATGTGGGAATCAAATAGCAACAATATTGCTTATGTATATTGCTTATGTATTGGTCAATGGTGACACCACTAGGAGGATTGTGCTTCGCTTGCTCCAAACAACCCGACTAATGATTGCACATCTCTTGAATTGTACCTCATCGGTTGTGAGAGATTTGAGGGAAATGTGTTCTCCGCGCGAGATGATGTTTGAAACGCTCCTCCATGCATTTCCAATACTTTGCACTCGTTTGATCTTTCCCGATGACCTCATCGAGAGAGATATCTTACCATGCCATGACAATAGCAATATACTCATTGAGCTTGAACTTTGCTTCCCGAATTGCAACCTTCCTCCATGAGTCAGAGGGTTCTAATTGATCAAATTTCATATACTAGCGGAACGCATGATCAAAAAGCGAGAATGATGCACCCTCGAGATCGACATCATTTGTCCTAGAATCACCCATCATACTATCACCCATCGTCGTTTCTTGTCTGACGTAGAAAGGGGGAGGAGCCCTTGTTTCTCATGCCATAGGGACAAACCGAGGAGGAGCTACGCCGTGACCCTTCCATGTTTTATTCTTCGTCACGATTGGGGGAGGCCATTGCCTGGATGCGGAGGCATATATGGTCTGCCACCTCTATGCTGGATTCTTTATCAGCAGGGTGGACAAGGTGTTGGCCGAGGCGGTAGTGGCCGACCATCGAAGGCACATGAGGACCAAGAAGCACATCAACACTTGAAGTTGCTGGACCAGACACAGTGGTGGAGGCAGCGTCCATTCCATCATTGGCGGGGACTGGGTGGTAGGAAGAGATTGAAGGAAGGGCTATGGATAGAGAGGGGTGGCGGCCGCACATGCGAGAGGACTAGCGGTAAGGGAAAATGTAGCTCACGCCGAACTATGTCTAGAAGGGGTCCGCTGCAAATACCCCCCTCCCAACCACAAAATATGGAGGTTTGTGGACTCAGTTTGTAGTTCCCTCCAAAAAGTATGGCAATCGAGGGTGTGATGACAACTCTACTAGAGCGGCCTTTAGGTCATCGCATAATGATAGTTATTATGGGGTCGATATATGGTGACTCTGCTAGAGTTTCTCTAAGGGCATGTACAACACTCCAGGATGGAAGGCTGCCCCGACATGCCATGTAGGTTCTGCTAGTTTAGCTTGGCAAAAGGTGATGCTTGTAGAGGTAGATGGGATCCTGCAGAAGAGTTGCGTTCTCCCTTGACCAATGCCGAGGCAGCCAATGAGTGAGGGTTAGACAACACTATTGCACTTACTTTAACAGGACCACACTACCCAAACATAAAGATCAAAAGTTGACAAACATGGGAACAATACTAGTGCGCCCGTTCGATGAAGATAGAATTACATAGTGGCTTCAATTACTTTTATCTAGGAGGAGTGGTGTGGCAATAATAGTGTGGCAATAAAAGTTGACAAATATCTCATGCCCTAAGTAGCATGTTAGCCATGAGCATTGAAGCACAATAGCCATATGCTTCTCCCACTTTTGCAACAAAATTAGAAGAACTAATGGCAACATTAAAATGAATCGCAGAAAACTTAAGTGATACCAAATGTCAAGACTGTTAGAAATATGTCCTAGAGGCAATGATAAATTGGTTATTATTATATTTCCTTGTTCATGATAATCGTTTATTATCCATGCTAGAATTGTATTGATCGGAAACTCAGATACATGTGTGCATACATAGACAACATGTCCCTAGTAGGCCTCTACCAGACTAGTTCATTGATCAAAGATGGCTATGGTTTCCTAGTCATAGACATGAGTTGTCATTTGATAACTGGATCACATCATTAGGAGAATGATATGATGGAAAAGACCCAAACTATAAATGTAGCATATGATCATATCAAGTTTATTGCTATCGTTTTCTGCATGTCAAGTATATGTTCCTATGACCAAGAGATCATGCAAATCACTGACACCGGAGGAATACCTTGTGTGTACCAAACGTCGCAACGTAACTGGGTGACTATAAAGGTGCTCTACAGGTATCTCCGAGGGTGTCTATTGAGTTGGCATGGATCAAGACTGGGATTTGTCACTCCATATGATGAAGAGGTATCTCAGGGCCCACTCCGTAATACAACATCACAATTAGCTTGCAAGTAATGTGACTAAAGAGTTAGCCACGGGATCTTGTATTGCGGAACGAGTAGCCGGTAACGATATTGGACTACGTATGGAGATACCGACGATCGAATCTCGGGCAAGTAACATACCGATAGACAAAGGGAACTGCATACGGGATTAGCTGAATCCTTGACATCAAGGTTCGATAGATAAGATCTTCGTAGAATATGTGGGAACCAATATGGACATACAGGTCTCGCTATTGGTTATTGACCGTAGAGGTGCCTCTGTCATGTCTGCATAGTTCTCGAACCCGCAGGGTCTACACACTTTACGTTTGGTGACGATATAAGTATAGTCGAGTTGTTATGGTGGTAATTGAAGGTTGTTCGGAGTCCCGGATGAGATCTTGGACATGACGAGGAACTCTGGAAAAGTCTGGAGGTGAAGGTTAATATATAGGACGAAGGGTATCGGAGTCCGGAAGTGTTCCGGGGGTACCGGGTGATGGCCAGGAAGACCGAAAGGGGCTTCGGGGGGGGGGGGGGGGGGCAACTGTTGGGGGGCCTCATGGGCCAGGGGAAGGGAGCACACCATCCTACTAAGGGGTTGTGCGACCCCTCACCCCATCCCATGAGCACCAGGAGGTTGGTGCACCCCTAGGGCTGCCTCCCCCTTGCTTGGGGGGCAAGGCATCTGGGTGGGGGGCAAACCCTGCATTTGTGGCCGCCGACCCCTGGGGGGAACCCTAGGGGCGCCCCCTCCTCCCTTCCCCCTATATATAGAGGGGTAGAGGGAGGGTAGCCACACCCATCTATGCCATGACGCTGCCCTTCCTCTCCTCCGTAGCCCTCTTCCTCTCTGTAGTGCTTAGTGAAGCTCTGCTAAGATTCCACCACCACCACCGCCACCACGCCATCATGCTGCCGGAGGACTCGACTACTACTTCACCATCGCTCGTTGGATAGAGGAGGTGAAGGCGTCGTCAAGCCGTACGTGTGTTGAACGCGGAGGTGCCATCCGTTCGGCACTTGGACCGGGAGTTCGCGGGATAGATCATGATTGGATCGCGAAGACGTTCGACTACATCAACCATGTTTCTTAACGCTTTCGCTTAGCGATATACAAGGGTAGGTAGATGTAATCTCTCCTCTCGTAGATGTTCATCTCCTAGATTGATCTTGGTGAGTGTAGGAATTTTTTTTGTTTCCCATGCAATGTTCTCCAACAGTAGCATCATGAGGTAGGTCTTGCATAGATGACATCACGAGTAGAACACAAAGGAGTTTGTGGGCGTTGATATTCAGATTGCTTCCTTCCTTGGTTTTATTTTGATTCAGCGGTATTATGGGATGAAGCAGCCCAGACCAGCATTAAATGTCCATGGACATGAGACCGGTTCCATCGACTGACATGCAACTTGTTGCATAAAGATTGCTGGCGGGTGTTTGTCTTTCCCACCTTAGTTAAATCGGATTCGACCAAGGCATTCCTTGTAGAAGGTTAAATAGCAACTTGCATATCACCGTTGGGGCCTTTGCGTAGGTAAGAATCGTTCTTGCTAGATACCCATAGCAGCCACGTAAAACATGCAACAACAAATTAGAGGACATCTAACTTGTTTTTGTACGGTATGTTGATATGGCCAAAGAAAAGATGAAGTATATTTGATGTAAGAGATGATCATGTTTGTAATAGTTTATACCGACTTGCATGTCGATGCATACGGCAACCGGCAGGAGCCATAGGGTTGTCTTTAATTATTGTATGACCTGCGTGTTAATCATTAAGCGCTATGTAATGCTTTACTTTATCGCTAAATGGTAGCAATAGTAGTAGAAGCATGGTTGGCGTGACAACCCCGATAGCGACACGATGATGGAGATCATGGTGTCATGCCGGTGACGATGGAGATCATGCCGGTGCTTTGGAGAAGGAGATCAAAAGCACAAGTTGATGGGCGTATCATGTCACTTATGATTTGCATGTGATGTTAATCCTTTTGTGATTCTTATTTTTCTTAGGACGACGGTAGAATTATAAGGTGAACCCTCACTAAAATTTCAAGATAAAATTGTGTTCTCCCCAAGTGTGCACCGTCGAGAAAGTTCATCGTTTCGAAGCACCACGTGATGATCGGGTGTGATAGACTCTATGTTCGCGTACAACAGGTGCAAGCCAGTTTTGCACATGAGGAAAACCTGGGTTATACTTGACGAGCCTAGCATGTACAGACATGGCCTCGGAACACAAGAGACCGAAAGGTTGAACATGAGTCATATAGTAGATATGATCAACATGAAGATGTTCACCATTGAAACCACCTCATCTCACGTGATGATCGGACTTGGGGTTGGTGAATTTGGATCATGTTACACTCGGACAATCGGAGGGATGTTGATTCGAGTGGGAGTTCCTAAGTAATATGATCAATTGAAGTCATTATCATGAATAGTCTAAGATGCCTTTGTAAATTCATGTTGTAGATCAATGGCTCGCGCAGTAGCTCCCCTGAATTTCAATGGATCCTAGAGAAAGCTAAGCTGAAAAATGATGGAAGCAACTTTGTAGACTGGGCCCGTAATCTAAGGATTATCCTCACGGCCGCCCAAAAGTCTTATGTCCTTGATGCACCGCTTGGTGCACCACCCCCTCCAACAATTGTGGATGTTGTGAACGCCTGGCAGTCGTGCGTTGATGATTACTCAATAGTTCAGTGCGCCATGCTATATGGATTAGAGCGGGGACTTCAAAGGTATTTTGAATATCATGGAGCATATGAGATGTTCCAGGAGTAGAAGTTTATCTTTGAGAAGAATGCCCGGATCAACAGGTATGAGACCTTCGATAAGTTCTATGCCTGCAAGATGGAGGAGAACGGGTTTGTCGGTGAGCACATACTCAGAATGTCTAGGTACTACAACCGTCTGGCTGAGTTTGGAGTTGAGCTCCCGCCAGAGGCTGTCACTAGCAGAATTCTTCAATCGCTACCACCTAGCTACAAGAGTGTTGTGTTGAACTATAACATGCAAGGGATGAACAAGTCAGTCTCCGAGCTGTTCGTGATGCTGAAAGTCACTGAGTCAGACATCCAGAAGGAGCATCAAGTGTTGATGGTGAATAAAACCACTAGTTTCAAGAAAGGCAAGGGAAAGAAGGGAAACTTCAAGAAAGGTGGCAAAGTAGTTGCTTCTCCCGTGAAGGAACCCAAGGCTGGACCCAAGCCGGAGACTAAGTGCTTCTATTGCAAGGGAACTGGCTACTGGAAGTGGAACTACTCCAAGTATCTGGCCGACAAGAAGGGGGCCAATGTCAACAAAGGTATATATGATATACATGTTATTGATGTGTACCTTACCGACTCTCATTGTAGTGCCTGGGTATTCGATACCAGATCGGTTGCTCACATTTGCAACTCAAAGCAGGAACTACGAAATAGATGGAGGCTGGCGAGGGACGAAGTGACAATGTGCGTGAGAAATGGTTCCAAGGCTGATGTGATCGCCGTCGGCACGCTCGCTCTTCGATTACCATCGGGATTAGTGATGAACCTGAATAATTGCTATTTAGTTACTGCGTTGAGCATGAACATTATATCTGGATCTTGTTTAATGCGAGACGTTACTCATTTAAATCAGAGAATCATGGTTGTTCTATTTATATGGGTAATATATTTTATGGTCATGCACCCATTGTGAGGGGTTTGTTCTTATTAAATCTCGATAGTGATGATACACATCTTCATAACATTGATGCCAAAAGATGTAGAGTTGATAATGATAGTACCACTGTCTTGTGGCACTGCCGCTTAGGTTATATTGGTGTTAAGCGAATGAAGAAACTCCATGCTTATGGGCTTTTCGGGTCAATTGATTTTGAATCACTTGACACATGCGAACCATGCCTCATGGGTAAGATGACCAAAACCCCATTTTCCGGAACAATGGAACTGTAAGTGCATCTAGTGCCACCCCTAGTTGGTTTTGGAGTATTGACGACAAAGTTGGTTGAGGGACTAATGCGTTTGTGAGAATTGCAGGATAACGCAGGTAGTGTCCCTCATTGTTTCGGTTTACCTACCGGAGATGACCCCTAAGAATGTATGAAGACATTGAAGACAATGGTGGTATGAGAAGATATTCATATTGAAGACTATGCCATGAGAAGACATTAAGTGAAGACTATGGTGCGCGAAGACTGTGTGGTTTCGTTGTTTCCTTTTCTTCTTTGTTGACTCATAGGAACCACCGTACTGTTAAGTGTGGTCCAAGTGAACTAAGTCAGAGTGACTGAAGTGATGCTCAACTCAAATCCTATGTCTTCGAGCGAAGACAATGAGAGAAAATCTTATCCAGAGCTGGATGAGTCAGCTTTGCTTGTAGCCCAAGTAAAGCTGTCACGTGTGTTTGAAATCTGACCGTTGGAACACGTGTCAGTTCCTTAGTGACCCAGGGTCATTTTGGACAAATCAGGTCGGGTTGCCTAGTGGCTATAAATAGCCCACCCCCTACACCATAAATTGGTGGCTGCTCAGAGTTTGTGCACGGCTTTTGTCGTTTGAGAGCAACCCACCTCGAAGCATTTGAGAGAGAGAGAAATCCTTGCGAGGACAAAGCCCAAACACCCACAGCCAAAGAGTGTTAGGCATCACTGAAGTCTTTCTGTCTCTGTGACCTGAAGACTTATTACACTTGAGGACTGTGAATCCTCCAGCCGGTTAGGCGTCGCGTTCTGAGCATCCAAGAGTCATTGTGGATTGCCGGTGAACGAAGTCTGTGAAGGTTTGGAAGTCTTCCTTGAAGACTTACCAGAGTGATTGGGCGAGGACTGGGTGTCCTTAGCTCAAGGGGAATAAGGTGAAGACACGGTCTTCTGAGTTAAATCTCAGCCTCCCTAACCAGACGTATAGTTGTCACAACAACTGGAACTGGTCTAACAAATCCTGTGTCTTCAACAAGCGACTGGTTCTATCCCTTCCCAACCTTACTTAAGTTTGTCTTCGTGAAGTCATTGCCTATCTGTGTATCTGTTTGACTTCATTGCTTGACTACTACTGTTGATTGGCTTCATACTATCTTCCATCCAGATCCCACTACCTAGCTGCTATTAGTCCTGTACTTTCACATCATTGCATACTTGACTATGGCTTGCTTAGGGTAGTTTATCTTCCGCTGCATATTTATTAGGTCATTTATGTTGTTTGTCTTCGAAACTACTAAGTCTTGAAGACTTTCATAAAAATCGCCTATTCACCCCCCTCTAGTCGATACTAGCACTTTCAATTGGTATCATAGCAAGGTACTCCCTTGTTATGTGTGATTCAGTTTAACCACCCGGAGTTTCAGCTATGTCGACTGCAGGGATAATCAAGGTCTCCGCTGCTTGCCCCGTGTTCGAGGGAACTGAATATCCCTACTGGAAGAATAAGATGCGTATGCATCTTGAAGCCATTGATGTCGACCTCTGGTATGTCGTCAAGAATGGCGTTCCCAAAACTGGTGAAGGTGTCACCCCCACTGATGTCAAGAAGTTCATTCAACTGGACTCTACTGCAAAGAACATCATCTGTGGTCATCTGACCAAAGGACAGTATGGCCGTGTGAGTGCTCTGGAAACGTCGAAGCTAGTCTGGGACTGGCTATCCAAGGTCAACGAAGGCGTCTCAACCCAGAGAGATCAAAGAATCAGTGTTCTTCGCAACCTCTTCAACCGCTTCAAGAGAAACGACAATGAAAATGTCCAGCTCACGTTTGATCGCCTCACTGACATCACAAATGAACTTCAAGCTCTTGGCGCAACTGAGATTACCAAGCATGAAATCGTGAAGACATTGCTGAAGATCACTTGACAGCTCCTTTGACACCCTTGCCCTCATGATACAAGAACGTCCTGACTTCAAGTCGCTCGATCCGTCTGATATACTTGAGAGGCTCAACACACATGATTTCCAGCTATCTGAGAAAAGAGATATGTATGGACCAAACTATGGCCGAACTCGTGCCTTGAAGGCAAAAGTTGTTTCCTCATCTGAAGAAGAATCTGACTGCAGTTCTGAAGATTCTGAAGACATTGGAAAGGAACTTGCTATGCTTGTGAAGAAGTTCCAGAAGTTCACTAAGAAGAAAGGCTTCAGAAAGTCTTCACGATCCAGCTCAAGGAATGATGAAGCTTCCACCCATGACCACAAAAAGAGAACCTGCCACAAGTGCAAGAAACCTGGTCACTACATATCTGAGTGTCCACAGTGGGACAATGAGAAGAAGAAAAGCAAGGAATATGATTCTGATGACAACAAGAAGAAGAAATCCTCAGAGTCTTCTAAGTCTTCTTCCAAGTCTTCATCATACAAGAAGAGCTCATCTGGCAAGGCTCGTGCTTTTGTTGGCAAGGAAATGGATTCAGAGGAGGAGTCTACTTCTGAGGAGGCGGAGGTGGAGTCTGGAGAGTAGTCTGACCCTGGCGTTGCAAGTCTGGCTCTAGCCACAGCCTATGTCTCCAAGTCCATCTTCAACACTGAAGACAATGACTTCCACACCAACGCTGAAGCTAATGACGAAGACGATCCTACTCCCACCTACTGCTTCATGGCAAGTGGTGCCAAGGTAAAATCACGCGATGCTTACTTTCAAACCTCAAGTGAAGATGACTCTGATTGTGAATCCAAACCCAGCTACAAAAAACTTGCTAAAGTTGCAACTGAACAACAAAAGGCTATGGAACATACTCAAAAACTGTTAGACAAAAGCGATGACCTGTTGGACGCTGAAATGACACGTTCACAGTCCTTAGTTGATGACATAAAAAATCTTCATGCTAAGTACCAAGAACTTGAAGGTCGTCATGAATCGCTCTCAACTACTTATGAAAGGCTCTCCTATGATTATCTTCAAAGGAAGCAAGAACTTGAGAAATTGAGAGTGGCTCATGAAGATCGTCAAAAGGTGAATGAGTCACTTCGCGCTCAACAGATCAGTTCCACTCAGGATGGATTTGAACCACCATGTCTAAAATGCATTGAGCGTGATAACGCTACATCTGTTGCTAAATGTTCCACTGCTGCTACTGTTTCATTGTCTTCACCTACTAATGTGGTTACTAACCCCTCTGCGGAGGATACCACTGCTGTTGCTGATGAAAATGCTATGTTGAAGACATTGCTTGAAACAGGGATGTACAGAAGTTTGAAGGGACATCAAACTCTCTGCGATGTCCTCAAAAAGTAGATTCTGAACCGAAACCCTAGGAAAGAGGGTGTTGGGTTCGAGAGGAAAATGAACGTTGATGGCTCATACTGGAAGCCTGACCAGTACCCCAAAACCACATGGGTTGCTGCAAAGGAACCTTCAGTAGATCCATCCACTTTATCTGGCTTTACCTGTGCTAATCCTATTATCATTGATGAATCCTTTGATGCAAACTATAAGCTGTTCAAAAATCAGAATGGTGAAGTGTTTGCCAGGTACATTGGTACTAACTGCAGGAATGGACCACCTATGAAGAAGATCTGGGTACCTAAGCGGTACATTGAGAATCTTCCTGTGAATCTCGTCATGACACCACCAAGGAAGAAGACAAACCCCAGACCTATAGCTTCATATGGCCCAAAGGCTTCATACAGATACAGGACTCACATGAGTCACCCTAACACCAATGTTTTGCAGGGAAATCATGCTCAGACTTATGAATATGAGCGTGTATCTTCGAATTGCTATGTTCATAGGACTAAGAACTTTTCTGCTTATTCATATGAGTATCATTCATCTCTTGCAAGGCTATTTGCTAGGGCTTCAAAGCCAAAATTCTCAGATGCTGCACTTAGACTCATTGCTTCTAAGCCACCCCTGAAGATGTGGGTGGCAAAGAAGAACTAATTCTCTTTGCAGAATACGGTCTCCAGCCAGCAATCAATGGCGTCCGATACTATTGCTGGGGACCTAAAACCCATTTAGGACGCACGATAAAATGTCATTCTATATACTTCACATCTGAATCTCTTATCAGTCATACTATGTCCTAACTTTGATATAAGCTGTGACTATCCCTGCATGTGTCAAATGCTTATGCTTCACAACACTCTTGTGAAGCCTATCCTCCTAACTGCACTGTAGGGTACATCACCAAAAGCTTCAGAATGGATTATGGACAGTGGATGCACAAATCATATGACTGGTGATCGAAGTCTTCTCATGGACTCAACCTTACGTCCATCCGACAAGAGTCACATTACATTTGCTGACACTGGTAAAAGCAAGGTATTGGGTCTAGGTAGAGTTGCAATCTCAAAGGATCAACACATGGATAAAGTGATGCTTGTTGAATCCCTTGGTTTCAACTTAATGTCTGTCTCAATGCTTTGTGACTTGAACATGATTGTGATATTTGGAAAATATCATTGCCTTGTACTAATGGAATCTGACAAATCTCTAGTCTTTGAAGGGTATCGAAAAGATGATCTATACATGGTATATTTCTCAGCAGGTCCACAGCTTGCCGTATGTCTTCTCACAAAAGCTTCAGAATGCTGGCTCTGGCATCGAAGGCTAGGACATGCTGGCATGAGGAACTTACACTCACTCGTCAAGAAGAAGCATGTCATTGGCATCGAGGATGTCAAGTTCAAGAAGGATCAGCTGTGTGGTGCCTGTGAAGCTGGAAAGATGACAAGGGCAAAGCACCCCTCGAAGACAATCATGACAACATCTCAACCCTTCGAGCTGTTACACATGGACTTATTTGGACCTACTCACTACTCCACCCTCACAACAACTGCCTGTCTCTATGGCTTCGTCATTGTTGATGACTACTCAAGATACACATGGGTTCATATAATTCTTTACAAGACTGAAGTGCAAGATGTCTTCAGGCGCTTCGCAAATCGAGCAATGAACAATTATGGTGTGAAGATCAAGCACATCAGAAGTGACAATGGCACTGAATTCAAGAACACTGGACTTGATCTATATCTGGATACAATGGGAATTACTCATGAGTTCTGTGCTCCATACACACCTCAGCAAAATGGCATCGTTGAGCGCAAAAATAGAACCCTCATTGAGATGGCTCGAACAATGCTAGATGAGTACAAGACACCAAGAAAGTTCTGGCCTGAAGCTATTGATACAGCATGTCACATCATCAACCGTGTGTACATCCATAAGCTTCTGAACAAAACATCGTATGAGCTCCTTACTGGCAAGAAGCCAAACATCAGTTACTTCAGAGTATTTGGAGCTAGATGCTGGATCAAGGATCCCCATCACAAGTCAAAATTTGCACCTAAGGCTCACGAAGGCTTCATGCTTGGCTATGGAAAGGATTCACACTCCTACAGAGTCTTCAACCTTTATCTCTACAAAATCGTTGAAACTGTGGATGTGAAATTTGATGAAACAAATGGTTCACAGAGAGAGATTCTGCCAAGTACACTAGATGAAGCTCCTCCAAGCGAGTCTATCAAGCTGATGGGAACTGGTGAAATCCTGCCCTCTGAAGCACAGCCTGAAGAGGAACTTATCATCTCTGCACCAAATCAACCTGAAGACAATACTCAGACCGAAGACAATCCTCCCAATGATGACAATGATCAGCTAGAGCAAAATCTTCGTCCTGTTCATCCTCGTGTTGCAAATGAAGTTCAAATAGAGAAGATAATTGACAGCATCAATGCGCCTGGTCCACTCACTCGATCAAGAGCAACACAGCTAGCAAACTTCTGTGGGCACTTTTCATTTGTGCCAATATCAGAACCCAAGAAAGTTGCTGAAGCTTTTATGGAACCTGAATGGATTCAAGCCATGCAAGAAGAACTTCAACAGTTCAAGCTGAATAATGTTTGGGAACTCGTCAAGCGACCTGACCCTCGCAAACATAACATTATTGGAACAAAGTGGATATATCGAAACAAGCAAGATGAGCATGGTCAAGTCGTCAGAAACAAAGCACGTCTTCTGGCTCAAGGATATACTCAAGTTGAAGGAATTGACTTCAATGAAACATTTGCTCCTGTTGCTAGGCTTGAAGCTATTCGCATACTGCTAGCCTACGCTAATCATCACAACATCTTGCTATATCAAATGGATGTAAAGAGTGCATTTCTCAATGGCAAGATTGAAGAAGAAGTATATGTCGCACAACCACCTGGTTTGAAGATCCAAAACATCCTGATATGGTGTATAAGCTAAACAAAGCACTGTATGGCCTCAAACAAGCTCCTCGTGCATGGTATGATACAATCAAAGACTTCCTGAAGAGCAAAGGCTTCAAACTTGGATCCCTCGATCCCACACTCTTCACAAAGTCATATGATGGCGAACTGTTTGTGTGCCAAATATATGTGGATGACATAATCTTTGGCTGCACCAACCAGAAGTATAGTGATGAGTTTGGGTACATGATGCAAGAGCAATATCAAATGTCCATGATGGGTGAGCTGAAGTTCTTCCTTGGTCTTCAAATTCGTCAGCAAAGAAATGGCATCTTCATATCTCAAGAAAAATACCTCAAAGATTGTCTGAAGAAGTTTGGAATGGAAGACTGCAAAGGCTACACGACGCCAATGCCAGCCAAACACCATCTTGGTCCCGACGACAATGGTAAAGAGTTCGATCAAAAGGTATACCGCTCCATGATTGGTTCTTTGCTTTATCTATGTGCATCTAGGCCAGATATTATTCTTAGTGTTTGCATGTGTGCTTGATTCCAAGCGGCACCAAAGGAATCGCATCACTTAGCTGTGAAGCGAATTCTTCGATATTTGGCTTACACCCCAACACCTCGGATTATGGTATCCCAAGGGCTCAAAATTTGATTTGGTTGGATTCTCGGATGCTGATTATGCTGGTGACAAGGTGGATCGCAAGTCTACATCAGGCACATGTCATTTTCTTGGTCGATCACTTGCCTGTTGGTCTTCAAAGAAGCAGAACTGTGTATCACTCTCAACTGCTGAATCTGAATACATTGTTGTTGGATCCTGTTGTGCTTAGCTTCTATGGATGAAGCAAACTCTCAAGGATTATGGCATCAACCTGAAACAAGTATCTCTCTTCTGCGACAACGAAAGTGCCATCAAGATAGCCAACAATCCAGTCCAGCACTCGAAGACAAAGCACATTGAAATTCGTCATCACTTTCTCAGAGATCATGTTATGAAGAAAGATATCGATATCATTCACGTCAACACTGAAGAGCAACTGGCAGATATCTTCACAAAGCCCTTGGATGAGAAAAGGTTTTGCAAGTTACGGTGTGAGCTAAATATCTTAGAATCCTCTAATGTCCTATGATCAGGCACACATCCTAACACTTATGCATGTTGATGACTTAGATGTGCAACACACAAAGTAATGTATATCTTCAATCAATGAAGATTTACACTCTGAGTGTGAATACATTAACATGGAATTTGACTTCGGAGCGCCACGATAATTGTGCGCCGTGTCTGGGTCTAATACTTCCTATACGGTGGGTAACGCCACCACCAAATTTCTCTGTTTGAAGTGTTTCACTCATGGCGTTATATTGCAATGACTTTGCATTTGGTTTGTCTTCAGTTTCAATTTATCTTCATGATTTTCTACACTATGATGATTTGATTGCTTTCTGATATATATATATATATATACTAGTGTTCTGTCCTCTACAACATTCACTTATAGCTATGTCTTCAAGATTGGATCTTTTTGAACTAAGTGAATGTGATCGGACCCTAACCTCTCTATGCTTCCTATATCAAACTCTATCTGTCCAAATCATATGCATTCTATTGAAACTGTCGAATGTCTTCTTTGCGTCCTAGTCAGCAGAAGGCAGAGAGACAAACATTAAATCTGTTTTAAATGGCTTATCTTTATTGTTGAAATCCGGAGAAGCCGGAACAACTCTCCGACATGCTTAGCGGGCGTGGGAATGTGGGACAACTCTGAGTATGTTGCATGCTTGCCACGTGCCCCTCAGATGTGAACCGCCAGGGGCACCAGCGTAATTGCACTGTGTCACTCACCTACTTATAAATACTTGTCCCCTGCGGTAAAGAAATCCTTCTTCCACCTCTCCACCTCCGTCAAAACCCTAGCGCCACCGCTAGCTCTTGACGATGCCGGCGACGAAGCGCTTAGCTGCCGCGACTTCTCCGACACCGTCCTCACGCCGGCCGCGGACATCGTCCTCTCCGCCGTCGCTGTAGGTGTCCTCCGTCGCCAAGTTAGGGCACGGTGGGCTGAACTACTCGGTCTCCTATTCATCCCATCTAGCAGTTCTTCATGTGGTAATTATAACTCTATTTTACCACCTTTTTGATCTTCAAGATTCATCCTGTTTACCGAAAGTGGTTTATGCCTATTCAATGTTAGATCTATTCTGTCTGCATCTCATACTGCCTAGTCAATTCACTTAGATTTCCTGTCTAGTTTGATTCCTCACTTGTACTTATTCACGGATTGGTACAAATCTGGAACCAACTCACCTATATAAGTGAATGTCTTTGCATCATGAGGTCAATGTCTTCAAACTGATTTATCTTCAAAATCTTCTGAGAATGCATATGACCTCTTCCTCTTCCCTCGCATCTCTAATGCTGTCACAGGTACATGTCCGTGGGAGAATCCCTTGGTTCTCATAGTCTCCATTCGTTTGCAGAATACTTACATCATCATATCAATTCTCCCGAAGCCAGTTCCTGCTTGACCAGCAAGTGTAAGTCTCTGAAGCCTTTGAACGTATTGAAGCCATTCAGTTTGAAGTTTATGGCTGCAGAAAAATCAGCAAGGAAGGGTGGCAGACAGCACAGAGAAGGAACATCCAAAGATCTGCCTGATGACCTAGCAGAACTCTACAAGACAGATCCTGAAGAGAATTATCATCAGAGAAAGACACGAATCCAATGGATTCGACGCTATTGGGATGAGGAATGGTTCAACTACAAGTTTGTGACGAAGGAATATGCAGAGAAGAATGCCATCAAGAGACCTTGGGGTGATATCCTCTATCGAGGCCTTCAACCCAAGAACAGAGCTGAAGCCATTGCTCAAGGCTTCTATCCTTGCATGGTCCATGGACCACAGCCTGAGAACGCCGATCCCACTTCACTGCTCTGGTGTCGTGACGACTCTCTCTTCAAGCGCAACTTCCAGTTTGTTGTGGCTTCGGCCAAGAAGAACAAGAAGTCATTAGGATTGGACTTCAACCCAGGTCCCTCTGCTCCCCGTGCTGACGGCTCCTATGATGCTGATCCCAATGTAATCGGCCCCTTCTCCAACCTTGACGGCCTCATAACCTACATAGTGGTCCAAGGTGCCAGAGTAGATCATTCTGAAAATGATGCTGACTCCGATGAAGCCCCAGCTCCTCCTCCAAAGCCGCAGAAGCAAAAGAAGCCAAAGGCTTCAAGATCAGCTGCACCTCCGAAGACTTCTCGTGCGAAGCCACTGTCCACTGCACCTCCTGAAGCCAGTGTGCAGTCTGAAGATCAATCCCGTGTCTCCAAGAGAACGGAGAAGAAAAAGCAACTTGTCAGACCAACTGATCAAGCCTTGACTCCTGCCGCCATTCTGCGCGAAGAACCCATTGATCTGTCAAGTGATGAAGATCTTGCTGATGATGCCCTTGAGCAGCTGATAAAGAGCAAGGAAGAAGCAGAAATCTTCAACAACTTGCCTCTCTTTGATGTGGCAATCATCCACAACTTCATTGATGAGTGGTTCGACACCCCCAATCTCAGCTTTGAAGATTTGCAGCTTCCCATTGGCCTCAGTGTCGCCTTCAATGGCGCCATTGCTTCTGAGCTAGCTCTCGCTCAGCGTATCGTTGAGCTGAAGAACAAAATTGATTATGTGAAGGCTCAATTCAAGAAGCATGTGGCCAAGCTAAGTGTTCAAGACGTCCGAAACTTCAAGGTCATGCTACATGAGCTTAAAGAAGCTTTTCTGAAGAAGCGTGAAGAAGCTCAGGGCTCTCGAGAGCGCATAAAGAGTTTGGTTGATAAGTGTGTGCTCGCCTACAATGAGGCTGAGAAGCGCAAGTCACTTGGCCGTCCTGGCATTGACCCCAGGATGGCTGCAAAGAAAAAGAAGAAGCTTCCTGCTGACCAGCATGCACCTTCAAGCCAAGAAGCCCCTCGCGTTATCTTCCCAAGCAGCATGACTGGCTCGAAGCCAAAGGTCACCACAACCGCTTCAGAACAGAAGAAAACGAGGGCCTCCGAGGCTGAAGCCAGAAAGAGAAAGAATACTGAAGCCTCTGATGCCGCTCCCTCCAAGAAGAAGCGCAAGACCAAGAAGACTAGGGCTGCTTCCACAGAGCCCTTGGTTGTTGAACCCATTTCAGTGGTTCGCTCAGCGTTAGAACATCAAGAACGAAGGATGATAGTCCATGAGCCTGATCCCACAGAGGCTCATGAAGGTGAAGATATTCCAGCAGCTGAACCCACCGCTGCTGAAGACATTGGTCAGATGACAATGTAGCCGATGATGAAGTTCTTCCTCAGATCGAACATGACGTGGCATCATCGCCTGTTCATACGAACAGCAAACTCATCAGCATTGGTCGTCCTCTGACGCCAATTGCTCAGGATGCATCGTGGGCTGATCACCCACAGCTACAAGACTCCCCCAGTACTCCACAACAACAACGACAAGCTACACCCCAAGTGCAAGAAGAGGATGAAGACTTTGAGGCCCAGCCATCTCCATCTCCTAAGGCGTTGCCAGCATTTCGCAGGCTTCGCAAAGGACAAAGGCCTCAAGTCCCTCTGTCGAGCGTTCCAGAAGGAGAAGTGCAACGTTCACCTGTTGCTCGTCAAGTCTTTTCTGAACCTACTCCAACTGTGAATGTCTCTGAGTCTGAAGCACAAGCTGCTGAAGAAATTCCGGCTGCATCAGCCGAGGAAAATCAAGAAGAAGTACGTGTCCCTACTCCCCCAGTAATTGAAGAAGCAGTTCGTGATGTGAACGTGCCTGTGCCTGACCCTCCTGTTCGTCAAGAGGAGGTTGAAAATGTTGAAGCTACCACCACCAACGCCAATGAAGCCAATGATGTAGTCATGGCTGATGCTAATGTGGAGCCTGCACCAACCAGTGTGCCTGAAGCAAATGTGGCCACTGAACCTGAAACCAATGAGGCCACTGCACATGAAGCTAATGAGACAGCTGCTCCTGAAGCACCTGTTGTGCAGCCTGAAGCCTCAGCTGTTGCCCCTGCTCCTGTTCCGCCACCAAAGCCCCATACAATTGAGCAAGCATACAGTCATGTTCAGTTAACCACTGTCCAATGGCCCATTCTGGTACCTCCGCCTACTGCCTCTGGACCTCAATTTGACTATCATGTTGAGCATAGGCCTTAGGTCCAGAAGCCAAAGCCTAGGCTGCCAAGGTTTCCAGGTACTGCAAACTCACCAGGGTCCTTCAATGCAAATGGCTTCAAAAGCCACAATACCTTCTTTGACAGTGCCAAGAACCCCTACTCCAAGCCAAGGATATCATCAGATCGGTTCTGGAGCTATCACCAGAGAAGCTATTACTCCTGCGTACTATATGATCAAGGGCGCATTTTCCCTCATATGCGCCTTGACACTGAAGCCATTGCTGGACTGCCGTGCTTAGAAGAAGCACTTGATAGCTTTCGTGATGCTGGTCTGCTCCACTTTGTGATAGACAAAGAACATTGGAATGAAGAGCTATTGCTTCAATTCTATGCTACTCTACACATTCGTGGCTACTACAAAGACATCAAGACATGGGTTCTCGAGTGGATGACTGAAAATGTTCATCATGAAGCCAAAGCTATGGATATCATTGAGCTCACAGGGCTAGCCACTCCGGGAGAACTATATGAACCTGACTGTCAGCTACACCGCAATGCAGTGGAGAGTATCTTCCATAAGCCAGAACCCAATATGAGCCAGATGTTGAGCATGATGAAGCCCTTGCCATCTGACGCTGAATATCCAACAGAGTTTGTCATGGATTTGTCACGGCAGATGTCCTAGTGAAAGGACTTAGTCGTGGAGCCATCGCTACGGGTCAACTTGAAGGGGTTAAAACGGACACAAAGACACGAGGGTTTATACTAGTTCGGCCCCTTCGATGAAGGTAAAAGCCTACGTCTAGTTGTGATGGAATTGATGTGGTCTCGATGGCTAGGGAGCAAACAAGCTTCGCCTAGGCTCGAGTTGTTGTTGTCTGTCTTTGAACCGCCGCCGGGTCGTCCCCTTATATACACGGGTGACGCCCGTCGGTCCATAGAGTCCCAACTGGTTCATACTCGTATCCCGGTTGGTATCTCTCTATTCCTAACTTACAATACAAGTTTACATATCAAGCCGGTTTACGGCTACAAGCTCTAAACCGACTGTAGGCCTTGGGCCTTCATCTGCTTATACTACTACTGAAGTTAACCCGGCCCAGGTAGGCCGGTTCATGCCCGGTGGTAATATCCCCAACATTAGGCCCCAGATTGTTTGAACTGGTTCATGTCAATCCTTCATTAAAATCTTTGTCTTCAACATCTTCTGGTAATTGGTAAACCGCCATGTCGTCATCATCTCTGGTTTCTGTAAACCGGCATGACGTCATCATGAAGCTAACATTTATAACGCCTTCTTTTATTAGTAGATCTGCGATACCCAAGTCATCAGCTCCACTTCCAAAATTTTGGCTCCTGGATTCGCGCGCCTGACCCACGTCTGTTGCCTTATAAATAGGACCGAAGGGTCATTTACTTTTCTCCTCTTTGTCTCTCTCTTCTTCGTCTTTCTCGCGTCGCCAGCCTCGGAGCTCCGCCGCCGCCGTCGACCTCTGCATCGTCTTGGGCCGCTGCATCAACCTGAACGCACCATAGCACTACGGTAGCCTCCCGCATCTTCTTCGTTTCCAGTAAGCCTTTTGTTCTTCTTGACATAGATCTGTTCTTAGGGTTTCATGTTCTTACCGTGTTCGTCGCTTGTTCATGCTCGAACCCAGACTCCTGGATAAATCTGTGAACCTCTACTCTGATTAGCGGTAGCCTTTTAGCATCTGCCTATAGTTTCACGCTTAAGTCCATAGATCTCATCTACATATCTGCCCATTGGTTCACTTCCGTTCCGTCTTTACCCTTTTGAATATTTTCTGTTTTTCTGAACTTGCTTCAGATCCATTGCTGCAATAAGACTTTGCGAAACCCGTTTCTGCATACTTAGCCATCCGCAACCTTAGATCCGGCGGTTTAACTCAATATAGAAAAAGTTAATAAACCGGTATATACCATTAGTCCCTGGTTGAACCGCCAGAATTCTTTATCCGTACAATGCCACTTCATAGAAATCCGGTTTAAATATACTGCCTCCGGTTTAGCATTGCTCATACCTGCGCCTTCCTTTATTCAACATGTTCTTGAACCGGAATCACCTATTTCTTGTAGATCTCATCATGGCCAAACAAGTATATGAATGCAATTGGGTTCCTTCTCGCGTCACAGAAACTCAGCTGAATGATTTAGTCTTGATCGGCGCTTTAGACAACAAAGATACTATCACTGGAGGGTTCCTGGAAATGAATGTCCTCCCACCCCTCAAGAGGGAGAGGTTGTGATCTTTGCAGATCATTTAGCCCGAGGCTTCAAACCGCACGGTTCTAAATTTTATCGGGATGTATTAGCCAATTTTTAGCTCCGCCCGCAAGATATTGGCCCCAATTTTGTTACCAACCTATGTCACTTCCAAGTGCTCTCTGAGGTATACCTTCAAGAGGAGCCTTCAGTTGAATTGTTTAGAGACTGCTTCCACTTAAACCGCCGCACAGAATTCACTGATGGCCCCAATACTGAATTGGGCGGTATGGCAATTCAGAAAAGAAAGGAGATCACTTATCCCCACGCCAGACTACACAGTCACCCCAAGGAGTGGAATGCAACATGGTTCTACTGCAAAGACACTTTTCCTGAGAGCGAAAATCCTTTACCTGGCTTTCGTCCGGAGCGGCTCAGCAACACTCACCCCTTTCCACAAAGATTAAGTGCCAAGGAGAGAAGTAAATATGCTCCGCAACTGTCCAAGCTCCGAGCCTTCATGGCCAACGGTTTAACAGGAATAGATCTTGCACGTTGTTGGATATCATGGAGCGTACTGCCTCTCAGCCGGCGCTCCTGTTTGATGTGCAAGTATACTGATAGCATCGATGACCCACTCGGACACACTAAAATCCAGCTCTCCGATGATGAAGTCACAGATTCTGTGAAGAAAATGTTGAATGAACCGGAGCACCTCTGCGCTCAAACCGGCCTGCTCCCTTTCTGCGCTACCAACAAACCGCCAGCAGTAAGATTTTGATTGTTCTTTTATTGAACCTATTACCGCTATCTTCGTCTGACATCAATTACTGCTTAACCAGGGTGATAACCTGTTTTGGAGCAAGAAGCTTCCACAAGACAAAACGCAGAAAGCAGAACGGCCAACCCGGCCAAACACCAAGGTCATGAAGAAGCCTGCTAAAAAGAGGAAAAACACTGCTTCATCTGATCCGGCTGTTGATGATGATGTGGGTAACTCGGACCTTGAGGTAGAACTCGATTCACTAGGCTTACTTTTTACGCGCCTTATTGATGATGATACTTGTCAGGACGACGCTGAAGCCAGTAATGCTGATGTCGCTGAGGTAACCATTCTCTCTTCCGATTCAGATCCTTTGCCTTTACCAAAATTTCGCCAGGCAAACCGGAAAGTTAAATTTTCTCATCCTCTTGCTTACTTGGATCCCAAATTTCTTGTGAAGACTCAGCAACATGAAGCTCGCCGCACAACCCGGCACAGCGGCCAGGTAGTTACCTCCGCCGGTTTACCAAACAGTCTAGTTCGAAAACGCCGCTCCGAGGTCTCTGACCTTTTTATTAATTTATATCCTAAAGCGGGTTTCATTCGAAAACCTCTTAATCCGCCCGACTCCGATTATCAGGTTACTTCTCATTCTTCCTCTGGTGAATCATCGGCCACTCAACTGCCGCCACTGAAAACGGTCCTTGGGTAAGCTAGGCTGAACATATGCTTCTGGTATACTGTGTTATAACTTATGCTGTTTCTTGACTCTTTGTTTCTCTTTCAGGGCTAAACCTAAACCGAGCAAGAAAGCCCGCTTGGACAAAGCGGCTGAGGAAGATGTCGCCCCTGAACAGGATAAAGCACCAGATCTTGAAGCGTTCGTTCATGAGGATATTCCCAATGATCCTCCTTTGCAAGATGATGCTATTCCTGAGGAAAGGCCTATCAATACATCAGTCCCTGCTGACCCGCCTGCCAACTCCGTCCGGATTGAAAGATTCCGCAGTCCTGCTGATAAACCGACCGCGCCAACGCAAACCGGTGAGTCCAAGGATGATGACGTTGTAATTACCGGCGTAGGTTGCTTTGAACCAGGGAATCCTGTCGCTTTAGCCAAGCATACAGTGAAAGAGGATTTTTCTGCCAAGAATAAAGGCAAATGGGATGTGGAACTGGAGACATATGCTGCTCTGAGTGCCCAAGATCTTCATTCTGGTTACTTGAACCGGCTATATACTAGCCGTGACTGTGAAGCTGGCATGGTAAAGATGATGAGAGACAAGTTTGAGGTAACTTCCTTGTGCTTCTTCTTTCTTTACTTACTGCTACTGTATTAATCCTCCTAGCCCCCAAGGGCCGGTTTGTAACCTTCTTCAAACCGGGACTTGAATATAATCCTCAGTACTTTGAAACTGCCAATATAGCCCCCAAGGGCCGGTTCAACTTAGCATAGTTAAACCGGGACTCCAATAAAAATTCCAACATCAGAACACAACTGAGCAAATAGCCATTAGCCCCCAAGTGCCAAGTTGAATACCTGTATTGAGCTTGGGACTTTATGATTTAGTAATAGATGAAAATTGAAGGTGCATTAGACCCCAAGTATCAAGCATATAACTTGTTATGTGGTTGGTACTTCAAATTCTTGTACCGTTTTGTTTAAAGCCAAGTACTGTCTGTATGCAGGCTGAAGTGAGGGTCAAAGAGGACCGGATTACCGATCTGCAAGAAACTCTGAAAACCCAACAAGCTGAAACTGACAAAGCAAGGGAGGAATTGACCAGCGCCTTAAGCATCACGAAACCTGAAAGAAGGCTTCAAGAAGGAGCGGGCTGATTGGGCCACTGAGAAGGCCGCTTTAGTAAAAAGAGCTGAAAACACTGAAGCTGCCCTTAAACCGGTGGTAGATGAGCTGACCGCCGTATAGTGGCAAATACACTCCATGACCGCTGCTATCTTTGGTAAGCTCCTTTTGGTTTCTGTGACAACTCTGTCTTGCTTATAATAGATCCGGTTTGTGATCGTTCCTGTACTGTTGCAGGTACACGCATTGGTCACTTAGGGTCAGATGTTCGAAAGAAGTTGAAAGCTGCCTACACTTTAGTTGAACAACTGTATACCGGAGCGCAGCGGATCATCACCACGACCTCTCATAAGAATCCGGCACCCTCTTTAATCCAAGACACTCTTAATAGGCTGTCAATGCTTCCTTCTCGGATTGAAGAGCTGAAAAAATCTGCTGCTTGAACCGGAGCCATTAATGCCTTGATCCGGGCAAAAGCATGGGTGCCGGATTTCGATCCTGTTGAGGCAGCTCAAGGCTATCCCAGCCTGAAGGAAGATGGCTCCGAGTTCAATGAAGATGATTTGAGGGCAATAAACCGTGCAGTACGCCCTCTGGCTTGTCAATTGGCTGAAGAAGCAGACTTGTCGCATTATCAAGCCCAATACAATGATCAGAACAAACGAGTGCCTGCACCAACTCTTGAATCGGAGAATCTGATTCCTCCAATCCGTAAGCATACTTACGCTCCTGATATTGAACCGTCTTCTCTAATCCATGAAGAGGTTGTCTTTCAAGCTTTAATGGGAATCGACTGGACCACTGTTGATTTCTAGCCAATGGATAGAGACGAGGAAACTGAAGTGGCGCAAGATGATGAGCAGGCTTGAACCGGAAGCCGGTTTAAATAACTGCCTTACGATGATCCGCCAAAATAACAATGATCTTATTTGGGCACCGTGTTGCCTTGTAATAGGATAGTTAATACTTCTGCCTTGAATATGCCGTCGCGCATAAGTACTGATGCTTTTGTTTGAAAAACCTCAATTTATATTTCCTGCAATCAGAAAATCTTAAACTGCCATCACTGGGCATGAAGTTGGCTTAGCCAGGCCTGAAGCGGAGGTTTTATAAACCATTACCGTCAAAGGGGAGAAAACAACTCCCATGTAAACCGTGCTGAGTCATTACGAGCCCCCTGTTACTCCATGATGTTAACAGGAAAGGTAAACCGGGTATACTTCTCCGGATTAAAAATGAATCAAATCCGTCAGCTGAACCGATAAAAAAGTGTTGTTGGTTTAAATGAAACACAACAAAAATTAAGAAATAGCCATAAAAGAAATATGGAAGCAAAGGCAATGATAAAAACCGTTTGCAAAAAACATGCTATACTGAGCTGATCAGATGGTGTTACCATGGTCGGACAGGATCAAGCCCCCAATAGGAGTGACAATGGTTCAAGTCAGCCAGGTCCCCAAATGAAACCGTGGCATATATGCCAATCAAAAGGCGTGGCAATGGTTCGGGTTCGACCAAGCCCCCAAGTGATTTTGTGGCCTTAGGCCGATCAAGAGGCGTGACTGGTTCAGACTTGACCATGTCCCCAAGTGATCTGGTGGCTTTCGCCTATCAAAAGGTGTCGCGTTGGTTCGGACACGACCAAGGCCCCAAGTGATATAAAAAAGCAAATTTCAAGGGGTAAACCGGAGGCCGCTTTAAAACAGAACCACTCCATGTAACCACGCATGATATGAAAAGACAGAGACCCCGCTTTAACTGAGGCTCCGGTTTTATTATTTCAAAGATAATATATACACTGTCATAATATGTACATAGATAGAGCCAATGGCTCAGATGTAGCAAGGCCGAAGATGAGCTATGTTCCATGGCCTGTTGGTCTCCTCCTCTGATGTGCGTGAGTCTTTATGCTCTCAAATATCAATCAGATAGTATGACCCGTTGTGCAGATTCTTGCTGACCACGAAAGGTCCTTCCCAAGGTGGGGATAACTTGTGCATATTTGTCTGGTCTTGGATGAGTCGAAGCACCAAATCTCCTTCTTGAAAAGTTCTGGTTCTGACCCGGCGACTGTGATAGCGACGAAGATCTTGTTGATAAATCGCCGAGCGGGCAGCCGCTATGTCACGTTCCTCATCCAATAGGTCCAAAGCGTCTTGCCATGCTGTCTCATTGTCCGCTTCAACATAAGCCGCCACACGAGGCGAATCGTGCCGGATATCACTCGGGAGAACCGCCTCCGCTCCGTAGACCATGAAAAACGGCGTGTATCCTGTAGATCGGTTGGGCGTAGTATTGATGCTCCATAGCACAGATGGTAACTCTTCAACCCAACATCACGGTGTTCTTTGCAATGGAACCATAAGCCGGGGTTTGATGCCTCGCAAGATCTCTTGATTAGCCCGTTCTTCCTGCCCATTGGACTGGGGGTGAGCCACTGATGATACGTCAAGTTGGATGTGCTCACATTCACAGAATTCCTTCATAGAACCCTTGGATAAATTGGTACCGTTATCAGTTATGATACTGTGTGGAAAGCCAAACCGGAAAATCACCTTTTTAATGAACTGCACCGCTGTAGCTGCATCACACTTGCTGACAGGCTTCGCTTCAACCCACTTGGTAAACTTGTCAACTGCCACCGAAAGATGGGTTTTCTTATCCTTGGATCTTTTAAAAGGTCCGACCATATCCAGCCCCCATGTTGCAAACGGCCAAGTAATTGGAATCATCCTCAATTCTTGAGCCGGCACATGAGCACGCCTTGAAAATTTCTGACAGCCATCACACCGTTTAACCAAGTCCTCCGCATCAGCATGTGCTGTCAACTAGTAGAACCCGTGACGAAACGCCTTTGCCACCAGAGACTTTGAACTGGCGTGGTGACCACAATCCCCTTCATGGATTTCACGTAAGATTTTACAGCCTTCCTCAGGAGAAACGCAGCGTTGAAACGCCCCTGATACACTGCAATGATGCAATTCGCCGTTGACAATAGTCATAGACTTGGATCGCCGGACTATCTGCCTGGCTAGAATCTCATCCACTGGCAACTCCCCCCGGTTCATGTATGCAAGATAAGGAACTGTCCAATCCGGTATGACATGCAGGGCTGCCACCAATTGAGCCTCCTGATCAGGAACAGCCAAATCCGCTTCACCCGGGAGCTTGACTGACGGGTTGTGCAACACATCAAGAAAGACATTAGGCGGGACCGGTTTACGCTGAGAATCCAGCCGGCTTAAAGCGTCCGCCACTTCGTTCTTTCGACGGTCCATGTGACCCACCTGATAGCCCTTGAAGTGACCCGCAATATTATCCACCTCACGGCGATATGCAGCCATAAGCGGGTCTTTAGAATCCCACGTGCCAGACACTTGTTGAGCCACGAGGTCCGAGTCACCGAAGCACTTAACCCGACTTAGGTTCATCTCCTTAGCCATCTGGCGACCATGGAGCAAGGCTTCATACTCAGCTGCATTGTTAGTACAAGGGAACATTAAGCGGAGAACATAACAAAACTTATCACCTCATGGGGAAGTTAATACGACTCCAGCCCCCGAGCCTTCCAATTGTCTGGATCCATCAAAATGGATGGTCCAGTATGTGTGATCCGGCTTCTCCTCTGGTGCTTGCAACTCCGTCCAATCATTGATGAAATCAACAAGTGCTTGAGACTTCACCGCCGTCCGAGGCACGTACTTTAATCCGTGCGGCCCAAGTTCTATAGCCCACTTGGCAATCCGGCCAGTCGCTTCCCGGTTCTGTATGATATCACCCAAGGGAGCTGAACTGACCACTGTGATGGGGTGCCCTTGGAAATACTGCTTCAACTTTCGGCTTGCCATGAAAACTCCATACACCAGCTTCTACCAATGCGGATACCTTTGCTTGGATTCAATAAGCACCTCGCTGATATAATAAACCGGCCGCTGAACCGTATATTCCTTGCCTGCCTCCTTGCGTTCCACCACAATAGCCATGCTAACTGCACGAACATTGGCTGCTACGTATAACAATAACGGCTCCTTGTCGACCGGAGCCGCAAGAACGGGCGGATTGGCTAATTGCCGCTTTAAGTCCTCCAACGCTTCATCGGCAGCCGGACTCCAGATGAATTGATCTGTCTTTCTCAGTATCTGATACAAAGGGATAGCCTTCTCTCCGAGGCGGCTGATAAACCGACTCAGTGCAGCGATTCGACCCGCCAAACGCTGAACATCGTTGATACACTTCGGTTTAGCCAGGGAGGTGATAGCCGTAATCTTCTCCGGATTAGCCTCAATTCCTCTGTTGGACACAAGAAAACCCAGTAACTTGCCTGCTGGAACACCAAAGACACACTTGGCCGGGTTAAGCATCATCTTGTAAACTCACAAGTTGTCAAAGGTTTCCTTCAAATCATCCACCAGCGTCTCCTTTTGCCTTGACTTGACTACAATATCATCCACATAAGCGTGCACATTACGGCCGATCTGTTTATGCAAGCAGTTCTGTACACACCGTTGATAAGTGGCTTGGGCGCTTTTGAGCCCAAAAGGCATAGATACATAGCAAAAGGCTCCAAAGGGAGTAATGAACGCCGTCTTCTCCTGGTCCTTAACCGCCATTTTGATCTGATGATATCGGGAATACGCATCCAAAAAACTCAAACGCTCACAACCCGCCGTGGCATCAATAATCTGGTCAATGCGGGGAAGGGCAAAAGGATCCGCTGGACAAGCTTTGTTAAGATCCGTGTAATCCACACACATACGCCAAGTGCCGTTTTTCTTAAGAACCAGCACCGGATTAGCAAGCCACTCTGGATGGAACACTTCAATGATAAAGCCAGCCGCTAAGAGCCGGCTACTTCCTCTCCAATAGCTTTGCGCCTTTCTTCGTTAAACCGACGGAGAAATTGCTTTACCGGTTTATACTTAGGATCCACATTAAGAGTGTGCTAAGCGAGTTCCCTCGGTACACCTGGCATGTCAGAAGGCTTCCATGCAAAAATGTCCCGATTCTCACGGATGAACTCGATGAGCGCGCTTTCCTATTTAGGGTCCAAGTTGGCACTGATAGTGAACTGCTTGGACGAATCCCCGGGCACGAAGTCCACAAGTTTAGTCTCAGCCGCCGATTTGAACTTCAGATCTGAATCATACTCCGTGGTTGGCTTCTTCAAAGGGGTCATGTCCGCCGGATCAACATTGTCCTTATAATACTTCAACTCCTCCGTGGCACAAACCGACTCTGCATAGGCCGCATCACCTTCCTCACATTCCAAAGCAACCTTACGGCTCCCATGAACCGTTATTGTCCCTTTGTACCCCGGCATCTTGAGCTGCAAGTAGATATAACAAGGCCGTGCTATGAATTTGGCATAAGCCGGCCGCCCAAACAAGGCGTGATATGGGCTCCGGATCTTTACCACCTCAAAGGTTAGTTTTTTGGATCGGGAATCATGCTCGTCCCCAAAAGCCACCTCCAGGGCTATCTTGCCAACAGGATACGCTGATTTGCCAGGCACCACACCATGGAACACCGTATTAGACGGTCTGAGATCTTTATCTGTTAGCCCCATGTGGCGGAATGTCTCATAGTATAGGATGTTAATACTGCTCCCTCCATCCATGAGTACCTTGGTGAATTTATAACCTCCCACCTGAGGGTCTACCACTAATGCCAACAGGCCCGGATTGTCAATCCAGGGGGTGTGATCCTCCCTGCTCCACACGATAGGCTGCTCCGACCAGCGTAAGTAACGTGGCACAGCCGGTTCAACAGAGTTCACCGCTCGCTTGTGAAGCTTCCGGTCGCGCTTATCCAAGCTAGTTGTGAAAACGTGATACTGTCCACTGTTCAACTATTTTGGCTGGCTCTGATAACCCGACTGCTGCTGCTGCTGCTGTTGGTTGTAACCCCCTTGACCATTCTGATTATTCTGATTATTATTGCCGCCCTGATTGAAACCTGAACCGGAAGCTCCATCGTGACCCGGCCCATGGAAACCGGATCCTGAACCACCGCTTGACCCACGGTCATACCGGAAAGCATTAGAGTTCTTAAACTCATGCATAATGTAACAATCCTTCCAAAGGTGGTTAGCCGGTGCCTCCTTCGTCCCGTCCTTTGGACAAGGCTGATTCAACAAATAGTTTAAGCGATTCGGGTTAGGATTTGGAGCCCCATTACGATTCGCCGCTTTACCTCTGCGCCGTTAACCCTTATCCTGCACATTAGTGTTAGCCACAAAGTCCATGCTGCCGTCCGCTTTATGCTTGCCTCCGTTTCCGTGGCCCACCGGTTTGTACTGATGCCCCTTGGAGTTGCTATTCTTCTTTCCCTTCCCTTCTTCATCATCGTCGGTCTCAGGATCCTTGGTACTATCAGAATCAGCATACTTCACCAAAGCGGCCATGAGAGTTCCCATGTCATTACAGAACCGCTTCATACGCCCCAATTTCAACTTTAAAGGCATGAACCGGCAGTTGCCCTCCAGGGTTAAAATCGCAGAGTCAGCATTGATCCTGTCAGACGAGTGCAAGACTTCCGAAACGTGGCATACCCAATGGGTTGTTGACTCTCCGTCCTCCTGAACACAAGCCGCCAGGTCTACTATGGACTTGGGCTGCTTACATGTATCTTTGAAATTCTGGATAAACCGGGCCCGCAACTGGGCCCATGAACTGATAGAATTAGGCGGCAGGCTCTTCAACCAAGTACGGGCCGTGCCTTCAAGCATCATGGTGAAGTACTTTGCACACGCGGTCTCATCCACATCCAGCATCTCCATGGCCATCTCATAACTCTCTACCCATGCTTCTGGAGATAAATCAGCGGTGTAATTCGGCACCTTGCGCGGACCCTTGAAATCTTTGGCCAGGAGTACATTGCGTAAAGTGGGGACTAAACAGAGCACTCCCAAAGCAGATGCGACCCCTGGCCCGGCAGAGGTGGTAGGACGAACCGGTGTAAGCTGATCCGCCTCGTTCTGTGCTGCTAACTCGGCCTCCCTTCGTGCCCGGGCCCGGTCCACTACATCCTGAGCATCACGAACACCGCCTGCTGGGTTATTGCCACGGGCCGCTTCACGGCCCCGCGCATTGCTTGATATGGCCGGTTCATCCAGGCACCTACTATAGCTCCGGCTCGGGCGAGGTGTGGAATGAATCCGATCGCGGTTGTATGAATATGCCTCTTGTTGAATCAAAGCGGTTCGGAGAAGTTCCTTAACCCGGCGCGTCTCTATTGCTTGTGGGGAATCTCCTTCGACTGGGATAGCTTCTAATCGCGCAGCAGCTGCGACAAGATTGTCCATAGGGTTAGAATAATGACCCGGAGGTGTCTGGACCGGCGGAGGAATCACAATGTTCTGTCGAGGAGGTTCCATCAGGCGGGGTTGGACCGTCGCTCCTGGCCCTGGTGCCTCGATCCGGTTTACCTCCTGGTGCCCCGATGGATTACTGGTTCCGGCTCCCGGAGTGTGAAAGAGATTTCGAGGGTCGAACCCTAACGGCAAGCGCGATCTGTGCTTCCGCTTCAAGACCTCCTGTGATGCGTTCTGGTCGAGCATGAGCTTATAGGCCTGGGCATCCAAAGCGGCTCGCTCTGCGGCCATCCTGTCCTTCTCTGCTGCCAGGTCGGCTTTAGCCTGTATAATCTGCTCTCTCACCTTGGCAATCTCTGCATCATGGGCCTCCTGATCCGCCGGATTGGCTTCTTCCATAAGTGCAACTAGTGCGTCAAACAGGTCAGACAGAACTTGAACCGGCGGGCGCACAAGGCCTCCTGCCCCTGCTGCCGCTGCCGCTGCTGATCCGGAAAGCATTGCTGCTGCGGTCGAAGAGTGATTCGCCGCCTGCGTGCCGGCCATGAATATTCCAACCCGGTTTATCTGATCTGGGGGGTCCGGAATACTTTCGTCGTCGGAACAGCCCCTAATCTGGTCGTCTTGCAACTGGTACAATGATTCGGTCTCTCCGGTTGAGGACTCGTCGCCGGAATAGACGACGGTCTCCCCACCATATCCTGACTCGTCCTCATGCTCTCCTCCGTGGATAACTCCAACGAAGGCACGCCTCACGGTCGGTTTAACCTGGGTAGATCTCGCACGCTGAGCCGTCTCAACGAGGTCGGTGCAGCTGTCCGGCTCAGGCCCAGGCTCACCGATCTTGCCGATGAAAACATGTATGCCACCAAAGGGGACCCGGTATCCGCACTCGATCGAGCCGGCTTCGGGTCCCCATCCTGAATCGTCAATGTAGAGCTTGCCGCGACGACTCTAGGTCATCTGGCCCATAGCATAGCCTTCGAGTCCGTTGAGCTTGCCCTCCAAGATCATCAAACCGTCGTGCGATAGCCCCACGGTGGGCGCCAACTATCGTGGATTTGTCACGACAGATGTCCTAGTGAAAGGACTTAGTCGCGGAGCCATCGCTTCGGGTTAACTTGAAGGGGTTAAAGCGGACACAAAGACACGAGGGTTTATACTAGTTCATCCCCTTCGATGAAGGTAAAAGCCTACATCTAGTTGTGATGGAATTGATGTGGTCTCGATGGCTAGGGAGCAAACAAGCTTCGCCTAGGCTCGAGTTGTTGTTGTCTGTCTTTGAACCGCCGCCGGGTCGTCCCCTTATATACACGGGTGACGCCCGTCGGTCCATAGAGTCCCAACCGGTTCATACTCGTATCCTGGTTGGTATCTCTCTATTCCTAACTTATAATACAAGTTTACATATCAAGCCGGTTTACGGCTACAAGCTCTAAACCGACTGTAGGCCTTGGGCCTTCATCTGCTTATACTACTACTGAAGTTAACCCGGCCCAGGTAGGCCGGTTCATGCCCGGTGGTAATATCCCCAACAGAGTTCTTTGTTGAAGACCTTGAGTATCTGCCTCGCACCATATATCATATCATCAGGCAAACTCTATGGCCTGTCAAAGGACATTCATCAGCGGCCAAGCTTGAAGGAGATATGAAGACTTTGGTCTTCTATATTCTCAATGGCATCAGCTTCAATACTCAAGAATTCTTCATCAGGCAACTTGCTTCTTCTGGCTCTGACCTATTTGGTCTGAAGTTTTATGCTCCATGGGTCATGCGCCTCATCAAGAGACACTCATCTGTCAACTATCATCCCTCTACTCGCAATCATATGATCTTTTTGCCAGAGGTTGATATGTCAGTTGAAGCTATATACTTTGACCCTGCCAAGAGGCCTCTTTGTCTTCAGAATGCCGAGCACCAAAGCTTCACTCAACCCATTGAAGGTGTTCAAGAAGCGACACGAATCTATCCATTGGCTGGAAATACTCGTCTGCCTCATCGAGCACCTACTGAAGCCACTGAAAGCACCATTGCACAAAGGCCTCGGAAGCGTTCTCGTGTTCTCAATGACCGAGAACTTCTTGTGGCCCTTCATCAGAAACGGGATAAGCATCATTTTTGGCTCAAGAGACAGATGCAAAGCCTCGTGGTGGATGTCAATCGCATTCGCAACCTTGCTACCCAGAATGCCTTTGTTGCTCATGAAACTTGCCGGCGATCATGGAAGAGTTTGACCCTGCTTAGTGCTGAAGCAGATCTTCAAGATGATGGCTTCAATGAAAGATTCCAGTTTGACTCCACTCCTCCACGGACTGCTGTCTTACGTCGCACTCCATCTCTTGAAGACTCTGAATATTCTTCCTCCGCGGCAACGGTAAATGCCAGAGTGATCGATGATGAAGATGATGCTACTTCACCACCTCCTACTACTACTGCGCCCATCAACACTGCACCAAGTTCATCTGCACCGCCAACCATCGACGACAACCCTGCTGCTTCACCTACTCATGAGGACGAGTAGATGCTCTATGTCTTCAAACCTTTTTGGTCCTTACTGACAAAAGGGGGAGAAGCCTATGAGTTGATAGTCTTCAAGCGGGTTCATATGGGTGGTTGCATTATATTTTGCTTCGTGCTTACAACTCTTGCTTTTGAAACATTTGGTTCTCTGAGTTGTAACACCTAAACTTGATGGTCGTCTGCTACTTATTTGCTTCACTGTGATGCGATGATAAATTCCGCATGTGCGATGATAACTTCCGCACTTAGATCATTCTGCAGACGTCCATTTTTCATTATGCATGTCATTCTACTTGCTATATCATTTCATGCATGATGAACTATCTTCATAAGTTGAAGTGGATCTCCACAAGTACAACCTGCCATGTGCATTTGCATTCCAAAAGCAAATTACTTATATGCACATCTTCAGGGGGAGCCCTTGCTACTTATGAAGAAAATTCCCTATCCTTACAATTTCACATATTTTTCCCAATTGAAAACTTCAACCAGTTTGTCATCAATCACCAAAAAGGGGGAGATTGTAAGTGCATCTAGTGCCACCCCTAGTTGGTTTTGGAGTATTGACGACAAAGTTGGTTGAGGGACTAATGCGTTTGTGAGAATTGTAGGATAACGCAGGTAGTGTCCCTCATTGTTTCGGTTTACCTACCGGAGATGACCCCTAAAAATGTATGAAGACATTGAAGACAATGGTGGTATGAGAAGATATTCATATTGAAGACTATGCCATGAGAAGACATTAAGTGAAGACTATGGTGCGCGAAGACTGTGTGGTTTCGTTGTTTCCTTTTCTTCTTTGTTGAGTCATAGGAACCACCCTACTGTTAAGTGGGGTCCAAGTGAACTAAGTCAAAGTGACTGAAGTGATGCTCAACTCAAATCCTATGTCCTCGAGCAAAGACAATGAGAGCAAATCTTATCCAGAGCTGGATGAGTCAGCTTTGCTTGTAGCCCAAGTAAAGCTGCCGCGTGTGTTTGAAATCTGACCGTTGGAACACGTGTCAGTTCCTTAGTGACCCAGGGTCATTTTGGACAAATCAGGTCGGGTTGCCTAGTGGCTATAAATAGCCCACCCCCTACACCATAAATTGGTGGCTGCTCAGAGTTTGTGCACGGCTTTTGTCGTTTGAGAGCAACCCACCTCGAAGCATTTGAGAGAGAGAGAAATCCTTGCGAGGACAAAGCCCAAACACCCACAGCCAAAGAGTGTTAGGCATCACTGAAGTCTTTCTGTCTCTGTGACCTGAAGACTTATTACACTTGAGGACTGTGAATCCTCCAGCCGGTTAGGCGTCGCGTTCTGAGCATCCAAGAGTCATTGTGGATTGCCGGTGAACGAAGTCTGTGAAGGTTTGGAAGTCTTCCTTGAAGACTTACCAGAGTGATTGGGCGAGGACTGGGTGTCCTTAGCTCAAGGGGAATAAGGTGAAGACACGGTCTTCTGAGTTAAATCTCAGCCTCCCTAACCAGACGTACAGTTGTCACAGCAACTGGAACTAGTCTAACAAATCCTGTGTCTTCAACAAGCGACTGGTTCTATCCCTTCCCAACCTTACTTAAGTTTGTCTTCATGAAGTCATTGCCTATCTGTGTATCTGTTTGACTTCATTGCTTGACTACTACTGTTGATTGGCTTCATACTATGTTCCATCCAGATCCCTACTACCTAGCTGCTATTAGTCCTGTACTTTCACATCATTGCTTACTTGACTATGGCTTGCTTAGGGTAGTTTATCTTCCGCTGCATATTTATTAGGTCATTTCTGTTGTTTGTCTTCGAAACTACTAAGTCTTGAAGACTTTCATAAAAATCGCCTATTCACCCCCCCTCTAGTCGATACTAGCACTTTCAGGAACGGGCAAGTGACTTGTTGGAAATCATACATAATGATGTGTGCGGTCCAGTGAGTGTTGACGCACGCGGTGGATATCATTATTTTTTCACCTTCACCGATGACCTGAGTAGATATGGGTTTGTTTACTTAATGAAGTATAAGTGTGAAATGTTTGAAAAGTTCAAGCAATTTCAGAGTGAAGTTGAGAATCATCGTAACAAGAAGATCAAATTCCTATGATCTGATCGAGGGCGAGAGTATCCGAGTCATGAGTTTGGCAATCACTTAAGACAATGTGGAATCGTTTCATAGTTGACGCCACCAGGAACACCACGGTGTAATGGTGTGTCCGAACGTCGTAATCGTACCTTATTAGATATGGTACATTCTATGATGTCCCTTTCTGATCTGCCATTCTCGTTTTAGGGTTATGCATTAAAGACAATTGCATTCTCTTTAAATAGGGCACCATATAAGTCCGTAGAGATGACACCGTATGAACTGTGGTTTGGCAAGAAGCCTAAGCTGGTGTTCCTTAAGGTTTGGGGCTCCGATGCTTATGTCAAAAGGCTTCAGCCGGAAAAGCTCGAACTCAAAGCGGACAAATGTGGCTTCATAGGATACCCAAAGGAGACGAATGGGTATACCTTCTATCTCAGATCCGAGGGCAAACTGTTTGTTGCTAAGAACGGGTCCTTTCTTGAGAAAGAGTTTCTCTCGAAAGAATAGAGTGGGAGGAAGATAGAACTTGATGTGGTTGTTGAACCATTACTTCAACCAGTGAATAGTGCAGCGCAGAAAGATGTTTCTATGACACCTACGTCAGTTGAAGAGGAAGCTAATGATAGTGATTATGAAGTTTTAGATCAAGTTACTATCGAACCTGGTAGGTCGACAAGGATACGTACTACTCCTGAGTTGTACGGTAACCCTATCTTAGAGGTCATGTTGTTGGATGATAACCCACAAGTATAGGGGATCATTTGTAGCCTTTTTTGATAACTAAGAATGTCGATGTAGCGACCACGATCCCAGTGGGCCGACGTCTCCATGCTTAAGTTTCATCCCTGGATCGGTAATGCTGACACACACAATACTCGAGGAATTATAGCAGAGTTCAATCACATTTATTACATCGAGTCCTCATAAAGAGTATGATTACACAAAAATATCATGACTGAAGGCCATCTAAACTAAATAACTATGGAAGCTTCAAAGGTAAATGAGTCCATCAACTCCAACGACACAGCTGAGTGCACGACAACGACCTATCGCACCTTATTCATCGTCTGAGTAGTCTGCAACATGAGACGTTGCAGCCGTGTAGGTCAGCAAATTGAATATGCTGGCAGAGTTACACTGTAAAGCAATGAATGCAAGAACTATATCTACATGCAATATTTGGCTGGTGGAGGCTCTAAGATTATGATTTTGCATAAAGCTAGTTTTTCCCTACAACAAAGGAATAAATTTATTTGAGCTACTCCCAAGTTGTACCAATAATTGAGAAGGTTCCTCCAATTCAAATCCCAATTAAACAAGTATCATCATTAAACCCAATCAATTAGTTTAAGAGTGATGATATCAAGAATAATATCCAATTCCAGATACTCAAGATGTCCATAATCGGGGACACGGCTAACCATGATTAGTTTATACACTCTACAGAGATTGCACACTTTTCCCCACAAGACTCGACCACATCCATGATCGGAAGATCGAGACATAGTCTTTCTCAAGCATTAACTCTCTACGCCGGGCAGACAGGTACACCTACTTTCCCACTACATCTGCTAGTCCACCTCTTCGAGAGCTTATACAACTTACTCAACTATGCCAGAGCCCATAATGGCTTGTGGCTACACAAGGAAGTTTCTAGGCATGAAATATCATTTGATCCCTTTGAGCCTGGGTGGCGAAACAAGGAAGAATCACACGGGTACTCTGGGATTCTCCAGGTGCCCCAACCAATCCACTCAGATGTGTATTAAAGTTGCCACCTTAATGTTATCCAAGATTAGTAACTCTCATAACTTCCATGTGAATCACGATCCAAACCCCAGCTACGAGCATGGCTAAGCAATAATAAAGCATAACGTACATTCCCGGGGTGATCAAAAGGTATTAGGTTCCTACCTCATAATACTACAACCAAACCACATGTTCCTAATCCTACTCATGCAAATATTTGAGGGGCAATACTAATGCATAGTAAAAGCTGGGTATAGAAGAGTATGATCAATGTGTAAGTTGCCTTGCTGACGATCTGCAAACTCTAGAGGTTCCTAGTAACAAGCTTTGCACTCCGGGTAGTCTAGCATAGACAAACAGTAGCATACATAAGCAATCACCCAAACAAAACAAAGAGAAAAGAAGAAAAGATCCAAATCAAACATGAAACAAGAAAACGTCTAAACTAAGCAGAAAACAAAACCTAACAGCACTATTTTCATATGGATTAGATCTTAACAGTAGGTACACGTGATTAGTTACGATTTGCAAAAAGAATCAACTCAAACGGAGATACGAAACTCAAGAAATGAATGAAACAAGATCGTTTATTAATCTGAACTAAACTCAAATTTTAAATCATCAAAATCATGTTCAAGTTGGTTAACTGGAACGTAGAGATCGTTACAAAGATTTTGGCGCTGGTTTCATCTAATTTGGACAAAAGGGCAAAAAGTTACGCTAGTTTTAAGATCAGGGGCTAAATTGTGAGAAAACTATTCGTAGATAGGTCCCTGGCCAAAAGTAAAACCAAAAAGAAAAATCTACCGCACGGACGTTCGTTAAAAGAACTAAACGAATGAAAACCATTCACTAACCGATCTAAACGAATGAACGTTCATTAAATAAACTAACCTAATAAATAAACCGATCTAACTAGAGCGAGAAAACCCTAAAAAACCGAGGTGGTTAACGGCGGTTGTACCAGTTCGCTCTGGAAAACCGGCGGCAGCGGCGGATTTGATCGGTGGCGGGTGGGGCGGCGGCTCCGGGCGGCGGGGCGGCAGCGGCGCGGCGCGGGTTGGCGGCGGTACGAGGTAAGGAGGGGGCCCGGGTGCTCCTTCTAAAGGGGGTCCAGAGGCGGCGGCGCGACTTGGAGTCCTTCGAGACTCCGGCGGCGTGTCGGGGGCGGACCCCCCCGATCAGGAGGAGGTGGTGGCGCGCGACGGGCCGGCTGGGCCTTCGGCCAAGTTCGGTTCGGAAAGTTTTTTTAATAATTTCGCCGCGAAAGAAAACCTAATAAAATATAAAAGAAATTCTAAAAATTCCAGAAACAATTTTCACCATCCAAACCTAATAATTAGGACAAGATGAACATTTTTCTGGACTAAAATGCAATTTTCAAAAATGCAAGTTTTCTCTAATTCACATAAAATAGCAAATAAAATACAAATAAAAAAATATTTTGATTCCAAAATTTTCTTCTCCAATATTTCTCTTTTGTTGAAGAAGTCATATTATCTTCTCTCATTTATTTTTTTATTATTGGAAATAATTGGAGAAAAAAAATTAAAATCAAATTGATCCTCTTTTCAAATTTGAAATAAATTCAAATATGAAAATTTAGGTGAAACCTCCAACTCTCTCCTTGGGTCCTTGAGTTGCTCAAGATTTCTAGGATCACAACCAAAATGCAAATAAAATATGATATGCATATGATGATCTATGCATAACATCCAAATTGAAAATTGTGATGTTACAAACCTACCCCCCTTAAGATGAATCTCGCCCTCGAGATTTGGGTTGGTCAGCAAAAAGGTTTGGGTGATCCTTGCGAAGATCTTCTTCTCGCTCCTAGGTGGCTTCCACTTCGGTATGGTGGCTCCACTAAACTTTGCAAAACTTGATAACCTTACTGCGAGTAACACGGCTGGAAAACTCGAGAATCTTGACTGGCTTCTCTTCATAGGTCAGATCACTATCCAACTGAATTGCTTCCAGGGGTGCTGTATCCCTCAGAGGAATATCGGCCATCTCTGTGTGGCACCTCTTTAGCTGGGAAACGTGAAACACATCGTGAACTCCTGAGAATCCTTCGGGCAATTCCAACTTGTACGCAACTTCTCCCATGTGTTCCAAAACTCTGTATGGTCCCACAAAACGCGGTGCTAGCTTTCCCTTGACTCCAAAATGTTTAACTCCTCAAAGTGGGGACTCCCAAAGATATGCTCTATCTCTGACTTCGTAGACTATCTCCTTGCATTTAGTATCTTCATAACTCTTCTACCTGGATTGGGCTACCTTGAGTCGGTCTCTAATTAACTTAACCTTCTCCTCAGGCTCTCTGATTAAGTCTGGTCCGAACAACTGTCGATCTCCAGCTTCATCCCACGATAATGGTGTCCTACACCTCCTTCCGTACAAAGCTTCGAAAGGGGGTCATCTGCAAACTGGCTTGATAACTGTTGTTGTAAGAGAACTCTGCATAGGGCAAATTGTCATCCCAACTAGATCCATAATCTAGTGCACATGCTCGCAACATGTCCTCCAAAATCTGATTGACTCTCTCGGTGTATCCATCTGTTTGTGGATAAAAGGCTGTACTGAACTCTCGCCTGGTACCCAAAGTTTTATGCAACTGATTCCAAAACTTTGAAGTAAAGTGTGTTCCTCTATCTGATACAATGGTCCTCGGAACTCCATGTAGACATACGATCCTAGTCATGTATATCTTCGCCAACTTAGCACTCATATAAGTTGTCTTCATATGGATGAAATGGGCTACTTTCGTCAAGCGATCAACTACAACCCAGATAGAGTCAAAGCCTGAACGAGTCCTGGGTAATCCAGTGATAAAATCCATGCCAAGTTTTTCCCACTTCCATTCAGGTATCAGCAATGGTTGTAGCCATCCTGCTGGCTTCTGATGCTCTGCCTTAACTCTCTAACATACATCACATACTGCTACATACTCGGCAATATCCTTTTACATTCCTGGCCACCAGAAACTTTCCTTCAAATCCAGATACATCTTGGTGTTGCCTGGGTGAATCGAGTAAGGCGAATCATGAGCCTCCTGAAGAATTAACTTCCTGATCTCAGGGTCATTAGGCACATATATGCGGTCCTCAAACCATAAAGTGTCGTGCTCATCCTCACGAAATCCTTTAGCCTTTCCTTTACTCATCCTTTCCTTTAACCCAGCAATCTCCTTGTCCGTCTTCTGGGCTTCCCTGATCTTACCCAACAAAGTGGATTGAATTTCCAATGCTGCAACATAACCTTTCGGAACTATCTCCAAGCATAGCTCTTGAAGGTTGTCTGCTAACTCCTTAGGTAATCCTCTAGTTATGAGTGTGTTAACATAACTCTTGCGGCTCAACGCATCTGCTACTACATTGGCCTTTCCTGGATGATAATGCAATCTCATGTCATAGTCCTTTATGAGCTCCAACCATCTCCTTTTCCTGAGGTTTAACTCCTTCTGTGTGAAGATGTACTTCAAACTCTTATGATCCATGTAAACATCACAACGGTTTCCGATGAGAAAGTGTCTCCATGTCTTGAGGGCATGCACTACGACTACTAACTCTAAATCATGTGTAGCATAATTCAACTCCTGAGGTCGAAGCTGTCATGAGGCATATGAAGCAACTCTTCCTTCCTGCATAAGCACTCCTCCAAGTCCTCGACGTGAAGCGTCGCAATACACTTGGAAATCCTTACGTTGGTCTGGAAGAATCAGCACTGGGGCTGTAACCAAACGTTTCTTCAACTCTTGAAAACTGGCCTCACAATCCTCAGTCCATTTAAACTTGGTGTCTGTAACGCCCACGATGCGGCTATATCTCCCACGTGTCGAAGCACGACTTAGAGGCATAACCGCATGGTGGTTTTGTTGCAAGAAGGGTCATCTTCACACAATACCCATGTAATGAACAAGAATGGGATAAAGAGAGTTGGCTTACAATCGCCACTTCACACAATACATGGATAAGTCATAGATCATTCAAGATACACTCATAGACCGACTACGGTCAAAAGCAAATGAAAAGAAGACAACCCCAAATGCTAGATCCCCGATCATCCCGACTGGGCTCCGCTACTGATCATCTGGAAACGAAACGTAGTAACGACCAAGATCCTCGTCAAACTCCCACTTGAGCTCGGTTGCGCCACTTGCGCCAGTATCCTCGGCACCTGCACCTGCATCTGCATCCTCGGCACCTCCAACCTTGGTTTTACCATTTGACTACCTACCACCTATTATTTTTTCCTTGGGTTTTCGCGAGCCCGAGGGTCATCTTTATTTTAGCCCCCCGGGCCAGTGCTCCTTCGAGTGTTGGTCCGAACTGGGCAGACTGCGGGGCCACCACGGGGCAACTCGAGGACTGGTTTTACTCGTAGGCTGACCTATCCGTTGTGCCCTGAGAACGAGATATGTGCAGCTCCTATCGGGATTTGTCGGCACATCGGGTGGCTTTGCTGGTCTAGTTTTACCATTGTCGAAATGTCTTGCGAACCGGGATTCCAAGACTAATCGAGTCTTCCCGGGAGAAGGTATATCCTTTGTTGACCGTGAGAGCTTATGATGGGCTAAGTTGGGACACCCCTGCAGGGTATATCTTTCGAAAGCCGTGCCCGCAGTTAAGAGGCAGATGGGAATTTGTTAATGTCCGGTTGTAGATAACTTGACACTTGACTTCATTAAAACGCATCAACCGCGTGTGTAGCCGTGATGGTCTCTTCTCGGCGGAGTCCGGGAAGTGAACATGGTTTGGGTTATGTATGAACGTAAGTAGTTTCAGGATCACTTCTTGATCACTTCTTGATCACTTCTAGCTTCTCGACCGATGCGTTGCTTCTCTTCTCGCTCTCACTTGCGTATGTCAGCCACCATATATGCTTAGTGCTTGCTGCAGCTCCACCATATTACCCCTTTCCTACCTACAAGCTTAAATAGTCTTGATCTCGTGGGTGTGAGATTGCTGAGTCCCCGTGACTCACAGATTCTACCAAAACAGATGCATGTGCCGAGGATACCAGCACAAGTGGCGCAACCGAGCTCAAGTGGGAGTTTGACGAGGATCTTGGTCTTTACTACGTTTCGTTTCCAGATGACCAGTAGCGGAGCCCAGTCGGGACGATCGGGGATCTAGCATTTGGGGTTGTCTTCTTTTCATTTGGTTTTGACTGTAGTCGGTCTATGAGTGTATCTTGAATGATGTATGACTTATCCATGTATTGTGTGAAGTGGCGATTGTAAGCCAACTCTCTTTATCCCATTCTTGTTCATTACATGGGTATTGTGTGAAGATGACCCTTCTTGCGACAAAACCACCATGCGGTTATGCCTCTAAGTCGTGCTTCGACACGTGGGAGATATAGCCGCATCATGGGCGTTACAGTGTCCTTCTTCAATAACTCCGTCATGGGCTTTGCAATGTTGGAAAAAATCTCAGTAAACCTCCGGTAATAACCTATGAGTCTAAGAAAACTTCTGATCTCTCCCACTGAGGTGGGTGCCAACCATTTAGTGACAGAAGCAACCTTGGTAGGTCCCTTGCTATTCCTTGTCTAGATATGACGTGTACGAGAAATCCAACTTCCTTATGCTCCTCTTCATTCTTCGAGTAGACCAATATGTCATCAATGAACACCACGATGAACTTATCCAAAAACTCCATGAACACCTTGTTCATCATACTCATGAAATAGGCAGGGGCATTAGTCAAACCAAAGGAAATAACTGTATACTCATATAGCCCATACCTCATGGTAAAAGCTGTCTTAGGTATATCCTGCTCTAGGATCTTCAACTGGTGATAACCTGATCGAAGAATCGATCTTGGAGAAAACCTTAGCTCCCTGTAGCCGGTCAAACAAATCATTGATCATCGGCAGAGGGTATTTGTTCTTGATCGTCACCTCGTTCAATGCACGATAATCAACAACCATCCTCAAAGATCCATCCTTCTTCTCAACTAGAAGCACTGGGGCTCCCCAAGGTGATGAACTTGGTCGGATGTAACCTTTCTCCAGTAACTCCTTAATCTTCTTATTAATTTCCTCCAGATCTTTTGCGGGCATCCGATATGGTCTCTTTGATATTGGTCCGGTGCCTGGAAATAGCTCAATCAAAAACTCAATGTCTCGATCTGGTGGCATGCCTAGTAACTCTTCCGAAAATACATCGGGACAATCCTTCACCACTGGTACTTCCTCCTGAACAACTCCTGATAAGGAATTTACCCGAGTCCTCTTCGATGCATGCCTAGGTATATACTTGATTCTCTTTCCTTCCGGGGTGGTGAGAAGAATCGATTTACGGGCGCAATCGATGTTTCCCTCAAACTTGGATAGCCAATCCATTCCTAGTATCACATCCAATCCTTGTGACTCTAGGACAATCAGATCGGTGGGGAAAACATGTCTACCTATGGTTACTAGCAACTGATAGCATCCCCTACTAGCCATATACTCCGCTCCTGGGGAACTTACTAACATAGGTGACTTAAGGGCTACCGTTGGCAACTTATACTTATCCACAAATCCCCTTGATACGAATGAATGAGATGCACCAGTATCGAAAATAATAAGTGCTGTAAATGCATTGATCAAAAACTTACAAACAACTGTGTTGGTTGATCCTCAATCTCCTCCACACTGACGTGGTTCACCTGACCTTTGGTGAAGGGGTTGGGATTCTTTGTAGAACTTCCATTGCCATTTCTATTCTTTTCTTCAGGACATTCAGTGGCATAATGTCTGGTCTTCCTGCACTTGAAACAAGTGATATGACTCAGATCCCTCTTGGCTTGTGTTGCGGGGTTGGAACGGTTCTGACCGATGCTTCCTCCATTCCCATTGCCATTCTTAGGGCTACTGTGGTTGTGCAAACTTCCTCCATTGTGCGTATGTCCTCCATGGTTATGGCCTCTATGGTTGTGAGTATGTCCTCCCGAGTACGGGGAATAGAGGGGCTTCTGTTGAGCTCCAGAAGTGTACCTCCACAGTCCATACTTCCTCTTGCGATTATCAATCTGTTGCTGCTTTCCTTCTATCATGAGGGCCGTGTCTACCAACTCCTGGTAGTTGTTGAAGGTTGCCACCATCAACTGCATACTGAGCTCATCATTGAGTCCCTCAAGAAACTTTTCCTGCTTTGCGGCATCTGTGGCCACATCATCTGGGGCATAATGGGCTAACTTGCTGAACTCATCCACATATTGTCCCACTGTACGACCTCCTTGGCGCAAGTTGCGAAACTCGCACTTCATCATGCTCATAGCTCCCGCTGAAACATGGGCGGTGCGAAAAGCCTGCTGAAACTGATCCCATGTAACTGTATTAATGGGGTAAGTGGTGGTGAAGTTCTCCCACCAAGATGTTGCGGGTCCATCAAGCTGATGTGCGGCAAAGCGCACTCTCTCCGCATCTGTGCATCCTGCAGTAGTCAGCTGCCTTCCAATCTTGCAGAGCCAATCAACTACAACAATCGGCTTTGTGCTGCTAGAGACCACTGACGGATTCAACCTCAGAAGACGGGCTAGGTTGTCAAGGGGGTGGTGGCGGTGGGTTGTTGTCGTTGTTGCCTTGGTTCTGGTACTGAACTAGCATCTGCATCAAGGCATTCTGCTGCTGGATCAACTGAGTGAGTTCAGGTGGGAACACGAATCCATTGTCACGTCTCGGAGGCATCTGATGGGTTAGAAGGGCTGAGAAAACATAATAGAATAAGGTCTAAGAGAGATTCACTACCCATATGCACATGAGGCAAACACAAACAATTCACTTCATTCAATAACACACAATGTTCACACAGACGATCTAAACTACGATTACAAACTCGATCGATGCTAACTACTTGGCAGAATACTAGTAGTTACATGGTGGTCGTCTAGAAATTTTGATCGGAAGAAGACTCCATGATATCTGCTCTTGCTTTGTCAATGTAGTCGTCATCACTATCGTCATTTGCATCGCTGTCCGTGTCGGTGTCATCCAAGATGATGTAGTCCTCTGAACGGATCTCCTTTGCATGTTCTCGCTTATGGTTCTCCACAGGTAGTCCTAGCTTCCTCTTCAATTCTTCATGCTTCTCCAGTAGTACGGCAATTTCTTCCTCATATCCATCGCGTGTAAACTTGAGTTCCTCTTCTAGCTCGATATTCTTCTTCATCAATTTCTTGATCTTCTTCATATTGAAACATAGTTGATTCTCTTGTCGGTGAATGTGACCACCCACCTCCTAGATGTAAGCTGCAATTGATACATCCTTCCTGGTTCGAATCATCTCCCATTCTTCGTCTGGACAGCCACATATTTGATAAACGGTGTTTTCCAGCTCCTTGTGATACACTTACACATATGCGTCCAAAAGTGATGTGGGCTACCATGCTCTTTCCCAAACTCCAACTTGGTGCATCCAGGTACAAATTAATAGGTTCTGTTGTTGGCGCAAATGTCCTCCCATGTACCCAGACTTTGATCTTCCCGCGCTCCTCTTCCGGTAAAGTTCCAGAGAACGTCCCAGTGAAGCTTGGTAGTCCAATGTTCAAGTACTTAGTGACTTCCTACAAGTGTCGTCCGAAAGGGCTGTCATCATCTGGCTGAGTGAACTTGTTCCTGGGGTCCGCCATCTATAGGGTAGAAATAGAGGAGAATTAGAAATGAGCAGAGAACAGAAATCCTATGGCTTATTCTAGTGGTCGCGTCCTACAGTCAACGTGTGCTCTGATACCATCTTGTAGTGACCACGATCCCAATGGACCGAAGTCTCTGTGCTTAAGTGTCATCCCTGGATCGGTAATGCTGACACACACAATACTCGAGGAATTATAGCAGAATGCAATCACACACTTATTACATCGAGTCCTCATAAAGAGTATGATTACACAAAAATATCATGGCTGAAGGCCATCTAAACTAAATAACAGCGGGAGCTTCAAAGATAAATGAGTCCATCAACTCCAACGGCATAGCTGAGTGCACGAAATGACATATCACACCTTATTCGTTGTCTGAGTAGTCTGCAACATGAGACGTTGCAGTCGTGTAGGTCAGCACATTGAATATGCTGGCAGAGTTACACTGTAAAGCAATGAATGCAAGAACTATATCTACATGCAATATTTGGCTGGTGGAGGCTCTAAGTTTATGATTTTGCATAAAGCTGGCACGAGCATGGCTAAGCAATAATAAAGCATAACGTACATTCCCGGGGTGATCAAAAGGTATTAGGTTACTACCTCATAATACTACAAGCAAACCACATGTTCCTAATCCTACTCTGGCAAATATTTGAGGGGCAATACTAATGCATAGTAAAAACAGGGTATTTAAGAGTATGGTCAAAGTGTAACTTGCCTTGCTGACGATCTGCAAACTCTAGAGATTCGTAGTAACAAGCTTCACACTCCAGGTAATCTAGCGTAGAGAAATAGTAGCATGCATAAGCAATCACCCAAACAAAACAAAGATAAAACAAGAAAAGATCCAAATCAAAAATGAAAGAAACAAATGTCTAAACTAAGAAGAAAACAAAACCTAATAACATTATTTTCTTCTAGATTAGATCTTAACAGTAGGTACATGTGATTAGCTATGATATGCTAAAAGAATCAACTCAAACGGAGATACGAAACTCAAGAAACGAACGAAACAAGATTGTTTACTAATCTGAATGAAACTCAAATTTTAAATCATCCAAATCATGTTCAAGTTGGTTAACTGGAAAGAAGAGATTGTTACGAAGATTTAGGCGCTGGTTTCATCTAGTTTGGACCAACGGGCAAAAAGTTACGCTTGTTTTAAGATGAGGGGCTAAATCACGAGAAAACTATTCACGGATAGGTCCCTGGCCGAAAATAAAACTAAAAGAAAAAAATTTACCGCGCGAACGTTCGTTAACAGAACTAAATGAACGAAAACCGTTCACTAACCGATCTAAATGAACGAACGTTCATTAAATAAACTAATCTAATAAAAAACCGATCTAACTAGACCAAGAAAACCCTAAAAAAACTAAGGCGGTTCACGGCGGTTCTACCGGTTCGCGTCGAAAAACCGGCGCCGTGGGCGGCTCCGTTTGGCGGCGGGTGGGGCGGCGGCTCCGGGCGGCGTGGGGCGGCAGCGGCGCGACGCGGGGCAGCGGCGGTACGAGGTGAGGAGGGGCCGGGGCACTCCTTTTAAAGGGGGTCCCGAGGCGATAGCGCGACTCGGAGTCCTTCGGGACTCCGGCAGCGTGTCGGGGGCGGACTCCCCGAGCGGGAGGAGGCGGTGGCGCGACTCGGAGTCCTTCGGGACTCCGGCGATGTGTCGGGGGCGGACTCCCTGAGCGGGAGGAGGCGGTGGCGCGCGACGGGCCGGCTGGGCCTTCAGCCCAGTTCGGCCCGGAAAGTTTTTTTAATAATTTCAGCGTGAAAGAAAACCTAATAAAATATAAAAAAATCTAAAAATTCCAGAAACAATTTTCACCGTCCAAACCTAATATTTAGGACAAGATGAACATTTTTCTGGCCTACAATGCAATTTTCAAAAATGCAAGTTTCTCTAATTCAAATAAAATACTAATAAAAAAATAATTTGATTCTAAAATTTCTTGTCCAATATTTCTCTTCTGTTTGAAGAAGTCATATTATCTTCTCTCATTTATTTTTTATTACTGAAAATAATTGGAGAGAAAAATATTAAAATCAAATTGATCCTCTTCTAAAATTTGAAATAAATTCAAATATGAAAATTTAGGTGAAATCTCCCAACTTTCTCCTTGGGTCCTTGAGTTGCTCAAGATTTCTAGGATCACAACCAAAATGCAAATAAAATATGATATGCATATGATGATATATGTATAACATCCAAGTTGAAAATTGGGATGTTATAGTCGAACCCAACGAGGAGCTAAAGGCAGAACAAATATTCCCTCAAGTTCTATCGACCATCAATACAACTCTACGCACACTTGACATTTGCTTTACCTAGAACAAGTATGAAACTATTTTGTGAGAATAAAACTACGACTACTTTGTGGGAATAAAACTATGAATAAAATGCAAGGTAGTAAAAGTAGATAGCTTTTGTCAATGAGAAAGTCATTTGTCCCTAGGCAATCGATAACAAGCATCGGTAATCATTCTTGTAATTTTATATGAGGGAGAGGCATGAGCTAACATACTTTCTCTACTTGGATCATATGCACTTATGATTGGAACACTAGCAAGCATCCGCAACTACTAAAGATCATTAAGGTCGTGAAACCCAACCATAGCATTAAGTATCAAGTCCTCTTTATCCCATACGCAACAACCTACCTACTCGGGTTTAAGCTTCTGTCACTCTCCAACCCACCATAAGCAAATCATGAACATATTGCAACATCCTCTACAACGGGGGCCCCTCACGTTTGCGCGAGACAAAGGGAACCATAGGACAGCACCATAAATAAAATATACAATCATACCAACCAAGATCACCTTTAACGCATAGGACAAAATGGATGTACTCAAACATCATAGGATAGCCAAATATCATTGGGAAATAGTATATGGAGTTGAGCACCATGTTTAAGTAGAGATTACAGCAGGGAGAAGAGGTGTTACATCACTGCATAGAGGGGGAGAAAGTTGGTGTTGACGGTAGCAAGGTTGTTGATGTAGATCGCCATCACGATCCTTGCCCCGGCGATGTTCCGGTGCCACCGGGAGAGAGGGGGAGAGAGCCCCCTGCTTCTTCTTCCTTGGCCTCCCCCTATATGGGAGGAGAGTTCCCCCTCTGGTCCATGGCCTCCATGGTGGCGTAGGGGCGGCAGCCCCTCCGAGATTGGATCCCCTCTCTATTCTCTTCTGTTTCGCGTTCCCTAGATCTGGCCCTTCACGGTTTCTTAAATTCCCGGAGATCCGTAACTCCGATTGCGCTGTAATTTTTACACAATTTTTCCATAAATTGTCTTTCTTGCGCCAGAAGAAGGGCCCCAATCGATCTTCGAGGAGGTCACAAGATACTTGGACGCGCCAGGGGGTGCCCGGCGCGCCCTGGTGGGTTGTGGTCGTCGTGGGCCCCCCGTTTGCGTTGATTCCACCTACCAAAAATCATAAATATTCCAAAATAATTCTCCGTAAATTTTTATCGCGTTTGGACTTTGTTTGATATGGATTTTCTGCAAACAAAAAACATGCAAGAAACAGGAACTGGCACTAGGCACTGGATCAATAGGTTACTCCAATAAATCACATAAAAAGTTGCCAAACATATGTGAAAGTTGTATAATATTGGCATGAAACAATCAAAAAATATAGATACGACGGAGACGTATCAGCATCCCCAAGCTTAATTCCTGCTCGTCCTCGAGTAGGTAAATGATAACAAAGATAATTTTTGATGCGGAATGCTACCTAGAATAAACTTGATCATATATAATCAATGCATGAATATTAAGACATAAGTGATTCAAAGCAATAGTCTATAATTTGACATAAAGACATCAATACTCAGGCATCCGAACAAACAATCATATCTTTCAAAATATCAACGCTAAAGAGGGCTATCCCTACAAAATCATATAGCCTTGTCATGCTCTATCTTCTTAACACAAAGTATTTATCATGCACAACCTCGATGACAAGTCGAGCAATTGGTTCATACTTTTTAACATCCTTCAGCTTTTTCAACCCTCACGCAATACATGAGCGCAAGCCATGGATATATTACTATGGGTGGAACAGAGTATGATGATAGGGGTAAATACAGAGAAGACAAAAAGTAAGAAAATCTCACATCGACGCGGCTAACTAATGGGCTATGGAGATGCCCATCAATTGATGTCAATGCAAGGAGTAGGGATTGCCATGCACCAGATGCATTAAGTATTATAAGTGTATGAAAGCTCAACATGAAAACTAAGTAGGTGTGCATCTAACTTGCTTGCTCATGAAGACCTCGGGCATTTGATGAATCCCATCATTGGAATATACAAGCCAAGTTATATAATTAAAAATTCCCACTAGTATATGAAAGTGACTCAATAGGAGACTCTCTATATGAAAAACATGGTGCTACTTTCAAGCACAAGTGTGGTAACAGATTGTAACAATGCCCCTTCTCTTTTTTCTTTTTTTTCTTTTTTCTTTTTTTCTCTCTCATTGTCCGGAGTCTCATCCCGGCTTGTGGGGGAATCATAGTCTCCATCATCCTTTCCTCACTGGGACATGCTCTAATAATGAATAATGATGATCATCACACTTCTTTTTTACTTATAACTCAAAAGAAATAAAAATTACAATTCTATACCTAGAACAAAATATGACTCTATATGAATGCATCTCGCAGTCTACCAGGATGTGCAATGATCTAGTGTAACATGTATAAAAAATGATGAACGGTGGCTGAGCCATAAATATTATGTCAGCTATATGAAAGTAATATGGCAATGAATGCTCAAGTCATCAAACGGAAGTGGTGGAAGTTGCATGGCAATATATCTCGGAATGGCTATGGAAAGGCCATGATAGGTAGGTATGGTGGCTGTTTTGAGGAAGATATAATAAGGCTTATGTGTGATAGAGTGTATCATATCACGGGGTTTGGATGCACCTACGAAGTTTGCACTGACTCTCGAGGTGAGAAAGGGCAATATACGGTACTGTAGAGGCTAGCAAATCGCGAAAAGGTAAGAGTGCGTATAATCCATGGACTAACATTAGTCATAAAGAACTCATATACTTATTGCAAAAGTTTACTAGCCCTCGAAGCAAAGTACTACTACGCATGCCCCTAGGGGGATAGATTGGTAGGAAAAGACCATCGCTCCCCGACCGCCACTCATAAGGAAGACAATCAATAATAAATCATGCTCCAACTTCATAGCATAACGAGAGACTATATGTGCATGCTTCGGGAATCACAAACCTTAACACCAATATTCCTACTAACCAAAAACGCTTACTAGTACCTCCCACATATTATCATCTCTATATCGCAAAACTATTGCAAGGAATCAAACATATCATATTAAGTGATCCATAAGTTTTATGTAGGATTTTATGACTAACCATGCAATTGACAATTCATGTTGACTCTCTAAATAGGTATAAGTGAAGCACGAGAGTTTAATTATTTCTACAAAAGACCATTCCCTAACAAATATAAGTGAAGCAAAAGAGCATTCTACAAAAAACGGTTTTCTATGTGAAGAGAAACAGGCAATCCAAACTTCAAATGATATAAGTGAAGCACATGAAGCATTCTATAAAGCCATAATCAAAAGATATAAGTGAAGTGCAATGAGCATTCTGTAAATCAACCATGGAATATTTCATACGAGCATGGTGCATAAAAGAAAAGAAATTAAAACTAAGTACAAAAGATGCTCCAAGATTTGCACATATCACATGAACGAAACGAAGACGAAAACATACCGATACTTGTTGAAGAAAGACGGGATGCCTTCCGGGGCATCCCCAAGCTTAGATGCTCGAGTCTCCTTGGATATTTACTTGGTGTGCCTTGGACATCCCCAAGCTTGAGCTCTTTCCTCTCCTCCTTCTCCTCATATCGAGACCTCCTCGATCTTTGATCACTTCATCCACACAAAACTCAATAGAAATACTCGGTAAGATCCGTTAGTATAACAAAGCAAATCACTACTCTAAGTACTATTTCAAACCAATTCATACTTTGTTTTTGCATTGTTGCTACTGTAATATAACTTTTCCAGGGCTTATACCACCGATAGAATCGATAGTTTCCTAAATCCAAGCAAAACAATGCATCAAAAACAGAATCTGACTTCAATAGGACAGTCTATAGCAATCTGAACATATACCATACTTCTGGTAGTCCAAAAATTCTGAAAAATTAGGACGAAATAAAAATTTTGTATAGACATAGTGTGAAAAAAGTTTCAAAACCGTTTGACATTCCAGTAAAAAAATGAAAATTCATGCGTTACAGCAAAAGTTTCTGTTTCTGCACCGCACATACCAACAAGCAATCTAATCATCCTAAAGGCAAACCTTGGCACAATAATTTTACAATACAAAGGATTTGTATAAGGGGATAATTGTTTTGTTGAAAAGTTCCTATAATTGAGATTCACAAAGTTTGCATGAGCCTGTGATATGTCTCCAACGTATCTATAATTTTTGATTGTTCCATGCTATTATATTATCTGTTTGGATGTTTTATATGCATTAATATGCTATTTTATATTATTTTTGGGACTAACCTATTAACCTAGAACCCAGTGCCAGTTTCTGCTTTTTACTTGTTTTGGAGTTTCGTAGAAAAGGTATACCAAACGGAGTCCAAACGGAATAAAACTTTCACGATGATCTTTCTTGGACCAGAAGCAAACCAGGAGACTCGGAGATGAAATCAAAGAAGCAACAAGGCGGCCACGAGGGTGGAGGGCGCGCCCAGGGGGTAGGGCACGCCCCTACCTCATGGGCCCCTCGGAGGTCTCCTGACCTAATTCTTTCTCCCATATATAGTCTTATACCCCAAAACCATCAGGGGGAGACATGAAAACACTTTTCCACCGCCGCAACCTTTTGTAACCGTGAGACCCCATCTAGGGACCTTTTCTGGCGTCCTGCCGAAGGGGCATTCGATCACGGAGGGCTTCTACATCAACACCATTGCGCTTCCAATGAAGCGTGAGTAGTTTACCACAGACCTACGGGTCCATAGCTAGTAGCTAGATGGCTTCTTCTCTATCTTTGATTGTCAATACCATGTTCTCCTCAATGTTCTTGGAGACCTATTTGATGTAATATTCTTTTGCGGTGTGTTTGTCGAGATCCGATAAATTGTGGATTTATGATCAGATTATCTATGAATATTATTTGAGTCTTCTCTGAATTCTTATATGCATTATTTGATATCCTTGCAAGTCTCTTCGAATCATCGGTTTAGTTTGGCCAACAAGATTGGTTTTTCTTGCAATGGGAGAAGTGCTTAGCTTTGGGTTCAATCTTGCGGTGTCCTTTCCCAATGACAGTAGGGGCAGCAAGGCACGCATTGTATTGTTGCCATCGAGGACAAAAAGATGGGGTTTTCATCATATTGCTTGAGTTAATTCTACATCATGTCATCTTACTTAATGCGTTACTCTGTTGTTTATGAACTTAATACTCTAGATGCAGGCAGGAGTCGGTCGATGTGTGGAGTAATAGTAGTAGATGCAGAAACGTTTCAGTCTACTTGACACAGACGTGATGTCTACGTTCATGATCATTGCCTTTGATATCGTCATAATTATGCGCTCTTCTATCAATTGCTCGGCAGTTATTTGTTCACCCACCGTATTATTTGCTATCTTGAGAGAAGCCACTAGTGAAACCTATGGCCCCCGGGTCTCTTTTCCATCATATTAAGTCTCTTTTCCATCATATTAGTTTCCGATCTACTATTTTGCAATCTTTTACTTTATGATCTATAAACCAAAAATACCAAAAATATTTACTTTATTGTTTATCTATCTCTATCATATCTCACTTTTGCAAGTAATCGTGAAGGGATTAAAAACCCCTTTATCGTGTTGGGTGCAAGTTTGTTAATTGTTTGTGCAGGTATTTAGTGACTTGTGCATTATCTCCTACTGGATTGATACCTTGGTTCTCAAACTAAGGGAAATACTTACTCTACTTTGCTGCATCACCCTTTCCTCTTCAAGGGAAAAACCAACACAAGCTCAAGAAGTAGCAGGAAGAATTTCTGGCGCCGTTGCCGGGGAGATCTACGTCAAGTCAAGACATACCAAGTACCCATCATAAACTCTCATCTCTCGCATTACATTATTCGCCATTCGCCTCTCGTTTTCCTCTCCCCCACCTCTAAAACGATTTTGAAAAGATTTGCCTTTTCTACACCCCTCTTCCGTTCGTCTTCTTTTCATGCTTTTTGTGTACTTGTGTGTGGGTGTGCCTTTATGGCGCAACCAAAAAGTGTTGATCCTCACCTCAGGAGGTTGGAAGAAATTGAAAATAATGTTAGAAGCTTTATGTATTTAAAATTTGAGCCTGATAGTTTCTTCAGAAACGAGCTTAAAGAACAAAAAAGTTTTATGGAGTATATGAATAAACAGCTCGATGATATGTCTAAGGAATTTTATGGTCTAAAATCACAATTTTCTCATCTTGAAAATTTAGTAGGCCAAATTTCTGATAAACAAGCTACCTTAGTAAATAAAATGGCCGCTAAACCAGAATATGATAATAATGATGAAGATATAAAAGTGATTGATGTGACTCCTATTGAATCTTTGTTTTCCAATATAAATCTTGATAAAGATGGGACCGGAGATGAGTCAACTTTAGTTAAAAGGCATCCCAATGATTCGGAGTTTTTAGATCTAGATGCAAAAAGTGATAAGAGTGGGATTAGAGAGGTCAAGACTTTAAGTAGCAATGAATCCACTCTTTTGGATTTCAAGAAATTTAATTATGATAATTGTTCTTTAATAGATTCTATTTCCTTGTTGCAATCCACGTTAAATTCTCCTCAAGCTTATAATCAAAACAAAGCTTTTACTAAACATATCGTTGATGCTATGATGCAATCTTTCGAAGAAAAGCTTGAATTGGAAGTTTCTATCCCTAAAAAACTTTATGATGAGTGGGAACCTACTATTAAGATTAAGATTAAGGATTATGAGTGCCATTCTTTGTGTGATTTAGGTGCTAGCATTTCCACGATTCCAAAAACTTTGTGTGATGTGTTAGGTTTCCGTGTATTTCACGATTGTTCTTTAAATTTGCATCTTGCGGATTCCACTATTAAGAAACCTATGGGAAGGATTAATGATGTTCTTATTGTTGCAAATAGGAATTATGTGCCCGTAGATTTCATTGTTCTTGATATAGATTGCAATCCTACATGTCCTATTATTCTTGGTAGACCTTTCCTTAGAACGATTGGTGCAATTATTGATATGAAAGAAGGAAACATTAGATTACAATTTCCGTTAAGGAAAGGCATGGAACACTTTCCTAGGAAGAAAATTAAATTGCCATATGAATTTATTATGAGAGCCACTTATGGATTGCATACCAAATATGACAACACCTAGATCTATTCGTGTTTTATACCTAGCTAAGAGCGTTAAACAATAGCGCTTGTTGGGAGGCAACCCAATTTTGTTTTTGTTCTTTGCTTTTTGTTCCTTTTTAGTAATAAATAATTCATATAGCCTCTGTTTAGATGTGGTTTTGTGTTTTAATTAGTGGTTGTGCCAAGTTAAGCCTTTAGGATATCTTACGGTAATAGTTGTGTTGATCCTACTGAAAAACCGAAACTTTTGCACCCAGTAAATAATTTACAGAATTGTATTGAAACCTGATTTTGATCTGATTATTTTTGCTCTGGATTGGTACACAATTTTCTCAGGTTTTCCTAATTTTTCAGAACTTTTGGAGTTACATAAGTATTCGAGAGTTACATATTACTACAGACTGTTCTGTTTTTGACAGATTCTGTTTTCTATGTGTTGTTTGCTTATTTTGATGAATCTATGGGTAGTATCGGGGGGTAAGAACCATGTAAAAGTTGGAATAAAGTAGATATTACACCAATATAAATAAATAACTAGTTTTCAACAGTACCTTAAAGTGGTGATTTATTTTCTTATACTAACGGAGCTTATGAGATTTTCTGTTGAGTTTTGTGTTGTGAAGTTTTCAAGTTTTGGGTAAGGATTTGATGGAATATGGAATAAGGAGTGGCAAGAGCCTAAGGTTGGGGATTCCCAAGGCACCCCAAGGTAATATTCAAGGACAACCAAAAGCCTAAGCTTGGGGATGGCCCGGAAGGCATCCCCTCTTTCGTCTTCTTCTATCGGTAACTTTACTTGAGGCTATATTTTTATTGACCAGATGATATGTGTTTTGCTTGGAGCATCTTGTATGATTTGAGTCTTTTATTTTTAGTTTACCACAATCATCCTTGCTGTACACACCTTTTGGCAGAGACACGCTTGAATCGGGATTTATTAGATTACTCTATGTGCTTCACTTATATATTTTGAGCTAGGCAATATTTCTCTAGTGCTTCACTTATATCTTTTCAGAGAATGACAGAGGCTTTATTTTATAGAAATTGACGAACTGTCATGCTTCACTTATATTATTTTGAGAGTCTTTTAGAACAACATGGTAATTTGCTTTGGTTATAAATTTAGTCCTAATATGATAGGGATCCAAGAAGGATATAACAAATACATTCATATAAAGTGCATTGAGTACTATGAGAAGTTTGATTCTTTATGATTGTTTTGAGATATGAAGATGATGATATTAGAGTCATGCTAGTGAGTAGTTGTGAATTTGAGAGACACTTGTGCTAAATTTTGTGATTCCTGTAGCATGCACGTATGGTGAACCGTTATGTGATGAAGTCAGAGCATGATTTATTTTTTGATTGTCTTACTTATGAGTGGTGGTCAGGGACGAGCGATGGTCTTTTCCTACCAATCTATCCCCCTAGGAGCATGCCCATAGTCCTTCATTTTGATAAATAACAGATTTTTGCAATAAGTATGTGAGTTCTGTTGGAAATATACCCTAGAGGCAATAATAAATTAGTTATTATTATATTTCCTTGTTCATGATAATCGTTTATTATCCATGCTATAATTGTATTGATAGGAAACTCAGATACATGTGTGGATACATAGACAACACCATGTCCCTAGTAAGCCTCTAGTTGACTAGCTCGTTGATCAATAGATGGTTACGGTTTCCTAACCATGGACATTGGATGTCGTTGATAACGGGATCACATCATTAGGAGAATGATGTGATGGACAAGACCCAATCCTAAGCCTAGCACAGAGATCGTGTAGTTCGTATGCTAAAGCTTTTCTAATGTCAAGTATCTTTTCCTTAGACCATGAGATTGTGCAACTCCCGGATACCGTAGGAATGCTTTGGGTGTACCAAATGTCACAACGTAACTGGGTGGCTATAAAGGTGCACTACAGGTATCTCCGAAAGTGTCTGTTGGGTTGGCACGAATCGAGACTGGGATTTGTCACTCCGTGTAAACGGAGAGGTATCTCTGGGCCCACTCGGTAGGACATCATCATAATGTGCACAATGTGACCAAGGGGTTGATCACGGGATGATGTGTTACGAAACGAGTAAAGAGACTTGCCGGTAACGAGATTGAACAAGGTATCGGTATACCGACGATCGAATCTCGGGCAAGTTTCAATACCGTTAGACAAAGGGAATTGTATACGGGATCGATTGAGTCCTTGACATCGTGGTTCATCCGATGAGATCATCGTGGAATATGTGGGAGCCAACATGGGTATCCAGATCCCCCCGTTGGTTATTGACCAGAGAACGTCTCGGTCATGTGTACATGTCTCCCGAACCCGTAGGGTCTACACACTTAAGGTTCAATGACGCTAGGGTTATAAAGGAAGTTTGTATGTGGTTACTGAATGTTGTTCGGAGTCCCAGATGAGATCCCGGACGTCACGAGGAGTTCCGGAATGGTCCGGAGGTAAAGATTTATATATGGGAAGTCCTATTTTGGCCACCGGAAAATGTTCGGGATTTTTCGGTATTGTACCGGAAAGGTTCTAGAAGGTTCCGGAGTGGGGCCCACCTGCATGGGGGGACCCACATGAACGTGGGTAGTGGGGGCAAGGCCCCACACCCCTGGTCAAGGCGCACCAAGATCCCCCTTAGAAGGAATAAGATCATATCCCGAAGGGATAAGATCAGGATCCCTAAAAAGGGGGGATAACAATCCGTGGGGAAGGAAATGATGGGATTTCTTTCCTCCCACCTTGTCCAACGCCCCAATGGACTTGGAGGGTAAGAAACCAGCCCCTCCACCCCTATATATAGTGGGGAGGCGCATGGGAGCTTCACACGAAGTTCTGGCGCAACCCTCCCCCTCTCCCAAGTCCTCCTCCTCTCCCGCGGTGCTTGGCGAAGCCCTGCAGGATTGCCACGCTCCTCCACCACCACCACACCATCGTGCTGCTGCTGGATGGAGTCTTCCTCAACCTCTCCCTCTCTCCTTGCTGGATCAAGGCATGGGAGACGTCACCGGGTTGTACGTGTGTTGAACGTGGAGGTGCCGTCCGTTCGGCACTAGGATCTCCGGTGATTTGGATCACGACGAGTACGACTCCTTCAACCCCGTTCTCTTGAACGCTTCCGCTTAGCGATCTACAAGGGTATGTAGATGCACTCTCCTTCCCCTCGTTGCTGGTTTCTCCATAGATAGATCCTGGTGACACGTAGGAAAATTTTGAATTTCTGCTACGTTCCCCAACAAGTTCTTCATGACTAATGTTGAGTCCATGGATTATCCTGAACATAGTCAAAAGATCTTTGCAAATTATGTCGTAAGCTCGCGCTTTAGTTCCACTGTTTAGATATGTTCCTAGGGAAAATATAGTTGAAAGTTGACAATAGCGATTATGCAGATAGTAGAAAGCTTATGTCCTTAATGCACCGCTCAGTGTGCTCAACCCCAAACGTCGTTTTTGGATGATGCGAACATCGGACATACACGTTTTGATAACTACGTGATAGTTCAGTTAAACGGTTTAGAGTTGAGGCACCAAAGACGTTTTCGAAACGTCGCGGAACATATGAGATGTTTTCGAGGGCTGAAATTGGGATTTCAGGCTCGTGCCCACGTCAAGAGGTATAAGACCTCCGACAATTTTCTTAGCCTGCAAACTAAGGGAGAAAAGCTTAATCGTTGAGCTTGTGCTCAGATTGTCTGAGTGCAACAATCACTTGAATCGAGTGGGAGTTGATCTTCCAGATGAGATAGTGATGTTTCTCCAAAGTCATTGCCACCAAGCTGCTAGAGCTTCGTGATGAACTATAACATATCAGGGATAGATATGATGATCCTTGAGGTATTCATGATGTTTGACACCGCGAAAGTAGAAATCAAGAAGAAGCATCAATTGTTGATGGTTGGTGAAACCACTAGTTTCAAGAAGGGTAAGGGCAAGAAGGGATACTTCATGAAACGACAAATCATCTGCTGCTCTAGTGAAGAAACCCAAGGTTGAACCCAAACCCGAGACTAAGTGCTTCTGTGATAAGGGGAATAGTCACTAGAGCGGAATTACCCTAGATACTTGGTAGATGAGAAGGCTGGCAAGGTCGATAGAAGTATATTGGATATACATTATGTTAATGTGTACTTTACTAGTACTCCTAGTAGCACCAGGGTATTAGATACCGGTTCGGTTGCTAAGTGTTAGTAACTCGAAATAAAAGAGCTACGGAATAAACGGAGACTAGCTAAAGGTGAGCTGACGATATGTGTTGGAAGTATTTCCAAGTTTGATGTGATCAAACATCGCATGCTCCCTCCACCATCAAGATTAGTATTAAACCTGAATAATTGTCATTTGGTGTTTGCATTGAGCATAGACATGATTGGATTATGTCTATCGCAGTATGGTTATTCATTTAAGGAGAATAATGGTTACTCTGTTTATTTGAATAATACCTTCAATGGTCTTGCACCAGAAACGAATGGTTTATTGAATCTCGATCATAGTGATACACATTTTCATGCCAAAAAGATATAAGATAGTAATGATAGTACCACTTACTTGTGGCACTGCCATGTAAGTCATATTGGTGTAAAACGCATGAAGAAGCTCCATGTTGATGGATCTTTGAGACATGCGAACCATGTCTATTGGTGTATACGCATGAAGAAACTCCATGCAGATGGATCGTTTGGACTCACTTGATTTTGAATCACTTGAGATATGCAAATCATACCACATGGGCAAGATGACTAAAAGGCCTCGTTTTTCAGTAAAATGGAACAAGATAGCAACTTGTTGGAAGTAACACATTTTGATGTGTGCAGTCCAATGAGTGCTGAGGCATGCAGTGAATATCGTTATGTTCTTACTTCACAGATGATTCGAGTAGATGTAGAGTATATTTACTTGATGAAACACAAGTCTGAATTATTGAATGGTTCAAGTAATTTCAGAGTGAAGTTGAAGATCATCGTGACAAGAGATAAAATTTCTATGATATGATCATAGAGATGAGTATCTGAGTTACGAGCTTTGGCACGCAATTAAGACATTGTGGAAATTGTTTCACAATTAATACCGCCTGGAACACCATAGTGTGATGGTGTGTCCGAACATCATAGTTGCACCCTATTGGATATGGTGCGTACCATGATGTCTCTTATTGAATTACCACTATCGTTCATGGGTTAGGCATTAGAGACAACCACACTCACTTTAATGGGGCACCACGTAATTCCGTTGAGACGACACCGTTTGAACTGTGGTTTGGAGAAACCTAAGTTGTTGTTTCTTAAAAGTTTGGGGCTGCGAGGCTTATGTGAAAAAGTTTCAGGTTGATAAGCTCAAACCCAAAGCGGATAAAATGCATCTTCATAGGACACCCAAAACAGTTGGATATACCTCCTAATTCAGATCCCAAAGCAATAGGGATTGTTTCTTGAATCGGGTCCTTTCTCGAGGAAAAGTTTGTCTCGGAAAGTTGAGTGGGAGGATGGTGGAGACTTGATATGGTTATTGAACCGTCACTACAACTAGTGTGTAGCAGGGCACAGGAAGTTGTTCCTGTGGCACCTACACCAATTGAAGTAGAAGCTTATGATAGTGATCATGAAACTACGGATCAAGTCACTACCGTACCTCGTAGGGTGACAAGGATGCGTACTGCTTCAGAGTGGTACAGTAATCTTGTCTTGAAAGTCATGTTGCTAGACAACAATGAACCTACGAGCTATGGAGAAGCAATGGTGGGCCCAAATTCCGACAAATGGTTAGAAGCCATGAAATCCGAGATAGGATCCATGTATCAGAACAAAGCATGGACTTTGGTGGACTTGCCCGATGATCGACAAGCCATTAAGATAAATGGATCGTTAAGAAGAAGACGGACATGGACGGTGATGTCACCGTCTATGAAGCTCGACTTGTGGCGAAGAGTTTTTCACAAGTTCAAGGAGTTGACTACGATGAGATTTTCTCATCCGTAGCGATGCTTAAGTCCGTCGGAATCATGTTAGCACAAGCTGCATTTATGAAATCTGGCAGATGGATGTCAAAACGAGTTTCCTTACCAGTCTCGGTAAGGAAAGGTTGTATGTGATACAATCCAAAAGTTTTTGTCGATCCTAAGGATGCTAAAAGGTATGCTGGCTCCAGCGATCCTTCTAAGGACTGGAGTAAGCATCTCGGAGTTGGAATGTATGTTTTGATGAGATGATCGAAGATTTTGGGTTTATACAAAAGTTTATGAGAAACTTGTATTTCCAAAGAAGTGAGTGGGAGCACTATAGAATTTCTGATGAGTATATGTTATTGACATATTGTTGATCAGAAATGATGTAGAATTTCTGGAAAGCATAAAGGGTTATTTGAAAAGTGTTTTTCAATGGAAAACCTGGTTTAAGCTACTTGAACACTGAGCATCAAGATCTATGAGGATAGATCAAAAACGCTAAATGGTACTTTCAAATGAGCATATACCTTGACATGATCTTGAAGGTGTTCAAGATGGATCAGTCCAAGAAGGAGTTCTTGCCTGAGATGTAAGGTATGAAGTTAAGACTTAAAGCTCGACCACGGCAGAAAAGAGAGAAAGGACGAAGGTCGTCCCCTATGCTTTAGACGTAGGCTCTACAGTATGCTATGCTGTGTACCGCACCTGATGTGTGCCTTGCTACATATCTGGCAAGAGGGTACAAAGGAGATCAAGGAGTGGATCACCAGATAACGGTCAAAATTATCCTTAGAGGAATAAGGATATGTTTCTCGATTATGGAGGTGATAAAGAGTTCGGCGTAAAGGGTTACGTTGATGCAAGCTTTAACACCTATCCGAGTGACTCTGAGTAGCAAACCGGATACGTATAGTGGAGCAACCATTTGGAATAGCTCCAAGTGGAGCGTGGAAGCAGCATTTACAGAATGACCTAGATATTTGCGAAGTACATACGGATCTGAAAGTTGCAGACCTGTTGACTAAAACCTCTCTCACAAGCAAAACATGATCAAACCCAGAACTCATTGAGTCTTAATCACATGATGATGTGAACTAGTTTAATGACACTAGTAAACTCTTTGGATGTTGGTCACATGGCGATGTGACATTTGAATGTTAATCACATGACGATGTGAACTAGATTATTGACTCTAGTGAAGTGGGAGACTGTTGGAAATATACCCTAGAGGCAATAATAAATTAGTTATTATTATATTTCCTTGTTCATGATAATCGTTTATTATCCATGCTATAATTGTATTGATAGGAAACTCAGATACATGTGTGGATACATAGACAACACCATGTCCCTAGTAAGCCTCTAGTTGACTAGCTCGTTGATCAATAGATGGTTACGGTTTCCTGACCATGGACATTGGATGTCGTTGATAACGGGATCACATCATTAGGAGAATGATGTGATGGACAAGACCCAATCCTAAGCCTAGCACAGAGATCGTGTAGTTCGTATGCTAAAGCTTTTCTAATGCCAAGTATCTTTTCCTTAGACCATGAGATTGTGCAACTCCCGGATACTGTAGGAATTCTTTGGGTGTACCAAACGTCACAACGTAACTGGGTGGCTATAAAGGTGCACTACAGGTATCTCCGAAAGTGTCTGTTGGGTTGGCACGAATCGAGACTGGGATTTGTCACTCCGTGTAAATGGAGAGGTATCTCTGGGCCCACTCGGTAGGACATCATCATAATGTGCACAATGTGACCAAGGGGTTGATCATGGGATGATGTGTTACGGAACGAGTAAAGAGACTTGCCGGTAACGAGATTGAACAAGGTATCGGTATACCGACGATCGAATCTCGGGCAAGTACAATACCGTTAGACAAAGGGAATTGTATACGGGATCGATTGAGTCCTTGACATCGTGGTTCATCCGATGAGATCATCGTGGAATATGTGGGAGCCAACATGGGTATCCAGATCCCGCTGTTGGTTATTGACCAGAGAACGTCTCGGTCATGTCTACATGTCTCCCGAACCCGTAGGGTCTACACACTTAAGGTTCGATGACGCTAGGGTTATGAAGGAAGTTTGTATGTGGTTACCGAATGTTGTTCGGATTCCCGGATGAGATCCCAGACGTTACGAGGAGTTCCGGAATGGTCTGGAGGTAAAGATTTATATATGGGAAGTCCTATTTTGGCCACCGGAAAATGTTCGGGATTTTTCGGTATTGTACCAGGAAGGTTCTAGAAGGTTCCGGAGTGGGGCCCACCTGCATGGGGGGACCCACATGAACGTGGGTAGTGGGGGAAAGGCCCCACACCCCTGTTCAAGGCGCACCAAGATCCCCCCTTATAAGGAATAAGATCATATCCCGAAGGGATAAGATCAAGATCCCTAAAAAGGGGGGATAACAATCGGTGGGGAAGGAAATGATGGGATTTCTTTCCTCCCACCTTGGCCAACGCCCCAATGGACTTGGAGGGCAAGAAACCAGCCCCTCCACCCCTATATATAGTGGGGAGGCACATGGGAGCTTCACACGAAGTTCTGGCGCAGCCCTCCCCCTCTCCCAAGTCCTCCTCCTCTCCCGGGGTGCTTGGCGAAGTCCTGCAGGATTGACACGCTCCTCCACCACCACCACGCCGTCGTGCTGCTGCTGGATGGAGTCTTCCTCAACCTCTCCCTCTCTCCTTGCTGGATCAAGGCATGGGAGACGTCACCGGGCTGTACGTGTGTTGAACGCGGAGGTGCCGTCCGTTCGGCACTAGGATCTCCGGTGATTTGGATCACGACGAGTACGACTCCTTCAACCCCGTTCTCTTGAACGCTTCCACTTAGCGATCTACAAGGGTATGTAGATGCACTCTCCTTCCCCTCGTTGCTGGTTTCTCCATAGATAGATCTTGGTGACACGTAGGAAAATTTTGAATTTCTGCTACGTTCCCCAACAAGTTCTTTATGACTAATGTTGAGTCCATGGATTATACGCACTCTCACCATTCCGGCATTCACTACTAGGGAAAACCCTAGCAGTAGCGCGTGTTTTGTGCCCACTAGTAGCACGGGTGGCCGCGCTACTAATAAGGCGCTACAGCTATTGCTTAGCAGTAACGCGTGCCATCACGCGCTACTGCTAGGACAAATAGTTGCAGCGCTTGTTCACTACCGCGCTACTGCTAAGGTATCTACTTGCAGCGTGTTTTCTTTCCATCGCTACTAGTGTTTTTTTATTTTTAGTGTATTTATGCGCCATCATACAAATATTGGTACAATACCAGCTATTATGAGGTTTACATCATTATATCCATAACAGTGTATTAAATGAAGGTGGATTAGGTTCAAGTGGAGGCAATATGTGGTGCATGTCAAAAGTATACTACTAATCCAAACGTGATCTAGTTTCTACTAGTAGTACTTTCAATGTGCACAACATGTTGCCTCCACTTGAATCTAATCCGCCAGCACAAGATATTTAATCATCATCATGGTCATTACCACCAACAGTATTTATTTAATCACCACTAACACTAGCTAATAATAATCATCATAGTCATTACCACCAACACTAGCTATTTTATCATCATAGTAATAGTGTAGCACATCATCATCCTGAAACTCATTTCTAGCGAGCTACTCACTCCTGCTGCTCTCTCTTAGGTAAAAGAACATAAAACATGTGTAGCTCTCCTCCTTGATCAAATTGGAGCATGCAGATGAACCTGTCTCCTAATCGTGGAAGGCGCCTCTGTTTGCTGCTCCCTAGTACTTCTCTGCGCTCCCCCAACACATATTTGGTCCAGTCTTGCACTATTAAGCATCCGTCGCTAATCTTGAATGCACTAAAGTAAGCTGTAGCATATCTTGGCCGTAAGTTGATAATACTCATGATACCTTTAGTCTCGATCCCATAAGGCACAACATTCATCGGGAGTCCCTGTTGAAGAACATCGTATGGTAACATACTTAGCAATGAAGTTTAGCTTCAAAAATAATGTATGGAAAAGATGCAATGAGGACAAAAAGTAAAAATCTTACCATCCTTCCTAAATGGATGTGACCGTAGTTCATTACGAACACTATTGGTCGCACATTTTCAGTACTAACATTTCTAAATGCAGGAAGAAAATTTGTCTTGACAGTATCAAGATCCTCAAGCCATGAAACATAATGACTGAGCTCCTCGCAGTTGAGTTCAGCCCCAGGATAGTATACGGTCCTGTCTACCAAGCGCTGGACATGTTTGCTTGCACGGAAATAAGCTGACAATACAAATTAGTTGTCAACTATTTTTGAATAAACAATATCAAAGGCATAAATATGGTTGAGGAACTTACATAATGGTATAACCGGAGGCATTTGCACATTGACGCAGATGTCGGTATTACCTTCAATATCATCTTCCGGACGAATATCAAAGGTGATAACCATATCAGGCTCAAATGCATAAGTCTTGCCTAGTGCTCGCCATGTTTTGCATCCAAAATAGGTGCAGTCGTCTGAATTGTATAACTTCGCATGGAAAATATAACCATGCTCGATCTTCAAGTAAACTTTCTCTTCCTCCATACTATGACTGAAACCTATCTTATCCAATACAAAAACTCTTGCATGGCAGGGGATACGCTAGTAGAATAGTAAAAAAATATAAGTTGAAGCAAATGAAGCAGATGTCATGCTTAATTACGAAAAATGACTTGTCGTTGTGACTTACTGTATCCACTTCGAAGTTCTCGTCCAGCTTGATGCTGAAGTGCCTATCATCATCTAGGAAGATTCCGTCGCACAGGCCGCGCTCGTCTTCGCAGTATTTGCAAATACCGAAATCCTTCTTGTCGTCAGACATTTCCTATGTTCATAGTTAAAACATTAATTGAAAATCGATCGAAGACAACTACCAAGATACTCAACACACAAATCTGGGGCACTCGATATTTCCTACATATTCTAGCACAAGTCATGCCAAAATTCATGGAAAAATCCGGCATGACCTTTGCTAAAATAGGACATATCGAGCGCCTGAAATTTGCCGGAACAGAAATGAATCAACACTCCGGCAAAACATAGGCCACTCGAAGGTGTAACCTGCAAACATGACCGGCCACTTGGATATTCAGCAACACAAGATATACATTTCAAAAGTAGATCATCTCATGCATTCAATAAGCAAAAGTAGATCATCTCATGCGTCAGTACATCGTCGAATATTATATCTAATACATCACGAATAGTGTCATACATATAACATCACTAATACAACTAAAACTCTAGCACATGACGGGTATCGGCGCGGGCGGTGGACACCCACAGAGAAGGCATCATCACGGGATCATAGCTCCAGTGACATCCCCGGAGAACCTGCCAGGTATTGGAGAACGGCCTGTGCTCCAACGCAAACAAGTAGCGACGAACGTGCGCGTCCTCCTCACTGACACGGTGACGCACCACCTCCGCGGAGTCCTCGAGCCTCTGGATCGTCACTGGCCCACGCGACTGCCACCAAAGAAGGTTCGGGTCAACGACAGGCTGGCTCCTCACCAACCTGCGCCCCCCGGTAGGTAGCGCCTCCCAGTACCACCCCGGCGGAGCCCAGTCCCGGACATGGCCGATCTGGTCAAGTAGGTGTCGTCCTCCACCGACTCGATGACGATGATGCGGGATAGGCATCGTCCACGTCGAGGCGGGAAAAATTGCTTTAACTAAAAAATCACCTAATTAGTACCTAGTTCTTACTAACTAGTTCTTACTAACTAAATAGAAGAAGGTCAAATTTTACTCGTTTTATTATGCATTACACTAGTGTTTATTCATCATCTAAGAAAACGTCACCTAAGAAAAAATCCCAGACGCATCTGTATCCAATTCATTTCCACCCATAAATGAACCCTAACTATTTGATGCAACTAAAATTTGAAGAACTCTATCTAGGCAGAGGTAGGGGAGGGGGAGGAGCAGGCGTGCTCACCTCGATCGGGTGCCTGCAGTGAGAGAGGGGCATGCGGCGTCGAGGTCGGGCTTGGGGCGGCGTCCGGGGCAGCGTTGAGGTCGGGGGCGGCGTCCGGGGCGGCGTTGAGGTCGGGAGCGGGGGCGGCGTTGAATCCGGGGGCGAGGGCGGTGTAGAGGGTGTGCGGAGAGCGCGCGGCGACCGACGGGCGACGGCGGCGGCGAGAGCGGAGTAGTGAGATTTGGGGGAAGTGGCCGTGGGAAGGACGAACGCGGTGGTTAAGTCAGAAGTAGCAGTAGCGCGTTCCCAGAAACACACTGCTGCTACATTAGCTACAGCGCGTTCTGCGATACGCGCTACTGCTACAACTTTCTCCTTTTTCCCTCTTCCACTTATTTTTCTTCACATTTTATTTTTTTCCTTTCACCTTCTTCGATTTCTTTCATTCTCAATTACCTTTAACTATTTGCTTTTCATTTAATTTTATATCATTTAGTAGTAGCGAGTTTAGAGCAAAACGCGCTGCTACAAAGAAAGTAGCAGTAGCGCGGTTCCATGTAGATCGCTAGTACTATGTGTACCATATGGGCTAAGCCGTGAGAATTTTAGTAGTAACGTGTTTTCTGCGAGACGCGCTGCTGCTACGAAACTATCTGCAGTGCGGTTTCGGCGAGCTCGCTGCTGCTATTTAGCACCAGCATGCTTCTCTGACACACGCTACTGCTAAAGTTCTGTGTATAAGGTTTTCCCTAGTAGTGATTGCTAGCCTCTCTTGTGCCGCGCAACTCTCGCCGGTACCATACACCCACCATATACCTTCCTCAAAACAGCCACCATACCTACCTATTATGGAACTTCCATAGCCATTGATATATTGCCATGCAAGTTTCCACCGTTCCGTTTATTATGACACACTTCATCATTGTAATATTTCTTTGCATGATAATGTAGTTGACATCGTATTTGTGGCCAAGCCACCGTTGATAATTCTTTCATATATGTCACTCTTGAATCATTGCACATCCCGGTACACCGCCGGAGGTGTTCACACAGAGTTATATTTTGTTCTAAGTGTTGGGTTCTAATTCTTGAGTTGTAAGTAAATAAAAGTGTGATGATCTTCATTATTAGAGTTTTGTCCCATGTGAGGAAAGGATGATGGAGGCTATGATTCCCCCACAAGTCGAGATGAGACTCCGGACGAAAAATAAAAAAAAAGGCCATAAAAAAGAGAAAGGCCCAAAAAATGAGAGAAAAAGAGAGAAGGGGCAATGTTACTGTCCTTTTACCACACTTGTGCTTCAAAGTAGCACCATGATCTTCATGATAGAGAGTCTCCTATGATATCACTTTCATATACTAGTGGGAATTTTTCATTATAGAACTTGGCTTGTGTATTCCAATGATGGGCATCCTCAAATTTCCCTAGGTCTTCGTGAGCAAGCGAGTTGGATGCACACCCACTTAGTTTCTTTCTGAGCTTTCATACACTTATAGCTCTAGTGCATCTGTTGCATGGCAATCCTTACTCACTCACATTGATATCTATTAATGGGCATCTCCATAGCCCGTTGATACACCTAGTTGATGTGAGACTATCTTCCTCTTTTTGTCTTCTCCACAACCACCATATTCTCTTCCACCATAGTGCTATATGCATGGCTCACACTCATGTATTGCATGAAAGTTGAAAAAGTTTGAGAACATCAAAAGTATGAAACAATTGTGTGGCTTGTCACCGGGGTTGTGCATGATTTAAATATTTTGTGTGATGAAGATAGAGCATAGCCAGACTATATGATTTTGTAGGGATAGCTTTATTTGGCCATGTTATTTTGAGAAGACATGATTTCTTTATTAGTATACTTGAAGTATCATTGTTTTTATGTCAATATTATTTTTTTGTCTAGAATCTTACAAATCTGAACATTCACGCCAGAATAAAGAGAATTACATGGATAAATATGTTTGGTAGCATTCCACATCAAATTTTTTGTTTTTATCATTTACCTACTTGAGGACGAGCATGAATTTAGCTTGGTGATGCTTGATACGTCTCCAACGTATCTATAATTTTTTATTGTTCCATGCTATTATATTATCTGCTTTGGATGTTCTATATGCATTAATATGCTATTTTCTATTACTTTTGGGACTAACATATTAACCTGAGCCCAGTGCCAGTTTCTGTTTTTTACCCATTTTAGAGTTTCACAGAAAAGGAATAGGCGCGCCCTGGTGGGTTATGCCCCCCTCGGGGCACCCCCAGGTGCTGCTCTGGCCCATCCTAGGTGTTCTTATCCATAAAAATTCTCCAAGGAGTTACGCGGTGTTTGGACTCCGTTTGATATTGATTTCCTGTGATGTAAAAAACAAGCAAAAAACAACAACTGACACTGGGCACTGGTTCAATAGGTTAGTCCCAAAAAATGATATACAGTTGCTATAAAATGATTGTAAAACATCCAAGAATGATAAAATATTAGCATGAATAATTCATAAATTATAGATACGTTGAAGACGTATCAGCATCCCCAAGCTTAATTCCTACTCGTCCTCGAGTAGGTAAATGATAAAAGAAATAATTTATGAAGTGTGAATGCTAGAAAAGTGCATAAGTTTGATCAATGATAATTTCAATCACTTTTCCTAGAATCATAAGAGCAATTCTTTCTTATAAAACTTCTCATGGTATAGTAGCAACCAATTCACATGTTAAGGTCCAAACAATGAATTCTCTTAAAACTCAACAACCTATGTTCTCAGTCACCAAGCAATTGCAATTCAACTTATTCAACAGAGTCTAAGTAAGAGCTCCACATACTCAACCATCATATAGTCTTCTATGATTGCTAACACTCACCACATACACATGAGCAAAACATTTCAACCAAACACATAGAAATATAGGGGCTTATAATTTTGCCTCCCAACGTATTCACCTTTGGGTGATGTCAGCAATAATAACTCATGCTACCCGTATCCAACTAGATATATGTGCCTAGATCTTTCCTCACCACATGATGCTTGCCAAAGGAGAATAATAAAAAGGAGCAGAGAGAATTTTTTGGACTCTTGCATGAAAGTAAATACATAAAAGTAAAAGATAGGCCCTTCGCAGGGGGAAGCATAGGTTGCCATGCGCTTATTTGTTTGTATGCTCAACCCCTTAGTGCAAAAGAACATCACGTTATATTGCCCCTTATGATAGCAACATTTATTAGGCAGTCTATCGCTTTTATTCTTTGCCATCACAAGTTCGTACAATGCTCAATTTTCTCTTACACTAAATGATCTAACACTTTTAGTAGCAATTTTTATTGCCTTATTGCACCAATGACAACTTACTTGAAGGATCTTGTTCAATCATTACGTAGGTATGGTGGACTCTCAAAACAAGATTTGGGTTTAAGGGTTTTTGGATGCACAAGTAGTATCTCTACTTGGTGCGGAATATTTGGCTAGCAAAGATAGGGGGCAAGCACCACATGTTGAAGGATCTATGACAATATAACTTCTATGGAATATGAACAAACATAAATCATTACGTTGTCTTCCTTGTCCAACGTCAACAATTTTGGCATATAATATTTTGACGAGGGCTCTGATGAAGTCATGTACCTAGGGTAGGGTCACGGACCTGTCCAAAGTACCCTCCCCAAGGACATCTTCAGAAGAAGCTGCCTTCCAGTCGACCAAGAGGGAATCCACTCGACAGACTCGACGGCACTCGACCATGAAGACCCACTCGACCACCAGGAGATCAAGAGCCACTCTGTATCCAAACGGTCTGTAATTAAGTAGTCTTTATGGCCATGATGACACTTTATGTAGGACGTTACCAGTAATGCCAATCCATTATGTACTTTAAACCCTGCATAACTGAGGGCCGGAGGGGTCTGGCAGACACTATATAAGCCACCCCCCCTCCTCAGTGTAAAGGGTTCGCACCCCTGTAACTTATACACACATAATCCAGTCGACCGCCTCTGGGCTCCGAGACGTAGGGTTGTTACTTCCTCCGAGAAGGGCCTGAACTCGTAAATCCCTTGTCTGTACAACTGCTCCATAGCTAGGATATTGCCTCTCCATACCTACCCCCCATTCTACTGTCAGTCTTAGAACCACGACAGTTGGCGCCCACCGTGGGGCAGGTGTCTTAGCGATTTTTGGAGAAGTTGCAATTATTCCGATCGCCTTCATCATGGTTTCTGGCGGAGTTCTGGTCGAGGGCCACGAGATCTGTCTCGGCGCGCTCACTTTCATCGCCGACGACTCCGATTGGCTCTAGGAGGCTCCACTCGACAACGACGCGCTCCCCGTCCGCGGTGCGACGCATTTTCGGGCGTGTGTTCGCGGCGTCCTGCTGTGGCAACCATCGACTCCGTATTGGTCGACTCCTGTGTCGTCCTCCGTCCCTGTCTCCCGCCAGCGCAAGCACTCTGGTCGGTCGATGCTTCAGCGGTGGGTGAGACACGCAGTGGCTCGCCAATCGGCCACCACCCAAGTCGCGGCAATCGAGCCCGACGAGTCTCTCTACGGCCTGTTCGATCTGTCGACCGGCTCCGTAGAGACTGCATTCGAGTGCGACAGCAGTGATCCGGCGGTGGAGGTTCTGATGGTCAATGGGCCTCGTAGCCCTCCCGGCTTCCCTCGCACCGACGGGATAGACGGCGGAGGCGACCCCGCTCAGGCCCACGAGGAATATCAACTGGAGCCACTCACTTCCCTGCAGAGGGAAGATCTTCGTCGCCGGAACATGGATGCCCTGCATACTCCCATCGCAGGAGAAACTCCCGAGGCTCGCGCCTTGGAGGAGGCACGTTTGGCCAACTTGGCTGAACGCACTCGACTGGAGAACCTCCAGCGAGCACTCGACGAACGTGTGCGTCAACGAGTACCCAACTCCAGTCGACGTCAACTCTTTCCGCAACCAACTCAAGTATATCGAACCCCGATTCAGAATCTAGCAGCTGCAGCCCGTATAGCAGAGTCAATTCAGCCCTCTTAGTCGGAGGCTGGCAGAGGCTTGATGCAGATCAGGGATTTGCTCCGAGCAGCAGGAGATCAGAATTTAGCTGTGTCACAGTCACGCAACCGGATTCACAGTCGATCCGTCGCTGCGAATACAGTTCAATCGGCTCATAGCCCAAGATCGCCTCCGCGGCGTGAGGGACGCGAAGGTCGACGTGACCAATATGATGACCGATTCGACCGTGATGATCAGCGTCGAGTGCCCACTCCTCCCCCAAGGGGTGGGTCTTACGCTCATTGGCAGCAAGATGATAGGCACCAGCGCAGTGCTGGGCGACGAGTTCCGGTCGACCCTAGGGAACCAGGCTTTGACGCGAGATCCATCATCGTGCAAGGTTTGGTCGATCGGAACAGAGCTCATCGAGGTGGCCACAACAGAGATGCGCCCACTAGCAGCCGAGTCCATGTTTCAGGTCCAGAATGTTTTAGCAGAGCCATCAGAGCCGCAGGGATACCCCCCAACTTCAGGTTGGCGACTGGGGTGAGTAAGTTCACCAGTGAGTCCAAGCCTGAAACCTGGCTTGAAGACTACCGAGTGGCGGTACAGATTGGCGGCGGTAATGATGAGGTGGCCATGAAACACTTACCGCTCATGTTGGAAGGTTTGGCCAGGGCGTGGTTGAATCAGTTAGCTCCTAGCAGCATTTACACTTGGGAAGATCTTTCCCGAGTGTTCGTCAGGACATTCGAGGGAACTTGCAAGAGACCAGCTGGATTGACAGAGCTGCAAGTCTGCGTGCAGAAGTCGAATGAAACCCTGAGAGATTACATACAGAGATGGATCACTTTGCATCATACAGTGGAGAACGTATCTGATCATCAGGCAGTCTACGCCTTCAAGGATGGCGTTAAGAACAGAGAGTTAAGTTTGAAGTTTGGTCGGACCGGAGATATGACCCTGAGTCGAATGATGGAAATCGCCACCAAGTACACCAATGGTGAAGAAGAGGATCGACCCCGGAGTGGCAAGTACAAGCCGAGTCAGTCGGAAAAAAGAAACTCCAGTCGGAAGCAGAAGCGGAAAGCCGAGCTGGCGGCTCCTGGAGAGGCTCTGGCCGTGACTCAAGGCAAATTCAAAGAGAAGCCCAAAGGATCCTGGAACCCCAAGAAGGTGAAAGATAAGGAAGGAAATGACGTGATGGATCTGCCGTGTCACATCCACACGAAGAAAGACGAAGAGGGGAACTTCATCTACCCAAAACATACCACTCGTCAGTGCTGGCTCTTAATCCAACAGTTTCAAGGAAAACAGCCCAAGGACAAGGAAAAGGAGTCGGACAAGGCTGAGGACAAGGAGGACAGTGATGGAGGATATCCTCATGTCAATTCCACCCTGATGATTTTTGCTGATGTGGAGAGTAAAAGTCGATTGAAGGTTATGAACCGTGAGGTAAATATGATCGCCCCGGCGACACCAAGCTATCTGAGATGGTCTCAAACTCCCATTACATTTGACCAGTCCGATCATCCGACTCATATAGACACCCCTGGGAGGCAAGCTTTGGTGGTCGACCTGGTCGTCGAAGGCACTCGACTGACGAAGGTGCTAATGGATGGTGGTGGTGGACTGAACATATTGTATGCGGAGACGCTAAAAGGAATGGGCATTCCGATGTCCAGACTCAGTGCCAGCAACATGAGTTTTCATGGAGTTATACCTGGAAAGAAGGCTGAGTCACGCGGCCAAATAGCTCTAGACGTGGTGTTCGGCGACTCGAAGCATTTCCGCAAAGAGAAGCTGACATTTGAAGTCGTTGATTTTCAGAGCGCTTACCACACTATTTTGGGGAGACCAGCTTATGCACGGTTCATGGCTCGACCATGTTACGTGTACCTCAAATTAAAGATGCCCGGCCCCAAAGGCGTGATCACTATCACTGGCAATCGGAAGAAGGCAGAAGAGTGTTTTCAGAAAGGCTCGAAGATTGCCGATTCCCAGATAACAGTGGTAGAGTTAGAGGAATACAAGAAAAATGCATATCCGAGTGATTTGTTGCGGGCCAAGAAGCCCGCCACAGAGTCAGCGTTTCAGTCGTCTGGTGAGACGAAGCCCATTCACATTCACCCGACCGACCCCAGCGCAGCTCCTACTCATATTTCCACAACACTTGACTCTAAATAGGAAGAAGCGCTCATCTAGTTCCTCCGTGAGAACTGGGACATCTTTGCATGGAAGCGTGCTGACATGCCGGGTGTTCCCAGGGGGCTGGCTGAGCATCGCCTAAGAGTCGACTCAAAAAAAACCTGTCAAAGAACATCTTCGACGGTCCACCGTCCAGAAGAGAAAAGCCATTGGCGAGGAGGTGGCTCGACTCCTGGCGGCAGAGTTTATCCGAGAGATATACCACTCCGAGTGGCTTGCCAATGTCGTCATGGTCCCCAAGAAGGACAAGTCACTTCGCATGTGCATTAATTTCAAACATATCAATCGGGCCTGCCCGAAAGACCATTTTCCTCTCCCTCGTATCGACCAAATTGTCAACTCGACAGCGGGATGCGAGAGATTGTCTTTCTTAGACGCCTATTCCGGGTACCATCAGATCCGTCTGTACCCGATGAGATCAAAACAGCTTTCATCACTCCATTCGGGTGCTTCTGCTATGTCACCATGCCATTCGGTCTCAAGAATGCTGGAGCCACGTTCATGAGGATGATTCAAAAGTGTTTACTCACTCAAATCAGTCGGAATGTGGAAGCGTACATGGATGATATCGTAGTCAAGTCACGAAAGAGTTCCGACCTGTTGACTGACCTCGCTGAAACATTTGCCAATCTCCGGAGGTATGATATCAAGCTTAATCCATCAAAGTTCACATTCGGAGTTCCTGGCAGAAAGTTACTCGGTTTTCTCGTTTCAGAATGAGGAATCGACGCTAACCCAGAAAAAGTTGGCACCATACTCCGAATGAAACGCCCTGTGCGTGTGCATGATGTCCAGAAGCTTACTGGATGCTTGGCCGCGTTAAGCCGATTCATCTCTCGCCTCGGTGAAAAGGCATTGCCTCTTTACCGACTGATGAAGAAGGCAGACAAGTTCGAGTGGACTCCAGAAGCTGATGCAGCGTTTGCCGAGCTAAAAGCTCTGCTCCCCACCCAGCCGGTGCTTGCTGCTCCAATCAGCAAAGAGCCTCTGTTGATTTACATTGTAGCCACAGGACAAGTCGTCAGTACAATACTTACGGTCGAGCGGGAAGAAGAAGGGAAAGCCTTCAAAGTTCAGTGCCCAGTGTATTATCTCTCTGGAGTTTTGACTCCATCGAAGCAAAGATATCCTCATTATCAGAATCTTGTGTATGGAATATACATGACCACGAAGAAGGTTGCTCATTATTTCTCTGATCATGCCATTACAGTCGTCAGCGACGCCCCACTGTCAGAGATTCTGCACAACAGAGATGCAACTGGTCGAGTGGCGAAATGGGCGATTGAACTCCTTCCCCTTGATATCAAGTTTGAGGCAAAGAAAGCCATTAAGTCCCAGGCGATAGCAAATTTCCTTGCCGAGTGGATTGAACAATAGCAGCCGACTCAAGTTCACTCGGAGCATTGGACCATGTTCTTTGATGGCTCTAAGATGTTAAATGGTTCCGGTGCTGGGGTAATTTTGGTTTCCTCCCGAGGAGATAAGCTCAGATATGTGCTCCAGATCCACTTTGATTCTACCAATAATGAAGCAGAATATGAAGCACTTTTGTATGGGTTGCGCATGGCCATTTCACTCGGTGTCCGTTGCCTTATGGTTTATGGCGACTCAGATTTGGTGGTCAATCAGGTGATGAAGGAGTGGAACGTTAGAAGCCCAGCCATGACTGGATACTACAATGCAGTGAGGAAGCTTGAAAAGAAATTCGAAGGGTTAGAGCTCCACCATATACCCCGACTGAAGAATCAAGCGGCTGATGATTTGGCGAAGATAGGTTCCAAGAGAGAAGCCATTCCCAATGATGTGTTCTTGGAGCATATCCATACTATCAGTCAAAGAAGATCCTTTTACCGAAGAAGCTCCGCAGCCCAAGAGTATCACAGATCCGACTGAGGTTGAAGTTCCAGCAGTGGTCGACCTGATCATGGAAGCTTTAGTGATCACTCCCGATTGGACAGTACCGTATATCGCGTATATCTTAAGGAAAGAGCTCCCGGAGGACGAAGAAGAGGCTCGACAGATCATCCGCCGACCTAAGCCTTTACCGTGATAAGGGGACAGCTGTACAGAGAAAGCGCGACTGGAGTTGGTCAGAAATGCATAACGCCAGAAGAAGGTGGAATAATCCTTGACGACATCCACTCGGGGACCTGTGGCCATCATGCGTCCTCTCGGACCATCGTGGCCAAAGCATACCGAGCCGGATTTTACTGGCCAAGAGCGAATGAAATGGCAAAGGAGATAGTCGACAAGTGTGAGGGATGTCAATTTTACTCCAATATGTCACACAAGCCCGCATCAGGTTTAAAGACCATACCACTCGTCTGGCCCTTCACAGTATGGGGGTTGGATATGGTTGGACCCTTGAGAATAGGCAGAAGCGGTTTCACATATGTGCTGGTAGCAATCGACAAGTTCACCAAGTGGATCGAGGCTAAACCCATCAAGAACCTTGATGCCGGCACCGCTGTTAGCTTCATCAGAGAGTTGATATTCAGATATGGAGTCCCACATAGCATCATCACTGATAACGGGTCAAACTTCGATTCGGAGGAATTCAGGCCGTTCTGCACATCTCAGGGCACACGAGTCGACTATGCTTCAGTCGCTCATCCTCAGTCGAATGGACAAGCAGAGCGGGCCAATGGCTTGATTCTCAAAGTGTTGAAACCCCGACTGATGCGTGACCTCAAGCATGCGGCTGGAGCATGGGTCGACAAACTGCCCTCGGTGCTTTGGGGGTTAAGGACCACGCCTAACCGGTCGACTGGGAGAACTCCGTTCTTCTTGGTTTACGGAGCTGAAGCGGTCTTGCCGAGTGACCTGCTTCACAACGCTCCTCGGGTCGAGCTCTACACCGAAGCTAAAGCAGAACAAGCACAGCAGGATGCGGTTGACATTCTAGAGGAAGAAAGGGAGATGGCTCTGATCCGATCGACCATTTACCAGCAAGACTTGCGTCGCTTCCACGCCAAAAACATGAAGAGTCGAGCCTTCCAGGAAGGAGATTTGGTTCTCCGAGTGGATCAGCAGAAACCACACAAGCTCGCTCCTTCTTGGGAAGGTCCCTTCATCGTCACCAAGGTTCTCCACAACGGAGCTTACCGTCTTTACAACGTCGAGCACAAGATCGACGAGCCCCGAGCTTGGAACGCGGAGCTGCTCCGCCCCTTTTACACTTAAGTAGCCACTCGGAAATGTAATAAAAGCACTTCTGTAGTTCATTTTTCAAAAGACAATAGTGTTATAATTTTCCCAGTGATTGTTGTCACTTTTATTTGTTCAATAAAATTTCCCCCCAGTGGGTGGCTTAGCTGTGAATCCGTTTCGCCTAAGTTTGTAAAAAAAATCCTTGCCGAGTGGTGAGCCAGCCTCCCACTCGGGGGCTTAGCTGCGAATCCGTTTCGCCTAAGTACTTTAAAATCCTGCCGAGTGGTGAGCCAGCCTTCCGCTCGGGCTGCAGTCCAAGTACTCGCCTAAGTTTCAATAAAATCCTACCGAGTGGTGAGCCAGCCTCCCGCTCGGGGGCTTAGCTGCAGTCCAAGTACTTGCCTAAGTTTCAATAAAATCCTGTCGAGTGGTGAGCCAGCCTCCCGCTCGGGGGCTTAGCTGTAGTCCAAGTACTCGCCTAAGTTTCAATAAAATCCTACCGAGTGGTGAGCCAGCCTCCCACTTGGGGGCTTAGCTGCAGCATAGCACTCGCCTAAGTACAAGTATAACGTGCGCTCCACAAGGAAGACGAGGTGCAGGTCGACTGCTACCCTCCTCTTCTGAGCTACGCCACAAGTACAACGTGCGCTCTACAAGGTAGACGAGGTGCAGGTCGACTGCTACCCTCCTCTTCCGAGCTACGCCACAAGTACAACGTGCGCTCTGCAAGGTAGACGAGGTGCAGGTCGACTGTTATCCTCCTCTTCCGAGCGATGCCACAAGTACAATGTGCTCTCCGCAAGGAGGACGAGGCACAGGTCGACTGCTACTTCTCCTTCCGAGCTACGCCACAAGTATAATGTGTGCTCCGCAAGGAAGACGAGGTGCAGGTCGATTGATGCCCTCTTCTTCAGAGGCACACCACAAAAATCCTACCGAGTGGAGAGCAGACCTCCCACTCGGGGGGCTTAGCTGTAGCCCAGTGCTCGCCTAAGTTTTTGAAAATCCTATCGAGTGGAGAGCAGACCTCCCACTCGGGGGCTTAGCTGCAGCCCAGCGCTCGCCTAAGTTTTTGGAAATCCTACCGAGTGGAGAGCAGACCTCCCACTCGGGGGCTTAGCTGCAGCCCAGCGCTCGCCTAAGTTTTTGAAAATCCTACCGAGTGGAGAGCAGACCTCCCACTCGGGGGCTTAGCTGCAGCCCAGCGCTCACCTAAGTTTTTGAAAATCCTACCGAGTGGAGAGCGTACCTCCCACTCGGAGGCTTAGCTGCATCCCAGTGCTCGCCTAAGTATGTTGAGGAACAAGTCGATTGCAATAAGTGCTTCATCCCAGCCTGCAAAAGACACTTCATACCAGATGCCAACATATTTAACGTCGAATTCAAGCTCAGATAATGTCTTACGGAACCAAAAGTGCTCAGGCGCTAAGCCCTCTAAGGTTTATCGGTTACAAAAATCACTCGGCATACCTAGGCAAATTTAAAGTATCGAGCACAGAAGTTTTTTACACCTCCTGCGGAGGGCTGGAAGGCGCAACAAATTCATCCAGGTCGATTCCATCCGCAATCCGAGTGGCAGCAGCGATAAAGGTCTCCATGAAAGATCGGAAATCATGCTTCTTGGTATTAGCCACCTTAAGGGCGGCCAGCTTGTCCTCTCGCGCCTCCTTACAGTGAACACGGGCCAGAGACAGAGCAACATCCGTGCCGCACCTGGCAGAAGACTTCTTCCATTCTTGCACTCGACTTGGAACCTCGTTCAGTCGAGTCATCAGAGACTCGAGGTCATTCTGAAGCGTCTCTCTTGGCCAGAGTGTTGTGTCGATGTGGGAAGTTGCGACCTTAAGCCTTGCGAGGTAGTCGACAACAGCAGCAACGTGAGATTCAAGACGGAGCACATTCATGGCGACTTCATCTTTTACAGGAGAGTTGATGGGATCCAGGTTTATTTCCAATCGACTAGTCTCCTCTTCAAAGTTCTGGCAGAACTCTGCAAACACAACCCCAGAGTCAAGACAGCAGTCTGATGGAGAAATCATAGTTAAAATGTCTATTTGATACAAAAGATTACCTTCAAGAATGAGGAATAGCTTCTTGGCGAGTCCTCCTAGATAAGCCTCCAGATCATTCTTCTTTCCCACCAACTCACTGGCCTTGTCACTCAGGGCAATCTTGTCACTCTTCAGTCGACTGACTTCCTTGTTGGCCGCATCAAGAGCAGCTTTCAGATTGGTATTTTCCTCTTCAAGCTTGGTGATTGAAGCTAGCTTCTCATCTGCGAGCTTGGTCTTCTCTAAAGCCGCTTTCTGCATCTCAGCCAAGTCAAGGTCTTTCTTCTTCAGAGCATCCCTCAGTTTGTCTGCAAAGTCACAGTGAGATCAGACTCTGAAACGAACGAGAGGCAAAAGCAGTCGTCGAGGTTCTCACCAAACATACCTTTTGCTTCCCCCTTCGCCTTCGTGAAGTTCTCCTGGACCAGTTTCAGATCAAGCTCGAGATGGATTTTCTTGTTCTCCAACTCAGTGTAACGAGCCGCAAGCTCGCAAGATTTCTGCGAAGAACCAATCGACAGCTGTCAAAGACAGTTCACTTTCGAGTGACTAAGGAAAAATCATAGCATTTCTAAGACTACAGCCGAATATAAACATTCGACCATAGTCTCGGGGACTACACCCAGTGGGTGCACTTAGCGTGCCCCCACTAGTTCTATCAGTTAGAGTCGATCAGTCGACCAACAAATAGCAAAAAAAGGGAGGTGTTCTTCAGACTGTAGTCGACTGCCAGCAGTCGACTACAGTCTCGAGGACTACACCCAGTGGGTGCACTCAGCGTGCCCCCACCGGTCTATGAATCCATTCGACCTGATCGAGTAAAGAAAAAGCTTAAGACATAAAGACTATGGTCGACTGCCAGCAGTCCACCATAGCCTTGGGGACTACACCCAGTGGGTGCACTCAGCGTGCCCCCACTAATCCGGAATTTCAATCGACGCACCCAGTGGGTGTACGACAGATACTAGGATTTTCAGATATCATATCCTAACAGAACAGGTGGTGACCGACTGACCTGAACATTACTCTGAAGAGCTGAACTGGCGTCATAAGCTGCCTGGCTGGCTTCTCGGATTGCCTTCACTTGCTCCATCATGACCCCTGCCTGGCGTATTGCTTCTTTAGCAGCACTGGCTTGGTCCTCTGGGATGTGGTGGGTCGAGAAAAGTGAAGGCTGAGCAGCACTCGACGATGAAGGGCGAGCACTCGTCAGCGGCACCGCAAAGGATATGGTAGGCCGAGTGACGTTGTCCCCCTCCACGACCAACGTCTCGGGTGCTGGCACGTCCTGAGTCGCTTTGCCAGCAGACGCTTTCCTGTTCCTCCTCTGCCTCAGTGGTTCCTCGTCGTCGTCCTCAGGAAGGTCAATAACGACGTTAGATGGAGCTGTAGAAAAGAATCAAAATTAGAGACAAAGAGCCAACCGACTGAAGACGGAACTACAAAAGTCATACCAGGTTTTGAAGTGACAGCATCTTCCATCTCGTGATCTTCAGCCCTGGCCGAGGTATCAGAAGTAGCAGCACTGTAGTTCCAGAAGTCAGTCGATCAGCTCATGAGTCGGCCAAGAATAAATTCATGTGAAACGGGAAAACTCAAGTTACACCATTACCCTGAGATAGTGGGGATCACCATCTTCATCTTCGGCAAGACCTTCGCCGGCTTCGACGGCGTCACTCGAGAAGTCGTCCGAGGACGCTTGGTCGACTGCGCGACGGGCGCAACCCACTTACCACGCTCGGCTGCAGGATCATGGACAAGCTTCGAGCGTCTTTCCGAGCGAGGAGGTGCAACTTCCTCCTCCTCCTCCTCCTCTTCCTCCTCGCCAGAGTCATCATCCTCATCATCGTCATCAGCATCCGAGTCCCACTCCTCCGGGCTCTCGCCCCCACTTCCTTCCTCCTCCTTAGTCGGCGCTTGCGCTCCATTGGGCATCGAGTACAACTCAGTGGTGGCTTGACAAGACAATAAAACAAGACAAAGGTCAATCGACCAATTCACAGTAAAACAGAATGAATGAAGCAAGATCACAACCGGGGATAAGTGGTCATACCGTGTCCGGTGTGTAAGTATGGTCGAGTGGTGGGATCCTCCTAGCCCCTCGAGGGTTATCCTTATTCCCTGTGATGGCAGCCATCCACCTCTCCAGTGTGGCGTCACTGACCGCCTCTGGATGGACCCGAGTGGTATCTTCGGTGCCACAGTACAGCCACATCGGGTGGCCTCGGTATTGAAGTGGTTGAATACGCCGTCGAAGGAAGACTTCCAGAAGGTCCATACCCGTCACTCCGTCCTGAATGAGCTGGACTACGCGCTCCATCAACATTTTTACCTGAGCTTTCTCCTCAGGGAGCACCTTCAGAGAAGAGGTTTTGTTCACTCGGTCCATGGAGAACGGAGGGAGACCAGTCGATTGCCCCAGCGTCGACTCGTCTTGGCAGTAGTACCAGGTCGACTGCCACCCTCTAACCGACTCAGGAAGGGTCATGGCCGGAAAAGCACTCTTACTCCTCATCTGGATCCCAAGACCCCCGCACATCTGGATAACCTTAGTCCTTTCATCATCCGGACTCGCCTTTTTCACCGTCTGTGAGCGACAGGTGAATATGTGCTTAAAGAGACCCCAGTGTGGTCGACAACCCAGGAAGTTCTTGCACATGGACACGAAAGCATCAAGATAGGCAATGAAATTGGGAGTGAAATGGTGGAGTTGCGCCCCAAAGAAGTTCAGAAACCCTCGGAAGAAAAGACTCGGTGGCAGAGAGAACCCACGATCTACATGAGTGGCTAGGAGAACGCACTCACCCTCCAGTGGCTGCGGTTGCCACTCGGTCCCCGGAAGCCTTGCTGACCCATGAGAGATCAGTCCCTCGTTGGCCACGTCGTTGAGATCCTCCTGGGTGATGGTTGAGCGGATCCAATCCCCTTGGACCCAACCTTGCGGCAGGCAGGACCTCGACAAAGATCCACCCCGACTGGTCGCTCTTCCCTTCGCTTTCGCCGTCGCCGTCGCCTTCTTCACGCGTTCCAAGGCCGCCATCTTCTCCTTCACCATCGTCGCCGGCGAGGCACACGAGGAGTGGATGGGCGGAGGCGAAAGCAGGCGCCGCAGGCGGGGGTGAAGAGGGCAGAGAGGGGAATGGAGAGGCACTGTTCAAAAACCCTCGCCCGGCACCTTATATAGGGACGCTTCCGAGTGGCTGACAAGTAGGCCCGGGCGGTCCTGTCAAATCCCGCAATAGTCGCGCGCGCGATACGTGGCGAAAAAGGCGGCACGGAAATCGAGGCGTCTACGCCTTATCCCATCCGAGTACCGTGGTCCACCCCGCTTCGTGCGCTTCCCAAAATTCGGATCCCACAAAATCCGCTAACAGCAGATCAACCTATCAGACGGTAGATTTCTTATGATCCGTCGCTCGGAAGTTCACCAAGTTCAAAAGTTCACTCGATAGAAGAAAAGAATGGATCAAGGCGACTGAAAGAAAAGTTGATGCCGTCATTAAAAAAGGTCATTGATCCAAGATGAGACATGCTCAGAACACCAAAAACAGGTCGGAAAGGTTATCAACTCCTTCCTCACTCAAACCTCGATCCATTCGGGGGCTAATGATGAAGTCATGTACCTAGGGTAGGGTCACGGACCTGTCCAAAGTACCCTCCCCAAGGACATCTTCAGATGAAGCTACCTTCCAGTCGACCAAGAGGGAATCCACTCGACAGACTCGAAGGCACTCGACCATGAAGACCCACTCGACCACCAGGAGATCAAGAGCCACTCTGTATCCAAACGGTCTGTAATTAAGTAGTCTTTATGGCCATGATGACACTTTATGTAGGACGCTACCAGTAACGCCAATCCATTATGTACTTTAAACCCTTCATAACTGAGGGCCGGAGGGGTCTGGCAGACACTATATAAGCCACCTCCCTCCTCAGTGTAAAGGGTTCGCACCCCTGTAACTTATACACACATAATCCGGTCGACCGCCTCTGGGCTCCGAGACGTAGGGCTGTTACTTCCTCCGAGAAGGGCCTGAACTCGTAAATCCCTTGTCTGTACAACTGCTCCATAGCTAGGATCTTGCCTCTCCATACCTACCCCCCCCCCATTCTACTGTCAGTCTTAGAACCACGACAGGCTCACAATCACAAAAGATTTCCAAGATAGTGTATTTGCATGTGAAAGTTCTCTTCCTTATACCTTTTATTCGTTTTGCTTGTATGACCAATATTGTGATCGTCAAGCCTCAAAAGATTTCACTTTCCAAACCCAATGCAAATCAACCAGTAGGCATGATGTAATTTTAATGTCATGATATTCAATTTATTCAACAATTTACTCATAGGATATAAGTGAAGCACTAGAGCAATTGCATAGCAAAAGAGCCTCGTTAACGAGATGTGAGTGCCGCTTACTTAGCCTCCCTGGCAACTATTTGAGGACTCTCCTTTATATAAAAATTTCAGGTCTATGTATTTTATTAAAACAGCAAGCAAAATGAAAATAAAATGACATTCTAAGAATAGCACAACTCATGTGAAGAAGCAAAAACTTAGGCTCAGCCGATACTAACCGATAATTGTTGAAGAAGAAAGGTGGGATGCCTACCAGGGCATCCCCAAGCTTAGATGGTTGAGACTTCTTGGAATATTAACTTGGTATGCCTTCGGCATCCCCAAGCTTGAGCTTTTGTGTCTCCTTAATTCCTCTCATATCACGGCTTCCCTAAATCTCAAAAGCTTCATCCACACAAAACTCAACAAGAACTCATGAGATAACTTAGTATAAATCAATGCAAAACCTCATCATTCTCTACTGTATCAAATTACTAATATATTATTCAACATTGCATACTAAATGCCTCTGCATATTTAATAGTCCTATCCTCAAATAGAATCATTAAACAAGCAAACATATGCAAACAATGCAACCATAACAGCGATCTCCCAAACAGTACAGTCTGTAAAGAATGCAAGATTCATCATACTTCCCTAATCTCAAAAATTATGAAACAAAATACAAACTGTAGAAACTTCATCATAGCTTATTTTGCAAAAAGTTTCAACATTTTATCATATTCTGAATTTTCTACGGAATTTTGGCAACAACGATAAACTTTCTGTTTTGAAACAGCAACATGTATACTTGCAAAATAAGCATGGCAAAGGCTATCGTTGCCACTTTTATTGAAATAAAAGATGCAAAACATTATTCTATATAACAGAAAGCAAATCCTAAAAAAATAAATTGACGCTCCAAGCAAAACAAATATCATGTGATGAATGAAAACAAAACTCCAAGTGAGGTTACCGATAATGTTGGAGACGAAAGAGGGGATGCCCTCCGGGGCATCCCCAAGCTTAGTTGCTTGGATATTCCTTGGATATTACCTTGGGGTGCCTTGGGCATCCCCAAGCTTAGGGTATTGTCACTCCTTATTCTCCTCATATCGACATCTCACCCAAAACTTGTAAACTTCAATCACACAAAACTTAACAAAACTTTGTGAGATAGGTTAGTATGATAAAGAGCAAACCATTTCACTTTTGGTACTGTCAAAGACAAGATTCATAATTGTTTACACACAATGCCTACTTTATCATATCAGTTCTACAATTTATATTGAGCAATATAGGCCATAGAAACTAGGAAGCAAGCAAACTATGCATTGAGAACAGAATCTGTCAAAAATAGAACAGCCTTTAGTAATCTGTACTCAAACCATACTTCTGCTACTCCAAAAATTATGAAAAAAAATTGGAACACGTGAACAATTTGTATATTAATCTTCTTCGAAAAGAATCAACTCAAAATCACTCTCTTGTTAAAAATGATAGTTATTTTCGTGAGCGCAAAAGTTTCTGTTTTTCAGCAAGATCAAATCAACCATCACCCAACATGATCCCAAAGGTTTTACTTGGCGCTTTATTCAAACAGTAGCATAATCATGTGAACACATAAAAACAGTAGATAAAAGTGTTGTGTTGTCTCCCATCAAGAGCTTTTCTTTAATGCCTTCTAGCTAGGCATGATGATTTCAATGATGCTCGCATAAAAGAGAAGAAATGGAACACAAAGAGAGCATCATGAAGAATATGACTAGCACATTTAAGTCTAACCCACTTCCTATGCATAGGGATTTTGTGAGCAAACAACTTATGGGAACAAGAATCAACTAGCATAAGAAGACAAAACAATCATAACTTCAAGATTTTCAACACATAGAGAGGAAACTTGATATTAATGCAATTCCTACAAGCATATATTCCTCCCTCATAGAAATTTTCAGTAGCATCATGAATAAGTTCAACAATATAATAATCACATAAAGCATTCCTTTCATGATCCACAAGCATAGAAAATTTATTACTGTCCACATAAGCAAATTTCTTCTCATCAATAGTAGTGGGAGCAAACTCAACAAAATAACTATCATGAGAGTGAAAACTAAAATCATGATGACAAGTTTCATGGTTATCATTATTCTTTATAGCATACATGTCATCACCATAATCATCATAGATAGCAACCTTGTTCTCATAGTATATTGAGGACTCATTCAAAATGGTGATTCATCATTAAATAAAGTCATGACCTCTCTGAATCGACTTTCATCATTATAATCATCATAAATAGGAGGTATGCAATCATTATAACAAATTTGCAAATCAAATCTTGGGGGACTAAAAACATCATCTTCATCAAACATAGCATCCCCAAGCTTGTGGCTTTGCATATCATTAGCATCATGGATATCCAAAGAGTTCATGCCAACAACATTGCAATCATGCTCATCATTCAAAGATTCTATGCCAAACATTTTATAGCATTCTTCTTCTAACAATTGATCACAACTTTCTGGTCCATCATTTTCAAGAAAGATATAATAAAGATGATCAATAATATGATGCAACCTCAATTCCATTTTTTGTAGTTTTCTTTTATAAACCAAACTAATGATAAAATAAGAAACTAACAGATTCAATTGCAAGATCTAAAGATATACCTTCAAGCACTCACGTCCCCGGCAACAGCGCTAGAAAAGAGCTTGATGTCTACTACACAACTTTATTCTTGTAGACACGTGTTGGGCCTCCAAGCACAAAGTTTTGTAGGACAGTAGCAATTTTCCCTCAAGTGGATGACCTAAGGTTTATCAATCTGTGGGAGGCGTAGGATGAAGATAGTCTCCCTCAAGCAAGCCTGCAATCAAATACCAGAAATCTATTGTGTCCCCAACACACCCAATATAATGGAAAATTGTATAGGTGCACTAGTTCGGCGAAGATATGATGATAAAAGTGTAGTACGGATAGTAGATATGAGTTTTTGTAGTGCGAACAATAAAAAACAGCAAGGTAGTAAATAGTAAAAAGAGCACAAACGGTATTGCAATGATGGAAAATGAGGCCTAGGGTGCATACTTTCACTAGTGCAATCTCTGAACAGTGCTAATATAATTGGATCATATAACCATCCCTCAAAGTGCGATGAAGAATCACTCCAAAGTTGCTATCTAGCGGAGAACATAAGACGGAATTGTTTGTAGGGTACGAAACCACCTCAAAGCTATTCTTTCCATTCGATCTATTCAAGAGTTCGTACTAAAATAACACAAAGCTATTCTTTCCGTTCGATCTATCCTAGAGTTTGTACTAAAATAACACCAAAGCAAATTCAGATTTATAATATTCAATCCAACACAAAGAACTTCAAAGAGTGCCCCAAGATTTCTACCGGAGAAATAAAGACAAGAACATGCATCAACCCCTATGCATAGATTACCCCAATGTCACCTCGGGAATCCGCGAGTTGAGTGCCAAAACATATATCAAGTGAATCAATATGATACCCCATTGTCACCACGAGTATTCAACTGCAAGACATATATCAAGTTTTCTCAAATCCATAAAAGTATTCAATCCGATAACAATGAAATCTCAAAGGGAGAAACTCAATTCATCACAATAAGATAGAGAGGGGAAAACACATACGATCCGACTATATTAACAAAGCCCACGATACATCAAGATCGTGACATCTTAATAACACAAGAGAGAGAGAGAGATTAAACACATAGCTACTGGTACAAACCCTCAGCCCCGCGGGTGGACTACACCCTCCTCATAGTAGTGGCCGCAGGGATGATGAAGATGGCCACCGGAGATGATTCCCCCTTCCGGCAGGGTGCCGGAACGGGGTCTAGATTGGTTCTCGTGGATACAGAGGCCTTGCGGCGGCAGAACTTCTGATCTAGGGCTACCCAGAAGGGTTTTGGAATATTTGGGATTTTATAGGGTGAAGAAGGGGTGCGGGAGGCAGCCGAGGTGGGCACAACCCACCTGGGCGCGCCCGGGGGCCCAGGTGCGCCCTGGTGGGTTGTGCCCCCATCGGGGAAACCCCTAGGTGCTGCTATGGCCCATCTTGGTATTCTGGTCCATCAAAATTCTCCAAGGAGTTACGCAGTGTTTGGACTCCGTTCGATATTGATTTCCTGCGATGTGAAAAACAAGCAAAAAAACAGCAAACTGGCACTGGGCACTGGGTCAGTAGGTTAGTCCCAAAAAATGATATAAAGTTGCTATAAAATGATTGTAAAACATCCAAGAATGATAAAATATTAGCATGAATACTTCATAAATTATAGATACGTTGGAGACGTATCAGCGCACGGGGGGGACGCGGCCATCGCACGGGCCTTCACGAAGCGTTTCCACGGCGTCATCTTTGCATGAAGGGGGTGCGAGAATGGGGATGGAAATTTGTGGATTCGGGGGTTGCCGGCACTGGAGCAGACGAGCCGGCGAAGCTTAAGGAGGAAGACTTAAATAGACCCAGAAATTTTCATCGCAAAGGATTCCTACAAAACAACTTGTGTGATGTTGTAGATATTTTTTATTAGCTGTGCAAGACAAATTTGGAGTAAAGTGGCAATGGGTGGTGTTTTAAATGTACGAGAAATTTTGCAGTACTAATACGACTATCATGTCAAAATTTGGAAAATTTCAGGGGTCATTTGACCTTTTAAGACATTTAAGTGATTTTCAAGCCATTTAATGACCGTAATTGAAAATTGAACTACATGTACATGCAATAGCTAACCATAATAGTTTGAAAAGTCATATTTTGTGTATGTGTGTGTGATTTAATTCCATGTGCAGTAAATTGGAAGGAATTTTCAAACATATTGGTCTAACTGCTATGACACAATTAAGCATGCAGTGCCATGGCATTTAAATTCAAAAAAAATAAAAAAAGATCAGAAACACATGAAACCTTGCTTGATGTAATTTCATGCCACCAAGATGATGTGGTAAATTTTTTGGCATGTTTGACGAAAGTTTGGAGACACACCCCTCACAAACCGAAGGAACTTACTAGAAGGCTCATGGTTCTGAGAGGGAACATTGCATGTTTGATGACGAACGGGAGATAGCTTCCTCTTACGGCCATTAAAATTTTCTACGTGTAACATGCACTAATACAACTGTCATGTGAAAATTTGGAAAATTTCAGGGGTCAGTTGACCTTTTGAAGACATTTAAGTGATTTTCTATCCATTTAATGACCGTAATTCAAATTAGAACAACATGTACATGCAATGGCTAACCATAATGGTTTGAAAAATCATATTTGTGTACATGTGTGCGAGTTAATTCCATGTGCAACAAATTAAAAGGAATTTTCAAACATATTGGTCTCACGGCATGGACACAGGCATGGGGTGCCATGGCATTTAAATTCCAAAAAAAATGATCAAAAAAACATGAAACCTTGCTTGATGTGATGTCATGCCACCAAGATGATGTGGTAAAAAAATTGTCCTGTTTGACGAAAATTTGGACACACACCCCTCACAAATCGGAGCAACTCACTAGAAGGCTTGTGGTTCCTAGAGGGAACAATGCATGTTTGATGACAAACGGGACATAGCTTCCTCTTACGGCCTTCAAATTTTTTTCAACGTGTAACGTGCACTAATACAACTATCATGTGAAAATTTGGAAAATTTCAGAGGTCATTTGACCTTTTGAATACATTTAAGTGATTTTCTAGCCATTCAATGACCGTAATTCAAATTTGAACTACATCTACATGCAACAGCTAATCATAACGGTTTGAAAAATCATATTTGTGTACTTTTGTGCGAGTTAATTTCATGTGCAGCAAATTAGAAGGAATTTTCAAACATATTGGTCTCATGGCATGGACACGTTCATGGAGTGCCATGGCATTTTAATTTCAAAAATAAAAAATGATCAGGCAAACATGAAACCTTGCTTTATGTAATGCCATGCCACCAAGATGACGTGTTAAAAAAATTGGCACGTTTGACAAACGTTTGGACACACACACCCCTCACAAACCAGAGCAACTCACTAGAAGGCTCGTGGTTCCGAGAGGGAACAATGCATGTTTGATGACGAACGGGAGATAGGTTCCTCTTACGGCCTTTAAAATTTTTCTACGTGTAACGTGCACTAATGAAACTGTCGTGTGAAAATTTGGAAAATTTCAGGGGTCATTTGAAGTTTTGAAGACATTTAAGTGATTTTCTAGCCATTCAATGATCGTAATTCAAATTTGAACTACATCTACTTGCAATGGCTAACCATAACGGTCTAAAAAATCATATTTGTGTACTTGTGTACGAGTTAATTGCATGCGCAGTATATTAGGAGGAATTTTCAAACATATTTGTCTCACGGCAGGGACACATGCATGGAGTGCCATGGCATTTTAATTCCAATTTTTTTTTAAAATGATCAGAAAAACATGAAACCTTGTTTGATGTAATGTCATGCCACCAAGTTGATGTGGTAAAAAAAATTGGCCAGTTTGACGAAAGTTTTGACACACACCCCTCACAAACCAGAGCAACTCACTAGAAGGCTCGTGGTTCCGAGAGGGAACAATGCATGTTTGATGACGAACGCGAGATAACTTCCTCTTACAGCCTTTAATTTTTTCTACGTGTAACGTGCACTAATACAACTGTCATGTGAAAACTTGGAAAATTTCAGGGCTCACTTGACCTTTTGAAGATATTTAAGTGATTTTCTAGGCATTTAATGACCATAATTTAAATTTGAAACCATAATGGTTTGAAAAGTCATATTTGTGTATAGGTATTTGAAAACTTCCAATAGTGATATCAAAACTTCCAACAGTGATTTGAAAACATCCCCATCAATAAGCATTTCATATTTATTTTCGACAGTAGGTAGAGGTATTTGAAAACTTCCAATAGTGATTGTCGGATATTTTTCAATAAAATTAATATCATTCACTTGGAATTGTTTCTTCGGAAAGTGCACCGTATGCTCATTACCATTAATATGAAAAGTGACCTTTCTTTTATTGCAATCAATAACAGACCCTGCAGTATTCAAGAAGGGTCTACCAAGGATAATCGACATGTTTTCATCCTCGGGAATCTCAAGTATAACAAAGTCAGTCAAAATAGTAACATTAGCAAGAATAACGGGCACATCCTCACAGATACCGATAGGTATGGTAGTTGATTTGTTAGCCATTTGTAAAGATATTTCAGTAGGTGTGAGTTTATTCAAGTCAAGTCTTTTATATAAAGAGAAAGGCATAACACTAATACTAGCTCCTAAATCACACAAAGCAGTTTTCACATAATTCCTTTCGATAGAGCAAGGTATAGTTGGTATACCTGGATCTCCAAGTTTTTTAGGTACTCCACCTTTAAAAGTATAGTTAGCGAGCATAGTGGAGATTTTAGCTTTCGGTATTTTTCTCTTATTTGTGATGATATCTTTCATATACTTTGCATAAGGAGGCATTTTAAGGATATCAGTCAAACGAGTACGCAAAAAGATTGGCCTCAGCATTTCAGCAAAGCGTTCAAATTCTTCATCATCATTCTTTTTAGTTGACTTGGGTGGAAAAGGCATAGGTTTTTGAACCCACGGTTCTCTTTCTTTACCGTGTTTTCTAGCAACAAAGTCTCTTTTATCATATCTTTTATTCTTAGGTTGTGGGTTATCAAGATCAATAGGTGGTTCTATCTCAACATCATTGTCTGGTTCTTTATCATTAGGTTGAGCGTTTACATGAACCTCATCATTATCGTTCTCATTATCACTAGGTGGATGTTCATTACCAGATTGAGTTTCAGCATCAGAGATAGAAGTTTCATTTTCATTATCAGGAGGTTTGTCTATTTCAGGTTCACTAGAAGCATGCAAAGTCCTATCATTTTTATTTTTCCTTTTCTTTTTAGAAGGACTAGGTGCACTAGTGTTATTTCTTTGCAAATATTGTTCAATTCTTTTTGGGTGTCCCTCAGAATAAAGTGGTTCCTGAGTCATTTACCTCCTCTAGTTGCAACTCTAACAACAAAGTCATGTATATTATGATTCATTTCATCAAGTAATTCTCTTTGTGATTTAGCAACTTGTTCTAACTGGGTTTGAACCATAGAAGCGTGTTTGCCAACACCTCTAACATCATTTCAGATTCTAAATAACAAGTCACTCAAGCGAGAAATCATATTAGAATTATATTTCAATTGTTTCATAACATTTGCATGGAAGTGGTCTTGTTTTCTAATGTAGTTTCAAACTCATAAAGGCATTGGCTAGGATGCATATTGTGAGGATTATCATTTTCATTGAACTTCATAAGAGAATTTACCTCTACCTCGTTAGGCCGTGGTGGTGTATCAAGCCCATGTATTTCTTCAATAGGAAGTAATTTTTTAACATCCTCAGCTTTAATACCTTTTTCCGTCATAGATTTCTTTGCCTCTTGCATATCTTCAGGACTGAGATATAATATACCCCTCTTCTTCGGAGTGGATTTAGGCGGTGGTTCAGGAATAGTCCAATCATCATAATTTTTCAATATGTTATTCAATAATTCTTCATCTTGAGCAATAGTTAATTCCCAGAAAACACAACCAGCACAACTATCTCGGAAGTCCCTAGAAGCATCGGTTAGTCCATTATAGAAGATATCAAGTATTTCATTTTTCTTAAGAGGATGATCAGGCAAAGCATTAAGTAACTGGCAAAGCCTCCCCCAAGCTTGTGGGAGACTCTCTTCTTTAGTTTGAACAAAGTTAAATATTTCCTGTAAGGCAGCTTGTTTCTTATGAGCAGGAAAATATTTTTCAGAGAAGTAGTAAATCATATCCTGTGGACTATGCACACAACCAGGAGCAAGAGTATTGTACCAAGCTTTAGCATCACTATTTAATGAGAAAGGAAATAATTTGAGAATAAAGTAGTATCAAGTTTTCTCATCATGAGTAAAAAGGGTGGCTATATCATTCAACTTAGTAAGATGTGCCACAACAGTTCCAGTTTCGTAACCATGGAAAGCTTCAGATTCAACCAAAGTAATTAACTCTGGGTCGACAGAGAATTCATAATACTTATCATCAATAGATAGGCGAAGTAGAAAACTTAGGATCACATTTCATTCTAGCATTCAGAGATTTTTCTTTATACTTGCATAGTAATTTCTCTAGATCATCTCTATCCTTACAAGCAAGAATATCTCTAGTTGCCTCTTCACTCATAACATAGCCTTCCGGTACCTTAGGCAATTCATATCTAGGAGGGCTAGCTCTAGAAAGTGTTTCAGGAGTTTCAGTTTCAAGCTCATCATCAGATTCAACAACATTATGTTGTATTACTCTAGCAATTTGTTCATCAAGAAATTTGCCAAGTGGCACATCATCATTATCGGGCATGGTACTAGCATCATCATAAGCATCATTCATAGTGGAAGTAACATCATCAATAACTTGCAACATATCAGAATTAATAGCATGTGGTGGTGGTGTTGCAAGTTTACTCATAACAGGAGGTGAATCTAAAGCAGAACTGGATGGCAGTTTCTTATCTCCCCTCGTACTTGAGGGAAATATCTTAGTCTTTGGATCCTTCAGATTCTTCATAGAGATAAATTGATAATAATCCCAAGTGAATCAACAAATATAGCTATGCTCCCCGGCAACGATGCAGAAAAAGGTCTTGATAACCCACAAGTATAGGGGATCGCAACAGTTTTCGAGGGTAGAGTATTCAACCCAAATTTATAGATTCGACACAAGGGGAGCCAAAGAATATTTGAAGGTATTAGCAGCTGATTCGTCAAGTCAAACACACCTGGAGATTAATTATCTGCAGCAAAGTGATCAGTAGCACAGTAATATGATAGTTTCGATGATAGCTGTAGTAGTAATGGTAACAGTAACAGTGATAGCAGTGATATTGTAGCGGTAACGATGGCAGTAGTAACTTAGCAAGAAGAATATAAGATAAATTCATAGGCATTGGATCGGTGACTTGTTGGATGAAATTCATCATGTGACAGTTATAACCTAGGGCGATACGGCACTAGCTCCAGTTCATCGATATAATGTAGGCATGTATTCCGTAAATAGTCATACGTGCTTTATTAAAAGAACTTGCATGACATATTTTGTCTTACCCTCCCGTGGCAGTGGGGTCCATATTGGAAACTAAGGGATATTAAGGCCTCCTTTTAATAGAGAACCGGAACAAAGCATTAACACATAGTAAATACACGAACTCCTCAAACTACGGTCATCATCGAGAGTCGGCCCGGTTGTTGTCACTCTGGGGTTGTCAGATCATAACCATAGTAGGTGACTATAACTTGCAAGATCGGATCTAAAACATGGATATAATCGTGAATTCATAAACGGTTCAGATCTGAGTTCATGGCAGCCGGGCCCAAAGTGACAAGCATTAAGCATAGCAAAGTCATAGCAACATCAATCTAAGAACATAGTGGATGCTAGGGATCATGACCTAACAAAACTAACTCGATTACATGATGAATCTCATCCAATTCCTCAACGACCAGCGAGCCTACGAAGGAATTACTTACTCCCAGTGGGGAGCATCATGGAATTGGCGATGGAGATGGGTTGGTGATGACGAAGAACGAAGATCCCCTTCTCCGGAGCCCCAAACTGACTCTAGATCTGCCCTCCCGAGGAAGAACATGGCTTGGCGGCGGCTCCCTCTTGTGGATCGCGATAATTCTTTCTCCCTCATTTTTTCTGGAAATATGTGATTTTATAGTATCAGGGGGTCGTCTGTGGGGCCACCAGGTGGGTACAACCCACCTGGGCGCGCCAGGACAGGGGGCGCGCCCTGGTGGGTTGTGCCCACCCAGGTGCCCCTCTCCGGCAGGTCTTGGCTCCAGAAATTCTTATTATTGATATAAAAAATCCTCGCAAAGTTTCATTCCATTCCGAGAACTTTTATTGCTGCACAAAAACAACACCATGGTAGTTCTGCTGAAAATAGCGTCAGTCCGGGGTTAGTTTCATTCAAATCATGCAAATTAGAGTCCAAAACAAGAGGAAAAGCGTGAGAAAAAGTAGATACGTTGGAGACGTATCACATTCTCATCTACATCCTCCCCTTGCTCGCTCCCTCTCTCTCTCTCCCTCTCTCTCTCTCTCTCTCTCATTTCTTCCATGGCGCCGCCGGTCTGCCCATGCGCCGACGAGGAGTCGCTGCCCCCGAGGACGTTCACTCGAAGAGCAGCGACGAGGTCCCCTACGCGCCGCCGGACGAGGTTGCACCGGACCCCCCAACTTTGGATTGGTTTTGGGGCCAATACGATCTTTGTCTTTGGAAGTCGCTGCCGCCGGCTGAGAAAGCTAGGCAAGTGGATTTCAATAAGGAGATGGCGGAGGAGGATGCCAGGTACCAGGCGGCCTATGAAGCCCGTGATGCCGCCTGGAGGGTGGGCGCGTCGACGTGCGGAGGAGGTGTACGAAGGCGGGTACTTCGGGAGGAAGGCCAAAGGCGCTAGGCGCCTCGTCGCTGCGTGGAGCTGGGCCGGTAAGCTCCAGCGTGCCACCGACGAGGAGCTCCGGTGGGCGCCCAACAAAATGGCAAGATTGTTTGTGCTCGTCCGCCTGCAAAAGGCAGATCGGTACATCAAGCGCTGCAAGGCGGAGGAGGCGGAGTACTGCCTCCGTGCTAGGAAGACACCGCGTACCAAGGAGCTACTAGCGAGGGGCTACCGGAATACTGGCCCCTGGAGGGATTATTAGTTTTAGTATTGTTCGTTTTCATTTGTATGCATTGTACCAAGTAGTTAAGTATAATCAAGTATATGTGATGATATTATATATATTCTGCGATGAACTAATGGACACTTAATATTATATGTATTATGAATTCCATTTCCTATCTGTTTTTGTATATTAATTTTTTCATCCACATATACAGAATGGAAATATAAGAACGAAAAACAGAGTACACACATTGAAACAGAGCAACAAACAGAGCAATACTATGATTGCTGTGAATACATAGCTATCCACGTTAAAACGACTCAACAAAGTAAAACGCGTCCATGAGACATTGACCAACAGCCCTTGCCTACGGTAGCTCTTGGCTCTGCCTGAACTCGTGCAGGCGTTCGTCCAAGAAGTCGACATGCTCGCGGTACATCTGGAGCGCGATCTCGAGCTCCAAGTTGGCTATTTCATCGGAGATCACCACCTCAAGGATGTGACGGCCATGTTCCTCTACTACACCTGGGCCAAGGAGGCGGTCGAGCCTAATGACCAGCGCGTTGGCATCGAGTGGGCCGTGGACAAGGCGAACGATGCGGTCCATGCGAACGGCGCGGCGGGCGTCCGCTGCAAGTACGACACGGCCGGCCTCTGGTGCAAGTACGGCGCTGAGGGCCTATGCCCACTCCTGGCGAGGAATGGGGGTACTGACAGGACGTGTACCCAGCTACGACACCCTGTCGGCAGCAGGCAAGCATCGATGGATCCGCTCTTGTTGTGCGGCGTGCCGCCCTCTCGCTCTGCGGTGCTCCAACGATCTCGCCGTGCGGCGAGCCGCAGCCTATCAGCGTGGACGCGCCTAGCTTGCTCTGCGGCGCGCCATCGATCATGTTGTGCGGCGAGCTGCAGCCTCTCGGCGCTGACATGCCTATCTTGATCCGCGGCGCTGAAGCGCTATGCGCCAAGGGTCTGCTCAACCCTGGCGATAACGCGCATCACGGCGTCGTCCATCGCGTTGCCGGGGAGCGCCGTGGCCTCGACTGGTCATGGTGCCTTCTGGTTTTCCTCGTCTACGAGGTTGATGGTAGATGCGACGCTTTGGTGGGTATATGGTCGAAATGTATGTTGTATACCACACACACATTCATCTGGCAGCCCGTTTCTTTTGTTCCTCCTCATCGAAAACAGTTAATTTAACTTTACTGTATGCCCTGCATCGCACACGCAACCAAAATCTGAAACGTGTTTGATGCATCCGTCATTGCAAACGTTTTGTACCTTTTTTGACGGGTTTTTACACCATCGTTTGCGATTATTGCATCGCACACAATTTCGCCGAAGGTTCTCTGATCATAGTGTCGCATTAGCAGCATCCTGCAGTAGTGATATACCCGTCACGGGACAATGCCCAATATGCCATACATGTTTTGAAGATGCACAACATTGTGTATTTACATGTGAAAGAGCGATAGATATCTGGAAGGAGCTGGGACTGAAGGAAGAAGTTCAGAAAGTTGTAGGGGAGGACTGGTTGGGGTCATTCACAATGGCTACTCTTGTAGAGCGTCACGATACTAAAAACACATTGTTTGTGGATGAGCTAACCGTGGTGGGAAGCTGGTACATCTGGTGGCAACGATGACAAATTGTCAAAGGCGAGATAGTCCGGCAACCACACCAAACTACTATATCAATACGAGTTCTAGCAACAAACTTTATTCGTTCACTAACACCTAACCAGCCGGTGGTGAAGCGTGATCATATGTAGCACAAGCCAAGGAGAGGAGTGGTTAAGATTAATGTTGATGCATCATTTAGCGCAGAAAATATGTCTGCAGGTACAGGAGCAGTGGCATGAGATGAACATGGCGAGTTTATAGCTGATGCTGCCTGGTTCATACCGCATGTGGTGTTAGTGGATGCGGTAGAGATGATTGCTATTCGGAATGGTTTCTATCTAGCAGCCAAGATTGGTTGTAACAGCCTACACATTGAGTCAGATAGCACAAATGCAGTTGATGCTCTCAATTCTGAAACTTTTCTTGGGCACGAACCAGCTATCCTTCTGAAAAGTAAAGAGATGGGTCTGGACTATGCAAAGTATGAAGTAAGTAAGTGGCCTCAGAAGCAAACTGTGTAGCTGATTATATAGCAAAATCATCTCTCGCTAGTAGATCTTCTGAGGTTTGGGAAGATGCCATCCCAGACTTTATTTCTCATCTTATTGTAAATGATCTCGCCATTATTTTTGAAATAAAGTTTTGCCTTGTAAAGAAAAAAGATTGTATGGGAAGATGGAGATTTATCCTAATATACCAATGGTTACTATTTGTTACCAAGGCAGGCAAGTGCTAATGTTGGACCTTAAGTACAACGTTGCAGAGCTCAACTATTACATTAGGAGCAGCTGGGTTGTGGTCTTCATTAGTACTACTAAAGGTACTTGATGTGGATGCAAATAATACTAATTATACATCTGCAAGGGTGGGCAGTGTTAATGAGCCATAATCAGCATCATTATGGTGGGATCAATGGGAAACGGTCGATGCAGGTGAATGAGCACCATGCAAAGGACAATGAGGTTGGCCAGCCACATGAATAATATCTGGAACGAAGCATGACATCCAGTTCGTCGAATAGCGAAAGGTTAGTGCATTTACTATGTATATTGCAACTGACACTCCTGCCCATGTCCTCCTCTCGCCTGAAGCCACAAGAGACAGGTGCTCCAATAAATCACTGATTCAGGTAGCGTCCAGACTGACAGAAACTCAATGCATTCAGAGCAATAATATAATAAAAAAACTATACTACATGTACATGAATAGGATGAAGAGATGTTAGTATACGCGTTATGTGTATTAAAACTGCGCGAATGGCGTGGTAACTGACAGGCATGATTACATCCTCGCATGCCACCATGTCCACTAGTGATTTATCATAGAAACCATATACTAAAATCTTTAAAAGTAAGAGTATATCCGCTAGCACATGCAAAAATAGCAATGCAGATGAGAAAACCAACACGCCTCACACTTTGTATGCAACATGGTTCCATTGGTAATATCTTTGGGTCCAACAATACTTATGGAGAAAGTGCTTATGAAAACTGGTCAAATTTCAGAGTTTCCTCTTGTAATTACAAATTCTCCCTCGCCTTTCTCCAATCCGAACATGGTGTCATACAATGGCTTGTGCATAGTCTCTGGGAGGCAGAACACCAGTAGCCCACCGATGATACCCAACATGCCAAACACTGCGAATGGCATCCGCTCCCCGAGTAACACTACCATGGGTGCTAGTATGGCACCCATCTTGGAAGCTTGTAACGTACATCCCATCACCGCGGTACGCACCGTCGTAGGAAACAACTCTGCTGTGTATACAACTAATAGGTTATATGTCACGGCCATTCCGAAGATTCCTACCACACCACATGCCATCCTTAGCGCCCTACAATGACATGCAATTGTCTGCGGTTAAAGCAAATCTTTCTAACCCATCATGTCACGTACATGCAAAAACAAGAAGGATTTAATTACCTCATGGCACCGACGCCTGTAATAAGACTGGCAGATGTACAGAAAACACCACTGAGAAGCATCGAGCCAATGGCGAGTGGCTTCCGACCCAAGTGTTGGAGGAGCACCGTAGTGATAAGAAACGCAGGCATTTCGGCGAGAGAGTTAATAGCCACACTGATGTAAAGGTTAATCTTTAGATTGACCACATTGAGGCTCAGCCCGTAGTATACCACCGAACAAAGGAAACTGATGAGCACTGAGAGCACCAGCCTGCCCCGCGTCGTTCGTGACCGAAACACGTCTAGGATCGATGACGACGACTCCTCGGTCTTCTCGTTGATGTCATCCTCATCGTCGAGCTTGAGTGTGATGCCATCTGGGATGCTCTTTCTATTGGTGGACGCAATGTCTCGTATGACGCACATTGCATCCTCGGCGCGCCTCCGCACAAGGTACCAACGTGGGGACTCCGAGACGAACGGCATGACGGTGAGCATGAAGGCGAGAGAGGGCATGGAGGTCACGACATAGAGGAGGCGCCAGGAGGACTGGAACATCGCGGCGATGCCGGCGAGGATCGCGATGCCACCGGAGAAGAAATAACACGTGGACATGCCAACAACGCCACGATAGGAGGGCCCTACGGGCTCTGTGGCAAGGACAAAGGAGCAAAGGCAAATGCTGCCGGCGCTGAAGCCTGTGAGGATGCGCAAGGCCACGTAGACCCAATAGTTGGGAGATAATGTGGTGAGGAGGCCAAAAGTGGCATTGAGGGAGCACACTACCAAGAGGGATCCCTTCCGACCCAGAAAAGAGTCTGACAAGTGTCCAAAGACGCCAGCGCCTGCAATAAGCCAACCATATGGTCAAGTACATGAAACAACAATGCCAAATAAACTGATAAATAAATAAACAGTTTGACCAAACTTTTTCCGACAAATGATGTATTTTATTGACTCGTAATGTAGCATTGAGCGATACAGGCACAATGAGTACACACCCGGTCTCTACATAACTAAGATGCACACAGCCAACACTACACACACACACAAATCACGCTGGCAAAACAGTTTGACCAAACTAGATTTTGGATTGTAATCTAGCTCTTTTTTCTTAATGAAGAGAGCTCAAATTGGTGCAAAGTATAAGCCAATGCTCATATTATGAGTACTAATAATTGTGTGGTTGTAAACACCAATTTGCTACTCTAAATAAAATCGACATTCCTTGCTCCATATACTAGTAACACACACGTTACTGCTCTAGTTGCGCTTTACCTTTTTCTAAGAGAAATGGCATATGCGCAACTTAATAAATAAGCCACTAGGCAGAGTGTAAGTGACGCTAAAGCAACCACGAAAAGGGACGAGCAAATAAAGTATCAGGCCACGAACCTAGGCACGCATGCCAACATAGTTCACGGCACGCAGGCCAGAGAAGGAACGGTAAAGAAGCACGTAGGCCAACAACCTACTACCAAAACAAGAAAAGCCGCTAAGATTGAGCTTGGGCGTCCGAGTTTTGCGGTGATAAGGAAACGGCAGAGGCTCGAGCCATCCCACGCAGCACCTCCGGAGCATCGCGATCGGCAAGTTTACTAGTGGAGAAGGAGCCAGCGAGAGTCAAATACAACTATAACTATCCTCTTGAACTAGTAATGCGTCGATCCAGTGATATTCGAATGATTGAGGCAGACAGCTTGTGATGTAGAGCGACGGCGGAATCATTTATAAGTATCATAGCTCACCAACGGTAGGGCAGTCGGCAGAGCAATGTCGTACGTACCGATCATGGCGCTGGCGAAATACGTAGCATGGACGAGGCCGACCTTGTAGCTCTCGCCGCAGACGAGGCCCCACTCAGCCACCGTCGACGAGCCGCTCCCCTGCTCCCACTCCCACCCGGCCGCGGCGCCGGCGCAGCGGTCGCCGCACCGGCCGTCCCCCGCGGGGCACGACATGGCCGGCTCGCGGTCGGCGAAGATCATGACCATGGTGTGCATCGCCTCCAGCGTCCAGGCCGCCGTCACCAGCACGAAGTGCCGCAGCTGCCACCGCCCGAACTCCCCCGCGTGCTGCGCCAGCGCGTCGTCGATGCTCAGGCGGTTGCCGCCGCCGACGCTGCCGGGGCCGGAGAGGAGCGCCTCGGTGGTGGACATCTCCGCGTGTACGTCGCGGAGCGAGCGTGGTGTTGGCAATGCTCTGGATTAATTCCCTTGGCGCTCGTCGTGAGCTTGACCGCGAGCTACTTGTAGGCCTCTAGGCTCTACAGTACACACCTAATGAACTGTAGCGCCCAACGAGTGAATCGCGCGGATCAAATCAAATAGAAAAATGGAGATGTGCATCCGCATGGCAAGATCTTTTGGTGATCTATATTCCGTGAGCACTCATATTCCGTATCGACGACTGAATTGATTACGCTAGCTGCACAGATTTGATTTGCCGCATGTAGGAATCACGAGACAGGCACTCCATTTCCACGATCTTGGCGTGGAATCGACTGGCGTACTGCCAGGCCCTGCACTATGCGGTACCAAGCCTAGCCACGAACATCTAACCAATTTTATACTATGCCGCCACTAGTGTTTTCTCTGTACAGCCACTTTTCCTGAATGACACTAGATCGAAGAAGCATTAATTTCTCTCTCTTTCAGATCTGCGATCTGCTGCAACGTGGTCCAGTCTGCTGCCGGTTGGGCTGTAAAGTGTAAACCGGGTCTCGTTTAAGCCCACTTACCAGTCTAACAGTTCAATGAAGTTTTTTTTAGGAAAATAAACCATCGAGCTAACTAAACGGGACTTCCAGCACCGTTTATTGCGCCATTTACGTCCCTGCCGGTCGTTGCCATGTCTGCCGTCGGATCCACTCGCGTAGTACATTATAAGGAAGCAAGTCTACCCGATCCAAGATGAGTCACCAGATCGGCCAAGCTGCTTATGCACGATACCTCTCTTCGTTGCTGATCGTTCATAGCCCGGCCGACTCCTCCCGCAAAGATGCTTTCTTCGCCAAGCTCATAAGTTAAAAGTAACCTTGGGGGTGTCTTGACTTGTCTCCGAACACTTCGGTCAAATTTGTCGTGCAAGGGACAATAACAGGAGAAATCTGAATCAAAGTAGGATCAACTGTTTTGGCGCAACGCTGCAAAGTTGTGAGCTAAAATAAATCCACCTTCAAAGTAGGCGGTTCACATGGAGCAACGAGAGGGAAAACCCCACTTTGTGCAAGCTCGGCTCGTTCTTTTGCAATGCTTTGACCTCATCTTCAACACACATGTACTTCATGCCCTCTCTTCCTCCCTATCCTACCATTGCCGCACTTGCTTGCCAACGACAAGGGGCCTAGGACCTTCAAGTTCGATAACTTTTGGGCATCGATGCCTAACTTTGATGAGGTGGTCCACAAGGCGTGGAATGAGCATGTTGACCACACCAAGCCATACCAATTTTTGTTCCACAAGCTCAAAAAGACGGCGCTTCGCCTCAACAATGCTTCACCTCTACTCCATTCGATGAACGTGAACGTGATCTTCAAGATAGGCTAAAGAGAAGGGTCCTAAGTTTGATCGTGCTTGAGAGGGGTCGCAATAAGCAATGTGCAAGAATCTCCAACCTTAAAGAAGGTGACACTAGTGGAAAATTCTCCCACAACCTTATCAATGCAAGAAGGAGAAAGAACCACATTCATAGAATCAAGCATGAGCAAGGTTGGGCCACCGAGCATGATGCTAAGGAGATAATAATCCACGACCACTTCTTGGATGTCATGAAAAGGGGGTGTAAGAGCACAAAATATTTTAATTGGGAGGACCATATGATACATCTCCAATGTATCTATAATTTTTACCATTTCATGCCATTATATTACCACTTCTGTATGCTTTATATGTCATTTTATATTATTTTTATGGACTAACCTATTAACTCGGTGCCCGGTGCTCAGTGCCAGTTCCTGTTTTCTTTTGCCTATTTGTTTGTTTTGCAGGAAAAAACATATCAAACGAACTACAAACACGATGAAACTTTATGGTGATTTTTTTGGACCAGGAGAGACCCCAGGAGCTTCGGAGAGGCACCAGACAATGACCAAGGGGCACACAAGCTCAGGTGGCATGCCCCTAGGGGAGCGCGCCATGTGAGCTTGTGTTCCCATCGTGGCTCCATTTGCCCTAATTCCAAGCCTATAAAATCACAAATATTCAAAAATCCAATAGAGTGAGACCCAAAACAATTCTTCTGGCGTAGAAAGCCTCTCTTCTTCCGTGATCATACCTGGAGGCATTTTCTGGTACTCTGCCGGAGGGGGAAACCATTGGGAAGGAAATCTTCATCAACCTTATTGCCTCAATGATGATGTGTGAGTAGTTCAGGACCTATGGGTCCATAGCAGTAGCTACATCTCTCTCTCTCTCTCTCTCTCTCTCTCTCTTAATATTCAATACAATGAGCTCATCTGAGATCAATCCGATTTAAAACTTTTGTGGTGCTTTTGTTGGGATGAAACGAATTGTGGGTTTATGATCGGATTATTCATTGATATTATTGAGTCCTTTGAGATTTCTATGATTGCGTAATTTTATAGCCTTGTATTTCTCTCCGATCTATCTGTGTTCTTTAATTTGGCCAAGTAGATTGATTTATCTTCAGTGGGAGTGGTGCTTGATAGTAGGTGCAATCTTGCGGTGTCCTTACTCTATGACAAGAAGAGTTGCAAGGCACGAAATTGTATTGTTTCTACTAAGGATAAAATGGCGGGGTTTGAACATATTGCTTGATCTTGTGTTGTCCACATTATGACATCTTGCTTAATGTGTTTGTCACGCCCAATATGCGATACTATCCTAAAGAGACTCAAAGGTCCCACCAAGGATAGAACCGCATATTGATACGCTTTTGCAAGGTGGATATCATTACATCAACATTACATAATAGATGGGGATACATACAAGAGGCATACAATGCCACACGAATACAACATCATCATACATAAGAGCACCATCCGACTACGGATGAAACACAAACAGAGACTCAAACGACATCCACCCTGCTAGCCCAGGCTGCCGACCTGGAACCTATCCCCTGATCAAAGGAGAAGCAGAAGAAGAACTCCAAAACAAGCAAGCATCACTCTCGCATCATGATCATCGCATAACCTGCACCTGCAACTGTTGTTGTAGTAATCTGTGAGCCACAAGGACTCAGCAATCCCATTACCATGGGTATCAAGACTAGCAAAGCTTAATAGGAAAGGAAGGGTAAAGTGGTGAGGTTGCAGTAGAGACTAAGCATAATATGGTGGCTAACATACGCAAATAAGAGCGAGAAGAGAAACAACAGAACGGTCGTGAAGCTAGCAATGATCAAGAGATGATCCTGAACTCCTACTTACGTCAAACATAACCCAAAACCGTGTTCACTTCCTGGACTCCGCCGAAAAGAGACCATCACGGCTACACACACGGTTGATGCGTTTTAATTCGAATCTGGTGTCAAGTTATCTACAACCGGACATTAAAAAATTCCCATCTGCCACATAACCGCGGGCACGGCTCTCGAAAGTTTATACCCTGCAGGGGTGTCCCAACTTAGCCCATGATAAGCTCTCACGATCAACGAAGGATATTCCTTCTCCCAGGAAGACCCGATCAGTCTCGGAATCCCGGTTACAAGACATTTCGACAATGGTAAAACAAGACCAGCAAGACCGCCCGCTGTGCCGACAAATCCCGATGGGAGCTGCACATATCTCATTCTCAGGGCACACCGGATGAGCAAGACGTTGGGTTGGCATAGACCCTGGTTGCCCAGGGGGCACCGGACATCGCTCGGTTTGGACCAACACTTAGACAAGCATTGGCCCCGGGGGGCTAAAATAAAGATGACGCTCGGGTTAATTACTCCCAAGGGAAAGGTAATAGGTGGTAGGCAAATGGTAAAACCAATGTTGGGCCTTGCTGGAGGAGTTTTATTCAAGGCGAACTGTCAAGGGGTCCCATAAATCACCCAACCGCGTTAAGGACGCAAAATCCGGGAACATAATAACGATATGACGGAAACTAGGGAGGCAAGAGTGGAGCAAAACACCAGGCATAAGGCTGAGCCTTCCACCCTTTACCAAGTATATAGATGCATTAATAATATAAGAGATATTGTGATATCCCAACATAATTCTGTCCATCATGGAGCAATCTTCAACTTCACCTGCAACTAACAATGCTATAAGAGGAGCTGAGCAAAGCGGTAATATAGCCAAGAAACGGTTTGCTAGGAAGGGTGAAAAAGGTTAGGGGCAGACATGGCAATTTGGGAGGCTTGATCAACAAGAGATAGGTAGCGCGGCATAGCAATAGAACGAAGCAACTAGCATAGCAATGATCGTAGTGAGATCCAGGGTGACGAACATCTTGCCTGAAATCCCGCTAGCAAGAAGAACGAGTCCATGAAGAAGACGAACGGATGAAGCCGAACCAAGCGTAGACGAACGAATCCTCACGATCGCAACGAAACGGGAACTATCAAGAAGAAGCACATAACATGGTAAACGCACCACACATATACATGAAATGATGCTCAACCAAGTATGATGCAAGACAAGACTACATGAAGCTACTCATGGCAAGAGATGATGCATACAAGAACAACACATCAAAGTAAGTTTAAATGAGGCTGGAAACAACACATAACAATTCCGGTAAGTCCTCATATGCACATTTAGAAATTTGTCCAGATCTGAATAAACCTTATGTTCAATTTGTTAAACAGCAAGTTAAGATGCACCAAGATGATCTACACGAGATTCTAGTCAAGTTACATATAATGTTCATTTAATTCGGAGCTATGGCCTAGAAGATATGAGCAAAACAAGTAAAACATGGCATTGATGCAAAATGCATACAAACATCAAGCAAACACTCTCAAAACATGGATGCAACATGATAATATGAAACTACATGCAAAATCAAGCAAGTTTCATATAGAGCTCACTCAAAGCGGAGCAACAGTTCAACACATACACATGAAACAAGATATAGCAACAATCTGTCCAAAACAGCAAATAGGCATCTAACAAGCATCAAAACAATATTCTACAACACCTCAACATAAGAACAAAATGCATGGGCATGAATTACAGATAAAGCATGACAAAACATGAACACTGAGCTAACTACATAAATCACTCAAACATGCTCAAAAGGACATGGCAATATTGCAAATAATAACAGTTTATAGACTTAGCAGAAATAACAGCAGGTTGCAATGTTTATAGCTATCGAACAACATGTTACAGGAACTTAACATGGAAAACAAATACATGGCATGCTAGAACTAAAGACAAAGAACAAAACTCCCTTACTGAACTAATTCCAAAGATCAACAGAAAACATGGTAGAATCCATGCAAACATGGCAAGTGATATGACAGATTCAGACATGGCAGGAACAACAATAAGTAAGCATGTTGGTGAGCTTGTGCAACTCACCACAGGGCAATACATGGCATGCCAAGGTGACCAACAGCAATATGACATATTTATGAAGCTAAGAATGGCAAGATCAAGTTCATAGGGTGCATGGATCACTAGCAAAGCTCATGGCAAAACTGAACTTAATGTTAACAGGCTGACAACAACATTATTTAGCAAATTGAGAGCAAGATATGAACAATCTACAGCAAGCTATAAATGCAACCAGGGGCACGGATTGATAGAGCATGACATGTATAACAAAACATGCTTAGTGAACATCTCCAGCTTATGCATAGAATGACTTGTAGCAGCAGGTTAACATAGCATCATGATATAGCAGATTCAGACTAGCAAAATAGTAACAGCAAGTACCCTACTTCACGAGCTCGAAGCATTCACTACAAGACCCACAAAAATACATGGATGGCACCACTGTAAAGATGACATGATTTATCTCAAAACTCATGTAGACATCAAGCTTATAGGATGCTCACACAAAATGCAATGAAAAAGATAAATCACCAAGTTCTGTTAACAGACAGCAGTTAACATCATATAACACTTTTGCAACAATGATTTGGGCATCAAGATGGACTCAAACAAGCATGGCACAATGGAATTAAATGTAGAGCATCTCAGAATGAACATTTTGATATATCATGTGCACGAAACGGAGCAATATGCAATGAGGTATGACAGGTCAAAGTAGCACACATGAGATGAAATAATTCGGGGACTTAGAAGAAAACGGGGTCAACCTCAGATCTGCACGGATTTCGAGGCGAGGCGGATCTCGCCGGAGAACACGCCAGAGTGGAGGGGAGGTGGCCGGCGTCGAGGGAAATGCCGGGGAGGTGGCTGGAGGGGCCGGATCCGGCCTTGGGGTCGCCGGATCTGGTGAGGAGGCCGGGAGGAGGCGACGAACGGCGGCCGGCGGCGCGGCCCGAGGCGCGGCTCCGGCGGAGGAACTCCGTCCGGGCGGGACGTGGTGGGGCGGTGACGAGGCGGCACGAGAGGCGCGCGGGGCGGAGAGGCAGCGCACCGGGCGGCGGCGGGTGCCGGCGGGGACGCGGCGGCGACTCGGGGAGGCGCTCGCCCCGGCGAACGGCGGCGGAGGGCGCGGGGCGGAGCCCGGGGCTCGGGCGCGCGGCGGCGCGTGGTGCGGGCCGGGAGGGCCCTGCCTGGGCCGAGCAGGCCTGCGGCGGAGGAAGGGCGCGGGGGCCACGTGGCGGCCTGAGATTGGTCACGGAGCGGCGGCAGCGCGGTGTGTCCGGCGGCGGACGGACATGTCCGGCGCGGAGAGGGAAAGATTTTTAGGGTTTGTACTCAACCCGGCAATTTGACCCATGGGTATGGCCGCCCATGGGCACCCGACCCGAATGGGTAGGGTATGGGTCTTCATCTTCGCCCATGGGTAAAACCCATGGGCAACCCGATTAGTCATGGGTAGTATGGGTCTTCATCTATGCCCATGGGTAACCCGATGGGCTGCCCGATTAATATTCATAATCATAAATTCTAATAGATATAATTAAGATATGGTGCATATTCTAGCTATATAGAACCGCAAACACATGCATCAGACAAGTAGGAGTACTTTGTTTTAGCGGTAGACAAGTAGTAGTACTTGAACGTAGTAGTTTTTCACTCGGCAGTCCAACAATGCAGCTATTGGCCCAGGAAAACACAAGAGAAGCGTCCGGCCCATCGTCACGTAATCGGCAGGCCACTGGCTGTCGCTAGCCTGCTAGTGCTACAATGCTAGTAGCAGCAAAGGTAACGTCCTGGGTATTAGTACCACCTCGAAAGTGGAAGCGCGGTGAGAAAGGATGGACGCCTATATAAGAACCACCTCGGTGCAGACCTTGCTCTTGCATTCTAGTCTGGTGACTTTTAAAACAAATATTTTTTGCGCCTTCTTGTTGGAAAGGAATGAAATTAGTATATTTGAACACACTGAGAAAGTGTGAAATTAATTCAGTTTAATAATAACTTGGACCCAATGGGTACCCGAGTGGGTTGGGTTACCCGATGGGTTCAGGCATGGGTCTGAACTTTGACCCATGGGTAGGGTCGTGGGCGGGCGACGGACCCGATAAGGGATTCGGGCATGGGTCCGGGAGTGGTTAACCCGGCCAAACCCGACCCGACTGCCAGGTTGAGTTTGTACCGCGAAATTTCGGGGGAGAGGTGTATATTTATGGGTAGAGGGAGCTAGGAGAGTCCAAATGGGGAGCCATTTTCGGCCACGCGATCGTGATCGAACGACCGAGAGCATGGAGGGGGTTTGCATGGGTTATTGGGCCACTTTGGAGGGGTGTTGGGCTGCACACAAAAGAGGCCTTTACGGTTCCCCGGTTAACCGTTGGAGTATCAAACGGACTCCAAATGGCACGAAACCTGACAGGCGGTCTACCGGTGCTATACCAAGGCCGCTTGGCAAACCTCGGTCCATTCCGAGAATGTTTAACACCCGCTCACAATAAGAGACAAAAAGGGGACGCAGGAGGACATAGGAGTGTATTATTGCAAAATGGACAACGGAGAAAATGCTCGGATGCATGAGACGAACACGTATGCGAAATGAGATGCACATGATGACATGATAAAATGCAACACGCAAGAAAATGACATGGCAATGATGGCGAATAACTGGCAGACACCTGGCGCATCAAATCCGGCGCGTTACAAATCTCCTCTACTAACAAGAGATCTCGTCCCGAGATCTTAGGTACGAGACGGGAGAGAAAAGGGATTAGGTGAAACAAGAACTCAAGAAAAGAAGCAAAGAATCGAGAGCACTCGAGAAGAAGAGAGGAACGACGAGAATGACGAGAATCGAAAGCTCACGGAATCATATAGACTATGAAACCACTCCGGTTAGAATGAGATAAGAAACGAATAAGACTGAAGGATTTAGGCAGCACTCCGGCTAAAACATGGAGGAATAGAACACGAGCTTGAGAGGATGGAATGATACATGATGAAGACATGACACAAAGCCTCCGGAAAGAATTGAAAGAGTTGAATGAAAAGAACGGAGAAGAAAATGACCACTTGTGCCATGAATGAAATTTAAAGCATCTTTAGAAGGAAGGATTGAACGGAGTTGTTGAGAAAATCAACAACGAAAAGAATAAGCTTGTTGTGGACTTATGGAAAACATCTCAAAATTATGAGGTGATAACTGACCACAAGCGGAATAGATTGAATAACTGAGAAGAACGAAGGAATGCAAAGCTCCACTTCAGAAGAAAAGGAAGAATTATTTGCACTTCAAGACGCGAGAAGAAAAGATACTTGAACTCCTCCAACAAAATCTTGATGAACACTTGAAGAATGAATTAAATCATGAAGAACCACCATGAAGAACTCCGGTGACAAAAGGATGATGAGATAGAAATGAAGGATGAAAGAATGAAGATTCAAGCCTTGCGGTGAATTGAATGGAGGTTTCGACGAAAAGACCGAGGAAAATTTGAACTCCGGAAACAAAAAGATGAAAACACTTGGAACTAGAATTTATTCCTCACGAATAAACTCCAAAGGAAGGGATACTTGATGACGATGAAATAAGAATAAGAATTATGTTATGCTTATCCTCATCAAATTTAATTGATGACAACCGGATTTTACATTCAACTTATTCCCCTTGAAAAGGATTGAGGAGTATATGTCGTAAAACTTGAGAAAGTCTTCATGAACCACTGGTAGATTGGAAAGAACGAATGGCTTAAAATGATAATCAAGGAAAAAGAACCTTGAATGAAGCACCATAAAAATTAGAAAAATGACTGATGAAAGAGACTGAATCACCGGGAAGAGTTAGAAAAGCACAAAGATACTTGAGGGAATTAAGAGACAAGATAACGAAGGGATCGTGAACTGATTGAAGAATACTTGAACGAAGCACCGGGATAATTGGATAACGTTAGCTGAAATGTGAGGACGAAGAATTCTTCTGGAATGATGGCCTCCGGTGAAAAGAAATGGAAAAACAACTCCTGACATACTCCGGATGGTTAAGAAAAGAATATCTAACAAATGGAATAATTCTCGAGGATAACATGAAGCTAGAACCATGAAACTTCGAGAGAACGGGCAAGATTTAGAGGAAAAACTCTTCTTCGGTCTTCAAATGACGACGGGAAACATCACCAAAAATAACTGAGATACTCCGGTAGAATGAAAAGCGAAAAGGTTGAGCCAACAATGAAAAAAATTTGAAAGTGATCTTGTGGAAGGCATGTGACTGATGGAATCCATTCTTACGTCACACTTTGTAAAGAATTTGAGAAAAACTCCGGAATAATTAGAAGAGTCAGGTAAGATCCTGGGAGAAGACCTGTGGCTTAGGGCCCACTAAAGAGAAAACACCGTTGGAAAGGGATGTTGAACAGATAGATGATGCACCCGAACAATTGAAATATTCGAATGAGGTGACAACCTCGACTTAATTGGAACACAGACGAATCTCCTGAGATGTCTTCCGAACTCCGTAATGATTGAATAGCGAGAGGCAGACGAGCAAGGAGAACACTTGATCAAAGGAAAAGAATACGATCAACACCAAAAAAACTTGAATTGAGTACACCGAAAAAAGAAAGGGATGAAGAATGACAAACGAGACGAGAATTCACCGGTTGAAATAATTGACAAAAGACTGAAGAGGCTCCACGCGAATGAAATTGATGCTCGAAAGAGACTCCAGGAAGAAGAGGGTGGGAGGGCGGGAAAACAAAGGCAACTTGGAAGGGGGAACCAACGAATATCTTGAAGAGAAAACACCGATTGAAAGAATGCGAATGCGTCGCACGAGTAGGAAGGATACTCGATTACGGACTCCGACTCTGAGATGAAAAGGGGTGGGCGGGTGGGAAAAAGAAAACAACTGAGGATTGAACTTGCAAAAAATGGAGAGGGTCGAATCACCTTGAGGAGAAATGCACCGGATGAAAAGAGATGAGAACCAACGACCGGAAAACCAACTGCGTCATCCTAAAGAAAAATTTGAAGGGGAAGAGGAGCAAGTCAAAATATCTACGTCAAGATTCCTCACCAGAACGACGAAGGGGCTGAGGAGTAAAAAGAATTCCTACTCTCCGATATAACTAGACTCCGAAATCAGTTTTCTTCTAGACTCAACAACGGCCAAACTACACGATCAATCAAGGGGCTCCTATGGTCGGTCGAGGCTCTGATACCAACTTGTCACGCCCAATAGGCGATATTATCCGAAAGAGACTTGAAGGTCCCACCAAGGATAGAACTGCATATTGATACGCTTTTGCAAGGTGGATATCATTACATCAACATTACATAATAGATGGGGATACATACAAGAGGCATACAATGCCACACGAATACAACATTATCATACATAAGAGCACCATCCGACTACGGATGAAACACAAACAGAGACTCAAACGATATCCACCCTGCTAGCCCAGGCTGCCGACCTGGAACCTATCCCCTGATCAAATAAGAAGTAGAAGAAGAACTCCAAAACAAGCAACCATCGCTCTCGCGTCATGATCACTGCATAACCTGCACCTGCAACTGTTGTTGTAGTAATCTGTGAGCCACGAGGACTCAGCAATCCCATTACCATGGGTATCAAGACTAGCAAAGCTTAATGGGAAAGGAAGGGGTAAAGTGGTGAGGTTGTAGCAGCGACTAAGCATAATATGGTGGCTAACATACGCAAATAAGAGCGAGAAGAGAAACAACGGAACAGTCGTCAAGCTAGCAATGATCAAGAGATGATCCTGAACTCCTACTTACGTCAAACATAACCCAAAACCATGTTCACTTCCCGGACTCCGCCGAAAAGAGACCATCACGGCTACACACACGGTTGATGCGTTTTAATTCGAACCTGGTGTCAAGTTATCTACAACCGGACATTAACAAATTCCCATCTGCCACATAACCGTGGGCACGGCTCTCGAAAGTTTATACCCTGCAGGGGTGTCCCAACTTAGCCCATGATAAGCTCTCACAATCAACAAAGGATATTCCTTCTCCCAGGAAGACTCGATCAGTCTCGGAATCCCGGTTACAAGACATTTCGACAATGGTAAAACAAGACCAGCAAGACCGCCCGCTGTGCCAACAAATCCCGATAGGAGCTGCACATATCTCGTTCTCAGGGCACACTGGATGAGCAAGACGTCGGGTTGGCATAGACCCTGGTTGCCCAGGGGGTGCCGGACATCGCTCGGTTTGGACCAACACTTAGACAAGCATTGGTCCTGGGGGGCTAAAATAAAGATGACCCTCAGGTTAATTACTCCCAAGGGAAAGGTAATAGCTGGTAGGCAAATGGTAAAACCAATGTTGGGCCTTGCTGGAGGAGTTTTATTCAAGGCGAATTGTCAAGGGGGTCCCATAAATCACCCAACCGCGTTAGGGACGCAAAATCCGGGAACATAATACCGATATGACAGAAACTAGGGCGGCAAGAGTAGAACAAAACACCAGGCATAAGGACGAGCCTTCCACCCTTTACCAAGTATATAGATGCATTAATAATATAAGAGATATTGTGATATCCCAACATAATTCTGTCCATCATGGAGCAATCTTCAACTTCACCTGCAACTAACAACGCTATAAGAGGGGCTGAGCAAAGCGGTAATATAGCCAAGCAACGGTTTGCTAGGAAGGGTGAAAAAGGTTAGGGGCTGACATGGCAATATGGGAGGCTTGATCAACAAGAGATAGGTAGCACGACATAGAAATAGAACGAAGCAACTAGCATAGCAATGATAGTAGTGAGATCCAGGGTGACGGTCATCTTGCCTGAAATCCCGCTAGGAAGAAGAACGAGTCCATGAAGAAGACGAATGGATGAAGCCGAACCAAGCGTAGACGAACGAATCCTCACGATCGCAACGAAACGGGAACTATCAAGAAGAAGCACACAACATGGTAAACACACCACACATATACTGTTGGGGAACGTAGTAATTTCAAAATTTTCCAATGCACACGCAAGATCATGGTGATGCATAGCAATGAGAAGGGGAGTGTATCTTCATACCCTTGAAGATCACTAAGCGGAAGCGTTTATCAACGGGGTTGATGTAGTCGTACGTCTTCACGATCCGACCGATCCAAGTACCGAACGCACAGCACCTCTGAGTTCTGCACATGTTCAGCTCTATGACGTCCTCGCCTTCTCGATCCAGCAAGACGGGTGAAGTAGTAGATGAGTTCCGGTAGCACGACAGTGTGGTGACGGTGTTGGTGAAGAACAATCTCCGCAGGGCTTCGCATAAGCACTACGGAAACTATGATGGAGGATAAACTAGAGGGGACGGGGTTGTCGGCACACGGCTTGGTGTTTCTTGATGTGTCTTTGGTGCTAGCCCTGCCCCTCTATTTATATATTGAGACTTGGGGTCGAAACTTGGAGTAAAAGCCTCCACAAAGTCGGTTTCACCCGAAAGGCAAGAGTCCTTCTCGGACTCCAGGGCCAGACGCCAGGGTTCCCGGCGTCTGGACCCAGACGCCAGGGACCCTGGCATCTGGCCCCTGGACTCCGCAAAACTTCCTTTTGCACTTTCCAAAAACCTTGTGGGCTTTCCCCTTTGGCCCAAATAACGTGTTCTCGTACCCAAACATTTCGGGAAACATCCCCTTCCGGTGAATTCCGGAACCCTTCCGGAGATCAAACACTATTATCCCATATATCAAACTTTATCTCCGGACCATTCCAGAGTTCCTCGTCATGTCCATGATCTCATCCGGGACTCCGAACAACATTCAGTTACCAACATGCATAACTCATATAATACTATATCGTCAACGAAACATTAAGCGTGCGGACCCTACGGGTTCGAGAACTATGTAGACATGACCGAGACACGTTTCCGGTCAATAACCAATAGCGGGACCTGGATGCCCATATTGGCTCCCACATATTCTATGAAGATCTTTATCGGTCAAACCGCATAACAACATACGTTGTTCCCTTTGTCATCGGTATGTTACTTGCCCGAGATTCGATCATCGGTATCCAATACCTAGTTCAATCCTGTTACCGGCAAGTCTCTTTACTCGTAACGTAATGCATCATTCCGTAACTAACTCATTAGCTACATTGCTTGCAAGGCTTATAGTGATGTGCATTACCGAGAGGGCCCAGAGATACCTCTCCGACAATCGGAGTGACAAAACCTAATCTTGAAATACGCCAACCCAACATGTACCTTTGGAGACACCTGTAGTACTCCTTTATAATCACCCAGTTACGTTGTGACGTTTGGTAGCACCCAAAGTGTCCCTCCGGTAAACGGGAGTTGCATAATCTCATAGTTACAGGAACATGTATAAGTCATGAAGAAAGCAATAGCAATATACTAAACGATCAAGTGCTAGGCTAACGGAATGGGTCATGTCAATCACATCATTCTCCTAATGATGTGATCCCATTAATCAAATGACAACACATGTCTATGGTTAGGAAACATAGCCATCTTTGATTAATGAGCTAGTCAAGTAGAGGCATACTAGTGACGTTATGTTTGTCTATGTATTCACACATGTATTATGTTTCCGGTTAATACAATTCTAGCATGAATAATAAACATTTATCATGATATGAGGAAATAAATAATAACTTTATTTTTGCCTCTAGGGCATATTTCCTTCAGTCTCCCACTTGCACTAGAGTCAATAATCTAGTTCACATCACCATGTGATTTAACATCAATATTCATATCTGTATATGATTAACACCCATAGTTCACATCGTCATGTGACCAACACCCAAAGGGTTTACTAGAGTCAATAATCTAGTTCACATCGCTATGTGATTAACACCCAAAGAGTACTAAGGTGTGATCATGTTTTGCTCGTGAGAGAAGCTTAGTCAACGGTTCTGTCACATTCAGAGCCGCATGTATTTTGCAAATATTCTGTCTACAATTCTCTGCACGGAGCTACTCTAGCTAATTGCTCCCACTTACAGTATGTATCCAGATTGAGACTTAGAGTCATCTAGATCGGTGTGAAAGCTTGCACCGATGTAACTCTTTACGACGGGCTCTTTTATCACCTCCATAATCGAGAAATATTTCCTTAGTCCTCACTAAGGATATTCTTGACCAATGTCTAGTGATCTACTCCTAGATCACTATTGTACTCCCTTGCCAAATAAAGAGCAAGGTATACAATAGGTCTGGTACATAGCATAGCATACTTTATAGAACCTATGACTGAGGCATAGGGAATGTCTTTTCATTCTCTTTCTATTTTCTGCCATGGTCGGGTCTTGAGTCTTACTCAAGTTCACACCTTTGCATCACAGGCAAGAACTCCTTCTTTGACTGTTCTATTTTGAACTATTTCAAAAATTTATCAAGGTATGTACTCATTGAAAAATCTTATCAAGCGTCTTGATCTATCTCAATAGATCTTGATGCTCAATATGTAAGTAGCTTTACTGAGGTCTTTCTTTTAAAGAACTCCTTTCAAACACTCCTTTATGCTTTGCAAAGTAATTCTAAATTATTTACGATCAACAATATGTCATTCACATATACTTATCAGAAATGTTGTAGTGCTCCCACTCACTTTCTTGTAAATACAGGCTTCACCGTAAGTCTATACAAAACTATATGCTTTGATCAACTCATCAAAGCGTATATTCCAACTCCGAGATGCTTGCACCAGTCCATAGATGGATCGCTGGAGCATGCATATTTTGTTAGCACCTTTAGGATTGACAAAACCTTATGGTTGCATCATATACAACTCTTCTTTAAGAAAACCATTAAGGAATGCAGTTTTGACATCCATTTGCCAGATTTTATAAAATGTGGCAATTGCTAACATGATTCGGATAGACTTAAGCATCACTACAGTTGAGAAAATCTCATTGTAGTCAACACCTTGAACTTGTCAAAAACCTTTTTGCGACAAGTCGAGCTTTGTAGATAGTAACACTACTATCAATGTCCGTCTTCCTCTTGAAGATCCATTTATTTTCTATGGCTTGCCGATCATCGGGCAAGTCCACCAAAGTCCACACTTTGTTCTCATACATGGATCCCATCTCAGATTTCATGGCCTCCAGCCATTTTGCGGAATCTGCGCTCATCATCGCTTCCTCATAGTTTGTAGGATTATCATGGTCTAGTAACATGACTTTCAGAACAGGATTACCATACCACTCTGGTGCGGACCGTACTCTGGAAGACCTATGAGGTTCTGTAGTAACTTGATCTGAAGTTTCATGATCATCATCATTAGCTTCCTCACTATTTGGTGTAGGAATCACTAGAACTGATTTCAGTGATGAACTATTTTCCAATTCGAGAGAAGGTACAGTTACCTCATCAAGTTCTACTTTTCCTCCCACTCACTTCTTTCGAGAGAAACTCCTTCTCTAGAAAAGATCCATTTTTAGCAACGAATATCTTGCCTTCGGATCTGTGATAGAAGGTGTACCCAACAATTTCCTTTGGGTATTCTATGAAGACGCACTTCTCCGATTTGGGTTTGAGCTTATCAGGTTGAAAACCTTTTTCATATAAGCATCGCAACTCCAAACTTTAAGAAACGACAGCTTAGGTTTACTGCTAAACCATAGTTCATACGGTGTCGTCTCAACGGATTTAGATGGTGCCCTATTTAAACGTGAATGCAGCTGTCTCTAATGCATAACCCCAAAACGATAGTGGTAAACCGATAAGAGACATCATAGATCGCACCATATCTAGTAAAGTACGATTACGACGTTCCGACACACCATTACATTGTGATGTTCCAGGTGGCGTGAGCTGTGAAACTATTCCACATTGTTTTAACTCAAGACCAAACTCGTAACTCAAATATTCGTCTTTGCGATCAGATCGCAGAAACTTTATTTTCTTGTTATGATGATTTTCCACTTCACTCTGAAATTCTTTGAACCTTTCAACTATTTCAGACTTATGTTTCATCAAGTAGATATACCCATATCTGCTCAAATCATCTTGTGAAGGTCAGAAAATAACGATACTTTCCACGAGCATCAACACTCATTGGATCGCATACATCGGTATGTATTATTTCCAATAAGTCAGTAGCTTGTTCCATTGTTTCGGAGAATGGAGTTTTAGTCATCTTGCCCAAAAGGCACGGTTCGCAAGCATCAAATGATTCATAACCAAGTAATTCCGAAAATCCATCTTTATGGAGTTTCTTCATGCGCTTTACACCGATATGACCCAAACGGCAGTGCCACAAATAAGTTGCACTATCATTATTAACTTTGCATTTTTTGGCATCAATATTATGAATATGTGTATCATTACGATCGAGATCCAACAAACTATTTTCATTGGGTGTATAACTATCGAAGGTTTTATTCATGTAAACAGAATAACAATTATTCTTTAACTTCAAATGAATAACCGTATCGCAATAAACATGATCAAATCATATTCATGCTCAACGCAAATGCTAAATAACATTTATTTAGGTTTAACACCAATCTCAAAAATATAGGGAGTGTGTGATGATGATCATATCAATCTTGGAACTATTTCCAATACTCATCGTCACTTCCCCTCAACTAGTCTCTGTTTATTATGTAACTCCTGTTTCGAGTTTACTAATCTTAGCAACCGAACAAGTATCAAATACTCAAGGGCTACTATAAACACTAGTAAGGCACACATCAAACACCTGTATATCAAATATACCTTTGTTCACTTTGCCTTCCTTCTTATCCACCAAATATTCAGGACATTTCCGCTTCCAGTGACCATTTCCTTTGCAGTGTAAGCACTCAGTTTCAGGCTTTGGTCCAGCTTTGGTCTTCTTCACGGGAGTGACAACTTGTTTGACATTCTACTTGAAGTTTCCCTTTCTTTCCCTTTGCCCTTGTCTTGAAACTAGTGGTCTTGTCAATCATCAACACTTGATGCTCTTTCTTGATTTCTACCTTCGTTGATTTCAACATCACGAAGAGCTCGGGAATCGTTTTCATCATCCCTTGCATACTATAATTCATCACGAAGTTCTAGTAACTTAGTGATGGTGACTAGAGAATTCTGTCAATCACTATCTTATCTGGAAGATTAACTCCCACTTGATTCAAGCGATTGAAGTACCGAGACAATCTGTGCACATGCTCACTAGTTGAGCGATTCTCCTCCATCTTTTAGCTATAGAACTTGTTGGATACTTCATATCTCTCAACTCGGGTATTTGCTTGAAATATTAACTTCAACTCGTGAAACATCTCATATGGCCCATGACATTCAAAACGTCTTTGAAGTCCCGATTCTAAGCCGTTAATCATGGTGCACTAAACTATCAAGTAGTCATCATATTGAGCTAGCCAAACATTCATAACATCTGCATCTGCTCTTGCAATAGGTCTGTCACCTAGTGGTGCATTAAGGACATAATTCCTTTGTGCAGCAATGAGGATAAACCTCAGATCACGGATCCAATCCGCATCATTGCTACTAACTTTTTTCAACACAGTTTTCTCTAGGAACATATCAAAAGAAACACATGAAAGCAACAACGCAAGCTATTGATCTACAACATAATTTGCAAAATACTACCAGGACTAAGTTCATGATAAATTTAAGTTCAATTAATCATATTACTAAAGAACTCCCACTTAGATAGACATCCCTCTAATCCTCTAAGTGATTACATGATCCATATCAACTACACCATGCATGTCCGATCGTCACGTGACATGGAGTAGTTTCAACGGTGAACATCAATATGTTGATCATATCTACTATATGATTCACGCTCGACCTTTCGGTCTCCGTGTTCCAAGGCCATATCGGTTATATGCTAGGCTCGTCAAGTTTAACCTGAGTATTCCGCGTGTGCAACTGTTTTGCACCCGTTGTATTTGAACGTAGAGCCTATCACACCCGATCATCACGTGGTGTCTCAGCACAAAGAACTTTCGCAATAGTGCTACTCAGGGAGAACACTTCTTGATAATTTAGTGAGAGATCATCTTAAAATGCTACCATCAATCAAAGCAAGATAAGATGCATAAAGGATAAACATCACATGCAATCAATATAAGTGATATGATATGGCCATCATCATCTTGTGCTTGTGATCTCCATCTCCAAAGCACCATCCTGATCACCATCGTCACCGGCGCGACACCTTGATCTCCATCGTAGCATCGTTGTCGTTACGCCATCTATTGCTTCTATGACTATCGCTACCTCTTAGTGATAAAGTAAAGCAATTACAGGGCGTTTGCATTTCATACAATAAAGCGACAACCAAATGGCTCCTGCCAGTTTCCGATAACTTCAATTACAAAACATGATCATCTCATACAATAAAATATAGCATCACATCTTAACCATATCACATCACAACATGCCCTGCAAAAACAAGTTAGACGTCCTCTACTTTGTTGTTGCAAATTTTACGTGGTTGCTACGGGCTTAGCAAGAACCGTTCTTACCTACGCATCAAAACCACAACGATAGTTCGTCAAGTTAGTGCTGTTTTAACCTTCGCAAGGACCGGGCGTAGCCACACTCGGTTCAACTAAAGTGAGAGAGACAGACACCCGCCAGTCACCTTTAAGCACGAGTGCTCGTAACGGTGAAACCAGTCTCGCGTAAGCGTACGCGTAATGTCGGTCCGGGCCGCTTCATCTCACAATACCGCTAAACCAAAGTATGACATGCTGGTAAGCAGTATGACTTGTATCGCCCACAACTCACTTGTGTTCTACTCGTGCATATGACATCTACGCATAAAACTAGGCTCGGATGCCACTGTTGGGGAACGTAGTAATTTCAAAATTTTCCTACGCACACGCAAGATCATGGTGATGCATAGCAACGAGAAGGGGAGTGTATATTCATACCCTTGAAGATCGCTAAGCGGAAGCGTTTATCAACGCGGTTGATGTAGTCGTACGTCTTCACGATCCGACCGATCCAAGTACCAAATGCACGGCACCTCCGAGTTCTGCACACGTTCAGCTCGATGACGTCCTCGCCTTCTCGATCCAGCAAGACGGGCGAAGTAGTAGATGAGTTCCGGCAGCACGACGGTGTGGCGACGGTGTTGGTGAAGAACAATCTCCGCAGGGCTTCGCCTAAGCACTACGGAAACTATGACGGAGGATAAACTAGAGGGGTCGGGGTTGCCAGCACACGGCTTGGTGTTTCTTGATGTGTCTTTGGTGCTAGCCCTGCCCCTCTATTTATATGTTGAGCCTTGCGGTCGAAACTTGGAGTAAAAGCCTCCACAAAGTCGATTTCACCCGAAAGGCAAGAGTCCTTCTCGGACTCCAGGGCCAGACGCCAGGGTTCCCGGCGTCTGGACCCAGACGCCAGGGACCCTGGCGTCTGGCTCCTGGACTCTGCAAAACTTCCTTTTGCGCTTTCCAAAAACCTTGTGGGCTTTCCCCTTTGGCCCAAATAACGTGTTCTCGTACCCAAACATTTCGGGAAACATCCGGAACCCCTTCCGGTGAATTCCGGAACCCTTCCGGAGATCAAACACTATTATCCCATATATCAAACTTTATCTCTGGACCATTCCGGAGTTCCTCGTCATGTCTATGATCTCATCCGGGACTCTGAACAACATTCGGTTACCAACATGCATAACTCATATAATACTATATCATCAACAAAACATTAAGCGTGCGGACCCTACGGGTTCGAGAACTATGTAGACATGACCGAGACACGTTTCCGGTCAATAACCAATAGCGGGACCTGGATGCCCATATTGGCTCCCACATATTCTACGAAGATCTTTATCGGTCAAACCGCATAACAACATACGTTGTTCCCTTTGTCATCGGTATGTTACCTGCCAGAGATTCAATCTCGGTATCCAATACCTAGTTCAATCTCGTTACCGGCAAGTCTCTTTACTCATTATGTAATGCATCATTCCGTAACTAACTCATTAGCTACATTGCTTGCAAGGCTTATAGTGATGTGCATTACCGAGAGGGCCCAGAGATACCTCTCCGACAATCGGAGTGACAAAACCTAATCTCGAAATATGCCAACCCAACATGTACCTTCGGAGACACCTATAGTACTCCTTTATAATCACCCAGTTACGTTGTGACGTTTGGTAGCACCCAAAGTGTGACGCCCCTGATTCAATCGTACACTAATCATGCACGCAAATGTGTACGATCAAGATCAAGGACTCACGGGAAGATATCACAACACAACTCTAATGATAAAATAAGTCATACAAGCATCATAATACAAGCCAGGGGCCTCGAGGGCTCGAATACAAGTGCTCGATCATAGACGAGTCAGCGGAAGCAACAATATCTGAGTACAGACATAAGTTAAACAAGTTTGCCTTAAGAATGCTAGCACAAACTGGGATACAGATCGAAAGAGGCGCAGGCCTCCTGCCTGGGATCCTCCTAAACTACTCCTGGTCGTCGTCGGCAACCTGCACGTAGTAGTAGGCACCTCCAGTGTAGTAGGGGTCGTCGTCGATGGTGGCGTCTGGCTCCTGGACTCCAGCATCTGGTTGCGATAACCAGAAAGAAAGGAAAGGGGGAAAAGAGGGGAGAAAGCAACCGTGAGTACTCATCCAAAGTACTCGCAAGCAAGGAACTACACTACATATGCATGGGTATATGTGTAAGGAGGCCATATCAGTGGACTGAACTGCAGAATGCCAGAATAAGAGGGGGATAGCTAGTCCTATCGGAGACTATGCTTCTGGTAGCCTCCGTCTTGCAGCATGTAGAAGAGAGTAGATTGAAGTCCTCCAAGTAGCATCTCCAAGTAGCATCTCCAGTAGCATCGCATAGCATAATCCTACCCGGCGATCCTCTCCTCGCGCCCTGTTAGAGAGCGATCACCGGGTTGTCTGTGGAACTTGGAAGGGTGTGTTTTATTAAGTATCCGGTTCTAGTTGTCATAAGGTCAAGGTACAACTCCGGGTCGTCCTTTTACCGAGGGACACGGCTATTCGAATAGATTAACTTCCCTGCAGGGGTGCACCACATAACCCAACACACTCGATCTCATTTGGCCGGACACACTTTTCTGGGTCATGCCCGGCCTCGGAAGATCAACACGTCGCAGCGCCACCTAGGCCTAACAGAGAGGTCAGCACGCCGGTCTAACTCCTATGGCGCAGGGGTCTGGGCCCATCGCCCTTTGCACACCTGCACGTTGCGTACGCGGCCGGAAGCAGACCTAGCCTAGTGGCGTTCCAGTCCAATCCGGCGCGCGCCGCTCAGTCGCTGACGTCAAGAAGGCTTCGGCTGATACCATGACGCCGGGATACCCATAACTACTCCCACGTAGATGGTTAGTGCGTATAGACCAAATGGCCAGACTCAGATCAAATACCAAGATCTCGTTAAGCGTGTTAAGTATCAGCGAACGCCGAACAGGGCCAGGCCCACCTGTCTCCTAGGTGGTCTCAACCTGCCCTATCGCTCCGCCACAAAGTAACAGTCGGGGGCCGTCGGGAACCCAGGCCCACCTCTACCGGGATGGAGCCACCTGTCCTTTCAGCCCCCTCATCAGAATCACTTGCGGGTACTCATCGAGCGGACCCGACTTTAGTCACCATCTGTAGTATGTATATATGTATAGTATATACCCATGATCACCTCCCAAGTGATCACGGCCCAATAGTATAGCAAGGCAGACTGACAAGAATGTAGGGCCAATGATGATAAACTAGCATTCTATACTAAGCATTTAGGATTACGGGTAAGGTATCAATGACTGTAGCAACAATGACAGGCTATGCATCAGAATAGGATCAACGGAAAGCAGTAACATGCTACACTACTCTAATGCAAGCAATATAGAGGAGAATAGGCGATATCTGGTGATCAAGGGGGGGGGGGGCTTGCCTGGTTGCTCTGGCAAGAGAGAGGGGTCGTCAACTCCATAGTCGAACTGAGCAGCAGCAACGTCGGTCTCGTAGTCTATCGGAGAGAAGAGGGGGGAGAAACAGTAAATACATAGCAAGCAAGTGCATAACAGGACAACAAGCAGAGCTAGACGTGTTCTAACGCGGTATGAGGTGATACCGGTGAAGGGGGGAAACATCCGGGAAAGTATCCCCGGTGTTCCGTGTTTTCGGACAGATGAACCGGAGGTGAAATGTTGCAGGTTCACCATGCTAGGGACGCGTGGCGGATGAACGGGCTGCGTATCTGGAATCATCTCGTCGTTCTGAGCAACTTTCATGTTGAAAATAATTTAATCCGAGTTATGGATGAAAAGATATGATTTTCTAAAGATTTTAATAATTTCTGGAATTTAATTAATTATTTAATTTAATTCGAAAATGTATTTATGACATTAGCATGATGTCATGCTGACGTCAGCAGTCAACTGGGGTTGACTGGTCAACCTGACCAGTGGGTCCCACTGGTCAGTGACACATTTTTAATTAAACAATTCAATTAACCTAATTAGTATTAATTAGGAGGTGGGCCCCACTATCATTGAGTAATTAATTAATTGTCTAACAGTTTAATTAGTTTAGTTATTTGATTAGTTTAATTAATCAAAATTAATTAAGTTAATTAATTCTTTAATCAATTAATTAATTAGTTAATTTTATTTTATTTATTTTTTTAACGTTCTGTGGGGTGGGGCCTGAATGGCAGTGGCCCATCTAGCCTAACGGGCGATGGGCGCGTGGCTAATGGGCATGGCCCGAACGGGCGCATGCCCAAGGGGAGCTGGCCACGCAGACGGCGCACGCCGGCGGCCAGGGCCAGGGGAGGCGGCGAAGGGGTGGCCGCGGACCGGCATGGGTGGAGCGGGCGCAGGGGCGTGCGGCTGGAGGTGGTAGGGGGAGGCGCTCGATAGTAGGCAACAGCAAGCGAAGCAACAGCGACAGGCGAGCAGCAGGGGACAAGGCCGCGTCGGGGGCTCGCGCGCGAGTTGCCGACAGCGCCGGCGAGCGTGTGCGAGGGGGGGACGCCGGGTGGCCGCGGTGAGTGCGGCCGGTGCGGGCGCATGCGGGAAAGAGAGGAGGAGGGGGCCTCACAGGGGTGTTTGTAGGGACCGTGGCAGCGTGGGTCGAGGGGGAGGACGGGGACGTCGTCGGCGTCGAGGAGGCAGGTCGGTGGGGTGGAGTCGGCGAGGCGCGACGAGGCGGAGGAGCTCCGTTCGTGGAGGAGGACGAAGACGGGCGACGAGGCGCGGGGAGGTCCGGCGAGGGAGATGCGCTGGGAGGTCCGGCGACGGCGGGGTGAGGACGAGGCGACGGCGAGTGGCGATGGTTGACGACGTCGGCCTCGGGGCGCCGCGGGCGTCGGGGGTGAGGCGGGGAGGTGATGGTGGCGAGGCCCGACGCGTCGAGGCCGTGAGCCAAGCGGCGGTGGGGCGGCGCTGGGAACGGACGCCGGTGTCCGGGAGCGCTGGGTCGAGAGGGGCGAGCGCCAGAAGGAATTCCCGATCTAGATCGGGATCGTGGGAGGGGGTGACGAGGAAGGGGAGGAGTGGACCGAGAGGGGGAGTGGGGGTGTCGGTGGCTAGGGTTTCGCACCAGCGAGTTAAGGGAGTGGGGATGGGCCGGCCGGGCCAGCCGACTACTTGGCCAGCTGGGCCGAGGCCCAGCGGGGGGGGGGGGGGGGAGGATTTTAATTTCTTTTGTCTTTTTTTTTCTGTTTTGTTCTTTTTCTTTTTCTGTTTTATTTTATTTTAGTTTTATAAAACATAGGAGTTGTACCTTAAATAGTAACACTAATTATACCTCTGCCACAAAAGGTTTAACCCCCAAATAATATAGTTTAGTATTTTATAAAATACCAAGGCATTTATGTATTTGTCTTACCTACTGTTTTAATTAATTAAATGCATTTAGACCTTTTATAAAAATGTGGTTTCTCCACCAACATTACTTATGAATTATTTGTCACATTTAGAACATTTTAGTTTTGACTTTTGAAAACGTTTAATGTTTGCTTGATTTTGAATATGAATTTGAATCGGTTCCGAACTAACACGAGATTAGCGAAAGTAATCGAAGTGACGTGGCATCATTAGCGGGGAATTACTGTAGCTAAATACCCGGGCGTCACAATTCTCCTCCACTACAAGAAATCTCGTCCCGAGATTTAAGAGGTAGTGAAAGGGGAAGGTTTGTTAACGAATCTAGCGGGTCTTCTCATCCTGGCTTGCCCTTCTCGAAGAGGCCTGTCCAATACATTGATGTCTTCATTTCTCTGCTTTAGGTCATCATGATGAAGTCGGCGTCCTTTCTTTAGGAACTCCATCGTACTTACGAAAGAATAAAGGGTGGGCATTCCGGGACAACAGACCTTTGCAAGGTCGACTATCTGGTCGATAATAACGAGGAAGGTGGCAGAAGTAACTCCCGAATTGATACTTAAGAAAATATCAAGAGCAAAGTAATGAGGTTTCATGTGAAGTTTCGAGCGAGCAGGCAACCGTTCGATGCCTGAAACAGGGCGTGAAAGGGGCTCGAAGCAATCGGGAATAAGTAATGCGTCTTATACCAGAATAGATTAATAGGCAGGTGGCCCGTGAATTACATACGAAGTCAAGATCGAGGAAGAACTTGGACAACATGGTGTATAGGAGAGTCAGGTTTCGATCCTGTGGATCTGTGGGTTATGGGCCCACCATGTCGGTTAAGAGTAGGAAGGCGATGACGTCTTACACGATCATGTAAGCAAGGCATGTCAGAGGGTAGTCTGTCAGTTATGTCGGCAACAACATCGGTACCAAGGGCGAGGGACGAAGAGAACCATTTTCCTGCTCGTTTAACGAGGCGGGCCAATAGGCAAGGTTCTCGTCCATCGGTGGCTATCGAAATGTTATCAACGATAGTAACAGGGTTTTGCTGACGGAATTATGCACCGAGGTGTTTACGTAAGCAGTGGAATATTATTGCTTAGATCATAAAGATCACAAGAAACGTTAAACCAACCAATGGAAAGGAAAATACAATTATCAGATTAAACAGAAAATGGAAAGGAAAATGTGTTTAAACACATAATTCAAGGGTATATCCTTCCCAAGGACAAGCAGAGCATGATATCCATGACAGGATATAATGTAGAAAACTCTTTAGGTAGGGGAAAAAAATTTCATGACATTATCCATACAGCGGTGTTTGGATAATTGATCAGAAACATTTAGCATTGGGTTTTAAATGTTCTTGTTGAAAATCGGAGTACCACAGACATGCTTCGAGATAGCATTGACATGGTCTTCAAGCAAAGGTCGGACTTGGATAGACAAAGGATTCATCAGGAACAGCTTATAGAATAAGTCTTACAATTACTTCATGGAAGAATGGTTAACCTTGTTAAAAAGGAAACCATAACAGCAGGTCCTCCGGCCAGGTGTGCTAGGCATGACATCACCTTATCGGTTCATATAAGGACCAATATTATGACTCTTGGAAAATATCCAAACCATCATACCTGACCGAGTTTCAGATCTGGTTGGGGTCATGATACCTCAGACTCATGATGCCTGAGAAGGAAGGTGCAACACAAGTTGTCGAGATGACATTGTAAGATTCTCGGGAATTGATCTATGGAAGCGAGTTCCAAAACAAGAGTTCATCATTAAATCAAGGAGAGGTGAGGAGGTGGCTGATTGACTCAGCAACAATTCATTGAGAATTTCAAAGGATGGATTTCCACAATTATGTGAACAAGGAGATAACATTTGTCAAATCAAATGATATAATGAGATATGCTCGAGGAAAACATACCCAAGTAAACAATAGTTGAAAGGTGCACCCGAAATATGGGCTAGGTAGCACGATCAATGTTTGAATGATGATTCAATAAGCCATAGACGAAACTATAGACCAATAACTTCAAAGCAATAGGGTTGCTAGAAGTTTAGAATTTACACATCACAGACCATTTGTCTGTATCCCGGTTAGAAACAACACGGGGACCAAGAAAGAATGGTGATGGTAATGAGCATCACTTGTATCAAGAATTCTTAGGGGTGGTGAATTTCTCGCAACATTCTTGACATAAAATACGATAGTGCTCCATGGTAGGACATAAGCTGGATAGCAAGGATCTCCATAACATGAACAAGTATGTGTTGGAGGGAAGGCAATAATGTTTTCGATGATAACACAAACCATCGAGGGCAAGGATAGTATTCCTCATCATGAACTCAATTGATATCCTAGAAGAGCTCATAAGGTTGATGATGATCACGACACACTTTGTCGAGAGATTTCAAGATGTAATCGATCAGCGATGACATCAAGTCAAATGAATGGTGAAGCGAAAGGTTATTGGAACCATGGGTACGACCCAAACTCGAAATCAAGTTTGTTGTTCAAGGAGAAATGATATGACGAGGAAGATCGACGTAAGATTAGCTCACCGTCGAAATTTGTGCTCCGGGAAGAACCAGATAGCGCGATTAAATTTAGCACGATAATGATGTAGCCGATAAGGCTAGGAACGACATGATGGAGTATTAAACTCGTAAGCAATGAAGATTACTAAGAGTTGTCGAATCGCAGTGCGGACTCGATTCACTATTCGGTGTTCTCGGTTGACGACAACCCAAAACTCATGGAGTGACTATGATAGGGAAAGGTATTATTCCGGCACAAATTCATAAGATGTAGTGCATTGGCATGATATCCTCGAGATACCAGGGAGATAATACTCGAAGGCATATCAAATTAAAGGTTGATGTGGGGTGTATTGATCTATAAAAGACAAGCACTTTTACTTGTCTGAGAAATGGAATCAAAGGAAGAAATTATGGTCGAAACCATGATTGCAAAGGATCAATTCACAGATCCAGATCATATTTTCAAGGAAATAGTTATTATTGCAAGAAGCTTCCAATGATAGGATATACATCGTGTCCATGGGCATGAACGCAAAGTTCAAGGTCGACTCCCACTTCTTTAATGTACAACCTTCAATTCACCTCTCACTTCCGAAGAAGTTGTAGTGTTGAAATTTTATCTAGCAAAATACCAGAAGAGTATGACTCGTGAAAACTTTCGAGTTCACACATATTAAGGAATGCATAGGTTCAACCCGTTAGGGTATCGTGGAAACATATACCACAAGCTTCAATAGTAAATACCACCAGCTCGAGAACAGAGCATGGTTGAGAAAACAGAGGATACAAATTACCAAAGGCTTTATATATCCGTGGAAAGGCTCACAAGGTTATTTGAATATGAAGGACACTGTCGGATAATAATCCAACAAAGGACTTGACGGTCCACAAAGGATCTGATGTGAGTATCATTACTCAACCACAAAAAGAAAGAATGAAAATGCAACAGGTTATGGAATCATCTAAATAATCCAAAGTTTAATGCAAAGGAATTATGATCCCAAATCGAAGGATCAATAGCAGATGCTCTGATCAAGGATGGACAAGTTGAATAGACTTAGGGGTACAATCGATGGCAATTTGATTGGTCGAGAACCAATTCATGTTCAAAATGACGTCTGAGCCGAAAAGATAATTTAGAAGGATCAACTGATGATTGCGTGCTTTCACACACATGTTTGAATCGATAGGACCAAAATGACAGTGTCTAAGGATACTAACGAATTTTGCCAAACATATGGAAAGCATCCATCATGCAAGCAGACAGGTATTGCCAAGCAATAAGCTACTAAGGATTTTTGGGAGGACCGAATAGTATTTCGAAGACCATTGTGAAACACATGAACAACTGGGGATGAGCGGATACTCGATAAGTGCGGGAATTATCCGTAGGGGTATTCCGGTGACAAAGAACAGCAAGGCAGTAAGCTCAAAGGATTATCAAAACAACGACGAGTATTTCGGGGTATCTTGTAATAACAAGACCAACTGGGAATAAAAGTAAGATCGACAGGTGTAAGTATTCATCCATAGGGATGTTTCGTGGAAAGGAATTGCAAAAGCAACGGGCACAAGGTCTCGAGAGAAAATCGGAGAGTAACTTCGAAATCTTCTGGTGCAGTCGGCGATCATCTGGACTGAAGGGGCTCTCCGGGAGAAAGTATTATCAGGAACCTACAGTTAGATTTAGTAAAATTCATTTAACCCGAATAGAAGAGAGGTCAGAGTCCCAGAGTAAAGATTGAGGAGTAAAAGATCCTAATACCACCCGATGGCGACGTGGGCCCGTAAGGCACACAGCCAAGTTAGTAAAAGTTTTTGCAATGTCTAGACTCGACTTCGGCCAAGGAGTGTGGAAGGGGGAGTCCTACAGGCAGTCGGCTCTGATACCAACTTGTGACGCCCCCGATTCAATCATACACTAATCATGCACGCAAATATGTACGATCAAGATCAAGGATTCACGGGAAGATATCACAACACAACTGTAATGATAAAATAAGTCATACAAGCATCATAATACAAGCCAGGGGCCTCGAGGGCTCGAATACAAGTGCTCGATCATAGACGAGTCAGCGAAAGCAACAATATCTGAGTACAGACATAAGTTAAACAAGTTTGCCTTAAGAAGGCTAGCACAAACTGGGATACAGATCGAAAGAGGCGCAGGCCTCCTGCCTGGGATCCTCCTAAACTACTCCTGGTCGTCGTCGGCAACCTGCACGTAGTAGTAGGCACCTCCAGTGTAATAGGGGTCGTCATCGACGGTGGCGTCTGGCTCCTGGACTCCAGCATCTGGTTGCGACAACCAGAAAGAAAGGAAAGGGTGAAAAGAGGGGAGAAAGCAACCGTGAGTACTCATCCAAAGTACTCGCAAGCAAGGAACTACACTACATATGCATGGGTATATGTGTAAGGAGGCCATATCAGTGGACTGAACTGAAGAATGCCAGAATAAGAGGGGGATAGCTAGTCCTATCGGAGACTACGCTTCTGGCAGCCTCCGTCTTGCAGCATGTAGAAGAGAGTAGATTGAAGTCCTCCAAGTAGCATCTCCAGTAGCATCGCATAGCATAATCCTACCCGGCGATCCTCTCCTCGTCGCCCTGTTAGAGAGCGATCACCGGGTTGTCTGTGGAACTTGGAAGGGTGTGTTTTATTAAGTATCTGGTTCTAGTTGTCATAAGGTCAAGGTACAACTCCGGGTCGTCCTTTTACCGAGGGACATGGCTATTCGAATAGATTAACTTCCCTGCAGGGGTGCACCACATAACCCAACACGCTCGATCCCATTTGGCCAGACACACTTTTCTAGGTCATGCCCGGCCTCGGAAGATCAACACGTCGCAGCCCCACCTAGGCCTAACAGAGAGGTCAGCACGCCGGTCTAACTCCTATGGCGCAGGGGTCTGGGCCCATCGCCCTTTGCACACCTGCACGTTGCGTACGCGGCCGGAAGCAGACCTAGCCTAGTGGCGTTCCAGTCCAATCCGGCGCGCGCCACTCAGTCGCTGACGTCAAGAAGGCTTCGGCTGATACCACGACGCCGGGATACCCATAACTACTCCCATGTAGATGGTTAGTGCGTATAGACCAAATGGCCAGACTCAGATCAAATACCAAGACCTCGTTAAGCGTGTTAAGTATCCGCGAACGCCGAACAGGGCCAGGCCCACCTGTCTCCTAGGTGGTCTCAACCTGCCCTGTCGCTCTGCCACAAAGTAACAGTCGGGGGCCGTCGGGAACCCAGGCCCACCTCTACCGGGATGGAGCCACCTGTCCTTTCAGCCCCCTCATCAGAATCACTTGCGAGTACTCATCGAGCGGACCCGACTTTAGTCACCATCTGTAGTATGTATATATGTATAGTATATACCCATGATCACCTCCCAAGTGATCACAGCCCAATAGTATAGCAAGGCAGACTGACAAGAATGTAGGGCCAATGATGATAAACTAGCATTCTATACTAAGCATTTAGGATTACGGGTAAGGTATCAATGACTGTAGCAACAATGACAGGCTATGCATCAGAATAGGATCAACGGAAAGCAGTAGCATGCTACACTACTCTAATGCAAGCAATATAGAGGAGAATAGGCGATATGTGGTGATCAGGGGGGGGGGGCTTGCCTGGTTGCTCTGGCAAGAGAGAGGGGTCGTCAACTCCATAGTCAAACTGAGCAGCAGCAACGTCGGTCTCGTAGTCTATCAGAGAGAAGAGGGGGGAGAAACAGTAAATACATAGCAGGCAAGTGCATAACAGGACAACAAGCAGAGCTAGACGTGTTCTAACGCGGTATGAGGTGATACCGGTGAAGGGGGGAAACATCCGGGAAAGTATCCCCGGTGTTCCGTGTTTTCGGACAGATGAACCGGAGGTGAAATGTTGCAGGTTCACCATGCTAGGGACGCGTGGTGGATGAACGGGCTGCGCATCCGGAATCGTCTCGTCGTTCTGAGCAACTTTCATGTTGAAAATAATTTAATCCGAGTTACGGATTAAAAGATATGATTTTCTAAAGATTTTAATAATTTCTGGAATTTAATTAATTATTTAATTTAATTCGAAAATGTATTTATGACATCAGCATGATGTCATGCTAACGTCAGCAGTCAACTGGGGTTGACTGGTCAACCTGACCAGTGGGTCCCACTGGTCAGTGACACATTTTTAATTAAACAATTCAATTAACCTAATTAGTATTAATTAGGAGGTGGGCCCCACTGTCATTGAGTAATTAATTAATTGTCTAACAGTTTAATTAGTTTAGTTATTTGATTAGTTTAATTAATCAAAATTAATTAAGTTAATTAATTCTTTAATCAATTAATTAATTAGTTAATTTTATTTTATTTATTTTTTTAACGTTCTGTGGGGTGGGGCCTGAATGGCAGTGGCCCATCTAGCCTAACGGGCGATGGGCGCGTGGCTAATGGGCATGGCCCGAACGGGCGCATGCCCAAGGGGCGCTGGCCACGCACACGGCGCACGCCGGCGGCCAGGGCCAGGGGAGGCGGCGAAGGGGTGGCCGCGGACCGGCATGGGTGGAGCGGGCGCAGGGGCGTGCGGCTGGAGGTGGTAGGGGGAGGCGCTCGATAGTAGGCAACAGCAAGCGAAGCAACAACGACAGGCGAGCAGCAGGGGACGAGGCCGCGTCGGGGGCTCGCGCGCGAGTTGCCGACAGCGCCGGCGAGCGTGTGCGAGGGGGGGACGCCGGGTGGCCGTGGTGAGTGCGGCCGGTGCGGGCGCATGCGGGAAAGAGAGGACGAGGGGGCCTCACAGGGGGTGTGTAGGGACCGTGGCAGCCTGGGTTGAGGGGGAGGACGGGGACGTCGTCGGCGTCGAGGAGGCAGGCCGGTGGGGTGGAGTCGGCAAGGCGCGACGAGGCGGAGGAGCTCCGTTCGTGGAGGAGGACGAAGACGGGCGACGAGGCGCGGGGAGGTCCGGCGAGGGAGATGCGTTGGGAGGTCCGGCGACGGCGGGGCGAGGACGAGGCGACGGCGAGTGGCGATCGTTGACGACGTCGGCCTCGGGGCGCCGCGGGCGTCGGGGGCGAGGCGGGGAGGTGATGGTGGCGAGGCGCGACGCGTCGAGGCCGTGAGCCAAGCGGCGGTGGGGCGGCGCTGGGAACGGGCGCCGGTGTCAGGGATCGCTGGGTCGAGAGGGGCGAGCGCCAGAAGTAATTCCCGATCTAGATCGGGATCGTGGGAGGGGGTGACGAGGAAGGGGAGGAGTGGACCGAGAGGGGGAGTAGGGGTGTCGGTGGCTAGGGTTTCGCACCAGCGAGTTAAGGGAGTGGGGATGGGCCGGCCGACTACTTGGCCAGCTGGGCCGAGGCCCAGCGGGGGGGGGGATTTTAATTTCTTTTGTCTTTTTTTTCTGTTTTGTTCTTTTTCTTTTTCTGTTTTATTTTATTTTAGTTTTATAAAACATAGGAGTTGTACCTTAAATAGTAACACTAATTATACCTCTGCCACAAAAGGTTTAACCCCCAAATAATATAGTTTAGTATTTTATAAAATACCAAGGCATTTATGTATTTGTCTTACCTACTGTTTTAATTAATTAAATGCATTTAGACCTTTTATAAAAATGTGGTTTCTCCACCAACATTACTTATGAATTATTTGTCACATTTAGAACATTTTAGTTTTGACTTTTGAAAACGTTTAATGTTTGCTTGATTTTGAATATGAATTTGAATCGGTTCCAAACTAACACGAGATTAGCGAAAGTAATCGAAGTGACGTGGCATCATTAGCAGGGAATTACTGTAGCTAAATACCCGGGCGTCACACAAAGTGTTCCTCCGGTAAACGGGAGTTGAATAATCTCATAGTTACAGGAACATGTATAAGTCATGAAGAAAGCAATAGCAATATACTAAACGATCAAGTGCTAGGCTAACGGAATGGGTCATGTCAATCACATCATTCTCCTAATGATGTGATCCCATTAATCAAATGACAACACATGTCTATGGTTAGGAAACATAACCATCTTTGATTAATGAGCTAGTCAAGTAGAGGCATACTAGTGACGTTATGTTTGTCTATGTATTCACACATGTATTATGTTTCCGGTTAATACAATTCTAGCATGAATAATAAACATTTATCATGATATGAGGAAATAAATAATAACTTTATTATTGCCTCTAGGGCATATTTCCTTCATATACATGACATGATGCTCAACCAAGTATGATGCAAGACAAGACTACATGAAGCTACTCATGGCAAGAGATGATGCATACAAGAACAACACATCAAAGCAAGTTTAAATGAGGCCGGAAACAACACATAACAATTACGGTAAGTCCTCATATGCACATCTAGAAATTGGTCCAGATCTGAATAAACCTTATGTTAAAGTTGTTAAACAGCAAGTTAAGATGCACCAAGATGATCTACATGAGATTCTAGTCAAGTTACATATAAAGTTCATTTAATTCGGAGCTACGGCCTAGAAGATATGAGCAAAACAAGTAAAACATGGCATTGATGCAAAATGCATACAAACATCAAGAAAACACTCTGAAAACATGGATGCAACATGATAATATGAAACTACATGCAAAATCAAGCAAGTTTCATATAGAGCTCACTCAAAACGGAGCAACGGTTCAACACATACACATGAAACAAGATATAGCAACAATCTGTCCAAAACAGGAAGTAGGCATCTAGCAAGCATCAAAACAATATTCTACAGCTCCTCAACATAAGAACAAAAGGCATGGGCATGAAGTACAGGTAAATCATGACAAAACATGAACACTGAGCTAACTCCAGAAATCACTCAAACATGCTCAAAAGGACATGGCAAGATTGCCAATAATAACAGTTTACAGACTTAGCAGAAATAATATCAGGTTGCAATGTTTAGAGCTATCAAACAACATGTTACAGGAACTTAACATGGCAAACAAAGGCATGGAATTCTAGTACTAAAGACAAAGAACAAAACTCCCTTACTGAACTAATTCCAAAGATCAACAGAAAAGATGGTAGCATCCATGCAAACATGGCAAGTGATATGACAGATTCAGACATGGCAGGAACAATAATAAGTAGGCATGTTGGTGAGCTTGTGCAACTCACCGCAGAGCAATACATGGCACGACAAGGTGACCAACAGCAATAAGACATATTTATGAAGCTAAGAATGGCAAGATAAAGTTCATAGGTTGCATGGATCACTAGCAAAGCTCATGGCAAAACTGAACTTAATGTTAACAGGCTGACAGCAACATTATTTAGCAAATTGAGAGCAAGATATGAACAATCTACAGCAAGCTATAAATTCAACCAGGGGCATCGATGGATAGAGCATGACATGTATAACAAAACATCCTTAGTGAACATCTCCAGATTATGCATAGAATGACTTGTGGCAGCAGGTTAACATAGCATCATGATATAGCAGATTCAGACTAGCAAAACAGTAACAGCAAGTACCCTACATCACGAGCTCGAAGCACTCACTACAAGACTCACAAAAATACATGGATTGCACCACTGTAAAGATTACATGATGTAGCTCAAAACTCATGTAGACATCAAGCTTATAGGATGCACACACAAAATGCAATGGAAAAGACAAATCACCAAGTTCTGTTAACAGACAGCAGTTAACATCATATAGCACTCTTGCAACGATGATTTGGGCATCAAGATGCACTCAAACAAGCATGGCACAATGGAATGAAATGTAGAGCATCTCATATCGAACATTTTGATATATCATGCACATGAAACGGAGCAGTACGCAACGAGGTATGACAGGTCAAAGTAGCACACATGAGATGAAATAATTCGGGGACTTGGAAGAAAACGGGGTCAACCTCAGATCTGCACGGATTTTGAGGCGAGGCGGATCTCGCCGGAGAACACGCCGGAGTGGAGGGGAGGTGGCCGACGTCGAGGGGAAACGCCAGGGAGGTGGCTGGAGGGGCCGGATCCGGCCTTGGGGCCGCCGAATCTGGTGAGGAGGCCGGCGGGAGGCGACGAACGGCGGCCGGCGACGCGGCCCGAGGCGCTGCTCTGGCGGAGGAATCCGGCCGAGCGGGGCACGGTGGGGCGGCGACGAGGCGGCGCGGGAGGCGCGCGGGCCTGAGTGGCGGCGCACCGGGCGGCGGCGGGTGCCGGCGGGGACGCGGCGGCGACTCGGGGTGGCGCTCGCCCCAGCGAACGGCGGTGGAGGGCACGGGGCGGAGCCCGGGGCTCGGGCGCGCGGCGGCGCGGGGCGCGGACTGGGAGGGCCCCGCTTGGGCCGAGCGGGCCTGCGACGGAGGGAGGGCGCGAGGGCCACGTGGCGGCCTGAGATTGGTCGCGGGGCGGGGCGGTGCGGTGTGTCCGGCGGCGGACGGACATGTCCGGCACGGAGAAGGGAAGATTTTTAGGGTTTGTACCGCGAAATTTCGGGGGGAGGTGTATATTTATAGGTAGAGAGAGCTAGGAGAGTCCAAATGGGGAGCCGTTTTCGGCCACGCGATCGTGATCGAATTACCGAGAGCATGGAGGGGTTTGGATGGGTTATTGGGCCACTTTGGAGGGGTGTTGGGCTGCACATAAAAGAGGCCTTTACGGTTCCCCGGTTAACCGTTGGAGTATCAAACGGACTCCAAATGGCACGAAACTTGACAGGCGGTCTACCGGTGCTATACCAAGGTCGCTTGGCAAACCTCGGTCCATTCCGAGAATGTTTAACACCCACTCACAATAAGAGACAAAAAGGGGACGCTTGAGGACATAGGAGTGTTGGATTGCAAAACGGACAACGGAGAAAATGCTTGGATGCATGAGACGAACACGTATGCGAAATGAGATGCACATGATGACATTGTAAAATGCAACACACAAGCAAATGACATGGCAACGATGGCGAATAACTGGCGGACACCTGACACATCAAATCCGGGGCGTTATAGTGTTACTCTGTTTTTCATGAACTTAATACTTTGAGATGCATGCTGGATAGAGATCTTGGGGTGGAGTAATAGCAGTAGATGCAGTTGGATTACAATCTACTTTTCACTGACGTAATGCCTATATATTGATTATGCTTTGGATGATCATATAACTATGCGCTATTCTGTCAATTGCACAACAATAATTTGTTTACCCATCGATGCCACACAATACTCGATGTCTCTATTATATTATATTATAATGAATCTTTGGGTAGGCATCACCTATATTTTGTGTTTACATTCTTCATTATCTTGCAAAGCTATCTCTATATACCCACAATGTAATTTGATTTCTTGTTTCTAGATAATGCAAACGATTAGTGTACGTAGGGTTGTATCAGTGATAGGCAGGACCTGGGGGGAAATTGATCTTACATTTATCTACTTGTGTGTTCGACACTCCATACTTACCACTTCCATCTTTGGAAAGTGCTACGTTGATTCCTTGCACTTGGGGATTATCAAGTTCTTTCTGGTGTCGTTTCTGGGGAGCAATACCATAGGGTGAATATTTCCGTGTATGTTTGTTTGCATTTATTACTAAGTCTATTTTGTTTTTGTTGTTCTCTTTCTTTAGTTTTGGGTATTTTTCTAAATGCAAAATACAAAAAAATTATTTGCACTCTTATGCCGAGTCTAATGGCTTCAAAGAAAGCGCTTCCTGGGAGACTGCTACGTGTGATAGAGTTGGGATTTCCTCTAAGAGGAAGGGTGATGTAGTATAGTAGCAAATATTATTTTCCTCAGTTAAGAACCAAGTTTTGTAGAACATGTAGGAGACACCATGCAAATAAGATAAGTGGTACACACACACACACACACACACACACACACACACACAGAGCAAATGCTTGTACCCAAAGAAGGCAAGAGGGTGGTCAATCCCCTTGTTTCACCAATTGCAAGGATTAAATCTCATAGTGGTAGATAGATTAAATAAAATAAAATAAAATAAAAAGAAAATAAATTATAGCAAGTAATTTTTAGGGTTTCTGTAAAGACAAAGTGAATGGGCCCGGCGACCATAGGTTCACTAGAGGCATCTCTCTCATGAGCATAGTAACGGTGGGTAGACAAATTATTGTTGGGCAATAGATAGAAAAACGCATAGTCATGATGATTCTTCATCGCATGATCAATAGATAGGCATTACATCTATGACAAGTAGACCGTTAATCTTTTTGACACCTACTACTGTTGCTCCACCCCTTGACCGCTATCCAGCATGCATCTCAAGGTCTTAAGTTCATAAAAACAGAGTAATAGTTGAAGTATGATGACATAATATAGACAAAGCAAGACTAAATAATATGTTTTAGCCCCATCGTTTTACCCTTATTAGCAACAATACAAATAAGTTCCTTGCAACTCTAGCTATCACAGAGTAAGGACACTACAAGATTGAACATACTACCAAGAAGCTTTCCCGCTGAAGATAAATAAATCTAATTGACCATAAGAGATAGATAATTAGAGAGAAATACAAGGCTATAAAATAACACATATATAAATCTCAAGAAAGACTCAAATACTTTTAGTTAATAATCTGGTCATATAACCAATTCATCGGATCCAAACAAACACACCGCAAGAATTACATCGAATAGATCCTGAAGAGATCATTTTATTCAAGATCAAACTTAGAGAGAAAAGCCATCTAGCTACTACTCCCTCCGTCCCAAAATTCTTGTCTTAGATTTGTCTAGATACGGATGTATCTAATACTAAAACGTGACTTGATACATCCGTATTTAGACAAATCTAAGACAAGAATTTTGGGACGGAGGGAGTACTATATATGGACGAGTAGCTCTTGTGGGAACTACTCACACATCATCATGGAGGCAACAAGGTTGATGAAGATGGCCTCTGTGATGGGTTCCCCTCCAACAAAGTACCAAAAAGGCCTCCAAATGGTATCGCGGAAGAACAAAGGCTTGTGGTGGCGATAAAATTGTTTCGGGTCCCGCTTTAGGGATTTCTGGATTTTTGGGAATTTATAGGCCAGGAATTAGGTCAAATGGATGCTCGTGGGGTCCACAAGCCTGGGTGGCGCCCCCAGGGGTGTGCCCCTTGATCTTGTGGTGCACTCGTGTGTCTTATGGCCTCTCCCTGAAGTTTCTAGGGTCTCTTATTGTTCAGGAAAAATTATCATGAAGTTTCATCATGTTTGGACTTCATTTGGTATGGTTTTCCTACGAAACAAAGAAATAGGAAAAAACAGGAACTGGCATTGGGCACTAAGTTAATAGGTTAGTCCGCAAAAATGATACAAAATGGCATATAAAGCATACAAGATTGATAATATAATATCATGAAACAAAAAAAAAGATACATTGGAGATATATCAGCATCCCCAAGCTTAATTCCTACTCGTCCTTGAGTTGGTAAGTGATAAAAACATATATTTTGATGTGAAATGCTACGTAATATGTCTTTATCATATAATTCATTTTCTCATGAATGTTGGGAAGTGATGACTTAATAGATATCAAAACGACAATATGCAAGAATGCTAGAATGACCATTCCCTTTCAAAATGAAGAGTACTAAACAACATTATCCCTACCCATTTAATCATGTAAGCATGGTTTAGCTCGGTCTTCCTAGCATAAAGTATTAATCATGAACACCCTGGTGCCAAACCAAGCAATTGTGTCATGCTTTTTATCGCTTTAGCTTTTTCAATTCCACTCAATAAATGAGAATGAGCCATGGACTTAGCACTTCGGATGACAAAGAGAATGATGGTAGGGATTTATAAGGGAAGGTAAAAAGTTGAGGAAATCTCACATCAACTCGGCGGATTGTTAGGCAATGGAGAGGCCTTACAATCAATATCACTGTGAGGAGTAGGGATTGCCATGCAATGGATGCACTAGAGCTATAAGTGTATGAAAGCTCGCTATATGAAACTAATTAAGTGGGTGTACATCCAACTTGCTTTCGCATGAAGACCTCAAGCATTTGAGGAAGCTCCTCAACGGAATATGCAAACCAAGTTCTATAATGTAAAAATTCCCACAAGTATATGAAAAATACAAATCATCGAGACTCTCTATATGAAGTACATTTTGCTACTCTGAAGCACAAGTGTGGTAAAGGATAGTAACGTTGCCCCTTCTCTCTTTTTTCCCTCTCATTTTTAGAACAATATCATCAACCTCATCCCCACTTTTTCAAGGACTCATCAGTATCCATCATTCTTTTCCTCACTGGGACAATGCTCTAATAATGATGATCATCACACTTCTATTTACTTACAACTCGATAAACTGAATGATATGACTACATATGAATGCCTCTGCAATGTTCCAGGATATGAAGTGATCTAGCGTAACATGTATAGCAATGATGACAGTGGCTTTGAAAGAAAATATCATGTCAGCTCTATATGATCATGCAAACCAAAATGAGAATGAATGCTGAAGTCATGTGAATAGTGATGGTGGAAGTTGCATGGCAATATATCTCGGAATGGCTATGGAAATGCCATGATAGGTAGGTATGGTGGTTGTTTTGAGGAAGGATATAATAAGGCTTATGTGTGATAGAGCGTACCATATCACGGGATTCGGATGCACCAGTGAAGTTTGCACCAAGTTTTGAGGTGAGAACAGGCAATGCACAGTACGAAGAGGCTCACAAAATATGAAAAGGCAGAAGTGCTTATAATCCACAAACCGAAAAGACTCATACGCTTCCGCTCGTTGCAACATTCGATCTGAGCATCGTGCATATGGCACTGTAGGAAAGAGCACATGGCCCACCCACATGTGCACAACCATCCATAAAATTTTGCCCGATGAATTCAATGTGGGGCCTAGTGTCTCCTTCCATATATAAAATTCTGCCCCGTGATTTAAACCAGTGGGGGCCTGTTGTGCCTGAAAAATTATCCTCACCCTGATTTCTTTACAAGGAAACTTGAGTTTCTAACGCGCTGTCAGAAACTGATCGTTCTAACGCGCGCGCGCAATAGCATCCCTCTCCACAAACTCACATTAGTTATAAAGAACTCATATACTTATTGTGAAAATCTAGAAGCCCTCGAAGCTAAGTACTACTCGCATGCCTCTAGGGAGGAGGTTGGTAGGAGTTAACCATCGCCCCCTCCCCCCCCCCACCGATATAGACAACACAAAGGATATCAGTCAAGGACTAGTTACGCTCCAACTTCCTACCATGCCATGATCGACACTTTAATGAATAGAACATAACAAACCTTAGTATCGATACTTTACTAGCCAATGTTTATCAACTAGTAAACCTTCATATTACAACCTCAGTATCGTTAGTAACACGCATCATATTCAGTGATCTAGATGCAAGTTTTTATTATACCACTCTTGTATACTTATCATTTTTGGACTAAACATATTCTCATGCAAATTACCACTACCTATTCAACTCTCAAAAAGAGATAAGTGAAGCATGAGAGGGAAATTGATTTCCATAAAATATAAGTATCGTCATGGTCTAAAGATATAAGTGAAGCACATGAGCAAAATTGCCTTAACTCAAAAGATGTAAGTGAAGTTCAATGAGCATTCTATAAATTGTGATGATTGTGTGTCTCTCGTAATTGGTGTGATCAGGAAACAATGATTGTTGAAACAACCAAACAAATAAAAATTATAATACATGATGCACCAAACAAAACACATATCATGTGATGAATAATAATATAGCTTCAACTGATATTGCCGATAGATTGGAGACGAAAGAGTGGATGCCTTCAGGGGTGTCCCCAAGCTTAGATGCTTGGATATTCCTTTAGTATTACCTTGGGTGCCTTAGGAATCCCCCAAGCTTACGGTCTTGCCACTCCTTATTCTTTCATCCATCGTAATCTCACCCAAAACATAAAACTTCGATCACACAAAACACAACAAAACCTCGCGAGATCCATTAGTGTAATAAAATAATCATTAACTTAGGTACTGTCATAAGTAGATTCATAATTGTTCTTGCGTAATACCTACTGTATTCTATCATTTCCATGACTTATACCACCCAATACAATCCATAGAAACGTCAAAATAAGCACACTATGCAATAAAAACATAATCCATCTACAACAGAACAGTATGTAATGATGTATTTTTTTAATCATGATTATTAACTTCAAACATTATGAAAACAAAGTACAACCTTAAAAATTTGTGTAGCAATACTGCGTAAAAAATTCAGAGTTTTCTTATGCTCCAGTATAGAATGTAAATTCATGCACTGGATGCAGAAGTTTCTATTTTGGCACATAACCAAATAAACAATCATCCACATCAACCTAAAGGCTTTGCTTGGCATATAATTCAAAAGCAAAGATACAAACATAATTGTTACAGTACCAATAGTCATGTTTACACATAAAGAAAAAGAAATAAAAAGGATAACTATTGTGTTGCCTCCCAACAAGCGCTATTGTTTAATGCCCCTAGTTAGGCATAATGCGTAGTATCAAGTGTTGTCATTGTCATAACGCCAACATTGCAGTGCCGCCCTTGTTGTAAAAGGATGAACACCATCGTCGTAACACGTCACCCCACCATTGCAGAAGCGGCACAACCCTCGTTAGTGTTCCATCATTTTGTTGGAGAAGTAGATCCATCTATCTTTGCAGCCTCATTGTAGCTGAAGAGGTAGAACCATTATTGTAGTGCGGCTATTTCTGAAGCACTGCCATGGTTGTAGCGTCCAGGTCCCATACTTTTGGTGAAGTGTCGCCAACATTACTAAAGCACCATCATGGTTTCCACTGTCATTCGTCATTGCATCCCACTAACTTTATGCATTGGGGGTTTCGACCCTCTAAACATTGTGAGGTGGAGTAGCAACAACTCCTGACTAGTAGCCCAATCGTCATTGCCGAAATCATCTACCACACCACAACCATGTTTGTCATCGCCCCAACTATGGTGGTTGCCCCCATCCCACCCCGCGCGCAATAGACATCACCTCTTGCAACAGTTCGGCCATAGGGGAAAACGACGGAGGGATGGGGAGGCTCTTGGGACACCCACTTCCAAGGGAGTGCGCTTGCGGAAAGAGAAGGAATGGTTGAACCGAGTTGCGGGTCAAGCAGAGGGGCGCGTCATAGATTTAAAAGAAGAGCAGTGAATAGATAACGAAGAGAAAGAGAAGAGCGGTGTGTCGCACCCCATGTGACACATGTCGCCCGCATGACATAGCTGACACATCCTCAATGTGGTGAGGGACAACATTTTCCTAAAAAAATTCAGATATTTAAAAGTAAAATAAAAGCAAACAAAAAAATGAGAGAAATGGGCAAAAGCGAGTCAAAACGGCACAAAATAAGAAATAAAAAAACTCGGTGTGTAAGCTTCTACAAGCTTAGTAAAACCAAGAACTGGGTACAAGCTAAAATGGGTCGGACCATGCAAAAATTATCGGCTCCTTTTAGACTATTTGGCGCCTTCAAATTTCCGGAGATTATATCACGTGTTGCTATCTAAGGACATCCGATTGTCACTACTGGAATCAGGGAATTTGTCATCAGCCAATTCTTTGCTGTTTGCTAGCAGAGGACAAAGAAGGTCTTTGCCATCAGCTTACAAAAAACAAATGACAAAGAAGTGGCACACGACAAAGAAGGTCTTTGTTGTTAGCTTACAAAAAACAAATGACAAAGAAGTGGCAGACGACAAAGATACTATTTGCCGTCAGCCAGTTCTTTGTTGTCTCCTAGCGAACGGCAAAGATACTTTGTCGTCTTTTAGCAGACGGCAAAGAGGTGGGGGGGTCCAGCGCTAAAACGGCCCAGCCCCACCTATTTGCCGCCTGCTGACGGACGGCAAAGAGGTTAGTACCTAATGTTCGACTAACGGCCCACCCCCTCCCCATGCCTCCTCTCTCTTCCCTCGTGCCATCTCTTTATCCTCCCCCGATCCCCCACCACAGCCGCCGGCCATCCCCACTGCCCGCGCCGCCCCGGCCCGTCGCCCTGCCCAGGCCGCCCGCCGGCCGCCACGGCCATCTCGCCGCCCTGCCCCAGGCCTCCCCGCTCCCCGATCCTCTGCCGCAGCCGCCGGCCACCCCCACCACCCCCGCCTCCCCTGACCGCCAGGCGCCCCGGCCCGTCGCCCCGACGCCCTGCCCAGGCCGCCTGCCGACTGCCGCGGCTGCCCTGCCCCAGGCCCCCTGCCCTACAGCGGCCGCCGGAGCCCCGCCGTGAGGCAGGCTGCGGCACCGCCCTCCTCCACTGCGCCGGGGTCCTCCTCCACCGGCCCCTCCTCCACCGGCCACCCCCTCCCAAGGTGGGTCGAAGCATTCTCTTTTTTCTGTTTTTTCCTATTTTTTTAGAATTAGTTTAGGTTTAATTTAGGTTTAGTTTAGTTTAGTTTAGGTTTTTTTTCCTGTTTTTTAAGGTTTACATTCAGATTTAGTTTAGTTTAGGTTAAGAAGAAAGAAGAAAGTTGAAAACAAATAAGAAGAAGAAGAAGAAGTGGAAGAAGAAGAAGAAGAAGAAGAAGATGATGATGATGATGATGATGATGATGAAAAAAAGAAGTAGAAGAAGAAGAAGAAGAAGAAGAAGAAGAAGAAGAAGAAGAAGAAGAAGAAGAAGAAGAAGAAGAAGAAGATGATGATGATGATGATGATGATGATGATGATGATGATGATGAAAAAAAGAAGTAGAAGAAGAACATGAAAAAAGTAGGAAAAGTAGAAAAAGAGGGTCGCCGAGGGTCGAGGGGTCGAGGGTTGAGGGTCGCTGAGGGGTGGATGGTCGATGGTCGCCGAGGGGAAATGGGGTCAAGGGCTCGAGGATCAAGGTGTCGAGGGGTCGACGGTCGAGGGTCAAGGTGTCGAGGATCAAGGTTCGTGGGGTCGAGGGTCGCCAAGGGGTCAAGTGTCGCTGAGGGGTCAAGGGTCAAGGGTCGAGGGTTGCCGAGGGGTCAAGGGGTCGAGGGTCGAGGTATCGAGGGTCGCCGATGGTCGAGGAGTCGAGGGTTGAGGTTAGGGGTGTGTCGGCGTCGACGGTACAGGGTCGAGGATCACCGGTCGCCAAGGGTCGAGGGTCAGGGCAGAGGGTCGAGGATCACAGGTCGCCGAGGGGTCGAGGGTTCAAGGGGCAAGGGATCAATGGTCTAAGGGTCGATGGTTGAGGATCTTCCGGTCCGAGTACAGACCGACGGGTGTCGTAGCTTAAGATGAGGACGTCCCCGAGCTGAAGGTCATGAGCATGGGGGAACTGCTTCCATCCGTGCGCGAAGAACGGATGGAAGCAGTTCGCCCACGCTGATGACCTTTAGCTCGGGCACGTCCGCATCTTAAGCTACGACAACAGCCACACCATGCTCAGAGTGAAGGTGTTCGATAGGACTGCCGAGGGGTCGAGGGTCGAGGATTGCCGAGGGATCAGGGGTTGAGGGGTTGAGGGTCGTCGAGGGGTCAAGGTGTCGAGGGTCGAGGGGCCGATGGTAGAGGATCGTCCGGTCCGAGTGCTGACCGACTGGTGTCGTAAATTAAGATGAGGACGTCCCCGAGCTGAAGGTCATGAGCGCAGGTGAACTGCTTCCATCCGTGCGCGAAGAATGGCTAGAAGTAGTTTGCCCGCGCTGATGACCTTTAGCTCGGGCACGTCCGCATCTCAAGCTACGACAACAGCCGCACCATGCTCATATTGAAGGTGTTTGACAGGATCGCTGAGGGGTCGAGGGTCAAGGATTCACTACAAAGAAATACACTTCCGTGATTTGATACGTGTTTGTCATAGTAGGTCACATTTTCTGTCATGCATGTACATCCATGACGATTTTATGATAGAATCAAGATAGTCATACTTGTGTTGTCGTAGAAGTGTTCCATGACATTACCAAAATTATCATCATGGAAGTGTCCACTTCCATGATGATAAATGGCGCATCATGGAAGTGCTTTCGTCAAGGGTAACTGTCCCATGGCATTCAGCGTAACGGGTCGCCGTTATGCTATCGGGTCCGGTTTTGGATCCGATAACCCGTTAACAGCCAGGACCAATGGAGATTTTCCATGTGTAAAATTCTCATTCGCCGACGATCCACGTGTCAACTCAGCATTGGGACATATGTCAACCATCCATTGGGCAAGAATCGCCAACGAAATGTTGACACGTGGGATGGCCCAATAGAGGCCCATATAGGTTTAAAAGTTGGCCCTGGAACAGGCCCACAAGATTTCGTCAGATCTAATGGGCCGGCCCGTTAGCAGCCTAACATTTTCTAGACCAAATTATGGCCCACATCAGATACGGGCCATTAAACGACTTCAATTTCTGGGCCAGTTTATGGCCCATATTAGATCCGGCCCATTAACAGCCTGCAATATTTTGGGCCAAATTACGGTCCATACCTGATCCGGCACGTTAACTAACTTTCATTTGTTAGGCCAAATTACGACCCATGACAGATATGGCCCTTTAACAGCTACTGTGCCATCGGGCCCATTGGGGGCTAAATTTGCTCTTTGGCCTCTTAATGGCCCGTTTAACAGTTCAGCCCGATATTAGTCTCGGCCTGTCAGCGGCCCTGTCTACATATGGGCCTCTTTCGGCCCGGTTTCACTTTCAGCCATTTAAAGGCCCGGGTTGCACCTGGGCCTAATTCTGGTCCATAGTTACTTTCGACCTCTTTGCGGCCCGTATTCTTCATGGATACATTCTAGCCCAAACTGCCTATTGGCCCGTTAAAGGCCCTTGAGAGTGTAGGGCCTGATTTTGGCTCGTTATACATCCGGCATGCTTCCCGCACGTCATGTAATTGGGTTAGCCAAGGCCCAAAAACATTTCAGCCTGTTAATGGCTCGTCACATGAATGGGCCAATAATGGGCCGACGTATATTACAGCACGCTGCCGGCCCGTGATTTGTTCGCCACAATTAAGGCTAAATCTAGTTTTCTACCTATTAAAAGCCTATTTAATTTTCCGTCCCAATTAAGGCAAGCGGTTTACTCGGCCTTTTAAGGGACCAAAAATAATTGTGGTCTAGATTAACACTAGACCTAACTAATGACCCAAGATGATTGTAGGCCCACTGTTCGGCCCGTACTAGCGATTGGCGACCGGGCAGTTTTAGTATAGAAATTATTTTTTATAAACCTAACCTATTGGCTCATTGTGCACCGATCGAATATTATGACCTATTCTCAGAGCGATGATAGCATAAACAACAAATAAATTAAAACATCATGACAAAGAATAAACCTAGACTATACAACAAAGAAATTACAGCATATTATATCCCTTGGGCATCAAAGTTCGCCATCAGTGATAATAAAGGGCAACCAGATAGCAGATTCCATAAACTAGGTAGGTCGCCACCAATGGAAGTAAATAGGACGACAAAATAATCACTTCAACATAGTTCAAGAAAGGTTAGCCCGGCCGAGGAGCTGCAGTGCAAGCAGCTTAGCAACCTGATGAGACTATGCTTGTTTGACGCTTATATTCACCAACTTAAGCTGCAAAGCATCAATAGACGTCTTGTACTTATGGTTAATCTTGCATAGATATTGGAGTTTCACTCAAATTTGAGTGAAAGCATGTCTTTCTGCTTGAATTTCAGACTGAAGAAGTCGAACAGATTCAGGCAGCGACTTCATCAAGCTTGTGTCACTGAGTGAGTTCGACACTACATCAAGACATGACTTTGTGGTTGTATCCCTGCCCTCAAGATGTGTTGCCTTCTTCTCTGGAATATATGTTAGAGGGACAAACTATAGGTTCGTCTCACTATCATTGTGGCAGTTCTTCCTAGCATCAGTGTAGTCACCCTAAAAGAGAAACAAGTAGGTAGATAACAGGTTTTGCACGTATAAGAATAAGCGCTATTAATTCATCTCATTTCTTTGTCAAAAATAAAGAGACACGGTTTAAAATAGCATTAACATAGTAGGCATTGTTCATAGTTAAGACGACGGGAAATGGCATTGTGCAGGAGCGGCCAGCTTCATCAGACCACTGGATTACAGATCAAGAACACAAGCATACATATAGTTCTAAACAACATATAAGCATGAATGGTGAGTGTACTATCAATTTATACCATTTCAGATTGGTAAATAAAGAGACACGATTTTGCGGCGCTCGTTCTGTCGCCAAACATTAATATAATATGGCATTGTTCATAGTTGAGACATAGCAAGATATGACATTGTGCTGGAGCAGGTAGTTTCACCACATCACTGGATTACAGATCAAGAACACAACCATACACATAGTGCCAAAGAAGATAACTTGCTATGTTTAGTTTAATTTACATGGTATGAATAATGAAGTAGGTTGTACAACTAAAGACTAAAATTGAGAAGGACAAACTTATGTTTATGTACCTCTTAGTTATAAACTTTGAACAAGCAATTTGATGCAGACGGCAAAAATAAACAGGATTTGCACTCATAACTATCCAAATATACACAACAAAGTTTGACGGCTCGAGGAGGACAAACTTACATTAGTAGTGAAGACTGGCTCTATAAAGCCCTTGTCCGTATTGATGGGGGGGGGGGGGCAATTCAAGAAGTTTACCGCACACCCTTCTTCAAGAGCATTGCCTTTATTCTACATTTTGCTAAGAGTAAATATAGATGTGAAAATATAGGAACAAATGGCGATTATTTAACCTAAGATGCAGACTACAAATGTTAATACATCATACAGGAAAAAGGCACTGACAAGATCAATGCAGAGCTAAACTTCTTTAGTAACATTGGTTTTATTCAAATATTTTGGCAAGAGTAAATGTAGATCTGATGTGTAGAAAATGGAGGGCAAGGGAAAATAAGATGCAAAGTGTACATGAAGAACTAGCTGACAATATAAGTACAGCGATGAAGGACAACAGAAACTTACAAGAACAATGCAAAACTAAATTTCTTTATAAGCATTGGGTTTATTCTACATTAATGTAAGCATTAATATAGATATGATAATTTGGAGCAAACAGTGGATAAGCACGCTATAATACACAATGTCACATAATTCCACAGGTATGAATGTAAGGAGAGTGATAGGACAATAGGTACTCACAAGAGCAAAGCAGCGACCAACATAGTTGCGATATCCTAGGTTTTGCGGCGCTCGTTCTGTCGCCAATATACGTCGGGTGCTATGTGATTTCTCCGGTAGCACCACCTTTTTCAATGACTTTGCTTGTACTCCTTTAGGTTCTGCAATCACCCTCTTCCTTTTGGATGTCTAAAACACAAGAACAAAATTTGAATGCAAAAACATGGTATGACGAATATTGGAATATGTGTTATAATGGATGGGCATGTCATCTTTACTTATATCATGAGTAAACTAAGTAGTGTTGGGGAACGTAGCAATAATTCAAAATTTTCTACGCATCACCAAGATCAATCTATGGAGATTCTAGCAACAAGAGAGGGAGAGGATGAGCATCTTCATACCTTTGAAGATCGCTAAGCGGAAGCGTCACTAGAACGCGGATGAGGGAGTTGTACTCGCGGCGATTCAAATCGCGGAAGATCCGATCTAACGCAGAACGGATGTTGCCTCTGCGTTCAACACATGTACAGCATGGGGACATCTCCTCCTTCTTGATCCAGCAAGGGGAGAGGAGAAGTTGAGGGAGAGCTTCGGCAGCACGACGACGTGGTGGAGGAGCTTTCAGTTCTCCGGCAAGGCTTCGCCAAGCACTACGGAGGAGGAGATGGTGTTGGAGAGGGGAAGGGTTGCACCAGGGGAAGGATGCGGCAGCCCTCCCACCTCCCCTCTATTTATAGGGGCAAGGGAGAGGGGACCGGCCCCCTCCATATGGATCTAGAGGGGGGACGGCGGCCAAGGGAGGGAGGCTTGCCCCCCAAGCCAAGGGGGCGCCACCTTTAGGGTTTCCCCCCCAACCCTAGGCGCATGGGCCCTAGGGGGGTGCTGCCTAGCCATAGCGGCTGGTTCCCCTTCGTATTCAGCCCATGGGGCCCTCCGGGGCAGGTGGACCCTCCCGGTGGACCGCCGAAACCCTTTTGGTGGTCTCGGTACAATACCGATATACCCCCGAACACTTCATGTGACCAAATAAGGACTTCCCATACATAAATTTTTGTCTCCGGACCATTCCGGAATTCCTCGTGACGTCTGGGATCTCATCCGGTACTCCGAACAACATTCGGTAACTTCATACTAATTCCCATAAACACTTTAGCATCACCGAACATTAAGTGTGTAGACCCTACGGGTTCGAGAATCATGCAGACATGACCGAGACAGCTCTCCGGCCAATAACCAACAGCGGGATCTAGATACCCATGTTGGGTCCCACATGTTCCACGATGATCTCATCGGATGAACCACGATGTCAGGGATTCAATCAATCCCGTATACAATTCCCTTTGTCAATCGGTATGTAACTTGCCCGAGATTCGATCGTCGGTATCCCAATACCTCGTTCAATCTCGTTACCGGTAAGTCACTTTACTCGTTCCGTAATGCAGGATCCCGTGACTAACTGCTTAGTCACATTGAGCTCATTATGATGATGCATTACCGAGTGGGTCCAGAGATACCTCTCTGTCATATGGAGTGACAAATCTCAGTCTTGATTCGTGCCAACCCAACAGACACTTTCGGAGATACCTGTAGTGTACCTAATTTACACCCAGTTATGTTGTGATGTTTGGTACACCCAAAACATTCCTACAGTATCCGGGAGTTGTACAATCTCATGGTCTAAGGAAATGATACTTGACATTAGAAAAGCTTTTAGCAAACGAACTACAAGATCTTGTGCTATGCTTAGGATTGGGTCTTGTCCACCACATCATTCTCCAAATGATGTGATCCCGTTATCAATGACATCTAATGTCCATGGTCAGGAAACCATAGGATATTGTAATATAGTAGGGGCTCCCTATAAACCCTTGTGTGCTATCACTAGATTCTGATGAGAGAGCCCATGTGTGCTGTAATATGATGAGTAGATTAATATAATCTAGCACAACTACACAAAAATAGGCTCCCTGTTGGGAGCTCGAGATGTAAGGATAGTTGGCAGATGATAGGTTCATAATATACCGTATAGAAAGTTTATTGCCAAACCATGATAACGAGAGCGCACAGCCACTAGGAAGATCATAGTGTAGATAATAGGGGTACACCATAACCACCATAAATAAATCGGGAAAGTGGAATTGGCTGGAAAATACAGGGTTTTGCCGCTACTAATATGTAGCCTATCGATCACTGATGTTGCTTGAAGCTACGTAGGTATTTCCCCAAAGAGGAAGGGACGATGCAGCACAACGGTGGTAGGTATTTCCCTCATATATGAAACCAAGGTTATCGAACCGGTAGGTGAACCAAGCAACACAACGTAAACAGCCCCTGCACACAAAGAACAACACCTCACAACCCAACATGTTAAAGGGGTTGTCAGTCCCTTTCGGGGTACGGCGCCTCAAGATAAGCAAATGACGTGAGGTAAATTTGTACATGGGATAAATAGATCGCGGAACAAATAAATTGCAGAGGTATTTTTGTATTTTTGGTTTAACAGATCTGAAAATAAACGCAAGGAAAAAGTAGATCGCAAGGCAAATATATGAGAAAGAAGACTCGGGGGCCGTAGGTTTCACTAGAGGCTTCTCTCGAGAAAAATAACAAACGGTGGGTGAACAAATTACCATTGGGAAATTGGTAGAACTTCAAATAATCATGACATTATCCAGGCAATGATCATTACATAGGCATCACGTCCAAGATTAGTAGACCGACTCCTTCTTGCATCTACTACTATTACTCCACACATCGACCGCTATCCAGCAGGTATCTAGTGTATTAAGTTCATGGAAAAACGGAGTAATGCAATAAGAATGATGACATGATGTAGACAAGATCTATTTATCTATTACGGCAGATATGGATCCCGTCTTTTTATCCTTAGTAGAAACGATACCTACATGTCGGTTCCCTTTCTGTCACTTGGATCAAGAACCATAAGATCGAAGCCACTACCGGGCACCTCTTCCCATTGCAAGATAAATAGATCAAGTTGGCAAAACAAAACCCAAATATCGAAGAAGAAATACGAGGCTATAAGAGATCACCCATATAAGAGATCAAAGAACTCAAATAACTTTCATGGATATAAAAATATATAATTGATCATAAACTCGAAGTTCATCAGATCCCAACAAACACACAGCCAAAAGACTTACATCATATGGATCTCCAAGAGACCATTGTATTGATAATCAAGAGAGAGAGAGAGAGGAAGCCAACTAGCTACTAACTACGGACCCGAAGGTCTACAAAGAACTACTCACGCATCATCAGAGAGGCACCAATGGAAGTGGTGAACCCCTCTGTTATGGTGTCTAGATTGGATCTCGTGGTTCTGGACTCTACGGCAGCTAGATGAAAATTTCGTCGACTCCCCTAGGGTTTATGGAATATTGGGGTATTTATAGAGCAAAGAGTCGGTCCAGGGGCACCCGAGGTGGGCACAACCCACTAGGGCGCGCCTGGGCCTCCTGGCGCGCCTTGATGGGTTGTCCCCTCCTCGGGACTCCCCCTAGGTGCAACCAGGGCCCGTTGTGTTCCTTCTGGCCCATAAAAAATCATCATAAATTGGCGTGGCATTTGGACTCCATCTGATATTGATTTCATGCAATGTAAAAAACATGCAGAAAACAGCAACTGGCACTTGGCACTATGTCAATAGGTCAGTACCAAAAAAAATGATATAAAATGAATATAAAAGGATTATAAAACATCCAAGATTGATAATAAAACAGCATGGAATAATCAAAAATTATAGATATGTTGGATACTTATCAGCATCCCCAAGCTTAACTCCTGCTCGTCCTCGAGTAGGTAAGTGATAAAACAGAATTTTTGATGTGGAGTGTTGTTTATCATGTCATATCATATTCTTTTCTTCATAGCATGGACATTTGGACTTTTATGTGATTCAAAGCAATAGTCTAGTTTTGACATAATAATTTAGATACTCAAGCATATCAACAAGCAACCATGTCTTTCCAAATATCAATGCTAAAACAAGTTATCCCTAGCCCATCATGCTCAAACATTGATCCATTCATGAAACACATTCGAATATTAGCTACATCCAATACTTAAGTACGATCATATTGTCCCCTAGTTGGTGCTTTTATAAGAGAGGATGGAGACTCAATTTCAAAAATAAAAATGCATAAAGTAAAAGAAAGGCGCTTTGCAGAGGGAAGTAGTGACTTGTAGAGGTGCCAGAGCTCAAAGCGTAAAATTAGAGATAATAACATTTTGGGAGGTGTATCCATCCCACCAACGAAAATGACTTGGAGCATCCCAGCACTTTCCGTGCTAGATATATCATAGGCGGTTCCCAAACAAAAAATAAAGTTAATTCCTTTTTCCACCATAACTTTCACTTTCCATGGCTAGCCGTATCCACGGGTGCCCTCCATTCCAACATTTTCAAAGGAATTTATTATTTGGCAACATAAAGTAAATTCAGTTTTGCATTTCGGGACTGGGCATCCCTAAAACCTTTGCCTTACTCTCGTGCAATGACAAGTGAATAAACACTCATCGTGAGAATAACACATCTAGCATGGAAAATATTAGCTACCCGTTACCGTTCCGCGAGCGAAACAAACACACAAAAGAGAAGTTTATTTTGAAAATTAGAGATGGCACATGCAAATTTGCTTAGAACGACAAAAGAATACCGCATATAGGTAGATATAGTGGAGTCATGTGGCAAAACTGGTTTAAAGGATTTTGGATGCACAAGTAGAGGTCATACTTGGTGCAAAATGAAGGCTAGCAAAAAGATTGAGAAGCGACCAACCAAGAAACGAATAATCTCATAAGCAAGCATTAAGCATAATTAACACCGAATAATGCACCACAAGTAGGATATAATTTTCACTGCATGATTATATATTGACTTTCGTTCATGCATAGGTAATCACAAACCTTAACACCAATATTCTTACTAGAGCACAATTACTCACCAACATGACTCACATATCACATCATCATATCTCCAAACTATTACTAAGAATCAAGTTTATTTTGTCCAATGATCTTCATCACATGTTTTTTCATTTTTCTTTATCCTTCTTGGATATCTATCACTTTGGGACTAATTTCATGTGTTGCTTTTCATAAGCTCAAACAAATATAAGTGAAGATCATGAGCATAACATATTCTCTTTCTCTCAAAATAATTTAAGTGAAGCAAGAGAGAATTTCTTCAAAATTTTACTAACTCTCAAATAAATCTAAGTGAAGCAAGAGAGCATTTCTTCAAATACTAAGCACACCGTGCTCAAAAAGATATAAGTGAAGCACTAGAGCAAGTCCATTGCTCATAAAAATTTAAGTGAAGCATAGGGAGCAATTCTAACAAGTCATGGCATAATTTTGGCTCTCTCAAATAGGTGTGTCCAGCAAGGATTGATGACTTAAAACACAAAACAAAACAAGCAAAGAAACATATCATACAAGACGCTGCAAGCAAAACACATATCATGTGATGGATAAAATATAGTCTCGAGTAAAGTACCGATGGTCGTTAGAAGAAAGAGGGGATGCCACTAGGGGGCATCCCCAAGCTTAGTTAGTTTCTCATTCTTGGATAATAGCTTGGTATGCCGGGGCATCCCCAAGCTTAGGATCTTCTATCCTTCTTTCATCCATCGTAAGATAACCCAAAACTTGAAAACTTCAATCACACAAAACTCAACAAAACCCTTGTGAGATCCGTTAGTAAAAGAAAGCAAACCACTACTATAAGTGATGTGTCAAACCAATTCTTATTTTGTTTTTGTATTATATCTACTGTATTCCAACTTTTCCATGGCAAAAACTCATGAAAGAAAACCATAGAGCCATCAAAATAAGAACACAACACAAAGAAAATAGAATCTGTCAAAACAGAACAGTCTATAGTAATATGGAACTTTATAATACTTATGTAACTCCAAAAATTATACAAAATTAGGAAGAGCGGCATAATTTGTATATTAATCTTCTTCAAAAAGAATCAGAGCAAAATCTCTTTTCTGTGATTTATGATAATTACTTTTGTGAGTGCAAAGTTTCTTTCTTTTTCAGCAAGATCAAACAACTATCACCCCAGAAGATCCTAAAGGCTTTACTTGGCACAAACACTAACTAAAACACAAAAAACACAATCATAACAGTAGCATAATTGTGATAACACTCAAGAACAGAAAGAAAAAGCAAAAATAAATTTTATTCATTGGGTTGCCTCCCAACAAGCGCTATAGTTTTACACCCTTAGCTAGGCATAAAGCAAGGATCTAACTTTTGTCTTCCGAAGTTTTGGTAACTTTTGTAAGGGTTTTATCAAACCCGGGAGGCTCTTTACGCTTCCCTAAATTCTCCGGAAAAGAAACCATCTTAAGATCAAAAATATCCAATCGCTTGTTGCAAAGACTAATCAAGGTATTCATGTGATTGATACTACCATTGAGGTGCTTGAGGGGCTCATTATATTTCTGTATTTCGACCATACACTTATGTAAATCACCAAGTGTGTCCAACATTTGAACTCCTCGGGGGTAAAGGAAAACCCCTTCTTTTGAGGAGGAATTCCCAAAATTCTTTCCAAAATTTCATAGGCAGCGTTTGCATCAAGCTCAATAAAATTTCCTTTAGCGGCAAAATCAAGAAGCTGTCTATGATGCAGAGCTAATCCTATGTAAAAATTACGAAGCAAAACCTTAGCATCCCCCTTTAGGTTGGAGACACGATACGATTCCATAAGCCTATACCATGCCTCTTTCAAATTTTCTCCTTGTCTTTGCTTGAAGTAGAGAACTTCAAAATCTGGTGACAAAGGAGGAGTAGGGACGCTAGCCATCGGGACTAGAGACCAGAGATCGGTGAAAAAGAGAGGTGAATAAAACGACAAATTTTTGTGAAGTGGAGGAGAGGAAAATGAGAGGCAAATATTGTAAATTACAAGGAGATGAGATTTGTGATTAGGAACCTGGTTATGTTGAAGATCCTCCCCGGCAACGGTGCCAGAAATTCCTTTTGATGTCGCTTGAAGCTACGTCGGTATTTCCCCAGAGAGGAATGGATGATGCAGCACAGCGGTAGTAGGTATTTCTCTTAGATATGAAACCAAGGTTATCGAACCAGTAGGAGAACCAAGCAACAGAACGTAATCAGCCCTTGCACACAAAGAACAACACGTCGCAACCCGACGTGTTAAAGGGGTTGTCAATCCCTTTCCGTGTACGGCGCCTCAAGATACAAAGGATGTGAGGTAAATTTGTAGATGGTATAAATAGATCGTGGAACAAATAAATTGCAGCAAGGTATTTTTGTATTTTTGGTTTAATAGATCTGAAAATAAACGCAAGGAAAAAGTAGATCGCAAGGCAAATATATGAGAAAGAAGACCCGGGGGCCGTAGGTTTCACTAGAGGCTTCTCTCGAGAAAATAACAAACGGTGGGTGAACAAATTGTTGTTGGGAAATTGGTAGAACTTCAAATAATCATGACGATATCCAGGCAATGATCATTACATAGGCATCACGTGCAAGATTAATAGACCGACTCATGCCTGCATCTACTACTATTACTCCACACATCGACCGCTATCCAGCATGCAACTAGTGTATTAAGTTCATGGAAAACGGAGTAATGCAATAAGAACGATGACATGATGTAGACAAGATCTGTTTATCTATTGTGGAAGAGATGGATCCCATCTTTTTATCCTTAGTAGCAACGATACATATGTGTCGGTTCCCTTTCTGTCACTGGGATCAAGCACCATAAGATCGAAACCACTACGGGGCGCCTCTTCCCACTACAAGATAAATAGATCAAGTTGGCCAAACAAAACCCAAATATCGGAGAAGAAATACGAGGCTATAAGAGATCAAGCATATAGGAGATCAAAGAACTGAAATAACTTTCATGGATATAAAAAGATATAACTGATCATAAACTCGAAGTTCATCAGATCCCAACAAACACACCGCCAAAAAACTTACATCATATGGATTCCCAAGATACCATTGTATTGATAATCAAGAGAGAGAGAGAGAGAGAGAGAGAGAGAGGAAGCCATCTAGCTACTAACTACGGACCCGAAGGTCTACAAAGAACTACTCACGCATCATCGGAGAGGCACCAATGGAAGTGGTGAACCCCTTCGTGATGATGTCTAGATTGGATCTCATGGTTATGGACTCTGCGGCGGCTGGATGAAAATCTCGTCGACTCCCCTAGGGTTTCTGGAATATTGGGGTATTTATAGAGCAAAGAGTCGGTCCAGGGGGCACCCGAGGTGGGCGCAACCCACCAGGGCGCGCCTGGGCCTCCTGGCACGCCCTGGTGGGCTGTCCCCTCCTCGGGACCGCCCAGGTGCAACCAAGGCCCATTGTGTTCCTTCTGTCCCATAAAAATTCATCGTAAATTGGCGTGGCATTTTGACTCCATCTGGTATTGATTTCCTGCGGTGTAAAAACCATGCAGAAAACAGCAACTGGCACTTGGCACTATGTCAATAGGTTAGTACCAAAAAATGATATAAAATGACTATAAAATGATTATAAAACATCCAAGATTGATAATAAAATAGCATGGAATAATTAAAAATTATAGATATGTTGGAGACTACAGGCCAGCTCTATTAATCTGAAGGCGCACAGCTGTTACTATCAGTCAAGTCTATCAAAGACCACGCAGCTCCCGCCATTTTCGGGATATTATGGCAGACCAACTCGAAGTGTGAAGTCATGTAGCAGAACCGGCCCAATAGAGCTGTCGACTGCAGATGTCTCTGCTCCCCTTCCTGACAAGGAGCATACTGTACATACTAAATAAGAACAACAGAGGAACATGTTAAAGAATAGAAGGGGAAGCATATTATTGAGATTCCCCTTCTTTTTATACAATGTTGGTTGCCCACCCATGATGAATCAGAGCGCCCAAAGAAATGCCATTCCATGATGTCTCTCTATATGTGTCCACATGCATTTAGAAACTCAAGTTGGAGCATTAGCTAACCAATTAAATGTGTGTCTGTTAGCTAATGTCGGTATCATACCACATTCGTATTTGAAGAACCTTAGGACGTATGATTGGTGTGTTATTTAGGTTTAAAGGGTGGACAGCTGCTAGTAGGACACAAAGCACCTACGCAGATCATGGTGTAGATATAACGGAAGACCCTTAGCATCAGGAGTAAAATCAGGAAAGTGGAACTTCCTGGAATATATGTGCTAGTATTGCTGGTACGGCTAGAAAGGCTTTGGATAGCAGCTCTCTACAACTGAAGGCATAGTACTGTTACTATCAGTCTAACTCTCAAAGGTGACACATATGATCAAATACGAAGAGTTGAAAGCATCCATGATAATTGACATGAAGACCAACACGAAGAGTTGAAAGTGTCCATGACAAGCGACCGAATAGACTTGTACACTGCAAATGTCCATGCTCCTCTTCACTACAAAGAACATATTGTACAACTATTATACTCCCTTTGTTCCTAAATACAAATCTTTGCAGAGATTCCACTATGGATCACATACGGATGTATATAGATACATTTTAGAGTGTAGATTCACTCGTTTTGCTCTGTATGTAGTCCATGAAGGAATCTCTACAAAGACTTATATTTAGGTACGGAGAGAGTACTTACAAAAGAAGAACAGAAGAGGAGCATGCTAAAGAAGAGCAAGCAGATTTTGGATAATAAAATGTTGGTTGGCCACACATGATGAACTAGAACGCATAAAGAATGCAACTCCCTGCTGTCCCTCGATATGTGGCGCATGTGCTTTTCGAAAGTAAAGTAGGAACATTAGCTGACCAATTAAACATTCTCTGTTTTAGTACATGTCAACATCATAACATATTCGTATTTGAGCAACTAAGTTTGGAATTATGAGTGGCATGTTGTTTAGCTTCATGGGTTGAGGAGCACTTCTTTCATGTACGTCTCGAAGCACCTACAATAATGGTACTGAATATATGGGAATGTCTACATGCAAGTCGCCTGACTTTCGTCAATTGGGTCAGTCGACTATTTTAGGCGGTTGGATGAAGATCCTACGTGTCCTAACCCTTCGTCCTCCTCGCCTCTTATTCTTCTCCTAAAGACCACCGCGCGGGTCGCCTGCCGAACCACCGGCCCCCGCCCTCCCCTGAACCGCCCACCACCTCCAGTCTTTCGCCACGCCCGGCCATCCCTCTAGCTAACCCCACCACCCCACCCGCGTCGAGTTTTGCCACCGGCGAGGCCCCACCATAGCCCGACGACAGCCCCCCACAACCATTGTCCCCACCCGAAACCCTAAGATAGAAAATGGGCCAGCCCTCCGGCGAGCCCGTTCCGTCCCTCCGACGAACTCCCAAAAATGGACTGACCCCAATTTGAAATTCAGTCGACTGTTGTCGGTGTCAAAACCGGCGGATCTCGGGTAGGGGGTCCCGAACTGTGCGTCTAGGCGGATGGTAACAGGAGACAAGGGACACGATGTTTTTACCCAGGTTCGGGCCCTCTTGATGGAGGTAAAACCCTACTCCTGCTTGATTGATATTGATGATATGGGTAGTACAAGAGTGGATCTACCACGAGATCAAGGAAGCTAAACCCTAGAAGCTAGCCTATGGTATGATTGTTGTTCGTCCTATGGACTAAAACCCACCGGTTTATATAGACACCGGAGAGGGCTAGGGTTACACAGAGTCGGTTACAATGGTAGGAGATCTACATATCCGTATTGCCAAGCTTGCCTTCCATGCCAAGGAAAGTCCCATCCGGACACGGGACGAAGTCTTCAATCTTGTATCTTCATAGTCTTGGAGTCCGGCCGATGAGGATAGTTCGGCTATCCGGACACCCCCTAGTCCAGGACTCCCTCAGTAGCCCCTGGACCAGGATTCAATGACGACGAGTCCGGCGCGCATATTGTCTTCGACATTGCAAGGCGGGTTCCTCCTCCAAATAATTCATAGAAGATTGTGAACACCAGGATAGTGTCCGGCTCTGCAAAATAAATTCCACATACCACCGTAGAGAGAATAATATTTACACAAGTTCAATCTGCTGACATATTTTGTGGCGTGACGTCACATCACAACCAAGCTTTTACTCGAATCATTTTTATTATACCACCTCAGCGCGTTTAGCGAAGCGGTTTCCTTGGCACGTCTTGTCGAAGCAGAGATCGTGTCCCCTTATTCCGAGATTCTCATCAATACGGACGTGGGTAACCCAACTGCGCCCGTTGCCCCGCCCCCTCCATCGAAGGCGAGTTCCAAACGGTCACGGGGACGGCTCTTGGTATTCTCCCCCTTTATAATGAGACCAAGGCATGTCCCTTTCCTTCGATCCTCAATCGAATTCGCCCCTTGCCCCGAGTTCCAACACCCAAGGCTCCAGATTCGGGCGCTTCGGACCTTTGACAATGTCCAGCTCCGACCTATAGGGCCGGTGGATGCCCTCCTCCATCACGGAAGAAGACGTGCTAAAGCTGAGAGACGCCAGGTACCTAACCTACGAGATTTCGCATAGGTTGCCTGCCCCAGGGCAAGTCGTTCCCACTCCCGAGCCCGGTGAGAGCGTCGTTTTCGTGTCTCACATCCGTCGGGGTTTTGGCATCCCGATGGACCCCTTCGTGAGGGGGCTCATGTTTTATTACGGGCTAGAATTCCATGACTTGGCTCCGGAGTCCATCCTCCACATCTCATCGTTCATTGTTGTCTGCGAAGCCTTCCTCCGCACTACCCCTCACTTCGGATTGTGGCTCAAGACCTTTGACATGGAGCCAAAGATGATCGAGGGGCGACTGGCAGAGTGCGGAGGGGCAGTTATAAGTAAGAGGGCCGACGCTCCATGGCCCGAGGGCTCTTTCCAAGAGGAGCTCGGCTTGTGGCAACAGGAGTGGTTCTATATCACCGCTCCCTAGGGCAGCAGGCAGGTGCCGCCGCCCGCCTTTCGCTCGGGCCCTCCACAACGGCTGGCGTCATGGGTCCACAAAGGGCTTGACTGGGGGCCGTCCAAGGACGTACCAATATTGCAGGGCCGGATCCGAGACCTTCAAGAGAGGGAGATTAATCTGGTCGTAGTGACGCAGGTTATGCTGATTCGGCGTCTTCTGCCCTGTAAACATCGCCCCCTCCGCCTATGGGAATTCAATCCGGAGGGACCGCGAGCTCTTCAACAATTCGTGGGTACGACACCCGTGGAGATGTATAAACTGTTCTTCAGATCACAAGAGATGTGTCCGGACTTGACCGAGGACGCCGACCTAAGCTGCAATCGCCCGGATACTCAAGTAAGTAGTCATGTGTCTGGACATACCGTCCATTTATTTATCATGGATTTGCCTTTTAACCAGCTATCCTTTGAACAGGAGTGGATAGTGCAAGCAAAACTGATACGGTGTCCGGCCCCCCTCCCTGAGACCACGCCGGTTCCCGTGTTAGTCAAGATGTTGGAGGTTGCGCCTTCGGAAGAGGGAGAAGGGGGGAACAGGGAAACTACCGCCTCTGCTAAGGAGGCTCTCAATAAGGGGGGAATCAAGAGTCCCTCCCTCCAGGGGGAGAAGAGGACCGCTTCCGAAGACCCGGAGGCTAAGGCCTCAAAGCGGGGGAAGAAATCTGCACTAGAAGGTCCTGTGCCGGGAGGAGTCCCGGCCGCACTGTCTCCCCAAAGGAATCAGCCCTCCAGCGAGCCGTAAGTAGAAAAAGGGGAGTTTTGTAATAAGGGACATCCTTATTTTTATTTCTGAGGATAACCGAAGTTCTTACCTTGTAGTTCGGATCTCAGCCCTTCTCAGCAGAGCTCATCTTCGGGGGACCTTCGTCTGGAGATGATGGAGAGCGAAATGCCTCCATCTGCCGCACCGTCAGGCGGGGCGGACGACCCTGAGGTGTCGTCATGGAGGGTCTCCCCGAGTCCAGCGGGGCCAGGGAGTTCGGCACCAACTGGTGTACGGCCGGTGGAGCTGAAGGATCTGCTCGAGAGGGCATCTATCTCAGAAATTTACTGACGGGGTTTGAGGTACGCAAAAAATGACATACCTTTTGACAGTTTTGCACATAGAGTGCGCCCTGTATAGATAGTAGCCCCTGAGACTCGGTATGTTGTCGAAAGCGACAGCGTGCTGAGGATCATAGTCTCAGTTATAAAATGTCGCCTTTCCTATGCAGGTGGCGGAATGTTCGGTGGCCAGTCGGACTGATAGAGTTGGCAAACTGAAGTGGCAACTCGACATTGCGGATGCGGACATCACGCTGGTCAATAGACGACTTGACGAGTCACAAGGTAGGTGGTTTCTCCACGGTCACCTGGTAAGGGAGCTAATGCCCACACCTTACAACATGGACGCTTGATGCAGATGGCGCCGCTGCTATGGAGGACCTTCGGGCAGAGCTTGCTCGAGCCAAGGAGAAAGCCAGAAAAAGTGATGCGGCTGCCTCGAAGGCAGCTGAGGAGCTAAAAGCCGAAAAGGCTGCTCACTGCCGAAGCAGGGAGGAGATGGCCGGAATGGCCGTGAAACTGAAAGATGCTACCGACCGCTATGAGGTTCTTGAAAGATAACGCCAAGCGGAGCAAGAGGACCTGAAGAAGGCCACCGCTGAAGCCAAGGATGCCCGTTCTGCAATGCGGGCTATAAAGGAGGAGTTGCGTCAGGCCGGAGACATTGCGGCTGGAAAGCCCTTTCTGCTGCGTAGGAAGTTCACGGATCCGAAGTATGCTCAGTTGGGCCAGTTATGGGGTGCGGAGGATCCTTATCTGAATTTAGCGGCGAGTGCGGCGGACGCAGTCGTGCACTTCCGAAGCCAAAAGGATCACGAAATGGAAGAGCTTTTTTGGTCTCAATTCCATAGTCCGGGGCGTCCCCTTTCGTTAACCGATCGGTTGGCTATGTGGGCTGAGCTGAATAGGGTGTCCGGACTTGCCATGAAGGATGTGGTGGCTCATTTGTGGCCGGAAAGGCCCAAGCCGAAGAGTTATTTTGGCTTAGTGCAGAAATTCCTTTACGCGATGCCGCACATCAAGGCGATGAAGCGGTCGGCATGCATAGAGGGTGCACGGATGGCTCTCGCCCGTGTCAAAACATACTGGGCAGAGATGGATGCCACCGACGTTGAGTCCCAGGATTTGGACAGAAGCCGATTACCCGCCGAGCACTATTTTGAGGAAGTCCTACGGGGCGCTCGTTTAGTAGAGTCGCAGTGCTGGAAAAACGTTATGTTCAAATGACATGTATGATTTGTAAAACCATATTTAGGATATAAGGGCTTTTTATACTTGTGCGTTCAAGTATTGAGATATCTCCTGTGTGGCCGTTAATGTATATGTATATATAACCTGAAAGATGGCAGTCTTCGGCTTCAACCCCCACGCACATGGTGCGGGGGTGTTTGCAAAAAAGCGCATTTTCACACTTAATCCAACGTCTTGGTCCTATGAAGGAGGTGGTAGCGTAGCAAACTAGGCAACCGGACTATAATGCATTATCACTTTCACTTAGCCATAGGAGTTCGAAGGTGGGGCTACGATATAGCCCCTAGGGGCACTGCGCTCTCCGATTTCGGGGCGCGTGTGTGCTTGACCAGGAAACGGTCCTTCGTCAAAGCGGACGAATTCTAGACATTCCGGTAGTCGATCGAGTGGTTGACCAGTCTCTCGCTATATCATGACAGTCAGTTTTCGGCTTTCTCTACTGAGGTGCTCGCCCGGCCGAACCGGGCCACAATCGCAGTAGTTCTCCTGGTGCCGCGTTAGCCGATAGAGCGGAACGTAAGGCGGCAAAACACAGGAGGCGGACAAACCCAACATTTGACCAAAGACATGATTCGGAGCTGATGCATATAAGGCCTAACTCGAGACGCCAAACACTCCCTGAGGTATTCGGTCTTTATGATAACGGGCAGAATGATGCCCTAAGCCCCTAGTGTCCAGGTACGCGCAAAAACTTCTGACGCGGCCGATGCCAAAACGCCAGCCTCCTCCTCGGTTATGGTAAGAAACCGGGGGATGTGTGTCAACAAGAGACAGTAAAAAAGGTCTACGCAGGGTCTTAATCTGAAAAGAATCCTTGCAATGGGTCCCTGCTGCACGTCTGCGCCTGTGTCTCCGTTGTGCTGTATCCTGGACGGGTGTAGCACGTTGTTCATCTGTAAAAGCGAAGAACTTAGTTTGGAAAGATATCGTGCAAAAAATGTATTTAAAACAGAGTATGATTTAAAAGATGAATAAAGTTGAGATTTATTGGCTCTCATTGTTCATGCGTGCAGGCCCTTGTAAAGGGGTATGCAGCTAGGAAGCCCCTTGTTTATTTATGCCGGACTCGCCTGACCGTGTCCGGGGTCTGAATGACCTATTTTTAGGGGTTTTGATTAGCAAGGACGGATTAGTGTGTGGCTGTCAAGGCAGTCTCACGTTCTTCCGTGGTCGAGGAACACTCGAAGTTACCTTTTAATGAGATGATGCCGCGTGGACCGGGCATTTTAAGTGTAAGAGACGTGTAATGCGGTATTGCGTTAAAGCGGGCGAAAGCTTTGCGTCCCAATAGTGCTTGATGGCTACTTTTGAATGGGGCGATATGGAAGATTAGCTTTTCGCGACGGAAGTTGTCGGATGATCCGAACACAACCTCTAGTAGTAAAGAGCCTGTACAATTGGCATAAGGGCCTGGCGTTACTCCTTTAAAGGAAGTGCTGCTATGGCGAATTTTGGTAGGGCCTATCCCCATTTTGCGGATGGTGTCCTGGTATAGCAGATTTATATCACTGCCGCCATCCATTAGGACTTGTGTAAATTGTAGTCCGTCGATCATAGGATCCAATATCAGAGCGGTCCCTCCTGCGTTTTGAATACTTCTGGAGTAATCCTGATGGTCGAAAGTAATTGGTTTTGACATCCAATTTCGGGACTCCGCTGTGGTGGACCATGCGGCGCGTACTTTAGTAGGTGCCGCACTATTTTTCCGTGTTATCACATGAAGTGAGTTCACTGTTTTGACTTCTTGTGGGAAAGTCTTCTGTTTTCCGGCGCTCTGCTTGTGGGGTTCGTCATCGTCTTCGCTTGCTGTGTCGAGCCCCTTGTGTTCGGCGTTAAGTCGGCCGGACTGCTTGAAGACCCAACAATCTCTGTGGGTATGGTTTGCAGGCTTCCCGGGGGTACTATGGATTTGACATATCCTATCCAAGATTTTGTTTAGGTTGGATAGCTCATCACTGTTGTCCTTAAGAGGCAGTGTTTTGTTGTTCGGCCGAGAGCTTTTGAACCCGGCGTTGACCGCCGTGCTCTTTGGGCCATTTTCCTTATTCCGGCGCTGTTCTTTTCTGCGTCGTGATTTCCCATTTCCATCCCTGACCTCGGATGTACTCGGGTCACTGGTGCTGCATCTTGCCAGCCAGCTATCTTCCCCCGCGTAAAAGCGGGTCATGAGGCTTGTTAGCGCGGCCATTGTTCTTGGTTTTTCCTGGCCAGGGTGTCTGGCAAGCCATTCGTCTCGGACGCTATGTTCAAAGGCTGCTAAGGCTTCGGCGTCCGGACAGTCGACTATTTGGTTCTTTTTGGTGAGGAACCTGTTCCAGAATTTGTGTGCTGACTCTCCGGGCTGTTGAGTTATGTGACTTAAATCGTTTGCATCCGGAGGGCGGACATAAGTCCCCTGAAAATTTGCTCGAAACGCATCCTCGAGCTCTTCCCAACTTCCAATTGTATTTTCTGGGAGGCTTTTGAGCCAATGCCGAGCTGGCCCTTTGAGCTTGAGGGGCAGGTATTTTATGGCATGGAGATCATCTCCTCTAGCCATATGTATGTGTAGGATATAATCCTCAATCCAGACTCCGGGGTCTGTTGTTCCGTCATATGCCTCTATGTTTACGGGCTTGAATCCCGCTGGAAATTCATGATCCAGTACCTCATCGGTGAAACATAGGGGGTGTGCGGCGCCCCTGTATTTTGGTGTACCGTTATTTTTGAACACTCGACGTGTTGTGTTGCTCCCTGGAGCCTTCTTTCTTGGCCCATAGATGGATCTTGCCGGGCCATCCTTTTTGCGAGGATCCTTGTGGATCGTGTGCCGGCTTGTGTGCGGCGCCGCTTGCCACTCTTAGCCTGTCATCTGGTCGTCTATCCGGCCAGGCGGCTTTTTTGTTTTTTGACTGTGGGGGCTCTACGGCCTCCTCGTCAAATTCGGGCAACAGCCTACGCTTTGGGTAGCTCTTTGCTTGGTGACTATCGTCGTATTTATCTGCGGTCTTGAGTACTTTGCTCCATCTCATTCTGCGTACGTCTTCCGCTGTTTTGAGCTTCCGCTTCTGCTTCTTCAAACTTCTTGCAGTGGCGACGAGCCTTTTGTGGAGGTTCATATGCTCCGATGATGTGTCCGGCGTGAGATCATCTGGACTGTTGTTTTCGCCGGGGATGGGTTGCTCGTCCAATTCATCCTGTTCGGACGGTTGCTTGGTGGCATGTTCGTCGTTCGCTGGTTCGCCCTGCTCTATGGCTGGGTCTGCGTGGGTGCTGTTGTTATCGAGGCAGGACTTCGGGCGGCGCTTGCTTCGCTGTTTTGGCTGTTTTTTGGGGGAATTATCCTTCGCCGCGTCCCGTTGTTCCTCGTTATCGCTTCCTTTTGGTGTATCCACCATGTATACATCGTTAGTTGAGGTGGCTTTCCAGTGTCCTGTGGGCGCTAGTTCTTGGTCGTCTCCGGCATCGTCGTCCATACCGTCGATGTCTTTGGAGTCGAAGTCTAGCATGTCGGTTAGGTCGTCGATAGTGGCTACAAAGTGGGTGGTGGGTGGGCTTTGAATTTCTTCGTCGTCTGCATCCCAACCGTAGTCCGGCCAGGGCTCTCCTGATAACGAGAGATATTTTAGCGAATTCAGGATGTCGCCGAAAGGCGAATGCTGAAAGATGTCCGCAGCGGTGAACTCCATGATCGGCACCCAATCGGATTCGATCGGCGGGGGCGCGGGAGGTTCGGAGTCCGGCGAGGAATCTGGCACCTCGGAGTCACGAGCTTCACAAGGGACAGGGTCAGTGTCGGTGTCAAAACCGGCGGATCTCGGGTAGGGGGTCCCGAACTGTGCATCTAGGCGGATGGTAACAGGACACAAGTGACACGATGTTTTTACCCAGGTTCGGGCCCTCTCGATGGAGGTAAAACCCTACTCCTGCTTGATTGATATTGATGATATGGGTAGTACAAGAGTGGATCTACCACGAGATCAAGGAGGCTAAACCCTAGAAGCTAGCCTATGGTATGATTGTTGTAATGGTTGTTCGTCCTACGGACTAAAACCCTCCGGTTTATATAGACATCGGGGAGGGCTAGGGTTACACACAGTCGGTTACAATGGTAGGAGATCTACATATCCGTATTGCCATGCTTGCCTTCCACGCCAAGGAAAGTCCCATCCGGACACGGGACAAAGTCTTCAATCTTGTATCTTCATAGTCTTGGAGTCCGGCTGACGATGATAGTCCGGCTATCCGGACACCCCCTAGTCCAGGACTCCCTCAGTAGCCCCTGAACCAGGCTTCAATGACGATGAGTCCGGCGCGCATATTGTTCGGCATTGCAAGGCGGGTTCCTCCTCCGAATAATTCATAGAAGATTGTGAACACCAGGATAGTGTCCGGCTCTGCAAAATAAATTCCACACTCCACCGTAGAGAGAATAATATGTACACAAGTTCAATCCGCTGACGTATTTTGTGGCATGACGTCACGCCACTACCAAGCCTTTACTTGAATCGTTTTTTGTTATACCACCTCAGCGCGTTTAGCGAAGCGGTTTCCTTGGCACGTCTTGTCGAAGCAGAGATCGTGTTCCCCTTATTCCGGGATCCTCATCAATACGGACATGGGTAACCCAACCGCGCCCGTCGCCCTGCCCCCTCTATCGAAGGTGAGTCCCGAACGGTCACGGAGACGGCTCTTGGTATTTTCCCTCTTTATAATAGGACCAAGGCTCGTTTCTTTTCTTCAATCCTCCATCGAATCTTCTCCCTGCTCCAAGTTCCAGCACCCAGAGCCCCAGATTCGAGCGTTTCGGACCTTCAACAATGTCCGCCTCCGACCTTCAGGGCCGGTGGATGCCCTCCTCCGTCATGGAGGAGGACGTGCTAAAGCTGCGAGAGGCCAAGTACCTGTCTTACGAGATTTCGCACAGGTTGCCTGCCAAAGGGCAGGCCATCCCCACCCCCGAGCCCGGCGAGTACGTCGTCTTTGTATCCCACCTCCGTCGGGGTTTAGGCTTCCCGATGGATCCATTTGTGAGAGGGATCATGTTCTACTACGGGTTGGAATTCCACGACTTAGCTCTGGAGTCCATCCTCCATATTTCCGCATTTATTGTCGTCTGCGAAGCCTTCCTCTGCGTCACCCCCCACTTTGGCCTGTGGCTGAAGACCTTCAATGTGGAGCCGAAGATGATCGGGGGGCGTCAAGCAGAGTGCGGCGGGGCGGCCATAAGCAGGAGGGATGATGCCCCGTGGCCCGAGGGCTCCTTCCAAGAGGAGCTCGGCTTGTGGCAGCAGGAGTGGTTCTATATCACCGCTCCGAAGGGCAGCAGGCAGAAGCTGCCGCCCTTATTCTGCTTGGGACCTCCACGATGATTGATGTCGTGGGTCAACCAAGGGCTCAACTGGGGGCCATCAAAGGACGTGCCCCTACTGCAGGGCCGGATTCGAGACCTCTAAGCGAGGGAGATCGATCTGGTTGTGGTAATGCAGGTCATGCTGATTAGGTGTCTCCTGCCCTGCAAACGCCGCCCTCTCTGGCTGTGGGAGTTTAATCCGGAGGGACCACGGATTCTTCAACACTTCATGGGTATGACACCCATGGAGATGTACAAATTATTCTTCGGATCACGAGAGGCGTGTCCGGAATTGACCGAGGACGCCAGCCTAAGCTGCAATCGCCCGGATACACAAGTAAGTAGCTCCGAGCCCGGACATTCCATTTGTTTGCCTTTCTATGATTCGCCTTTTGACCGATTTCCTTCTAAACAGGAGTGGATAGTGCAAGCAAAACTGATACGGTGTCCGGCCCCCCTCCGAGAGACCGCGCCGGATCCCGTGCTGGTCAGGATGCTGGAGGTTGCACCTTTAGAGGAAGGCAAAGGGGAAAATAGAGGAGCTACCGCCTCGCCCAAGGAGGCTCTTGAAAGAGGGGGGATCGAGAATCCCTCCCTCCAGGGGGAGAAGAGGACCGCCTCCGAAGACCCGGAGGCCAAAGCCCCTAAGCGGGGGAAAAAATCTTCACCAGAGGGTCCTGCGTCCGGGGAGGCCCCGGCCGCACAATCTCCCTTAAAGGATCAGCCCTCCAGCGAGCCGTAAGTAGAAAAAAGGGAGTTCGGTAATAGGAGACATCCCTATTTGTGCTTCTGATGATAACCGAAGTTTTTACCTTGTAGTTCGAATCTCCGACCTTCTCAGATGAGCTCGTCTTCGGGGGACCTTCGTCCGGAGATGGTGGAGAGCGAGACGCCTCCGTCTGCTGCACCATCGGATAGGGCAGACGAGCCTGAAGTGTCATCACGGAGGGTATCCCCGAGCCCGGCAGAGCCGAGGAATTTGGTGCCGACTGGTGTTCGGCCGGGGGAGCTGAAGGATCTGCTGGAGAGGGCGTCCATCTCAGAAGATCACCATGCATTGATGAGTATGGTGATTGGAAGAATTTCGTCCGCCGAAAGCGGATTGCATAATGCCGTCAGGAGTTTGCTGGCGGGGTTTGAGGTACGTAAAAATGACACACCTTTTGACAGTTTTACACATAAAGTGTGCCCTGTATAGATAGTAGCCCCTGAGACTCGGTAGGTTGTCGAAAGCGACAGCGTGCCGAGGATCAAAATCGCAGGTTTCAATTTTCGCCGTTCCTATGCAGGTGGCGGATCGTCCGGGGGCCAGCCAGACTGATGGAGTTGCTGAACTAAAGCGGCAACTCGACGTTGCGGATGCGGACATCGCGCTAGTCAACAGGTGACTTGATGAGTCGCAAGGTAAGTGTTTCTTTGTGGTCAGTTAGTAAGGGAGCCGAAGCCCACGCTTTACAACATGTATGTGAAATGCAGATGGTGCCGCTGCTGTGGAGAGCCTTCGGGCCGAACTTGCTCAAGCCAAGGAGCAAGCCAGAAGGAGTAATGCGGCGGCCTCGAGGGCGGCCGAAGAGTTAGAAGCCGAAAGGGCTGCACACTGCCGAAGCAGGGAAGAGATGGCCGAAATGGCTGTGAAGATAAAAGAAGCTACCGACCGCAATGAGGTTCTTGAAAAGGAGCGCCTAGCGGAGCGAGAAGACCTGGGGAAGGCCACCGCCGAAGCCAAGGATGCCCGTTCTGCAATGCGGGTATAAAGGAGGAGCTGCGCCAAGCCGGAGACATTGTGGCTGGCAAGCCCTTTCTGCTGCGCCGAAGGTTTACGGATCCAAAGTATGCTCAACTTGGCCAGCTGTGGGGTCTGGAGGATCCTTATATGGACTTAGCAGCGAGTGCGGCGGATGCCGTTGTGCACTTCCGGAGCCAGAAGGATCACAAGACGGAAGAGCTGTTTTGGTCTCAATTCCATAGTCCGGAGCGTTCACTTCCGCTGACCGACCGGTTGGCCGAGTGGGCTGAGCTGAATAGGTTGTCCGGGCTTGCCATGACGGATATCGTGACTCATGTCTGGCCGGATAGGCCCAAGCCGAAGAGCTATTTTGTCTTATTGCAGCAATTTCTTGGGGCGGTGCCGCATATCAAGGTGATGAAGCGGTCGGCCTGCATAGAGGGTGCACGGATGGCGCTCGCCCGTGTGAAGACACATTGGACAGAGATGGATGCCGCTGCTGTTGCGACCTAGGGTTCAGACGAAAGCCGGTTACCCGCCGAGCACTATTTTGGGGAAGTTCTGCCTGGTGCTCGTGTAATAGAGTCGCAGTGCTCAAAAAATGTCACGTTCAAATGAACGTTTTATTTTGTAAAACAATGTTTATGATGTAAGCGCTTTTTATACTTGTGCGTTCAAGTATTGAAATATCTCCTATGCGGCCGTTTATGTATACGTGTGTATAACCTGAAAGATGGCAGCCGTCGGCTTCAGCCCCCACACACAATGTGCGGGGGTGTTCGCAAAAATAGCGCATTTTCACACTTAATCCGACATCTCGGTCCTGTGAAGGAGGTGGTAGCGTAGCAAACGAGGCAACCGGACTATAATGCTTTATCACTTTCACTTAGCCATGGGAGTTTGAGGGTGGGGCTACTATATAGCCCCTGGGGGCACCGCGCTATCCGAATTCGGGGCGCGTATGTGCCTGACCGGGAAGCGGTCCTTCGTCAAAGCGGAGGAATTCTAAACATTCATGTGGTCGATCGAGTGGTTGACCAGTCTCTCGCTGTATCATGACAGTCAGTTTTCGGCTTTCTCTACTGAGGTGCTCGCCCAGCCGAACTGGGACACAATCGCAGTAGTTCTCCTGGTGCCACGTTAGCCGATGATACGGAACGTAAGGCAGCAAAACACAGGAGCCGGGCAAACCCAACATTTGACCAAAGACATGATTCGGAGCTGATGCATATAAGGCCTAACTCGAGACGCCGAACACTCCCTAAGGTGTTCGGTTTGTAATAACGGGCGGAACAATGCCCTAAGCCCCTAGTGTCCAGGTACGGGCGAGGTCCTTTGACGCGGCCGATGCCAAAACATCAGTCTCCTCTCTGGTTATCATGAAAAACCAGGGGATTATAGCAACAAGAGACAGTAAAAAAGGTCTACGCAGGGTCTTAATCTGAAAAGAATCCTTGCAACGGGTCCCTGCTGCACGTCTGCGCCTGTGTCTCCGTTGTGCCGTATCCTGGACGGGTGTGCACGTTGTTCATCTGTAAAAAGAGAGGAACTTAGTTTGAAAAGAAATCGTGCGAAAAGTGCATAAAAATTGAAATATTAATAAATTAATAAAGCTGAGCCTATATTAGCTCATTGTTGCTTATATGCACAGCCCCTTGTGAAGGGGTGTGCGGCTAGGGAGCCCCTAGCTTTTTTATGCCGGACTCGTCTAGCCGTGTCCGAGGTCTTTGAATGACCCTCTTAATGAAATGATGCCACGTGGACCGGGCATTTTAAGTGTAAGAGACGCGTAATGTGGTATTGTGTTAAAGCGGACAAAAGCTTCACGTCCCAATAGTGCTTGATGGCCACTTTTGAATGGGGCGACATGAAAGATTAGCTTTTCGCGTCGGAAGTTGTCCGGTGACCCGAACACAACTTCTAGTAATAGGGAGCCTGTGCACTTGGCGTAAGGGACTGACGTCACTCCTTTAAAGGAAGTGCGGCTATGTCGAATTTTAGTAAGGTCTATCCCCAACTTGCGGATTGTGTTCGGATATAGCAGGTTTAAATCGCTGCCGCCGTCCATCAGGACTTGTGTAAATTGTAGTCCGTCGATTATAGGATCCAATATCAGAGCAGTCCATCCTGCATTTCGAACATTTCTGGAATAATCCAGGTGGTCAAAAGTGATTGGTTCCAATCTCGAGGTTCCGCTGGGGTGGACCGTGCGACACCTGTCTTAGCGGGTGCCGCATTGTTTTTCCGTACTATCACATGAAGTGAGTTTACTGCTTTGACTTCTTGTGGGAAAGTCTTTTGTTTTCCGGTGCTCTGCTGGTGGGGTTCGTCATCGTCCTCACTTGGCGCGTCAAGCCCCTTGTGTTCGGCGTTGAGTCGGCCGGACTGTTTAAAAACCCAACAATCTCGGTGGGTGTGGTTCGCAGGCCTTCCGGAGGTACTGTGGATTTGACATATCCGATCCAAAATTTTGTTTAAGTTGGATAGCTCATGACTGTTGTCCTTAACAGGCAGTGTTTTATTGTTTGGCCGCGAGCTTTTGAATCCGGCGTTGACCGCCGTATTCTTTGGGCTTTTTTCTTTATTCCGGCGCTGATCCTTTCTGCATCGTGATTTTCCATTTCCATCTCTGATCTCGGATGTACTCGGGTCACTGGTACTGCATCTTGCTAGCCAGCTGTCTTCCCCCGCGCAAAAGCGGGTCATGAGGCTTGTTAGCGCGGCCATTGTTCTCGGCTTCTCTTGGCCGAGGTGTCTGGCGAGCCATTCGTCTCGGACATTGTGTTTAAAAGCTGCTAAGGCTTCTGCGTCCGGACAGTCGACTATTTGGTTCTTTTTGGTAAGGAACCTGTTCCAGAATTTGCGCGCTGACTCTCCGGGCTGTTGAGTTATATGACTTAGATCGTCTGCATCCGGAGGGCGGACATAAGTCCCTTGAAAATTTGTTCTAAACGCGTCCTCAAGCTCTTCCCAACTTCCAACAGTGTTTGCTGGGAGGCTTTTGAGCCAATGCCGAGCTGGCCCTTTGAGCTTGAGGGGTAGATATTTTATGGCGTGGAGATCATCTCCTCTGGCCATGTGTATGTGTAGTATGTAATCCTCTATCCAGACTCCAGGGTCTGTTGTTCCATCGTATGCCTCTATGTTTATGGGTTTGAACCCTGCTGGAAATTCATGATCCAGCACCTCATCGGTGAAACATGGTGGGTGTGCGGCGCTCCTGTATTTGGGTGTGCCGCTGTCTTCAAACACTTGGCATGTTGTGTTGCTTCCTGGAGCCCTCTTTTTTGGCCCATAAATGGACCTGGCTGGGCCATCTGTTTTCCCAGGATCATGAGTCGGCTTGTGTGCGGCGCCACTTGTCGTTTTTGGCCTGTCATCTGGCTGTCTATCCGGCCAGGCGGCCTCTTTGTTTTCTGACTATGGGGGCTCTATGGCTTCCTCGTCAAATTCTGGCAGCAGCTTGCGCTTCGGGTAGCTCTTTGTTTGGTGGCCATTGTCGTATTTGTCTGCGGTCTTGAGTACTTTGCTCCACCTCATTCTGAGTAAGTCTTCCGTTGTTTTGAGCTTCCATTTTTCCTTCTTCAGACTTCTTGCAGTGGCGACGAGTCTTTTGTAAAGGTTCTTATGCTCCGGTGGTGTGTCCGGCGTGAGGTCGTCTGGACTGTTGGTTTCGCCGGGCATGGATTGATTATCCGATTCGTCCTGTTCGGACGGCTGCTTGGTTGCATGTTTGTCGTCCACTGGTTTGCCCTGCTCTATTGCTGGGTCGTTAGGAATGCTGTTTTTGTCGAGGCGGGTCTTAGGGCGGCGTTTGCATCACTGTTTTGGTTGTTTATCGGCGGGATTATCCTTTGCCGCGCCCCGTTGTTCCTCGTTATCGCTTCCTTTTGGGGTATCCACCATATATATGTCGTATGATGAGCTGGTCTTCCAGTGCCCTGTAGGCGCTGGTTCTTGATCGTCTCCGGCATCGTCGTCCATACCGTCGATGTCTTCGGAGTCGTAGTCTAGCATGTCGGTTAGATCGTTGACAGTGGCTATAAAGTGGGTGGTGGGTGGGCTTTGAATTTCTTCGTCGTCCGCATCCCAACCATCCTGGCCATAGTCCGGCCAGGGCTCTCCGGATAGCGAGAGATGCTTCAACGAATTTACGATGTCGCCAAAGGGTGAGTGCTGAAAGATGTCCGCAGTGGTGAACTCTATGATCGGCGCCCAATCAGATTCGATTGGCGGGGGCGCAGGAGGTTCGGAGTCCGGCAGGGAGTCCGGTACCTCGGAGTCACGAGCTTTATAAGGGACAAGGTCAGTGTTTGGCTCCATCGCCGTCGAAGTCGCAGCTCCCAAGGCGGTGTCTAGCCACCCGTCCTCGATCTGCGCAATCGGCTCCGGACTATGGGTCGGAGCGGATTCGTGTGCGGCCTCCAAGGTACTGTCCGGCGGCAGAGTTAGATCATGCCTATCGTGACAGTGCGGCACGCACGGCTGCGGCTCGGATCCATCGAAGATCAAGTCTCCGCTGATTTCCACCGTGAAGTTTAGGCTTCCAAATCTGACCTGATGGCTAGGGGCGTAGCTTTCGATCTGCTCCAGATGGCCAAGTGAATTGGCCCGCAGTGCGAAGCCGCCGAATACGAAGATCTGTTCGGGAGAAAAGTCTCACCCTGGACGGCGTTGTTGTTGATTGAAGAAGCCATCAAGCCTATCGGTGACGACACAGAGGAACTCTCAATGAAAGCACCAATGTCGGTGTCAAAACCGGCAGATCTCGGGTAGGGGGTCCCGAACTGTGCGTCTAGGCGGATGGTAACAGGAGACAAGGGACACGATGTTTTTACCCAGGTTCGGGCCCTCTCGATGGAGGTAAAACCCTACTCCTGCTTGATTGATATTGATGATATGGGTAGTACAAGAGTGGATCTACCACGAGATCAAGGAGGCTAAACCCTAGAAGCTAGCCTATGGTATGATTGTTGTAATGGTTGTTCGTCCTACGGACTAAAACCCTCCGGTTTATATAGACACCGGGGAGGGCTAGGGTTACACAGAGTCGGTTACAATGGTAGGAGATCTACATATCCGTATTGCCAAGCTTGCCTTCCACGCCAAGGAAAGTCCCATCAGGACACGGGATGAAGTCTTCAATCTTGTATCTTCATAGTCTTGAAGTCCGGCTGACGATGATAGTCCGGCTATCCGGACACCCCCTAGTCCAGGACTCCCTCAGTCAGTATTCGGCTCCATCGCCGTAGAGGTAGCAGCCCCCGAGGCGGTGTCTAGCCACCCATCCTCGGTCGGCACAGTCGGCTCCGAATTAAGGGTCGGAGCGGACTCGTGTGCGGCCTCCAGGGCACTGTCCGGCAGCAGAGCTAAATCATGATCGTGACAGTGCGGTGCGCTCGGCTGTGGCTCGAATCCATCGAAGATCAAGTCTCCGCGGACGTCAGCCGTATAGTTCAAACTTCCAAATCTGACCTGATGGCCAGGGGCGTAGCTTTCAATCTGCTCCAGATGGCCAAGCGAATTGGCCCACAGTGCAAAGCCGCCGAATACGAAGATCTGTCTGGGGAGAAAAGTCTCACCCTGGACCGCGTTGTTGTTGATGATTGAAGGAGCCATCGGGCCTATAGGTGACGACACAGAGGAACTCTCAATGAAAGCACCAATGTCGGTGTCAAAACCGGCGGATCTCGTGTAGGGGGTCCCGAACTGTGCGTCTAGGCGGATGGTAACAGGAGACAAGGGACACGATGTTTTTACCTAGGTTCGGGCCCTCTCGATGGAGGTAAAACCCTACTCCTGCTTGATTGATATTGATGATATGGGTAGTACAAGAGTGGATCTACCACGAGATCAAGGAGGCTAAACCCTAGAAGCTAGCCTATGGTATGATTGTTGTTCTTCCTATGGACTAAAACCCTCCGGTTTATATAGACACCGGAGAGGGCTAGGGTTACACAGAGTCGGTTACAATGGTAGGAGATCTACATATCCATATTGCCAAGTTTGCCTTCCACGCCAAGGAAAGTCCCATCCGGACACGGGACGAAGTCTTCAATCTTGTATCTTCATAGTCTTGGAGTCCGGCCGATGATGATAGTTCGGCTATCCGGACACCCCCTAGTCCAGGACTCCCTCAACTGTCATTAATGTGGAATTTAAATGGGGAAACCATAAGCACTGTGATATAGTGGTGCGCGTGCCATGGCGGATCTGAAGGTGCAAATCGGACAAAGGCAACTTTGCAACCAATGTTGGTTTCAACTAATAAGTAACATTCTAAGTGATGGACAAGAAATCACAGTAAAACAGTGGCAATCTATTTTCTTGATGAGGATAAATAAATTGAGCATATACAAAACAGTACCGCCTCTGGTGTGGTGCTGTGTAAGCATCCGCTGAGGCGTTGAGGGTGTTGCGGTAGTGATGGCTTTCGGCGGCATGGAAGCAGATCTAGGAGGGTAGACGGTGGCGGCGAGGGAAATATCCTGGCATGGTGGATGAGACGGTCGTATGAGCGGCCTCGGCATGGAGGACGACGGCGTGGATGAAGCGAGAGTACGCGATGCAATGATCCTGGTCTGAAGCCGTGGATGAGAGAGGTCGATCTCTTGTAATGGACGATGGCGTCGGGGTATCAGCTCCGGAATGGTGGAGGAGGACGGTGGTGGTGGGGTGTCGGATGGAGGAGACTGCGGTGGAGAGGGTGTTTTGCGCACATGGAGTACGGATGGGGAAATGGAGGGAGAGAGGAAGGGGGAACCATGTCTTCAGGGCGCGTGCTACTTCTTGAGCTTGCGTTGGTTTTTCCCTTGAAGAGGAAAGGGTGATGCAGCAAAGTAGAGTAAGTATTTCACTCAGTTTGAGAACCAAGGTATCAATCCAGTAGGAGACAACCCACAAATCACCTAATACCTGCACTAACAATAAAACAAACTTGCACCCAACGTGATAAAGGGATTGTCAATCCCTTCATGGTTACTTGCAAAAGTGAGATCTGATAGAGATAGATAAATGATAAAGTAAATATTTCTGGTATTTTTGGTTTATAGAGCAAAAAGTAAAAGATTGCAAGAATAGTAGATCGAAAACTAATATGATGGAAAAGAGACTTTATATGATGGAAAAGAGACCCGGGGGCCATAGGTTTCACTAGAGACTTCTCTCAAGATAGAAAATAATATTGTGGGTGAACAAATTACTGTCGAGCAATTGATAGAAAAGCGCAAAGTTATGACGATATCTAAGGCAATGATCATGAACATAGGCATCACGTCCGTGTCAAGTAGACCGAAACAATTCTGCATATACTACTGTTACTCCACACATCGACCGCTATCCAGCATGCATCTAGAGTATTAAGTTCATAAAGAACGGAGTAACGCATTAAGTAATATGACATGATGTAGAGGAATTAACTCAAGCAATATGATGAAAACCCCATCTTTTTATCCTTGATGGCAACAATACAATACGTGCCTTGCTGCCCCTGCTGTCATTGGGAAAGGACACCGCAAGATTGAACCCAAAGCTAAGCACTTCTCCCATTGAGAGAAGAACCAACCTAGTTGGCCAAACCAAACTGATAATTCGGAGAGACTTGCAAAGATATCAAATCATGCATATAAGAATTCAGAGGAGATTCAAATAATATTCATAGATAAGTTGATCATAAATTTACAATTCATCGGATCTCGGCAAACACACCACAAAAAAGTATTACATCGAATAGATCTCCAAGAACATCGAGGAGAACATGGTATTGAGAATCAAAGAGAGAGAAGAAGGCATCTAGCTACTAGCTATGGACCCATAAGTCTGAGGTAAACTACTCACGCTTCATCGGAAGGGCAATGGTGTTGATGTCGAAGCCCTCCGTGATTGAATCCTCCTCCGACAAGACGCCGGAAAAGGCCCCTAGATGGGATCTCACAGGTACAAAAGGTTGGGGTGGTGGAAAAGTATTTTCGTGGATGCCTCTAGTGGTTTTGGGGTATAAGAGTATATATAGGCAAAAGAATGAGGTTAGGAGACCCACGAGGGGCTCACAAGACAGGGGGGCATGCCCTGCCCCCCAGGGCGCGCCCTCCACCCTTGTGGCCGCCTCGAGGCTCCTCCGACATCATCTCCAAGTCTCCTGGTTTGCTTCTGGTCCAAGAAAGATCATCGCAAAATTTTTATTCCATTTGGACTCCATTTGGTATTCCTTTTCTGCGAAACTCTAAAACATGGGGAAAACAGGAACTGACACTGGGCTCTAGGTTAATAGGTTAGTCCAAAATATAATAGAAATAGCATAATAATGCATATAAAACATCCAAAGCAGATAATATAATAGCATGAAACAATAAAAAATTATATATACATTGGAGACGTATCAGCGCGTTTGTCTCAAATGTGAGGAAATTTACAAACTTAGCCGCCGTTCACGGTAATCTTGCATACGCCGAATATTTACCGACGGAGATTTTGGCCTATGAGAGTTTGTTTTGGCGCCCACCGTGTATGAATCGGGGAGGGAGGTCAGAGGCGATTTCGGTCGAGGAGAAACTGTGTTTTGGCGCCCACCATGTATGAATCCGGGGAGGTGAGAGGCGGAGGCGGTTATATCACATTTGAGTGAAATTACAAACCTACCCCTATCGAAACCTATAGAATCAAGCTGATGGGCTTTGCGTGTCAGGGATAGGCAGTAATTTCCATCTCGCTGATTTTGGTTTCGGGCGGTTACTGCAACTTTCCCTGCTTCGTTCAGTTTTTTGCACACAAAGAGTGCACGTTTACCGTGCCAACTCAATTCGAATCCAGTTTGTATTTTTTTGGGCAGGATCCATTTTGTATTCGAATACAAATCTATATACATCATTTTTTATATATACTTTCAAAAGCACATCACCATTTATACATAAATATGGTTTACAAATGGCATGATCTCAGATTCATAAGGCTGGATCCATCTTAATTTGGATTTTCAAATATTTGAAACCACTTTATGTTGAAATCCAATGTATGCATTCCTCGCGAACTTTCTCCAATTAATGTGTGTTTCATGCGGGTTTTTTACTTGTCAAACACGTATAATGTGTTTCACACACGCAACATATAGTGTAATCCCGTTTAGACATTAATTGCATATAAACCATGCATTGTCTCAAATTAAAGAATCTATGGATCACTAATATTGATAAACTATATAACATTACACGTGTCCCAAAATTCAAATGAATATGCATGTTTGATAGACGAATTTTCGTTATGGTATTGTCGACGTCGTGGTCTCTAGTTTAAATATTTGAATCCCCTTTCAATCCAGATATTCATCTCATATAGCTATCACTCATGCTTATATATCTCTCTAAACCTATACGCCTTCATCGTCTCTCGGGTATCTCTTGTGCTACTTGTATGTCGACAGCGATCTTTTATCTTTGTAACACACTGACGGTACTCTCTCCCTTGACCTTCGCTCTATCGCTCTCTAAGTATATCTCGCTCCCTGCTATGTGTCTCTAACTATGATTCTCCCTGTGAAATCTATTTCTCTCACACAAACACAAACTTTGTCCCCGGAGTCTCATTTCTCTCTATTATTCCACTGTGTGCCACTCGCACACACCCTCTCACACAGAGATGTCTTGCGCTCCTTAGGTATGAGAAGCTACGACAACTCTACCTCTTAAATATCTGTTTCTCACACACAAACACAAACTCTGTCTCCCAGGGTCTCATATTTCTCCATTATTCCCTTGTTTGTCGCTCACACACACTCTCTCTCCCTAGAGATATCTCGCTTCCTTGATATGTCTCTCTACCTATCACTCTCCTTGTGAAATATCTTCCTCTCTCGCAAACACAAAAATCCGTCTCTCGGGATCTCATTTTTCTCTGATATTTGTTTGTATGCGACTGATATGCACCATCTCTCTATCTCTCTCACACCCACACACATAACTCAGCCTTCTGATCCACTCGACTCTTATCTCTAACACACACACTAGCTAGCTGATCTCCCTCTAGATAGCATCTTTATCTTTCTATTTATCTGTTTCTCCATCAACCTTCTTTCTCGCCCTCACTCTTGCTTCCTATCACGCACAATATATATGTTTCTCTCTACATGCAGTCATGCGCCCTCTTTTTATCCTTCTCTCACACACACATAACTTCACCCCTCTGAACCACTCGGCGGTCATCTCTAACACACAAACTAGCTGATGTCCCTCTAGCTAGCATCTCTATCTCTCTATCTATCTGTAATTTCTCCATCAACCTTTCTTTCTCGCACGCACTCTTGCTTTCTATCACGCACACTATATCTGCCTCTCCATACATGCATCTATAGGTTGATCTCTTTTGCACAATCATTGTGCCTCGCTCTCTCTGCTCGCCATAGATGCATGCTTCAGCCCACGCCACTATCTCTTAAAGATAAAAACACGTGCTCAATTATTGGGCCTTCTTTCCTCCACTCTCACATGCATGCATATTGTCATACCGATCCATCTCTCCCAGGTCGTTGATCTTATGACTTATGTCTTCTTTCTTTTATCTCAATCATGCGTGCGCACACACATACATCCCACGTATACATGTATACTTCTCACACATGCACGTTCAAGGTCTCCTATGTCTCCATACGTAGTTAATTACCCTCAGCCATAACCCCACATCGAATCGCTCTCTTCTTGTGTGCACATGACTTCCACCTGAATGGGTATCTTCTCCAAAACACACACTCACACTTAACAATCTCCTTCTAGCTACCCCCTCTCTCACTCTTCCCCTATATCCCCGAAACCAATAAGACCATCCCTTCGTTTAATTCCCGCCTACATGCACATCGATATATAGTAGTCTTCCTCGGTGTCTCTCGAACAAACGTGTTATCTCGATGTCGACTCCTCTCACGCGCACACGCCTTCTCTTCCCTCTCTACGGCCCTCTTCTCTCTCGCACCCCCTCGTTGGTGGCCTCTGCCATACACATCACCTCTCTACGATGAAGCCACACACACTTAAATTACTTTTGCCACCGAAGACTCCGCTTCACACACACACACACACACACACACACACACACACACACACACACACACTAAAACTCCATCTCACACACATGCTCTAGGCGGAGCATTTGTTCCTACCACCCTTCGTCCAACCTTACCCGTATGATAAACAATCACCTTAATTTACTTTACTTTAGTAGTTAGCAAACTTCTCATAATTATATAATGTAAATCACGAGCAGGAAGTGATATTTTTTTTACACAACCACGTTAACATGGTCACGTAAATCACAAGCTAAAGTGTAATACCATTATACTTACTAGCAAGATGTCAGTGCGTTGCACGGAACATCAAGATGCATTTGTATGAGTAGTTTATCTTGTGGGAGAAAAGGATGAACGAGCGAAGACCTTATTTGCAAATGTGGAGAGGGGTGTGGGTATCTTTTTGCAAAATTGCCATAGTTTCTTTTCTATCCGTCAGATATAAACCTGGCGGCCTATATTGCATGATGGCAGACACATCATCATCACCAACTCTGTTTTTTATAAGAGTAGAGATTATATTCATACAACAAACAATCCTGTTGTTAGTAAATGTAACCCAGAACACAACACCTGAGTGCCCCTACAGTGAATTTACCTGTAGGGGCTCCGATTCAAATGGAATTTTCCATGTTGTGACCGCAATGAGGCATCTGCTCAAAGATCTTATATTTCTTTGACAGCAAGCCAACCAGCGGCCCAAAGTAACTGATAAGTTTGTCATTCAGCTTGACTCAAACACACTGCGTGTTACAATGTGTTCATCTTCTAAAACCAATGCAGTACGTACTACTAATATATTCCAAATGTATGCTTTACCGTTACTTTAGAGAACTGATCCATGCCTCGTGAAAACTTCTTCAAGTCACATAAGTATATAATTGCAAGACAAATACACGTAACCCTCGCTGCAATGTGCAACTCTCTGTACATATATACTACGGTGTGTAAACAACAGATAGCTCAGCTACCTTTCGTGAACGGATTCCATCAGGGAGAGCCTGCCAGAGCCGCCGTCCTCGCTCTGCACCGGCGTGATCCTCCGGGACTGCCGCTTGGTCGGCACGATCACCTCCTTCGCCCCGGGATCGTCGGCGACCTAGAACTTGTCTACCTCAGCATTGCTCTTGAACACCGGGTGAAGGTACGCGTCCGCGAGGTACGCCTTGAGGTCAAAGTTGCGCTCCCTCGCGCGCTCTAGCATATCCTTCCTCATCACCTCCTGCACAAACCACAACATCTTCAGACTTGAGGAAGGACATAGAATAGAATCCATATGATAGCGAAGACCCTAGTAGCTTCCTTCCTCATGCTTGTGCAAGCATTCATTACCTGTAGCGGGTTTCTCACAAACGCGGGTTCGTACCGGTGCTTGCAGTACTTGTGGAACCAAATGGTTAACACGGGAAGAACGAGGAGAGCCGGCGTCGCCTCCTCCAAACCTTTTGTGCTTAACAGCCCAAGGAGAAGCAGCTGCGACACAATCAAGGCTGTGATGATGCGTAGATGCACATTGGGCCAGAACTGCGCGCCGCTCTCGTATCGTTGATTGTAGACGTTTATGATCTGAACAAGGACGACCAAGGAAACGAAACACTATAAAACGGATGCAGTGGTCTTCAAACAAAATTGTCGACATCGACTTAGTTGTGCTACTAACATGGTTGCATCGGTTGTTTTCAACCGTCAATTTTCTTAGAGAGAACAAACGAAAAATCTCTTTACCTGGTGGCGATAGACAACATAAGCCAGCGCAAAGAATACCAATATGAAGGGAAGCAAGAGTGGTGTCACCACAGCATACACAAGGCCAAGCAAGAAATATAGCTGTATTCGAGGCTCAGACCAGTACAAACAGATACTACCAGGATCCATTGCCTCTTCTCTGTCCTTCTCCGTCTTGACCAAGAAAAAGTTTTTCAAGTGAAACATTATAAAAGCCTTCAATCTCAATACTTCAAGAGCTACACCAGTCCAACCATCAACCATTACATATGTTATGAAAAATGTTGCCTTCATTGGTATGGCCACACCGATGATCCTTGGAATGCTGCAAAAGAGGGAATTTAGACTCACTAGAGATAGCCATCACCATTCGATTTAAGAATATGAAGATGCATGGTAAAACAAAAAGTAGGTCTGAAGATCAGTGTGAAACAAGGTCACCGACAAAAAAACACATCAACAGTAACCAACATGTTAAATAAAAAAGGTTCAGCGGCAGGTAGCACATGTCGTAATATCCCAATTCCATGAGTTAGGTTTTACCACTGTGGCTTTAGTACCGCAACTAACCTAATTTCTTTGCAAATTTCAAGCGACTCTACGTGTTGGTCTAATTTAGAGGAAATAGCAGTGTCACTTTAATTAAATCTCTAATACCATTCAGTAAAACAAGAGTTAGGTTTTACAGCTGAGCATTTACTATCACAACTGATATAATTTCTTTGCAAATTCCAAGGTTAGTCTAATTTAGAGAAACCAGCAGGTTACTTTAATTAAATCTCTAATATCCATGCAAGCATAATGGATGTTTGTTTCGAAACCATGAGTTGTCGATGAGTCAAAGAAGATAGGGCAGGGTTAACAAACTGTAACCAAATGAAAAACCTTAATTTTTGTTTTCACGAAATGGGTGAGCACCATTACGTCGTTCCTCATAAAATTTATCATGATGCACAGCGTTCCTCATAAAAAAATGATGCACAACCCACAAAGTTATCACCAACACTGCTAAGTCCGTTAAGGACTCCTCCCATAATTAAGGTGAGGTAAGAAGATCATCACCAGAAAATGCAACGTCGAGCTTAGGAAAAATAAGATGAAATGCAATAGACCAACCACATATGAGCTACATGTTGCCGCAAAATTATATGCATAATTAGTAAATGTGTTTACACAGGACATACTCATTAGCTGACTGATGAAGGTAGGTATTAAGCTGCTCCAAAGCAGATCCTGTAACGATGCTCCCCAGGAATACATTGAAGAACAAGAATATAAAATACTTGGATGCAGTTCTTCGCTCTAGTGATGACTGTGATACCAATCCTTCAAACTGCGACATGAACATCAGTATAGTTGGAAGCAATATGAGGAAGATCTTCAAAGCAAGTCCAGGAAGAAACCCTTGGATGAATGATTTAATGGAAGGTCTGAAAAATAGCTGACAAGCAGAAATCAGGAGAGGACATCGACATGACATCTTAAAAATATAAATTCCACACTAATTCTGCAGCGATGACGGAAAAAGGCTATGGAAACGCCATGAAATTGCGGAATAAGAACATTGCGAAAGTCGACTTACGTTTCAATGAAAGGTTCTAGAAATGGTAGTGCCTTCTCTATGCCTCAAGATTTGCAAGAGTCTGTACAAATGCTATTGGAATGACATAAAAGAAGTTGAGGAAGAAGAATGCCACGCCAATTATCAACCTCCTAACTGTGAGGGAAACAAATGGAATTGATAGATTATTCCAGTACACGTCACGAGGTTCTGGAGCCCATTCAGTCAGCCAGACAGTTGGGTTGCTGGTTTGTTGTGTCTGAGCGGCAACAGCTGCACCCCACCGTGAACGAAATGAAACAAAAGCTGCTGGCATAATTGACTTGGGATCCTTCATGACCTTTTTATGCTCTTCAGCTTCCTGTGTATTGTCAGGTATTAGAGACGATACACGATAGTATTCCGACAGTTGGATGCAAACAAAATTTGATGCACGATAGATAATCTAACACTTAAAAGGACCAAAGGATACAAAGGTTTTACGGTGCATATTTCGTAACTTACTTCCTTTCCCATCTTCTCAATCTCTGATTTGTAATAATCAATAGCATCCACATCAGAACCAAAACATCCAAGAAAGCCAGTCTGTAACATAAGTCCACATGAAAGCAAAGGAATTCAACAAAACAGATCCGAATACAGTGTTCCCGTTTAAATGGTTATAAAACGATAGGCTCAATATATATAAAAAGCAATGGATGGCTAATTATGTCTGCAGACCAACCTTAGTTGTTGGCCTTTCTGCTTTTTGCCCAAACTTGAGTTGGTAGTAATCAAGCCTATTCTGCATTTGCTTCTTCTTTTCAACCAGACCAGCAAGTTTATTTGTATTGTAAACTACCTATAGAACAACAAGACATAAAAAGATTATTCCCCTAGGTAAAATCATCTAAAAAAGGCTTCAGCAAGAAAGTAAGAATTGCAAATATAAGGCTTAAATAAAATGAATAAATTGGGTGGGCAGGCTAAACAATAAATTGCAAACTCAAATATCTGATTCTTTGAATGGGAGATGTTCCAAAAAATTAGTGGTCACCTGATGTTTAAGATAATGACCAGGATGATTGACAAGGAAGAAATGTTCCACGAGCTCACTAACTGATTCGTCGGGGTCTGATGGTATATTCCGCACAAGAACCTAACATAAAAATACATTGATGACTTATAATCAAAAGAATAACCGAAGGGTCATTAATCTAACAAGATCATTCTACTGAGATCTTTGCTGTATGCAGCATTATTTTAAAAAATCTCAGAAAAGGGGATCTAAACAGTGATCATGTAGAAGTTGCAGTCACAAAGGTGCTTTCTACCAAGAATGCAGAAAGGTCCTATGCAGAATTTGCATCAATACGAAGTTTTAATATTTATCAATCTACACAATAACAAAAAAAATATCAAGTGTGTTGTCATTATATCCCCACAATTGTGCCGGTCTGCCAGTGCCTTTTGACTTATCCAACCTTACACACAGGACACTAAACATCCCGATCTACTAAATAGGAAGAGAATAGCCAATGAGTATGATCATACAGTGAACTGATCCGGTCGTCGCTTCTCTGAAGCAAGAAAGCGCAATCTCATTTTTGCAACTATTTGATACTCCTTCATAAGTACATAGCAGGTCCAAAAAGTAAATACATAAGCCATAACCAAGTGAGCTATAAACCTGCACAAAAAAGGGTAAGTGTGAGCATAATGATGAACATACAAGAAAGTAGGAACCTAAAACAAATATGGGTGGAACAAAATGCTTTTGATCACAGCAACAAAAAAGAAACTTCTTTCTATTTTGGATAATTTCTTTTTCAGTAGGACCCTTATCATTTAATTTGATGGGCAGCTACTAAATGCTAAAGCTATATAACACCTTAGTAAAATGACTGATCTATTACCCAAAAAAACACTACGATCCTGAACTGCACCTATAAGAAGTTCATGTACAAGCAGTATGCAGATTCGTAAAATCTGGACCTTCAGGAAAGTTATTATCCAAATGTACAGATAGATTTAGCTACAACATGTCAACAAAGCTAATAATGCCTTCACATGAAGATTTTACTTGTGGCAAGCCAGCACCGCTATTGAATATATCTACAAACTTATACGAATCAAATCAGCACTGCATGTCGATAATCAACGGAAAAAACACAATTGATTTCTGAACAAAGAAACTATTCAGATATATATGTCCTGTTGCTCACCTCTTAGATCCATAAGGTATGTTGGATATAGAAAGTTTGTCGATGTCACTGTGGACTACCTTCAAACTTTCTAGTGTATCATTTGTCCAGTTCAGAGGGACCAGAACGGCAAAAGCAAGAATCGTAATTGGAACAAATATCTTAAGCCTGCAAATGATTGGTTAAAAGTTCATCAACATAGAGGTATTGGAAGATTGGGCTCCTTGACAAGAAGGATGCCATGCGAAAATTGATATATAAATAAAAAATGTATACGTAAGCCCACTGATGTTCCACATACAGTGCTCAACTGTTGCAACTGAAAATAATATAAGGAATAAGGAATAAAGAAGAGGAAGCTGCTGCAGTGTAGGTACGTACCCTGTGCGGTATATCCGTAGGTAGACGACGGAATCGAGGCCCGCGTGCTGGATCAACTCATCGTCCGGCATCTTGAGAGCAGCCGGCATCCAACTCAGGAACTTGAGGTAGGACCTCATGTCGAGGTTGACATACTTGGCGGCAGCCACGGTGGCGGCGGCGGAGGCGGGGCTGGCCCGCGTGCCTTTGAGGTACCACTTGGGGAAGTAGACTCTGTCGTTGACAGGCTGCAGCCGCAGGAACGCGAACAGCAGCAGGAAGGCGACGGCGGTGACTATGTTGAAACCCGCCCCGACGGCGATGTCGTAGATGGTAGCCATGGCTGTCCCTCAACCTCAATTAAGAATCACTGGAACCAACATCCATTGGTCGGCTAGGCGGCGAGCACAAGCAGCGAGCAGAAATGGGAAGAATGGAAGGAAGATAATTACCGGGAGCTGGGCAGGGAGACGGGAGCAGTCCACTCCAGATGGAGCGCCAGTCCAGATCTCTCTCTTCTCCCCTGAAGCTTAGCAAACCAACGGTACTATATCTCTTTCGCCTCTTATTATACTCTTTCGCCTGCAGTAGAATACTGTTATATATTCTGCCAGCCTCTCTGGAAAAGATTCGAATGCACAACGGTCACCTTCCTCGGCGCTGGCACGTGGAGGGAGGGACGGGGAGCAGGGGGCCCACCATGTCATTGTCGCGTCCGCTGCATTTGTTCTCCTCTTAAGAAAATGATTTTTTTTAAATGCCTCAAGAGGGGCAGGGGGAGAGAAAATGATGACCGTAGGGGAGAACATCACTGTATGAGGCCTCTCTCCTATCCCCTCGCGTCGCCCCCGCGGGCGGCCGAGCAGGACAACCCTGGCCGCAGGCCTCTCCCTCCCCCCTCCTGCCGCCGGCAAGCACCGCTGAGCAAAGCCCTGGTTGCGTCAGCGGCAGCGGGTAGCTTCTCCCCCTCTGCTCGGCCTGAGGCTGGCGCGGGACGACCTAGCCAGGAGGGGGCGTCGTGCTCGCCTGTGGCTGGCGGCGCGGGTGGCGACGGCCTGTCTGTGTCGCGGGCGGCGGCGCGCAGGCGTGCTGCGCCGGTGGTCCTATGGCGGGCGTGTGCGACGTCAGGTCCCCCGATCTGGCGGGCGGTGGACGTCGTGGCGGCCCTATCTGGATCCCTACGGGGGTGGCGGCTCGGTCTTCGGGCTAGCGGCCTGCGCAGATATGGCAGGGCGTCGCGGGTCCACGAGGTGGTGCTGCTCGGGGTCCTTTGGGCGGTAGCGGGGCGACGTGCTGCTCCTTAGCAGTGGTGGTCCGTGCTTCCGGCCGTCGGTGTTGGCGGTGTGTCTCCCTGACTCGTCGCGATGGTGCGGGTCCGGTATGCTGTGGTGGATGTCGTTTGACGGCTTGCAGGTGTAGGGGCGACCTAGTCCGCACTGGTGCAAGTTTTTGCATAGTGCTCTTCTTCCTTCTTGCGTTGTGGTGGCGTCGGTCCGAGGTTTCCTCTTCGGGTGTCGTAGTGCCAGTGGTGACTCCATCTTTTAGTCATGTGGGCGACTAGCGATGTAGTGGCAGGAAGCTCAGGACTGCTGTGGCAATGCACAGATCTGGGGTGGGCATGCTTGACCCTCGTTGAGGTGGGGGCCGGGACTCCTCGTGGTGGTGCAGGCGAGTGACCGAGTGAAAGCTCCGCGCTTCTGGCGCCGATGACGGCGACGCCTGTGGGTGCCGCTTGCTTCTTAAAGACGGCGTCGTGGATCTCATACTTGTGCCAGGGCTCACGGTGAAAATCTTTGTCTATTCTCATACTCGGCAGCGGCGACGCTTCGCGCCGTCAAGAGGCGTTGTCTTTGAGCTCAGGTGTCCCTGTTCGAGCATCGGCGAGGTGTTAGGCTTGTTCTAGGCTTATGTTCTATCTTTTGATCTACTTTGTAAGGGGGCCTTCCCAGCATATTGTATCGTTTGGTCGTGTACTCTGGTTTGTTGCTTTATATTTATAAAGTGAGACGAGGGCCTGTTTCGGGAGGGGACAAACATCAATCAGCAATTGCAAAACTTTGACAAATGAAACCAATATAGATAATACATGTATCACATATCTGTTTACTGTATCGAGGAAACTGAGCTTCGTGTAATAAAAGACATACAAATAAGTAAAGCACAATTCAGGTCCATTATCTAGAATATAAAATGATAGGTTTGTTAATCTGAAAAACTGATAGGTTTGTCCGCCGTAGCAGTGACATGAGTGCTTCACGAAAGAGAATAAACAAAAACGGTAATAGTACATCACTAGATCATTGAAGGCGCGCGTTGCCGTGCCCATCTATTTGAAAGGTTGTATGGTACAGTTTTACAGAGTTTTCTAGAACCAAAAGAAGGCATTGCAAATTTTGGTACAACCAAAATAAGTCATCGAGTTCCCGCAAAAAAAAAGTCATTGAGGGGTGCCGTGCGCGCATAGTGAATTACATTCCAGCATTCATCTTAGTACAAGAAAAGAAACTTAATATGTGCCAAGTACCAAGGTGAGCTTCATACCCAGGATTCATCTTACAGCCAACTACTAAAGTCACTTCAACATGATATTCTTTATGAACTAAAATGAGTCTGAGTAGGAAGTAATCAATCTGAATGGGATAATACATGTGAAATATACACCTATATAACTATCCACATGAGATTGTGATAAATTCAAGAAAACATTCCCATTAATACTATTTGGTGGTATTATTTTTGCAGCATGCCAAACATGAAAATAGAGAAGCAGAAAACGCACGATGCGCACAGTGCAAAAGTATAATACAAGAGACCTTTATGATGAAAGATGTAGCAGCTGCTCACCCGTAAAAAACAGAAAGAGGTTGATAATAGGGCAACTGTCTCAATAAATTAAAGGAAACACATGTATATACATTGATAGGAAATCATTAGAATAATTGGACATTTCTACAAATAGGATCCAGATTTACCACAGTAATAGAAATAGAGACGCGGGATTATAATCTATACTACTATTAAAAGAGCAAACATAACTTCCCCTAGCGCCACACAATAAACTGTACACGGGATAATCAAAACCCTCTGATCAAATTAACTTAAGCACATCCTACTGTCCACATTAAATCAATGGTCTGTCCTTAAGATCAATGTCTTAGATCGAATGTTCTGCCGAGCAGACGCGTCGTAGTCTGCCAATCGGTCAAGCACCCCGCATCCCCAATCCCGGCGGCCCCGCCCGCAGCTCCCGGGTTTTCAGGTAGATTCCTTCTGAATCGTGCTTCCCCGACCCTTGAGAAAAACGGATCCGCATGTTGCGCCACTGCCATCCGAGTCCACCCCGCCTCTATCGCCTCCCTTCCGCTTCCCCTCCTCCCGTGTGCTTCCCCAGATCCACCCGAGTCGACCCCGCCTCCATCGCCGCCCGCGCTCCTGCAAGCCACTGGAGCCTCCTCTGCCGGTCAGCCGTGCCCAGCCTCATCCTCCCTTCTCTCTTCATCTCATCACTAATATCTCCCCCTCTCTCCATTCCCACACTGCAGGACGCCATGGCCACCGGAAGCTAGGGCACATGGCCGCGATGGCCTCGAGCTTGGCGGCACAGAAGCAATTGGAGGTGCTGGCTAGGCCGAGGTCGAGGTCGAGGTCGGTGAGCCTAGCGGCGAGGCCGAGTGCGCGTCGAGCGCCGGCAAGACATCCTCCGCCCAGCAGTTAGAACTCGGAGAGGTCGAGCGCGGTGAGCTCGGGGCAGGCCTGAAGCAGCGGCTCGAGATCCGAGCAGTTGAGGAGGTCGAGGGCCCGCTGGTCCCCATCGTAAGAGGTTGATGTTGCGGAGCGTGGGTGGCGAGCGTGGTCGAGTTGCAGCAGTAGACGGCAAGGTCGGACACGACGGGGAAGTACGCAACGAGGTGCGCAGCAACGAAGGCATTCCGTTTGGGCGATCTCCTCTGGGTGGAGCCGGAGGTCGTTGGAGGAGGAGGAGGAGGCAGGCGCCCCTGCGAAGCGCGAGGCCGATGAGAGCAGCGGTGGCCCCACAGGGATGCCAATTTTTTTTAGGAAAGGAGGAAGACCCCCGGCCTCTACATCTGGACGATGCATACGTCCAATTTATTAATTATTAACGCAAGACCTTACAAAGTCATACAAAAGTAAGACTAAAGCCACCGTGTAAGCAACATCTGTCACTACTCCTATCCAGTTGATGAGGAGGCACTGATGGTCTGGGCCTAATACCAAATATACCTCGCAGCCAAACCTAACATTAAGACCTGAGGTCTCAACCAGGACGCCTGCCGGGTATGGGCACCCACCAGTCCGGCGTGCTCCTCAACCAGGATGCCTTCCGGGTATGAGGCTGCCCCAGCCACCTGCCACCAATCCATCTTCAGATATGTACTACTGCATCAACCTTGCCTGCACTACTAGGGAAAACGTTATACACAGAACTTTAGTAGTAGCGCTTGTTAAAAAAGCTCGCTACTGCTAGACAGCAGTAGCGCGTGCCAAATAAGCGTGTTGCAGATGCATATATAGCAGTAGCGCGTCTCGCTGAAAACTCGCTACTACTAAAATTTCGAGCACTAAGCCGATGGGCTACACAGAGTAGTAGCGATCTTTCAGAAATCGCGCTGCCGCTAATATTCTTATAGCAGTGCATTTACGTGTAGAGTGCTACTGCTAACGAAAAGAAAATAAAATGAAAAACAAATAGAAAAGTAAATGAAAATGAAAGAAATAGAAAAAGGAGAAAGAAAAAATATGAAATGTAAAGAAAAATAAACGAAAAAGGGAAAAAAGGATGAAGGAATAGCAGTAGCGCGTTTGCGAAAACGTGCTATAGCTAACTTAGCTATAGCGCGTTTTCCCTAACGCGCTACCGTTATTTTTGACTTAACCCCAAAAACGATTTCTCCCCGGCCACCACTTCTCCCCCAAATCCCTCGCCCCACTCTTTGCCGCCGTCTTCCCCACTTCGCTATCGCCCCCACTTTGCCGCCATCTCCTGCCGGCGTCGACGCCGCGCTCATCCTCACTGCCGTCACCCGAGGCCGCCCAGCCTCACCGCCGCCGCCTCTCGGGCCGCCCTCGACCTCACTATCGCTGCCCTCGACCTCTCCGCCGCCGCACTCGACCTCACCGCCCCCGAGCCCGCCCAGGAGTGCCGCCTCTCGATCCTGAGCCCGCCCTCGCCGCCCCTACCTCCGTCGCCGAGCACCTCCCCGCCACCGTCTCTCCCCTCTCAATAAGCCCCCCACCCCTCCCCCACCCCCTCTCTCTCAGTTTTTTCTTCCTCTGTCATGTTAATTAGCAGTAGTAGTAGATGTTAATTAGTACTAGGGTTCATACATAATGATTTTTAGTAGTAGTAGTAGATGTTAATTAGTAGTAGTGATGGTACTAGTTAACTAGGGCAATATGGTTAATAGTAGATGTTTTTTAGTTAGGGTAATAATAGATGTTAAGTAGTAGATAATGTTGATGTTAATTAGTTCAGTAGGGTTTAGTTTTTGAATTGAGTTTGTTTAACTAGATGTTAATTAGGGCAGTAGGGTTTAGTTTAGAGTAAAGTAATTTAGTTCGGTAGTTAACTAAATATAATCTATATTTGGTTTTTGAATTGAGTTCGAGAGAGCATGAGATTTGTGTAGATTTTCTTGTAGTGTCAAACGCTAGGACATGCAAATTTGAAGTGGTCAGGATATATGCAAATTCCTCAATTGTGTTTGCACATGCATGTTTCGATTGTGCCCAAGTGGCCTTTTGTTGTTTCCACGGAATGAAGCCAAGTGGCCTATGTTTCGCCGGAATGTTGATTCATTTTGTTCCGGCAAATTTCAGGTTCTCGATTTGTCCACTTTTTAGCAAAGGTCATGCCGAAATTTTTCGTGAATTTCCGCACGACTTGTGCTACAAACTAGGACATATCGAGTGCCCGAGATTTGCCACACCGGGAAGGAGTCAACATTCCTGCAAAACAATAGGCCTTTTTTATGTCATTATTCATTTTATTAGGTCTAGAATTAATTGACTAGATTTAATCGTAGGAAACATGGCTAGCAACGATGAAGGACAGGGTTCTAGTGATTGCGACGACATCTACCGGGCGGCAGACGAATTTTTGAGCCTTGCCGATGATCAACCGATGTTGTTGCTGGGCCCACCGGTGGCATCGGGGACTGAGACTGACATGCAGACCGGTGCTGAGACTAAGACCGACGCTTAGCCTCAGACCGGCATCGAGACCAGCGCTGAGACTGAGACTAGCGCTGCCTCGGGGAGCGGAGCCGGTGTAGAAACGAAAGCAAAGAGGCAACGGCTTCCTAACAAACTCAGGACTACTAGATTGGTGGTCACGGAGGTGAACAATGGCAATTTTGAGCCAAACGCGCCCGAGGAAGCGCGCGCGTGCTATGACAATCAAATAGGCTGCATCGTATGGACAACCGCCACCATCAACAATGAGAAACTATAGAAGATATATAATATGAGGCCCTCCCTCCTAAAGAAGTTTCATCATATATTCTTGTTCCCGGGCCGGAATGAAAAGGATTATGAAGATCCAGATAAGGACCCAGCAATGAAGAAGATAAACAAACACGCCATGACCAAGTTTAGCGACGCGTTGGCCGCCTGGAAAACAAGGGTGAAAGCAAGGATCATCGACAAGAAGGAACCCTACTCCGAGATTGTAAAGGATAATCCGACAATCACGGAAGAGCGGTTTCAAATATTCAAGGAGGCTTGCGAGGCCGAAGCTGCCAAAAAAAGTCTAAGTACATGAAGGGGCTTCAAGAGAGGAACATTGGGAGCCACCACCTCGGAAGCCGTGGTTATGGCAGGAAGAGGTCCAAATGGGTCAAGGAGGACGCGGAAGCCGCGAGTTTGGGCATCCCAGACCCCTTGGCGGAGTTCACCATCCCGCCGGAGCGTGACCTCCTCAGGGCCCGGCACTATTGGGACCCAGTGAAGAAGGTTTACGAGACAAACCCGGTCACGACGGAGTTCATTAGACTGCTAGTAATTTTAGTTTCTGATCAATTCGACTACACACGTTAGTCATATTTGTAAACGATCCTTGTGCCTTTTGCAGAGAGAGCAGCACAGGATTGCGGCCGAAAGCGACTCACCGTCTGAGGCATTGGCGAGGCCCAAGTGGGACACTCCATTCAACCAGGCATTGAACATATTGAAACGACTCCCGGTGGAGACTCGACGATCATATGGACGCGTGCACGGTGTCGGAGATGGCGCCACGTGGAAGAAGTACTACCGTGAGACCACGGAGGAGAGAAAGGAAAGACGGAGGTTAACTGAAGAAAACATCGACAAGAAGGTTGAGATTGTGGTTGAGAAGAAATCATCTCAGACAGTCGCAACAGCAGTAGCTGCCGCAAAACAGGTGGTTGTAGATATGTCTACTTCCTTGGTTCCGGCCGTTTTCAATTGGACTAGGCAAAATCTAGAAAAAAAATGCAGCGGACTTTCCCCTTGCTGACTTCTTGGGGAGCAGCTCGACTAGCGTTGCACCAGCACCTGCTCCCGCACTGGCTCCCATACCTGCTCCCGCACCGGCTCCCTCACCTACTCCCGCACTGGCTCCCGCACCTGCTCTGGCACCGGCTGCCGCACCGGACGTGCTTGGAGGTGCTTCTTCTTTGGCTGAGCTCGACGCCCTCACGGTATCTGTCACACCGGCCCCCTTCAATAAATGTATAATCTCCCGTTTTCATTCCCTTTTGGATGTCTCACATCGCAGACTTTTCTTTGCAGGCCGACGAAACCCCGTGCACCATATTGTACACCATCGGCGACCATAAGGTGGACGTGGGAAAGGCGGCGATAATGGAGCCAAAGGAACTGTTCCACAGCCGGCCGATCCCCCCGAACGTCTGATACGTCTCCAACGTATCTATAATTTTTGATTGCTCCATGCTGCTTTATCTACTGTTTTGGACTATATTGGGCTTTATTTTCCACTTTTATATTATTTCTGGGACTAACCAATTAACCGGAGGCCCAGCCCAGAATTGCTGTTTTTTGCCTATTTCGGTATTTCGAAGAAACAGAATATCAAACGGAGTCCAAACGGAATGAAACCTTCGGGAACGTGATTTTCTCACCGAACGTGATCCAGGAGACTTGGACCCTACTCCAAGAAGTGCCAGAGGCGGTCACGAGGGTGGAGGCCCCCCCCCCCCCGGGCACGTACCCCTACCTTGTGGGCCCCCTGCTGCTCCACCGACGTACTCCTTCCTCCTATATATACCTACGTATCCCCAAACGATCAGATGAGGAGCCAAAAACCTAATTCCACTGCCACAACCTTCTGTATCCACGAGATCCCATCTTGGGGCCTGTTCCGGAGCTCCGCCGGAGGGGGCATCCACCATGGAGGGCTTCTACATCATCACCATAGCCCCTCCGATGAAGTGTGAGTAGTTTACTTCAGACCTTCGGGTCCATAGCTAGTAGCTAGATGGCTTCTTCTCTCTTTTTGGATCTCAATACAATGTTCTCCCCCTCTCTTGTGGAGATCTATTCGATGTAATCTTCTTTTTGCGGTGTGTTTGTTGAGATCGATGAATTGTGGGTTTATGATCCAACTTATCTATGGAAAATATTTGAATCTTCTCTGAATTCTTTTATGTATGATTGAGTTATCTTTGCAAGTCTCTTCGAATTATCCTTTTTGGTTTGGCCAACTAGATTGGTAGTTCTTGCAATGGGAGAAGTGCTTAGCTTTGGGTTCAATCTTGCGGTGTCCTTACCCAGTGACAGAAAGGGTTGCAAGGCACGTATTGTATTGTTGCCATCGAGGATAACAAGATGGGGTTTTTATCATATTGCATGAATTTATCCCTCTACATCATGTCATCTTGCTTAAGGCATTACTCTATTTTTAACTCAATACTCTAGATGCATGCTGGATAGCGGTCGATGAGTGGAGTAATAGTAGTAGATGTAGAATCGTTTCGATATACTTGTCTTGGACGTGATGCCTATATACATGATCATTACCAAGATATGCTCATAACTATGCTCAATTCTGTCAATTGATCAACACTAATTTGTTCACCCACCGTAGAATATCTATGCTCTTGAGAGAAGCCACTAGTGAAACCTATGGCCCCCGGGTCTATTCTCATCATATCAATCTCTGTTACTTTATTTACTTGCTTTGTTTTTACTTTGCCTTTTACTTTTCACTTTGCATCTATCTATCAAAAATACCAAAAATATTATTTATCATCTGTATCAGATCTCACTCTCGTAAGTGACCGTGAAGGAATTGACAACCCCTAATCGCGTTGGTTGCGAGTAGCTATTGTTTTGTGTAGGTACGAGGGACTTGTGCGTGGTCTCCTACTGGATTGATACCTTGGTCTTCAAAAACTGAGGGAAATACTTACGCTACTTTGCTGCATCATCCTCTCCTCTTCGGGGAAATCCAACGCAGTGCTCAAGAGGTAGCAAGAAGAATTCCTGGCGCCGTTGCCGGGGAGGCTCACGCAAGCAAGTCAACCTTACCAAGTACCCATCGCAATCCCTATCTCTTGCATTACATTATTTGCCATTTGCCTCTCGTTTTCCTCTCCCCCACTTCACCCTTGCCATTTTATTCGCCCTCTCTTTCCCAATCTCCTCCTCTCTTTCCCGTTTGCCTTTTTCCCGTTGCCTTTCTGTTTGCTTGTGTGTTGGATTACTTGTTGCCATGGCTCAAGATAATACCAAATTGTGTGATTTCTCGAATACCAATAATAATGATTTCCTTAGTACTCCGATTGCTCCTCTTAATAATGATGAGTCTTGTGAAATCAATACCGCTTTGCCGAATCTTGTTATGGAAGATCAATTCGCCGGCCTTCCTAGTGAAGATGCCGCTACTCATCTAAACAATTTTGTTGACTTGTGTGATATGCAAAAGAAAAAAGATACAGATAACAATATTGTCAAGTTGAAGTTATTTCCGTTTTCGCTTAGAGATCGTGCTAAAGTTTGGTTTTCATCTTTGCCTAAAAATAGTATTGATTCTTGGAACAAGTGCAAAGATGCTTTTATCTCTAAGTATTTTCCTCCCGCTAAGATCATCACTCTTAGGAACGATATCATGAATTTTAAACAACTTGATCATGAGCATGTTGCCCAATCTTGGGAAAGAATGAAATTGATGCTTCGCAATTGCCCTACTCATGGTTTGAATTTATGGATGATCATACAAAAATTTTATGCTGGATTGAATTTTGCTTCTAGAAATCTTTTAGATTCGGCCGTGGGAGGCACTTTTATGGAAATTACATTAGGAGATGCTACCAAATTGCTTGATAATATTATGGCTAATTATTCTCAATGGCACACCGAAAGATCTTCTAGTAAAAAAAGTGCATGCTATAGAAGAAATCAATGTTTTGAGAGAAAAGATGGATGAACTTATGAAGATGTTTGCTCCTAAAAATACTCCTCTTGATCCCAATGATATGCCTTTGTCTACCTTGCTTGTGAATAATAATGAATCTATGGATGTGAATTTTGTTGGTAGGAATAGTTTTGGAAACAACGCGTATAGAGGGAATTTTAATCCTGGGCCTTATCCTAGTAATCCTTCTAATAATTATGGAAATTCCTACAACAACTCTTATGGAAATTTTAATAAGATGCCCTCTGAATTTGAGAGTAGTGTTAAAGAGTTTATGAATTCACAAAAGAATTTTAATGCTTTGCTTGAAGATAAATTGCTTAAAGTTGATGATTTGGCTAGGAACGTTGATAGAATTTCTCTTGAAATTGATTCTTTAAATCTTAGATCCATTCCTCCTAAGCATGATATCAATGAGTCTCTCAAAGCCATGAGAATTTCCATTGATGAGTGCAAAGAAAGAACCGCTAGGATACGTGCTTCCAAAGATGCCTTTATTAAAGTGTGTTCTTCCAATTCCTATGAAAATCAAGATGAAGATCTAAAAGTTATTGATGTGTCCCCCATTAAATCTTTGTTTTGCAATATGAATCTTGATGAAACTGAATATGATCTTCCTTTACCTAGAAGGCGTTCTAAGAATTCGGAGTTTCTAGATCTTGATGATGAAATTGATGAAAGTGGGATCGAAGTAAATAAAAACCGTGATGTTGCTAAACCCACTATTTTGGATCTCAAGGAATTTAATTATGAAAATTGCTCTTTGATTGGTTGTATTTCCTTGTTGCAATCTGTGCTAGATTCTCCTCATGCTTATAGTCAAAATAAGGCCTTTACCGAACACATTGTTGATGCCTTGATGCAATCTTATGAAGAAAAACTTGAGTTGAAAGTTTCTATCCCTAGAAAACTATATGATGAGTGGGAACCTACTATTAAGATTAAAATTAAAAATTATGAGTTTCATGCTTTGTGTGATTTGGGTGCTAGTGTCTCTACAATTCCCAAAGCTTTGTGTGATTTGCTAGATTTTCGTGACTTTGATGATTGCTCTCTAAACTTGCATCTTGTGGATTCCACTATTAAAAAGCCTATGGGAAGAATTAATGATTTTGTTATTGTTGCAAATAGGAATTATGTGCCCGTAGATTTTATTGTTCTTGATATAGATTGCAATCCTTCATGTCCTATTATTCTTGGTAGACCTTTCCTTAGAACGATTGGTGCAATTATTGATATGAAGGAAGGGAATATTAGATTCCAATTTCCCTTAAAAAAGGGCATCGAACACCTCCCTAGAAAGAAAATAAAATTACCATATGAATCTATCATGAGAGCCACTTATGGATTGCCTACCAAAGATGGCAATACCTAGATCTATCCTTGCTTTTATGCCTAGCTAGGGGCGTTAAACGATAGCGCTTGTTGGGAGGCAACCCAATTTTATTTTTGTGTTTTTTGTTTTTGCTTCTGTTTAGGAATAAATGATCCATCTAGCTTCTGTTTGGATGTGGTTTTATCTTTTAATTAGTGTTTGTGCGAAGTAGAACCTATAGGATAACCTACAATGATAGTTGACTTGATTCCGCTGAAAAACAGAAACTTTGCACGCATGAATATAATTTTGTTAAATCACAGAAACGTGATTTTGCATTGATTATTTTTGCTTCCATTCAATAAACAAATTGTCCAGGACCTCCTATTTTGGTAGAATTTTTAGAGTTCCAGAAGTTTGCGTTAGTTATAGATTGCTACAGACTGTTCTGTTTTTGACAGATTCTGTTTTACGTGTTTTGTTTGCTTATTTTGATAAATCTATGGCTAGTAAAATAGTTTATAATCCATAGAGAAGTTGGAATACAGTAGGTTTAACACCAATATAAATAAAGAATGAGTTCATTACAGTACATTAAGTAGTTCTTTGTTTTCTTTCTCTAACGGAGCTCACGAGATTTCTGTTGAGTTTTGTGTTGTGAAGTTTTCAAGTTTTGGGTGAATTCTTTTGATGGATTATGGAACAAGGAGTGGCAAGAGCCTAAGCTTGGGGATGCCCATGGCACCCCCAAGATAATCCAAGGACACCAAAAAGTCAAAGCTTGGGGATGCCCCGGAAGGCATCCCCTCTTTCGTCCACTTCCATCGGTAATTTACTTGGAGCTATATTTTTATTCACCACATGATATGTGTTTTGCTTGGAGCGTCTTGTATTATTTGTGTATTTGCTTATTATTTTACCACAATCATCCTTGCTGTACAAACCATTTGAGAGAGCCATACAAAAATTGGAATTTGTTAGAATACTCTATGTGCTTCACTTATATCTTTTGAGCTTGATAGTTTTGCTCATAGTGCTTCACTTATATCTTTTGAGCGTGATAATTTTTGCTCTAGTGCTTCACTTATATCTTTTAGAGCACGGTGGTGGATTTTTTTTAAAGAAACTATTGATCTCTCATGCTTCACTTAGATTATTTTGAGAGTCGTTAATAGCATGTTAATTTGCTTAATGTTAATATACTTGGTATTCAAGATATGTGAAACTTTATTTTGAGTGAATTGAATACTAAGATAAGTTTGATGCTTGATAATTGTTTTGAGATATGGAGGTGATAATATCAAAGTCGTGCTAGTTGGGTGATTATGAATTCAAAGAATGCTTCTGTTGAAGTTTGCAAGTCCCGTAGCATGCACGTATGGTTAAAGTTGTGTATCAAATTTGAAACATGAAGTGTACCTGGCTTGTGCATCCTTATGAGTGGCGGTCAGGGACGAGCGATGGTCTTTTCCTACCAATATATCCCCCTAGGAGCATGCGCGTAGTACTTGATTTTTGATGACTTCTAAATTTTTGCAATAAGTATATGAGTTCTTTTGACTAATGTTGAGTCCATGGATTATACGCACTCTCACCTTTCCGCCTTTGCTTGCCTCTTCGGTACCGTGCATTGCCCTTTCTCACCTTGAGAGTTGGTGCAAACTTTGTCGGTGCATCCAAACCCCGTGATAAGATACGCTCTATCACACATAAACCTCCTTATATCTTCCTCAAAACAGCCACCATACCTACCTATCATGGCATTTCCATAGCCATTCCGAGATATATTGCCATGCAACTTCCATCATCATCATGACATACATTACTTTTGTCATATTGCCATTGCATGATCATGTAGTTGACATCGTATTTGTGGCAAAGCCACCATGCATTAATTTTTATACATGTCACTCTTGATTCATTGCACCATCCCGGTACACCGCCGGAGGCATTCATATTGAGTCATATCTTGTTCTAAGTTTTGAGTTGTAATCCTTATGTTGTAATCAGTAGAAGTGTGATGATCATCATTATTAGAGCATTGCCCAAAAAAGAAAAAAAAGAAGAAAGGCCAAAAAAAGGCCCAAAAAAGGGGGCAATGCTACTATCTCTTTTTCCACACTTGTGCTTCAAAGTAGCACCTTGTTCCTCATGTAGTGAGTCTCATATATTGTGCTTCAAAGTAGCACCTTGTTCTTCATGTAGTGAGTCTCATAAAGTTGTCCTTTTTATACTAGTGGGAATTTTTCATTATAGAACTTGGCTTGTATATTCCTACGATGGGCTTCCTCAAATGCCCTAGGTCTTCATGAGCAAGCGAGTTGGATGCACACCCACTAGTTTTCTTTTGTTGAGCATTCATAGCTCTAGTGCATCCGTTGCATGGCAATCCCTACTCCTCATGTTGACATCAATTGATGGGCATCTCCATAGCCCGTTGATTATCCTCGTCAATGTGAGACTTTCTCCTTTTTTGTCTTCTCCATACAATCCCCATCATCATATTCTATTCCACCCATAGTGCTATATCCATGGCTCGCGCTCATGTATTGCGTGAAGATTGAAAAAGTTTGAGATTATTTGAGTATGAAACAATTTCTTGGCTTGTCATCGGGGGTATAGAAGTTGGGAACATCTTTGTGTGATGAAAATGAAGCATAGCCTAACTATATGATTTTGTAGGGATGAACTTTCTTTTGCCATGCTATTTTGAGAAGACATGATTGCTTTGATTAGTATGCTTGAAGTATTATTATTTTTGTGTCAATATGAACTTTTGTCTTGAATCTTTCGGATCTCAATATTCATATCACAATTAAGAAGATTTACATTGAAATTATGCCAAAGTATCACTCCGCATCAAAAATTCTCTTTTTATCATTTACCTACTCGAGGACGAGCAGGAATTAAGCTTGGGGATGCCTGATACATCTCCAACGTATCTATAATTTTTGATTGCTCCATGCTACTTTATCTACTGTTTTGGACTATATTGGGCTTTATTTTCCACTTTTATATTATTTTTGGGACTAACCTATTAACCGGAGGCCCAGCCCAGAATTGCTGTTTTTTGCCTATTTCAGTATTTCGAAGAAACAGAATATCAAACGGAGTCCAAATGGAATGGAACCTTCGGGAACGTGATTTTCTCACCGAACTGATCCAGGAGACTTGGAACCTACTCCAAGAAGTGCCAGAGGCGGTCACGAGGGTGGAGGGCGCCCCCCTAGGCACGCCCCCTACCTCGTGGGCCCCCTGCTGCTCCACCGATGTACTCCTTCCTCCTATATATACCTACGTATCCCCAAACGATCAAACGAGGAGCCAAAAACATAATTCCACTGCCGCAACCTTCTGTATCCACGAGATCCCATCTTGGGGCCTGTTCCGGAGCTCCGCCGGAGGGGGCATCCACCACGGAGGGCTTCTACATCATCACCATAGCCCCTCCGATGAAGTGTGAGTAGTTTACTTCAGACCTTCGAGTCCATAGCTAGTAGCTAGATGGCTTCTTCTCTCTTTTTGGATCTCAATACAATGTTCTCCCCCTCTCTTGTGGAGATCTATTCGATGTAATCTTCTTTTTGCGGTGTGTTTGTTGAGACCGATGAATTGTGGGTTTATGATCCAACTTATCTGTGGAAAATATTTGAATCTTCTCTGAATTCTTTTATGTATGATTGAGTTATCTTTGCAAGTCTCTTCGAATTATCCTTTTTGGTTTGGCCAACTAGATTGGTAGTTCTTGCAATGGGAGAAGTGCTTAGCTTTGGGTTCAATCTTGCGGTGTCCTTACCCAGTGACAGAAAGGGTTGCAAGGCACGTATTGTATTGTTGCCATCGAGGATAACAAGATGGGGTTTTTATCATATTGCATGAATTTATCCCTCTACATCATGTCATCTTGCTTAAGGCGTTACTCTGTTTTTAACTTAATACTCTAGATGCATGCTGGATAGCGGTCGATGAGTGGAGTAATAGTAGTAGATGTAGAATCGTTTCGATCTACTTGTCTTGGACGTGATGCCTATATACATGATCATTACCTAGATATGCTCATAACTATGCTCAATTATGTCAATTGCTCAACAGTAATTTGTTCACCCACCGTAGAATATCTATGCTCTTGAGAGAAGCCACTAGTGAAACCTATGGCCCCGGGGTCTATTCTCATCATATCAATCTCTGTTACTTTATTTACTTGCTTTGTTTTTACTTTGCCTTTTACTTTTCACTTTGCATCTATCTATCAAAAATACCAAAAATATTATTTATCATCTCTATCAGATCTCACTCTCATAAGTGACCGTGAAGGGATTGACAACCCCTAATCGCGTTGGTTGTGAGTAGCTATTGTTTTGTGTAGGTACGAGGGACTTGTGCATGGTCTCCTACTGGATTGATACCTTGGTTCTCAAAAGCTGAGGGAAATACTTACGCTACTTTGCTGCATCATCCTCTCCTCTTTGGGGAAATCCAACGCAGTGCTCAAGAGGTAGCAACGTCTTCAAGGTTTCCGTGGCCAGTGTCAAACCGGGCCACGAGAATTTGCCTCCTCTGATACTAGTGGGGGATGACGACGAGACCCCGCGGCGGTCTGGTGATTGTTGCAATGGGTGGGTCCTGTTGTGGCCAAAGAGCCTGCTTCGTCTGGAGGCGGTCGGGAGCACACCCACGAGCATGCAGCCTCAGCAAGGTATGAACATCAACACCCCACCTACCCAATTAGCGTCAGGTGTCGGGTTGGGTGATAGCGGATGGGGTAAGGAAGAGGCTCCATTAGTCGCTGATGACGTCGCCATGGATGAGGATGAGGATGACGATGGCACTCAATAGTATGTCTATAGTGGCGCCTACTCAGGGTTTGAGCGTCATGAGTCGGTGCCTGAATTGCCATATCCGGAGGCTGAACGTATTATGTACGACCTTCCGGTAGTGAAGAAGTCTAGGAAGAGAGCGAGGAGAGGCAAAAAAGTTGATTCTATGATCCAGCCGCCTCAGCAGCCTTGGCTTCAGGACCGTATAGATATCCCCTATACGGATAAATGGCATATCCCCGGTCAACCAATCCTACCTGCAAGAGCGCTAGGGGCCAGATTTGGCGATCTAAGGAGACTTCATATGATGTGCTGCGGATAGAGAAAGGCCTCATCGCCTCGAAAGATCCAGGATACCCACTCTACGTGGTTAACATTCCACGGCAAATGTTGTACGTCGACTGCTTCCCCGCGAATAAGTTCTTCCTTCGATTTGATTACATATTCGACATGTTTCATGTGAAGAAGCTGGATTTTACGTTTGTCCGCCTTTATGCCTTGCACATGAACTACATCATCGGGGTTGAGTAGATACCTCATATCTGTGTCGCTGACCCATACTACATGCACGAGGGCTTCTTGGGAGTCTGCGCAAAGCACCGTGAATATGCGAGGGAATACATCATTAGTTTCATGCTCGCCAATAAAGACAAGGAGGCAATTCTCGTGCCTTATCATCCCGTGTAAGTCATCCGCGCGGGTATCCTTCCTTCGATTTCAATCATTCATTTGCATGGTGGAGGCTAATTAATTTGAGGTGTACTTATTTTGCACAGCGGCGGGCGCACCGTCCTCATCATCCTCTACCCCCGATACTCCCAGGCTCTTTACTTGGACTCATCGAAGAACATTCACAAAAAGGATTACACCCACATCAAGGATGTTCTCGACAGTGCTATGTTTTACTACCAAGCACGGGGTGGAGAGGTCAAGGACAAGAAGAGAAGGGGCGGCAGGCTCGCCTTCGGCCATAAGACCGACTTCTGCTGCATCCAGCAACCGAGTGATTCTCTTAATGATGGATTGTATGTCCTACACCACATGCTGGAGTACATACGGGATCACCAGAACCTTCGCATGTAACCTAGATCCGGCGATGCCCATATTCTGCAATGGGCAAAGGACGTAGGAGATATCGAGGATCATCGACTTCGAGTTGAGTTCTATAACATTCAGCGCGAACTTACCCAAATCATCATGAAGGAGAAAAACAGGGATGTTTTACGAAGAAGGACAAATGTCGCGGGAAGACGCCGAACATGGGTAGCCTCTCAGCGTCTTGTCATGAAGCCTTTCACTAAGCTCAGGGACTATTTCCCTAACATGGATGGATGGCACGACATGTTGGAGTGATTGTCGATATATGACAATGTGTCCGTTTAGTCCATACTTTCTGTATGAAAAAACTTTGAGTTATGCACGGCGAAACTTTATTTGTGATGTAATTAAACCGTCGTCCTCCTCGACTAGCGAAGATCACTCTAGTTAGGGCATTTTGGGTACGATGAACTTTATTATTTATGCTTATGATATGTTGTTTCTATTTTTGCCAAGTTTGTCTCTTTCTATTGCTCAACTATATATGTTGCATATCATCGACTCATGTGACGATGCAGGTTCATAGATCATCGATGGCGAAGAAGTGCTACGCCAGGAGTATATATACGACGAGTGGCCGGAGTGTCACGCCCAGGTGTACCGGTTTCTGGTTTCCGAGCAACAAGCAGTAGTTAGTTTAGGTTCACACTAATGCGAGAGAGGGATACAAACTCATGTACTGCATAGTTCCGCTCTCACTCAAAGTGATAGCTCTTCTCGCGTATATCATTGTTTAGATGGATGACGATGTATTTGCAAGTAATCGAGACTTGTATCGCTATTTTCGAGATGATGATGAGAGACCACTTTGTGTTGGATGATGATTATGATGATGACAAGATTTGATGAGACTAGTTGTATGTATATGCTATGATTACATTTGTATGTGTATGATATGCTAAAGATTATTGTATAAATCCTATTCAAATACAAAACAAATATGCAGGAAAAAAACTAATAAAACTAGTAGTAGCAAGGGGAAAAAAGTTCCTTACCAGTAGCGCTTCCCTGTAAAAAGCGTTGCAGATAATATCAGCAGCGCTCTTCACTGAAGCGCTACAATTATCCATGTATAGCAGTAGCGTGGGACGACAGGCGCTACTACTACACGTTAGCTGTAGCGCCTTATCAGTAGTGCATCGTCCCGTGCTACTGATAGGCCTAAAACCCACGCTGCTGCTAGGCTTTTCCCTGGTAGTGCTGGTCTAGCTGCCGCTGATGCCACCACGACGCCAGACAGCGTCGACCTCCTGCGCGTGTCCATGCCACACATCTGACGCCAAGCCTCCACTGCTCCATGCCGCCAAGAACCGCCACCATGAATATGTAGAGAGAGACACCGCTCCACCGAAGAAGCCATCTGTTGGTCCCTCGAGCCCGAGTGCATCTCCAAGAATGCCACCACCAAGGGGGTAACGACACATGATTGCCGCCGTCATCCGATCAACTGATCTAGGGTTTTCCCCGGAGATATTGGGTGGGGTTGGGAGCTTCACCTCGATGATGCCTTAATCAAGGAAACGATGATAAGGCCATCGTCATCACCGGCTCCGTCCAACGATCGAAGACCAAGTTTTCACCCGGATCCGTCCCAAGAAATCCACCCAACAACCAATGCACAGTCTCGACCACCTTCAAAGCCCCAGATCTAGCCGCCTAGATCCGGTGACCAACCGCAACAGCAGTGCCACCATAGGAGACCTGGCGCACCGGCCCCTACCTGAGTGTGCCACCACTGGAGCCTGGGAGAAGGGCTCCCACCCACCTCGCCAAACCGCGAGAGCCACCGAGATGGATCCCGCACGCTCGTTACCGTCTCTGATCTGGACCAATCTGTAGCAAAAACCACGAGATCGCCGATGCAGATCCACCTTGGACAGGGACTACACCACGCCATGCCGTCGCGGGAAGCCTGAGCTTCACCCGCCACCACCTTCCAGGGCCGCCGCCCCAGGATCCAGCCCTCGCTGCCCGCCGGAGCTCACAACCCCACCACGGAGCCACTAAGCCCCACCTCGTCGTCGCACGCCGCCCACCGCAAAACAACGTCCGCGACTCCACCATGGATCCACCAAGCACTGCCCGCCAACGCAGCGCGCACCACATCGATGGATAACAAAGGGCGGAGAAGCTAGATCTGGCCAAGCCCGACCAGGATCCAGCCTCTCCCTGCGCTGACGCTGTTCCCGTAGCCCTGCATCTCACCCACGCTCATGGAAATGCAGACAGCGCGTGCGCAACACCGTGGAGAGGGGAGAAACAGCCCCACCGCCACCTTCCTTGGGGCACGCTCGGACTTCGCCGATGACCCCTCTGATGTCTACTACACAACCTTCTTCTTGTAGACGTTGTTGGGCCTGCAAGTGCACAGGTTTGTAGGACAGTAGCAAATTTCCCTCAAGTGGATGACCTAAGGTTTATCAATCCGTAGGAGGCGTAGGATGAAGATGGTCTCTCTCAAACAACCATGCAACCAAATAAGAAAGAGTCTCTTGTGTCCCCAACACACCCAATACAATGGTAAATTGTATAGGTGCACTAGTTCGGCGAAGAGATGGTGATACAAGTGCAATATGGATGGTAGATAAAGGTATTTGTAATATGAAAATATAAAAACAGCAAGGTAACTAATGATAAAAGTGAGCGTAAATGGTATTGCAATGATAGGAAACAAGGCATAGGGTTCATACTTTCACTAGTGCAAGTTCTCTCAACAATAATAACATAGATAGATCATATAACAATCCCTCAACATGCAACAAAGAGTCACTCCAAAGCCACTAATAGCGGAGAACAAACGAAGAGATTATGGTAGGGTACAAAACCACCTCAAATTTATTCTTTCGGATCGATCTATTCAAGAGTTCGTACTAGAATAACACCTTAAGACACAAATCAACCAAAACCCTAATGTCACCTAGATACTCCATTGTCACCTCAAGTATCCGTGGGCATGATTATACGATATGCATCACACAATCTCAGATTCATCTATCCAACCAACACAAAGTACTTCAAAGAGTTCCCCAAAGTTTCTACCGGAGAGCCAAGACGAAAACGTGTGCCAACCCCTATGCATAGGTTCATCGGCGGAACCCGCAAGTTGATCACCAAAACATACATCAAGTGGATCACGTGAATATCCCATTGTCACCACAGATAAACATGGCAAGACATACATCAAGTGTTCTCAAATCCTTAAAGACTCAATCCGACAAGATAACTTCAAAGGGAAAACTCAATTCATCACAAGAGAGTAGAGGGGGAGAAACATCATAAGATCCAACTATAATAGCAAAGCTCGCGATACATCAAGATCATGCCATAGAGAGAACACGAGAGAGAGAGAGATCAAACACATAGCTACTGGTACATACCCTCAGCCCCGAGGGTGAACTACTCCCTCCTCGTCATGGAGAGCGCCTGGATGATGAAGATGGCCACCGGTGATGGATTCCCCCCCTCCGGCAGGGTGCCGGAACGGGCTCCTGAGAGGTTTTTGGTGGATACAGAGGCTTGCGGCGGCGGAACTCCCGATCTATCTTCGTCTTCAATGTTTTTAGGGTACGTGGACTTATACAGGCGAAAGAAGTTGGTCAGGCGAGCCTCGAGGGGCCTAGGAGACAATGGGCACGCCCAGGGGGGTGGGCACGCCCTCCTATCTCCTAGCTTCCTCGAACCTCCCCACCTGGCTTGGAACTCCAAGTCTCCCGGATCATATCCTTTCCAAAAATCACGCTCCTGAAGGTTTCATTCCGTTTGGACTCCATTTGATATTCCTTTTCTTCGAAATACTGAAATAGGTAATAAAACAGCAATATGGGTTGGGCCTCCGGTTAATAGGTTAGTCCCAAAAGTAATATAAAAGTGTATAATAAAGCCCGTAAACATCCAAAATAGATAATAAAATAGCATGAATGCTTCATAAATTATAGATACGTTGGAGACGTATCACCCTCCAGCAGCGGCGAAGCGAGGGAGCGAGGGCCTGGCAGTTGATACGTCCATTTAGCATCATGCTTTTATATCAATATTTATTGCATTATGGGCTGTTATTACACATTATATCTCAATACTTATGGCTATTCTCTCTTATTTTGCAAGGTTTACCATGAAGAGGGGGAATGCCGGCAGCTGGAATTTTGGCTGGAAAAGGAGCAAACATTGGAAACCTATTCTACACTGCTCCAAAGATCCTAAAACTCCACGAAACTTGTTTTTGGAATTAATAAGAATTATTGAGCGGAAGAAACACCTCAAGGGGCCCACACCCTGGCCAGGAGGGTGGGGGCGCACCCACCCCTACTAGGCGTGCCCCCTGTCTCCTGGGCCCCCTGGTGGCCCCTCGGTGGCCATCTTCTGCTATATGAAGGCTTTTACCCTGGAAAAAATCGTGGGCAAGCTTACGGGACGAAACTCCACCGCCACGAGACGGAACCTTGGCGGAACCAATCTAGAGCTCGGGCAGAGCTGTTCTGCCGGGGACACTTCCCTCCGGGAGGGGGAAATCATCACCATCGTCATCACCAATGATCCTCTCGTCGTGAGGGGGTCAATCTCCATCAACATATTCACCAGCACCATCTCCTCTCAAAACCCTAGTTCATCTCTTGTATCCAATCTTGTATCAAAACCACAAATTGGTACCTGTGGGTTGCTAGTAGTGTTGATTACTCCTTGTAGTTGATGCTAATTGGTTTACTTGGTGGAAGATCATATGTTCAGATCCTTTATGCATATTATTACTCCTCTGATTATGAACATGAATATGCTTTGTGAGTAGTTACGTTTGTTTCTGAGGACATGGGTGAAGTCTTGCTATTAGTAGTCATGTGAATTTGGTATTCGTTCGATATTTTGATGAGACGTATGTTGTCTTTTCCTCTAGTGGTGTTATGTGAATGTCGACTACATAACACTTCACCATTATTTGGGCCTAGAGGAAGGCATGGGGAAGTAATAAGTAGATGATGGGTTGCTAGAGTGACAGAAGCTCAAACCCTAGTTTATGCGTTGCTTCGTTAGGGGCTGATTTGGATCCATATGTTTAATGTTGTGGTTAGGTTTACCTTAATACTTCTTTCGTAGTTGCGGATGCTTGCAATAGGGGTTAGTCATAAGTGGAATGCTTGTCCAAGTAAGGGCAGTACCCAAGCGCCGGTCCACCCACATATCAAATTATCAAAGTACCGAACGCAAATCATATGAGCGTGATGAAAACTAGCTTGACGATAATTCCCATGTGTCCTCGGGAGCTCTTTTCTCATTATAAGAAATTGTCCAAGCTTATCCTTTGCTACATAAAGGATTGGGCCACCTTGCTGCACTTTATTTACTTTATTTACTTGTTACTCGTTATAACTTATCCTATCACAAAACTATCTGTTACCTACAATTTCAATGCTTGCAGAGAAAACCTTACTGAAAACCGCTTATCATTTCCTTCTGCTCCTCATTGGGTTCGACACTCTTACTTATCGAAAGGACTACGATAGATCCCCTACACTTGTGGGTCATCAGCAATGGCGGCGCTAGGTTTCTTGGATCGGGGAAGGAGGAGATGAGGGAGCGATGGAGCGGGGCCCGGGCGGCGGCGGCGCTGTGGCGCTAGGTTTGTGCGATGGATCAGGGGCCTGGCGGCGGTGGCGCTACGGCGCTAGGTTTGTGCGGCACTCACACTGATGCCAATGAGAGGTTGAGCCGCTCGAGCACCGGGAAGCAGAAGGTCAGCGGGAGCAGCAGCAAATCGGGCATCCTCGGTTCCCCTCACAAAGCCATCGCGCCTGTGGCGCTCGCTCCACTACCAGCAGCACGTGGCACGCCATCGAGACCTGGTGCCATGATCATCGATCGCCCAGGAAGCCCGGGATAAGATGTGCACAAACTGAACAATAAGAAGTGGACAACCAGGAGGAGAACGGTGTCGTGGGTGAGTTCCACCACCCCTGAAACCTTCTTGCCCCCTTCCCTTAGCTTTGTCCAGCGCAGGTACACCCACCTACAGCAACTCCTCTCTTCTTTCCATGTTCAGTTGCACATCTTATCTCTGTCCTCGTTGCCCCAATTTTTGTTATGCAACATGTGTAGAATGGAGAAAAATATACTCAGGGCATGGATGAGGAGGCTAAGCATCACTTTTGCATCCCATGCAGAATTCCATAACAGCAGTGGATCCTCACCAACGGTGCTTTTGTTGGTTAATAACTATTGACTATTGTGAATAAAGTGTTAATTTTCCAGAATGTTTTTAACGAATTACTATCAACATGACCCTTTGCAGGACAATTTTCAGACGACCTTGTGATCGATGGCTGCGGCCGAGGTGATCGATGGCTGCTACATCTTGATGTGTAGAAATCAGGCATAGCCCATTGTCTGCGTAGCAGTTCTCTTTCCATTTTTTAGCAGATAAGTTGTTATTTTTCTGTACTGTTTAACTTCCATCCCAAAAATGGTTGGTAGATTACTATTGTATTGACCATGTTAGTAAGGGTAATGTGCATAAGACAATGGTGAAGTCAATATGATCTATGCCCATACAGTGAGTTAACTTGTACCCTTGTCTTGCTTGCTGAGTTTCGTTATGATAGTAATTTCGCATTTCAAGTTGTGTGTTGTTGATGCAATCTACTCTTCATGACTATTCAATGGACACTACTTTGCAAACTAGACATTGCAAATGATCTTTGGTGCAGCGTACCTCCAGACAAGCATCACATGATCCTTCTCCAGGTGGTGGTACGGGTGTCGGTGTCAAAATCGGTGGATCTCGGGTAGGGGGTCCCGAACTGTGCGTCTAAGGCTAATGGTAACAGGAGGCAGGGGACACGATGTTTTACCCAGGTTCGGGCCCTCTCGATGGAGGTAATACCCTACTTCCTGCTTGATTGATCTTGATGATATGAGTATTACAAGAGTTGATCTACCACGAGATCGTAGAGGCTAAACCCTAGAATCTAGCCTATGATTCTGATTGTTCCTGTCCTACGGACTAAACCATCTGGTTTATATAGACACCGGAGAGGGCTAGGGTTACACAGATTCAGTTACAGAGAAGGAGGTCTACATATCTGAATTGCCAAGCTTGCCTTCCACGCAAAGGAGAGTCCCACCCGGACACGGGACGAAGTCTTCAATCTTGTATCTTCATAGTCCAATAGTCTGGCACAAGTACATAGTCCGGCTGTCCAAGGACCCCCTAATCCAGGACTCCCTCAGTAGCCCTTGAACCAGGCTTCAATGACGATGAGTCCGACGCGTAGATTGTCTTCAGCATTGCAAGGCGGGTTCCTTCTCCGAATACTCCATAGAAGATTTTGAACACAAGGATCGTGTCTGGCTCTGCAAAACAATTTCCACATACCACCGTAGGGAGCACAATATTCCACAAATCTAATCTGCTGACAACTTTTCATAGCATGACATCACGCCGCGGCCCGATCATTATGAACCGTTTTTCCCAGCCTGCTACTGCACGTATTGCGAGGCGGTTTTATTGGCACGTCTTGTCGAAGCACAGATCATGTTCCCCTTATCATGGGATTCACATCAATACGAGTGTGGGTAACCCGACCGTGCTTGTTAGTATGACTCCTCGATTTTAGGCAAGTTCTAAACGGCCACGCGGAGGACGCTTGATATTCACCCTCTTTATAAAGGGGCCAAGACCTGTCCTTTTCTTTCCACGCTCGATCCTTCCCTTCCCCTACCTCAAGTTCCAACACCCAAGGTTCAGGCTAAGTGCTTCGGACCTTCAACCATGTCCGGATCCAACCTTCAAGGCTGGTGGATGGCCTCTTCTGTCACAGAGGAGGACATCAAGAAGCTTAGGGAGGCTAGGTATCTGCTCAAGGGCAGGTTATCCCTACTCCCGAACCCAACGAGAGTGTTGTATTTGTTTCCTACTTCCTCCGAGGGCTAGGCTTTAGTCTTGATCCCATCGTAAGAGGGCTCATGTTCTATTACGGGCTGGATTTCCATGATCTAGCTCCAGATTCCATCCTTCACATCTCGTCGTTTATCGTCGTGTGTGAGGCATTCCTCCATATTACTCCACACTTTGGCTTATGGCTCAAGACCTTCAATGTGAAGCCGAAGATGATCGATGGGCGTCACGCGGAGTGTGGAGGCGCTATAATGAGCAAAGGCGCCGACGCCCTATGGCCAAAGGGTTCCTTCCCGGAGATATCCGACTTATGGCAACGGGAGTGGTTTTACATCACAGCACCCCGAGGTACAAAACGGGCGGCCGCCCCAGCCTTTCGCCTAGGCCCTCTGCCCGAACTGGCGGCATGGGTCAATAAAGGGCTGGACTGGGGGCCAGTTAATGACGTGCTAACATTGCAAAGCCGCATCCGAGATCTCCTCAAGAGGGATGTCAGTCTCGTCAAAGTAATGCAAGTAATGCTAGTTCGTCAGGTCCTGCCATGCCAACGTCGATCTCTCCGTATGTGGGAGTTCAACCCGGAAGGACCCCGAACTATTCAACACTTCTTCGGCGTGACGCTTGAAGGGATGTATGGATTATTCTTCGGATCACGAATAAAGTGTCCGGACACCACCGAGGATGCGGGTCTCAACTGCAACCGTCCAAATACCCAAGTAAGTAATTCTGCGACCGAACATGCTGTTTTTATATTTGTCACAACATTATTCTGAAAAACTACCCTCGGCCAGGACTGGATAAGAAAGGCGGAGAGGATCAGGTGTTCGGCCCCTCTTCCCGAAGGCTCGCCGGATCCTGTACTAACCAGGGTGCTGGCTCACGCACCCTATCAAGTGCCATCAGGAGAAGATGAGGGGAGGAATAGAGAAGCCAAAAGTGGGCTTCATACGTTACACATCCAAACCGGGAGAATTAGTGCCTCCGCGAAGGAGGGTCATCAGGGAGGTGAATCTAGAATCCCCTCTCCCCACGGGAATAAAAGGACCGCCTCTAAAGACTTGGAAACGGAGGTTTCCAAACGAGGGAGGAAACCTTCGCCAGGGGGCCCAGCCCCGGAGGGCGTCCTTACCGCACAGCGCCTGCAAGGGGGCCAGCCATCAACCGAGTCGTAAGTGAACAAAGGCACTTTGGTAAATATATCCTGCTTTTTCTCTGAGAGTAACAACCAAGACATATGTTTTGCAGTCCGGCTCATAACCCTTCTCAACAAAGTTCGTCTTCGGGGGATCTTCTTCCGGAGATTATGGAGAGCGAAACGCCTCCTCCTGCTTCCCCGCCTCGTGAGACGGACAACCCTGAGGTGTCGTCGCGGAGGATTTCTCCAGATCCGCAAAGGCCAGAAGGTAACTCTTCGGCCGCCCAAAGTCCGGGGTTCTCGGCTCCTAAGGAGACCAATAGAAGAAGCCCGGGACTATCCGGTGTACAACCGGACACATTGATAGAACTTCTAGAGCAAGCGGCCATTTCAGAGGCACATCGTACCTTAATGGGTACAGTGGTTGAGAGGATCTCGTCCGCGAAAAGCGGGTTGAATGAAGCTTTTACGAGCCTACTAAGAGGCTTTGAGGTACGCAAAGTAATATATATATTTTTGACTATGCCGCACATTCTAGGTGTGCTCTGTATAGATAGTAGCCCCTGAGACTCTAGTTGTCGTCTAAAGCGGCAAATAGAGGATCATAGTCTCAGGTAATTATAGCACTACTTTCATGCGCAGGCGGCTGAGGGTCCGGCGGCTCACCAGACTGCTGATTTTGCCGAATTGAGGCGGCAGCTTGACGTGGCGGATGCGGACATCACGCTTGTGAACAAGCGGCTTGACGAGGCGTAGGGTGTATATTTGGATGGTCAGCAAATATTAAGAGGAGCATAATGCTAGTATCTTATACTGCAGATGGAGCTGCCGTCGTGGAGACCCTTCGGGCAGAACTTGCCCGTGCCAAGGAACAAGCCAGGAGAAGTGATGCGGCCGCCTTGAAGGCGGCTGAAGAATTAAGAGCCGAATAGGCTGCTCATCGCTAGAGCGAAGATAAAATAGCCAAGATGGCTGTTGAGCTGAAAGATGCCGCCGACTGATATGAGCTCCTCAAAAAGGAAAGCCAAGCGAAAGCGGCTGACCTAAAGAAGGCCTTGGGAGCAGCCAAGGAAACTCGCTCTAAAATCAGAGCGGCAAGGGAGGAGCTTCGTCAAGCCGGAGATATCACGGTTGGGAAGCCCTTTTTGTTGCGGACAAAGTTCGGAGATCCGAAGTATGCCCCTCTAGATCAATTATGGAGTGCTGCAGACGCGTACTTGGACTTAGCAAAGAGTGTTGCTGATGCGACTGAGTATTTCAAAGATCAGAAAGATCATGAGGTGGAAAGGTTGTTCTGGTCGCAGTTCAGTGCTCCCAAGCATCCGCTGCTTTTGAATGAACAAATGGCCGAGTGGGCCGAGCTACATAGGTTGTCCGGGCTTGCCATTAGGTCTGTCGTGGATCATCTTTGGCTGAAGGAACCAAGTCCGGATAGTTATTTTGGTTTAGTGCAACGATTTCTTCGTGCTGTGCCGCATATCGACGCTGTCAAGAGGTCGGCGTGCATAGAGGGTGCATGGATGGCTCTTGCCCATGTTAAGACATATCGGGCAGAGATGGACGCCATCGCTATTGCAACCAGGGGTCCGACCGGAGGTTAGGACTCACCCGAGCACTATTTTGCAGAAGTCCTAGAAGGCGCCCATTTAATAGAGGCTCAGTGCTCGAAGAGTACCATGTTTGAGTGACATGTATCTTGATTGTAAAAATAAAGCTATTTTGATTATAAAGGTTGTGTTTATACTTTTGCCCGTAAAGTATTATAGCGCCTCCTGTGCGGCCGTTTATGTATGTATGTATGCATATAACCTGAATGTTTGCAGTCGTCGGCTTCAGCTCCCACGCATATAATGCAGGGGTGTTCGGTAAAGCACGTATTCACACTTGATCCAACGTCTTGGTCCATTAAGGAGTTGATAGCGCGGCGAACAAGGCAATCAAACTATATAGCTTTAACACTTTCACTTAGCCATAGGAGTTTGACGGTGGGGCTACTATATAGTCCATGGTACTTCTGCGTTCATCCGAATACGATGCGCGTACGTACATGACCGGGAAATCGGTCCTTCGTTAATGCGGAGGAATCATGAAGATTCCGCTGAGTCATCGAGTGGTTGACCAGTCTCTCGCTTTATCATGACACAGTTTTCGGCTTTCTCTACTGAGGTGCTCATCCAGATGAACCAGGGCACAATCACAGTAGTTCTCCCGGTGCCACCTTAGCCGATAGTGCGGAACGTAAGGTAGCAAAACACGGGAGCCGGGCAAACTCAACTATTGACCAAAGACACGATTCAGAGTTGATGTATATAAGGCCAAACTCGCGATGCCGAACACTCCCTAAGGTATTCGGACTTTATAACATATACTGCTGAGTAACGCCCTCGATAATGAGCCCTGAATTTCCAGGTACATGCATTAATCTGGCGCGACGAAATGCCAATAACACCACTATCCCTCTCAATTGTGTTAAGTGCCTGGAGGGTGTGAAGCAACAAGAGACATGAAAAAAGGTTTACACAGGGTCTTAATCTAAAAAGAAACCTTTGAACGGGGCCCTGCTGCACGTCTGCGCCTTTGTCTCTGTTGTGTCGTATCCTGGAAGGGTGTAGCACGATGATCTAAAAAAGAAAAAACCTAGGTGAAAGACTTCATGCGAAAAGTTGGTTATTCTTAATGAACCATGAAAACAAAATCTATTATTGTATTAATAGGGTCAAGCCGAACTATGGGCCTTTTACATGCAGGCAGCCCCTAGCACCACCTATGGGGGTATATCCATCGACCCGAGGTCAGGTTTATCTGGGCTGCTACAACTTGTGGTGCGCCGGACACATCTAACCGTGTCTGTGGTCTTGACGACCGATCATTTATTCTGGTTGGAGAGGTCGTTTAGTGTTCAGCTGCTAGAGCCGGCACGTATTCTTCCGCACGTAAGGAACGCTCTGTATTTCCGCTAACTGTGATGACGCCACGTGGAATGGGCATCTTAAGTTTAAGCTAAGCGTAATGCGGAACTGCGTTGAAACGAGCGAAGGCTGTTCTTCCGAGTAGTGCATGATAGCCGCTTCGGAATGGAGGGATATTGAAGATTAGTTCTTCGCTTCGGAAGTTGTCGGGCGAACCGAATACAACCTCTAGTACTAGGGAGCCTGTGTAGCGGGCCTCTACGCCTGGCATTACTCCTTTAAAGGTAGTATCGCTTTGGCTGATTCTTGACGGGTCTATCCCCATCTTGCGGACAGTGTCCTGATATATCAGATTAAGACTACTGCCGCCGTCCATGAGGACTCGGGTGAGATGGTATCCGTCAATTATTGGGTCGAGCACCAAGGCAGCCGAACCTCCATGCTGGATACTAGTCGGATGATCCCTGCGATCGAAAGTGACCGGACAGGCCGACCATGGGTTGAATTTGGGGGCGACAGGCTCTACAGCGTATACGTCTCGGAGTGCGTGTTTGCGCCTCCTCTTTGGTATATGAGTTGCGTAAATCGTGTTTACTATTTTGACCTCTGGTGGAACAATTTTCTGTCCCCCAATGTTCGGCTGGCGAGGCTCGTCCTCGTATTCACTTGGCGTCTCCCTCCCCTTGTGTTCGGCGTTTAGCTTGTCGACCTGCTTGAAGACCCAGCATTCTCTGTTGGTGTGATTTGCAGGTTTTTCGGGGGTGCCATGAATCTGACATAATATGTCTAGAATTTTGTTTAGGCTGGACGGTCCATCTTTGTTGCCTTTAAATGGCTTTTTCCGTTGACCGGGTCAAGAGCCCCTGAATCTGGCGTTTACCACCGTGTTTTCAGGGCTGTTTTCATTATTTCGATGCTTGTTTTTATTGTGTCGTGACTTCCCGTTGCCATCCCTGACTTTGGATGTGCCTGGGTCGCTGGTGCCTCTACGGGCCAACCAATTGTCCTCGCTCGCGCAAAAGCGGGTCATAAGTCTTGTTAGCGCTGCCATTGTCCTCGGTTTTTCCTGGCCGAGGTGTCTGGCGAGCCATTCGTCTCGGACACTGCGTTTGAAAGCCGCTAAGGCTTCAGCGTCCGGGCAGTCGACGATTTGATTCTTCTTGGTGAGAAATTTGTTCCAAAGCTTACGGGCTGACTCTCCGGGTTGTTGAATTATGTGACTTAAATCGTCTGCATCCGGAGGTCGGACATAGGTCCCTTGAAAATTAGCCCTGAAAGCAACCTCAAGTTCCTCCCAACTTCCAATTGAGTATTCGGGGAGGATTTTCAAACAGTGCCGAGCTGGTCCTTTCAACTTGAGGGGCAGGTATTTGATGGCGTGGAGATCATCTCTGGGGGCCATGTGGATGTGAAGAATAAAGTCCTCAATCCAGACCGCAGGGTCTGTCGTTCCGTCGTATGCCTCTATGTTTACGGGTTTAAATCCCTCTAGAAATTCATGATCTAGCACCTCATCGATGAAGCACAGGGGGTGTGCGGCACCCCTGTATTTGGATGTGTCATGGCATCCTGCCGATGGTTGTAGTGTTCGGTGTTGATTCTGAGCTAGTATTCAATCAGTATAATCGTTTTGGTGGCCATGATCCTGCGCCAGAGCATGCTTCCTAGATCCATAGATGGACCTGGCCATACCGGCTTTTTTGTCCAGGTGCTCGCGTAAATCGTGTGCTGACTTGTGTGCGGCGTCATTAGCCGCCCTGTCGCGGCCACGGGGTGGTCGGTCCGGAGGATCGGCCGTGTTATTTTTCGGTGGAATGGGCTCTATAGACTCGTCGTCGATTTCGGGCAGCAGCTTGCGCTTTGGGTAGCTCTTTGTGTGGCGATCGCTACCATATTTCTCTTCAATGTCGAGTACTTTATTCCATCTGCGATTGAGTGTATCCTGCGCAGCCTTAAGCCTTTGCTTCTGCTTCTTTAAGCTCCTCGCGGTGGCGATAAGCCTTCTATGGAGGTTCTCTTGTTCCAAGTGCCTTTCTGGGATGATGAGTGCATCGTCGTCCGGACTGTTCTCCTCTCCGGAGACAGGTTTATGAGTTTTATCTTCGCCATCGCTATGATCAGACAGCGGCCCCGGACTATGTTCGCCATCCCCTGGCTCATCCTGCTCCATCGCTGGGTCCATGGGGTCGTCGTTTCCTTTGGAGTCGACCAGGGTATTATTCTTTCTTGCGCTGTTATCGTTGTTTTTACTGTGGCGGGATTTAGAGCGGCACCGACATCGTCGCTTTGGTTGCTTCTCGAGAGGATTACCCTCTGTTGCATCCTTCAGTTCCTCGCCGTTGTTTTCTTTGGGTGTGTCCACCATGTATATATCATATGATGAGGTGGCTGTCCAGCGCCCTTTAGGCGGTGGTTCCTGTTCTTCTCATGCATCATCGTCCATACCGTCGATGTCTTCAGAGTCGAAATCAAGCATGTCGGTTAAGTCATCGATAGTGGCTATTAAGTGGGTGGTGGGTGGGGAACGAATTTCTTCGTCGTCCGCTTCCCACTCAAGCTGGACATAGTTTGGCCAAGAGTCTCCTGACAGGGAGAGAGACCCCAATGAATTTAGCACGTCGCTGAAGGGCAAGTGCTGAAAGATATCCATGGAGGTAAACTCCATGATCGGTGCCTAGTTAGATTCGATAGGCACGGACGCGCGCGGTTCGGAGCCTATGGCCGAAGACGAGTCCGAGGGTCCGATGACACAGGCCTCATAGGAGGTGAAGTCTGTGTTTGACTCTATCGCCGTTGAGTGTGCGGCCTCCGTGGCGGGGTCCATCCACCCATCCTTGGATGGCACGATCTTCTCCGGATTGAGGGACGGGGCAGCCGCAGGTGTGATCTCCCGAACATCATCCGATGGCAGATCTAAGTCATGCTCGTCGTGACTGTTCGGCGCACCTGACATGGGCTCAAATCCGTCGAAGATCAAGTCCCCACGGATGTCGACGGTGTAGTTCAGGCTTCCAAACCTGGCCTGATGACCGGGAGCGTAGCTATCGATCTGCTCCAGATGGCCAAGCGAGTTGGCCCGCAGTGCGAAGCCGCCGAATGCGAAGATCTGTCCGGGGAGGAAAACCTCACCCTGGTTCGCATCGCTGTAGATGATTGAAGGAGCCATCAATCGCGACGACACAGCAGAACTCTCAATGAAAGCACCAATGTCGGTGTCAAAACCGGCAGATCTCGGGTAGGGGGTCCCGAACTGTGCGTCTAAGGCTAGTGGTAACAGGAGGCGGGGGACACGATATTTTACCCAAGTTCGGGCCCTCTCGATGGAGGTAATACCCTACTTCTTGCTTGATTGATCTTGATGATATGAGTATTACAAGAGTTGATCTACCACGAGATCGTAGAGGCTAAACCCTAGAAGCTAGCCTATGATTCTGATTGTTCCTGTCCTACGGACTAAACCCTCCAGTTTATATAGACACCGGAGGGGGCTAGGGTTACACAAAGTCGGTTACAGAGAAGGAGGTCTACATATCCGAATTGCCAAGCTTGCCTTCCACGCAAAGGAGAGTCCCACCCGGACACGGGACGAAATCTTCAATCTTGTATCTTCATAGTCCAACAGTCCGGCACAAGTACATAGTCCGGCTGTCCGAGTACCCCCTAATCCAGGACTCCCTCAACGGGCACGAGCAATGCCGGTGCTTCACCTCCATGGTGACAGTAAGTTATCTCTAGTGTTTTGGTTAACAAATGCATAATGACCTACACTTAGCTTTATTTCCTCCAAAATGCTTACCATAATGACCTAGACTTAGATTATTTTCCTCCAAAATGACATAATTAGCTTACTTAGCTCCAAAATGATCCATTTTACCATAGTTAGTTGTAAAACGATCTATACTTAGCTTTGTGTCCTCCAAAATGACCTAAGGTTAGCTCTAATATGCTAAGTTATCTCTAATATGCTTAGTGACCTAGGTTTGCTCAATAATGACATACACTTAGCTTACTTATGTAAAAAATGGCATAATTAGCTTACTTTGGTTCGAAATGGCATAACAACCTTGGTAACCTCATATATGTCATATACTTAGCGTATTTTCCTCGAAAATAACATAATTAGCTTCAAAATGATCAATTTTGCCAAGTTACCTCCAAAATGACCTAATTTAGCTCTAATATGCTAAGTTAGCTCTAATATGCGTAGTTACCTAGGTTAGCTCAATAAATACCTATACTTAGCTTACTTATGTCAAAAATGGCATAATATGCTAAGTTAACTGAAACATGGGATAATTACCTAGGTTAGCTCACTAATGATCCGTTTTACCTAAGTTAGCTCCAAAATGATCCATTTTACCAAGGTTAGCTCCAAAATGATTCATTTTACCTATGTTTGCTCCAAAATGATCCATTTTACCTAAGTTAGTTACAAAATGATCCATTTTAGCTTGGTTAGCTCCAAAATGATCCATATTAGCTAGGTTAGCTCATAAATGATCCATTTTACTTAGGTTAGCTCCAAAATTATCCATTTTACCTGGGTTATCTCCAAAATGATCCATTTTAGCTAATTTAGCTCATAAATGATCTATTTTATCTAGGTTAGCTCCAAAATGATCCATTTTACCTAGGTTAGCTCCAAAATGATCCATTTTACCTAGGTTAGTTCCAAAATGATCCATTTTAGCTAAGTTAGCTCATAAATGTCTTTTTTACCTAAGTTAGCTCATAAATGTCATTTTTACCAAAGTTAGCTCACAAATGTCATATACTTCTTCTTCTTCATTTTCTTCTTCTTCATCTTCTTCTTCTTCTTCTTCTTCTTCTTCTTCTTCTTCTAATCTTCTTCTTCTAACTTCACTTATTTCCTATTTTGCATATTTCATTCACTTGACGGAAGCTTGCATTGATGGAGTGCTTGCTATCCCTTTCTCTATTTCTTTTGTATCGATGAATTATGCATGTATTGTTGGATGAAACTATTGTAATATGTATAGTTGGATGCCTGTATGTGCAACCTCCTATGTATGGTTGGATGGAACTATGCATGTATGATGAAATTATATGTGTTAAATATCTCATATCTCATATCTCATATATATATATATAGGGATTGACTATTCGTCTCCCTGGGTGAGGAATAGTTATTCTTCACCCCCCTCTATTTTACTATCAATGGACCGTAATTTTACGTTCCGTAAATTTTGCCTTATTTCTGAAGTAAAAAGAGACCGTAAGAAAATATATAATCGTCAGAAAAAATATTTTATGTTATGTAAAATTACAAATTTAAAAACATAGTGTAAAATACACATAAACTGTAAATTTTCTTGTCTTATGACCTATATTTTTATTTTCTTATGTCAAATTTTACGTCGTGAATCGATAGGAATGTAACTATTTGAATTCCAAACGTAATTTAATTATGAAATGATCGTAAGATTACCTCGGGTGAAGAATAACTTATTCTGCATCCTGGGTGATAAATAGTAACACTATATATATATATATATATATATATATATATAAGAAAATTACTTGGATATAAGAAAAAACAGAAGAAAAAAAGCGGCAATGCAGCCTCTTTGCCATCTGCCACCAACGGCAAAGGGGCCTTTGTCGTCTGCCACAGACGGCAAAGAGGCCACGTGGGAGCAACCTGTGCAATCTGGGAGCTATACCATTTGATTACTTTGCCGTCTGTGGCAGACGACAAAGGATGTTGGTGTTTGCCATCCGCTGGCAGATGACAAAGGCTGTTGTTAGCCACCTAACGTGGCTAACGCCTGTTACTTGCCGTCCACATTCTTTGCCGTCTGCCACGGACACGAAAGAACATGTTTACCATAGCTTTCTTTGTCGGACAGCTTTACCGTCTGTGTAGACGGCAAAGAGGTTTGCCGCCCGTCCGCTTTTGGTTCCTTTGCCGTCTGCCATGGCAGACGACAGATAAGCTGATTCCTGTAGTGTGTGTGACTGGGTTCCAAGAGCGCCACCAAAAGCTTGCCCCATCTATGTTGCTACAACCCAAAGTCTGCCGCCTTAAGGACCTATGAAGTTGGTACCGTTACCTAGACTTTTCGGTGAATCCTGTTGGGCGCCCACAGGCGTCATATGGACAACACAACGTTCGCGGGCGACCGAATTGGGTCGGCCCTGTAACAAGATTAGTATTGTTTGGTTCAAGCGCAGCAACCGCAGTATCTTTTCCTCCGGTTTAATATGAGACCTCCTATTTAGCGACCTGCACGAGGGAGAGCGCACAAATGCGCACCCCCTCCTCCCGAGCGGGATTTTGGTCGGCCATGTGCGCGCTCGTTGCGCCCAAGTTTCTTCCTTTTGTTTTTTTGTTTTTATTCATAATGTCCATGATTTCAAACAAAATTAGAATTTCAAAAAATATTCAAGAATTTTAAGAATGCTCTCGGATTCAAAAAATGGCCGCGTGCCTGCATGTTCAAAAAAATGTTCTTAAATTTAAAATAACCGACAATACAAAAATGTTCACAAATTTGAAAAAAATGTTTGTGAATTCAAAAACATTCATGTATCTGAAAAAAATTGCAAATTCAAAAAATATTGCCAATTCAAAAATTACTGTTATTAAGAATGCTCATTAGTTCAAAAAATATTTGTGAATTTTGAATAAAGGCATGCAAATTTTGAAAAATGTTCACAAATTTGATGAAATATGTTTCTGATTTGAAACATTTTTATGATCTAAAAAAATGTTCATGCATTCAGGAAAAATCATGAAGTTCTTTTCTTGTGTGGGTTCAAAAAATGTTCACTAATTTAAAATAAGTTTACGAACATCAATCAAATTTGCATGAATTAAAATAACGTTCGTCAATTTCAAAAAAAATGTAAGTTTGAAAAAGTGTTCACGACTTTCAAAATATGTCCACGAGTTTGAAAAAAATGCTCTTGAACTGGAAAAATGTTCAAACTCGCAGGAGCAGTATGCTATTGATCGCTATTCCACGGCCTATGCAGGGTATACAATCTGCCATTTCTTATTTGTGACTCGTTTGTTCCAATGATGCTCACTGGTTTCGTTTTTGTATAGATAGTCCCCCATCCAGTTTTGTGAAGAGTCTAGAAGGTTCCATGCATGGTTTTCTTCATTTCTCTATTTTTTCTTCCGTTTTTTCTTGAGTTTTTTGCTGGGTATTTATTTAAATTTTACGATATTTATTTTTTCATTTATTAATCTACTTTTTTATAATTTACTTTTTTGATGAAAACATGACGAAATTATAAATGGATGCATATTTTCTTTTAATATATGATGATCTTTTCTAAATATACAAAAAACATTTTTCATGTTCGATGAACATTTTTTAAATGTACAATAACCATTTATGAAAAACAAACTGAATATTTTTTTTAATAAACGGTGAACATTTTGTGAATACACATTAAACATTTTTAAACACAAACTTCACATTTTTAGACACAAGATGAATATTTTATTAAAGTATTTGTTTTTATTAATATATATATATATGTATGTATATGTGTGTGTGTGTGTGTGTCTATTTGTATGTGTGTGTATATATATATATGATCTATATATATGGTGGGTCTATTATGATAACACCCTTAAGAGTCTTATGTTGTACATCAAAACGTCTTATTCTGCTAACAATTCAACACTTCACAAACCACCGAAGCGAACCGCAGCGAAAACAATAAAAAGACAACCCCACCTACTGCCATCCCTTGCCATGCGCACCCACCCTCCCCCGACCTGCTTCTTCATCCCCTGCCCCGCGCCGCCCGACCACCTCCTCCCCCGCGCCGCCGCACCACCCTCCTGCCCGGCGACCACGGCGACGGTGCGAACCACCGCGGCGTCCTACCCCACCACCACCAGCCCCCCCTCCCCCCCCCCCCCCCCCGCGCGCCCGACAGCCCCCTTCCCCTACACTACCTTCCTCTCCCACCCGCCGCCGCCGTGGCACTGGGCCGTGTCCCCCCAGCCACCTACCTTCATCGGCCAAGCACCACCCAGCAACCACCAGATCCGGTGGGATCCGGCTCCACCTCCCCTCATCTCCACCTCCTCAGAAACTCCGCCGCCGCACGGGTCCCGGCCGCCCGCCCTCCTCATGGCACCGCGCCGAACGGCCTGAGTAGCACCGGAGGCTAGCCCGCCCGCCCCTCCACGTTGCCTGCCCCTCCTCTCCCTCCTTTCCTTCTTCCTCCTCCTCACATCTCCCTCACACACTTGTCCCGCAGGAGCCGCCGTGCCATCTCAAGCTTGCCTCGTCACCGCCGCTCTGGATCTGGTCGTCGTCGTGCTACGTACTCGCGTGGGATCCAACCGCTGTCAGGCCGATCCGCCCCAACAAAGAGGAGTGCGGCGCTGCATCTCCACCCCGTGGGCTCCTCCCCGCGATGGGAAGTTAGGGGTCTGCCCCGGCATCCAGGGGTTGGCGGTGGTCCGACGGCCTCCTCTCCTCGCCCATCCCCTGCTCACCCTGCCGTGCCCGCGGGATCATCGGCTCACGGCGGAGCCCTCTGCAATTTGTGGTGTGTGCCGGTGCAGTGCAGAAGGCGCATGCAAGACTATTTGTTTGTGTATGTGAAAAAAATGCATGCAAAGATTCTATTTGTTTGTGTATGTGAAAAATGCATGCAGAGCGGATGTGCCGCGTTCATTTTTTGTTGTTTTTAATGGCAGATAACATCAGGAAAACTGATCTCTGTATGTTCCCAATGCAGTGCATTTGACCCTTCATTTCCGCTGCGGTGCGGCTGGGTGTGCAGTCCACTGGCGAGGGTGCTTGCCATGCGGTGGCTGTTAGAAGAGAGACAAACAATGTAGTTCACTCCGTTTGTGTAGCGGCTTATTACTCCTCTGTATGAAGTACAATTTGTTTTGTGTCTTAAAATTCAGTCGACTACATTAACATTTGCAGTGCAATTTGTTTTGCATGTCTTAAAATTCAATCGACTACATCAACACTTGCATTGCTTTTGGTCCTTGAATGTGGTTCAGTTTTGAGAGTGATGCTGTTCACTTGCGCACAACATGAAAAGTGTTAAAATTTAGTGAAACAATAAAATATTAATGAGGTTCACTTTGATATATGTCGCGGTTCACTTGGCCTAGGCTCTGCGGTCCACTCTCGTTCGTAAAAAAAGTTTAAAAAAAAGATAACAAAAACGCGTATGCAGCTCGCTTGCCCGTCTGATGCAGTGCGGTTTTCATTCTGCAGCAGTGCGGTCGGCCGTATGATGTTGTTCATCCCTTAAGTGCAAAAAAATTGTTACAGAAGCGGAAAAAAGTAATGCGGTTCACTTTTTGGTAGTGTTGTGGTTAATTTACACCCGATGTGAAGTGCACTCTACTTTCTCGTTCTCGAAAAAAATTATGTTTGAATAAAAGAAACCATGCAGTTCTCTTACCCGTGTGATGCAGTGCGGTTTTTCGTCCATTGCAGTGCGGTTTTCATTCGGATGAAGTACCCACGTCCATTTGGGTGTCGCGAAAAACAGAGTGTCCGCTTTTCGGTAAAATCGAAACTGCTCTTAAACCATAATGAATTAGAGAGAGTGTTCTATATGAAAAAGTTGCGTCTCGTCGATATCTTTCCAACGGCGTATGATTTGAATTATTCTGACCAGCCGTTCGTAAAAATTTCGCGAAAAAACAGCCGCTGCCTCTCGACGTCAGCCGCACGATTTTCAAAATTAACTAAAAATTGTAAGGAATCTCAAAACTATTTCAACATATGAAAGTTGCGACTTGTCCGTGGCTTTCCAACGACGTATCATATGTCTCGTTTTGACAAACGGTTGGAAAACTGGAGCAAAAACAGTACCGAAAATTTCAAAAAATTTGAAAACCAGAGTTCCGCGATTTAGTAAATTTGAAACTGCTCTTAAACCGTAATGAATTAGAGAAAGATTTATATATGAAAAAGATGCGCCTCGAGGATATCTATCCAACGGCGTATGATTTGCTTCGTTCCGACAAGCGGTTTAGAAAAAAAACGCGAAAAAACGCTCGCTGCCACTCGTCATCCGCCGCACTATTTTCAAAACTGCTCTTAAACCGTGTGGAATCTCGAAAAGTGTTCAACATGTCGAAGTTGCGCCTAATCCATAGCTTTTCAATGATATATTACACGCCTCATTCCGATAAACAGTTAAAAAATTAAAGCGAAAACAATACCGAAAAAATAACGCGTGCAGTTTTTTCCGACGAGAAGTTCACTAGTCTCTATTGCAGTGCTCGTCGTCAAAATGATGCAGTGCGCTTCTGTTGAGCGTGCAGTGCCGAAGTGGTGTGCAGAATAGTTATTCTGCTAATATTAGCAGAATAGACCGTCTGTATATATATATATATATATATATATATATATATATATATATATATATATATATATATATATATATATATATATATATATATATACGGCTGCGCTATTGTGAGCGTGCGCGCATTGTTGCTTAGCCTACGCTCCGGCCACTCCTAACCAGGCGCTCGGGTCGCGTCTCCACCGCAAGAATGGTTGAGGGTAACGGCATGTGAAAAAGAAAGTAACACATTTAATTCCATTACCATGTGTTGCTCCGCAACGTCCTGAATTTGGGTCACTATTCATTGCTAGTAATAGATTAACTATAGATGGTAATGGATCTAGGTTTTTTTTACTGGGATGAGAGATGTCTATGGTTTCATCCGTAAACATAGTAAAACCTTCCCGAAACATGTAGTAACGCATTACTACATGCTCAAAAACTGATAGCAATAAAAAAAGAGTGGATGGTAATGCAAAAAAAATTACGAACAAAAAAGTTAAAGATTCTTTGATCGAGGCTGATATATGTAGTAATGCATTACTACAATCATGCGGGACGTGGATACAAAATGTAATCGTGATGATCCGTTACGACTTCATCAAGGCCAGTTACTATTGCCATAATACTGATAGTAACATCTTTACTAGATCATATATGCCTGGTTACTGATGGTAGGAATTAACAGTTCGGCTAGGCATTTTACGATGTTACGATGGCAATTACGATGAAGTGAAAGTTTGGTGTACGAGGGATGGCTCTGCTAGTTAATTAGCGCCCGGTAACTTGTTACTACTAGCGGTTTTGGTCGTAAGACGTTACATCCAATTTTCCCCGCAACGTGCACGCCCTTCGGCCTGGTTAACTCGGGCTACTTAACACGTACTGGCCGGAGCGTAGGATAGAACAGCATGTGCGCAGGCATAGTTTAGCAAGCCTATATATATATATATATATATATATATATATATATATATATATATATATATATATATATATATATATATATATATATATATATATATATATTGACATATTATGTTTTGTTAATGTGTATTTTCGCACAAATATTAGCACAAGGTAAATGGGCTGCCATACTTCTTGCTCATTTCGGCTGACAGGGGTGTTTCCTATCTATATGACGCCTGCCTACGTTATATAGAGGAGTTGGACTTTCGTGGAATAATGTAACACCTTCCTTTGAAACGCAGGGAAGGGAAAATACCCGAAATCACTAATTAAGGATTACTCGTTGCGAAGATCACTCCAACTTCCCAGGTTGCGACAAGTGGCACGCTGGATGTGCGCCACTTGTCGCAACGTGGGTGTTTCTCTTTTTTCGTAGATCCATTTATTCAAAACGTTTTATTTCTTAAATTGTGCGTCCAAATATCGAACCGCTTTCGCCGTTGGATCCCTCGCGTCGAGATCTTCAAAACTAGATCCCATGTTCATAGGTTTTGACGAACTTTTTTTTTACGAAAAAAAACGGACGAAAAAACCAAACCGGGAGCACGGGTTTTTCCTTTCCGAAAGAGGCACGCCCTTGCCTCTGACGGTGCCTCTCACGGAAGCAAAACCGTGCCTCTCGCAAAGGAAAAAAAAAAGAAAATGCATTTTTTCCTGTTTCCGAGGAGGCACGGCCGTGACTCTCGCGAAAGCACAACCGTGCCTCTCGCGGAAGCAAAACCGTGCCTCTCGCGAAAGGAAAAAAAACAGAAAACACATTTTTTCCATTTCCAAGAGGCACGGCCGTGCCTCTCACGAAAGCACAACCGTGCCTCTCGCGAAAACAAAACCGTGACTCTCGCGAAAAAAATGTGTTTTTTGCGCAAAAAAAATTGAAATTTTTCTTTTGGTTGAAAAGCTAGGGAAGACCGGTGAAAAACCAAAACGTCAAAAAAACAAAAAAAACTGTTTAAAAGGCCAAAAACGCGTGCGGAAAAATAAAAAAATAAAATCAGAAGGGAGCGGCCAGAGCGCGACACGTGGCGAATGGCTGAGAGCGCGCCAAGTGACGCTGATCGTTGCGAGGCTCACGAAGGAGCGCTCATTAATTAGTTGCTCCCATTTTCAACCTTCTTCTTTTTTAGACAATGAAGGGAAAATACCTTTTCTTTTTAGAAACCACGGTTCCTTTAAAGCGAACGGGCCCGTAGTGGTTGGGCCTTCCTGCTTGTACTACAACACTGCGTGCGCGTGCAATTGGCGTTGGCGTTTCCCTCATCCCTCATCAGAATAGAAGAAAGAAAAAAGAATCAGAATAGAAAAAAGAAAAGTACTTATCAAAAAGAAAAAAGAAAAGTAGCGTTGGCGAGTTGGAGACTCATAAAATACCTAGTACCTCCGGTGAACTTCTGCAGCCAGCACCTCCCCAAGTCATAGACGGCGCCGCTGCCGCAGCCAGCGCCACCCCAAACCACCGCGGTTACCTCATCGATCTCCGGTAAGAAGTGTGGATCACTTTCTCATCTCACGTGCTCGTGTCCTGTCTACGGATCTCGGAGCTGGTATAGATTCCTTCCCCGTCAAAGCTGTGCCTCGATACCTCTAAAGTTCCTCGATTGTGTCTCATCTCATGTAACGATTGCAGTAGTTAGGAATTCGTCCGTTGTTAGCTGTGGTTCTCGATCGTCTCGGTTATTTGTTCCATTGAACGATATTTTATTTTAGCGGTTTCACTACACAATTCATCTTGCCCTATCGCATAGTGCGCTAACACTGTCATGATCATCTTTATCTACCAGTAAGATCTATTCGCACGTATTCATCAATATACTAATGCCCAATGATTAATGTCTTGATTTTACTTCATCTCTAACGTGGGCCGTTCGTTGCTTCTTCTTTTTTTCAAGGTACATACAACATGGGAAAAGAGAAGAGACACATCAACGTCTTTTTTCTTGGTGAGATGAACTATACCATGTATAACTCTCTCATAAGAGAGCTGGGTGCTATCAGCAGGAGTGTCATAGCGGAACTTGAGAAAAATCCCCAGGGTCCACTTAAGTATCTCCTTGAGGTTGCCAAGAAGGAGCTTAGAGATCAATCACTCCTGTGGAAGTTCGAGACCAGCAACTACATTTTTTGTGTGATCGATAAAGCAGAGAAAGCCGATTGCATTGTCGTGATGATGACTGAGTCCACAACTAGCGGTTCTGAGGCTAATATTGAACAACATGGCTTTCTCAATGGTGGTAAGCAGATCATCTGCTGCTGCAAGGTTCGTATACATCTGCCATATCTTACATTCTTAAGAAGTTGCTCCCCACTACAAGTCATTCTCTCAATATGCAGATAGTCCACCTCAGCATGCATGACATGTCATCATTCAGCTACAAATAGCTATCTGCTCTCGTCATTTTTTTCTCTCCCGAAACATCTGTTCCAGACTTCCTGTCTTCTCTACGGCAGCACCTCTAATCTTCTCCATGGTAACTATTACTCTCCCACCCATTAATTTCCCTCCTCCTATTTACTGTTTCCACCAAATCTTATTCCCCAGCCTCTCATATATGTTTCCATAATCTTCTCCACGGTAATTACACAACCCACCTATTGATTTCCTTCTTCCTTTTCACCTTCTCCACCAAATACTATTCATTAACCTCCGGTTAATATTTTGTAGTAGGAAACAGATCGATCCAGGAGTAACCGACGAAGGTGCTATATATTGCAGGTCCTCGGTCGGTCTTGCCTCACCAAGAAAAGGTGCCGGAGGAGTATGTCGGGAGGATTCCAGGCGAGCGATTTTTTCTCTGCCCGTCTATTTTCTCCCCCATCCCTCTCGCACCAGTCACTGCCTCACATGCCCACAGTTCCTGGAGGCAGCGACCAGGGACGATTCCAAGGGGGGACGAGGGGGGGGCGAGACCCCCCCTAACGATCACGTCGCCCCTTGATAACGATCATGCAGTCGAAGCTTTTTTCGTGTACGCGCATGATTTTGGCCTGTCTTGCCCCCCCTGTACCTCCTAGGCCAAAGTCAAGCCCATGTAAGTAATGATTGCAGCAGGCAGCTGGTCAAAGGCCCAATATCAGGAGAAGGAAAAAGGAAAAACAGCCCAGCGTGGAAGAGCCAGACCCGCGCTCAATCAGGACACGCACGTATACGGCAGTTTTTCTATCTCCTCTAGTCACTTTCCTTTCTAATCTGCTACTCGCGATCTGAAAAACCTTGCTCGCTGCCGCCGGCCACCAAGATTGTCTACCGTCGAGAAGGAAAGGAGACAGACAAGCACCGTCGCGCCAATCCACGGGCGCAGTCCAGCCGGTAGGCCGGCCGCACGGACGAGCGACCAAACGAGAAAAAGCAAGGTTAGATTATATTTTCAGGATTTGTTACTTTGAGTCTTAGAATGTAATTGTAGACATTAAAAACTAATTAGAAAATTTCCAATTGTTCAATTGTGTTTGTGTAGACATTAAGAGAAAGAAAGGGATTAGGGGAAGCGCCATTACCATGAGCGATCATGGACCTAGCTAGGGATGAATGGCGTCCTCTTTGCCAGCATGGTACGGTCTCTCTCATGAACTTCAAATCTTTCTTTTTTGTCTAACATTAATGATCATTTATTGATGGACATGAAAATTGGATTGGAATCAATTACTTATAATACAGTTTACCGATTTTTTTTGCTATTTAAATAAAAAACTTATTATGTCTAGTCAAAGATGGACAATTTGATAGTCTTCTTCTAATGTTTAGATCAATGAAAACATGATTTCAGTTTAGGCCGTTTGCATTGTCTAAAACTCTAAATGTTTTATGGCTTGGGTCGATGCTCATTAGTCCATATGACCTCAGGTGTGGAACTCGCCCCCCCTATACCAAATTCCTGGCTCCGTCCCTGGCAGCGACGGGCGAGCACCCTTCACCCCCTCCCGTATTAACAGGTTGCGGCGGCTCAGCGGGCCGGCGGCTACTTTGGCGCAAGCTGGAGGCAGCAACAGGTGAGGCGGCAAGGCGGCGACCAGGGATCAGGCGTCAAACCGGAGACAATGATGAGCGAGGCGGCGACCAGCTTCCAGGGAACAAGAGAGGCTACAGGGCGACGAGTCCCAGCAGGTACATGCAAGCCATCTCTGTGCGTTTTCTGATTCAGTAGCACTAGCAAGTACAACACCATGTCAATCTTCAGTTCTTCACCAGTTTTGCTGTAGCGCTTCTCATTTTCAGTCAACTTTGTTCCAGTAAACATATTTCCTACTGACGATCCTCTGTTTTCCTATTGAAGATCCCCTATTTTTCTGATGAAAATGCTTTCCCGCTAAATGGCTTACGGGTTGCTATTGCCCGCAATAGCGGCTGTTGTGTTTGAGATGAGCCGCCGCGAAATGAAATCTCCCGTGATAAAAACGTCGTTGTCGACACATCAGAGTTGTCGCTGTCATTGCACTATAAGTGGACCTGCGCCATTCTTTCTAGGAAAGGAGGGATTGATGCATCGAAGAACAATGAAGACACTGAATTGCAGGACAAGGGATGCAAGAGGAAGGACCGAAGGAGTAGGTGATCATCAAGGGATCACGCCAACGGCTGCTCCGCAGCAGTGCACGCGACAATGATGGTCGCCACAGTTGGAGGGAAACCAATGGCCATACCATAAAAGCACGCTGATCGTCCCTGCCTGGGTGTATATTTGTATCCATCTATTGTGCGGCAGGATGAACTCTATTGCTAGCCCCCTTTCGCTCCCTCACTGCAGCATCAACGCATCTTCATATGTTAGTCTGCTTTTCGTTGACATTATTCCTTTTTTGCATGCAACGTAAGTATGCAGATTGATTGAGGGCAAGAATCAAACAAAGGGTTGTGCGTGTGTTTACTTATACCGACCTCTACTATTTTGTTTCACTAAATTAGCAACTAATGTACTCCTGTTTTGGTTCAATAAATTAGCAACTAATTGACTATGTATTATATTGTACAAATTTATTTTAGCACCATTTATCCAAGCTTGCTACATTGCCTATTAGATGCTTTAAGAAATGTCTTAACTACCTAAAAAATTGAAGGAAGAACTGTTACTCCATTTTATTTCTAGAATATTTCCGAGTTAGCCATTGCAGCTCGCCAGAGCGAATCTGGCTGGCATAATTGACTACGACTAATCTAATTTGTCAACAATTCTCAGAACTTCAACACTCTCTGCCCTCCAAGTTCGTTCTTCACCTACTAACTATTGATTCTGCGTGAATGGATACGGTACTGACAATGCCTCTATTAATGATTATTCTCTCCACAACTTTCCATTTTTATCAGTGCTTGAACCCCAATTAACGAACAACATTAGTCTTCACCCGAGGATGGCATTCTAGCTCGGCCCACACAAAAAATGACACCAAAATCATGGAACGATGTTAGGGAAATTCTTAGATTGTTTGGCTCACATACATATAGTGGTGAAACTGCAAATATCAAGAATACTATGAAACAATGTCAAAATACTATGAAACAACCACAACAATATATTATTATCCAGTTTTAACTGATGATTGTATGAGAAATGGAATTACACATTTCCAACTAATTTCCAGGAAGGCACCGATCGTAATGGCAATTCAACTTTTAATCTAATTTTTAGAAAGAATGGATTCAGGTCTAACTCTCTTGGATGCTATCGTGTTTACATTTAAACAATGAATTATTTATAAAAAATTGACTATATCTTAGTACAGTATCCATATTTTGCCTTGCATCTGTCATATTAGTTGAACTACTCTTCTTCGCTACACAAATATTGATCACACATATTTCTATGAATTCCCGCAGCAACGCGCGGAATATTAGCTAGTTATATAGAGTTTTAGCATCGTAATCCCTTCATCCCATAATATAAGAACGTTTTGTATACTAGTGTAGTATAAAAAACGTTCTTATATTATGGGACGGAGGGAGTAGTTGTTTAGTTTTATCAGTTTATGTTACAATCTGGTGTTATTATCTGTGTAGATGGATGAGCAAAGTTACAATGCAGTTGAGGGACAACTCTCTTCACATTTCGTGAAATCTGGGTCCAATGCCATAATTGTGCCGATAAGTTGTGGTGAAGAAGGGAACAATATCTCTAAGAGAGGCACTCATCTCGACTGGTACAATGGTCCTACTCTTTTGGAGGCCTTGAATCAATTAAAGGAACCAATCAGCACTCAAGGTGCATGCCGCTCTATTTTGCATTGCTTATATTATATTGCGTGTCCTTTTTATGTTCTGTGTTCACATATTAACTAGTAATACTTTGCTATGTAGGTTATTATTACAGAAACAAGTTAGAGACATATTGTTTAAGGATGTACCAGATGTTTCCCATCTATGTCACAAAAATTGAAGGAGAACTGCATAATGTGAAATTCAGGTCTGAGGTCAAAGTTAATGATGATACTTTCTGTTCACTGGAGGCCCATCTACAGCGCAAAGAGGCAGAATTAGATGCTGCTCAAGTTGCTTGCACAAGCCTGTTGAGTAAATGCGACGATGTTACATTGAGGATCGAGAAGGTATGGCGATTCTGTTTTGTACTTGTGTGTCTTACCATATTCCATACCTGCAATAATCGTTTACATCTGATAAATAGACTTCAAATTGGTAGCTCTTCTTCATGTCTATCCAGCTTGGAGATGGAGCAGTTACCCTCCAAGTTTTCTGCTATAATGTTGTAGCATAAAAAAAATAAGTTTTGTATCAATTTTGCAACTAATGCCTTCATGTTTATCTATATAATATCATCTACAAATTAGCCCCTGAAACTGACTTTGAACAGTAACGGAAGGATAGTCTGATAAATAAACGTCCAGCTTGAGTTGTATCAATTTTTTAACTCAGCATTACTTTATGCTTGTCTATCATGTGCAAAGTAGTAGCCTGTTAAACTGACTTTGAACAATGATGGAAGGTTGTGCGTCTCATAAGTGATAAATAGACGTCCAGCTTGAAGATGCAGTATTATCCTCGCTAAGTTTAAAGCTATAATGCTCTAGCATAACAAATTAAATATTGTAAGTACCAATTTTGCAAATAAGAACGTCTGTATGTTTGCCTATCATACGCGAAGTAGAGTTCAACTCTCATACTCTAAACTTCATCTTGCTGAACAAGTGACTTAACGTTACAAGTAGCCTTTTTGTAAGCTTATATATATTGTTATAGTTTTGCTAAAGCACATCTAGATGTGCTATAAGTATTGCACATCTAAGTCCTATATCATTGGTTTTACACTAAGATTCGTGCACGCATTTTCTTTTGTCTTTTTTCCTTTTTCTTTCTATTTTGATTGAGCACTTAGATGTGCAATAATTAGGACACATCTAGATGTGCCCTAAATAGACCCGTACTGAAAATCCATATTTTATCTTCCTGTTGTACTATCTAGCCTACTATTGTATTCTTCTAGCTAGTCTGAATATATTGTCTTAGCCTGATTATAACTCATTTTGTTTTAGGATGAATTATGTGCGAAATCTATTCTGCATGAGTTTGCACTTAAATCCAAGTCAAGCATGCCTGTCTATTCTTCCTCCATAGTCAAAGAGCTTGAGATGACATACTGGAAATCAAGTGTTCTCTTTGAGGGTGTTTCATATCTCAGCGACGACCGTGCTAAGAATAAAAGGCTGTCCGAACAGAAGGCTGCATGTGCTGCGCTCAAGTCGATTCTTGCTACAGAAGATCATCTCTTGCCCTCGATCCTGGTCGCTAAGAGAAAATCGACGAGTGCAGTGGCCAAGAGTTCCCCGGCAGCAAAAAAGCAAAAGATCGGTTCTGAATGATTTTCGTGCTATCTGCATTGCTAACTTTATCTTGTGCAAGTGTTATCTCCCATGTGAAAAGAGGGGGATAAGAGGAGCATGTTAAACTTTCTCTTTCTCAATACCTTATCTGTAGTGCCTGGATGTGAACCGTTCGTTTGTCACCTCTGTGAATTGATTTGTTTTAGCACGTCATTGATACGGGTCATACCTCTGTATTAGGGTATAAAGTGAGTGCACATCATTCGTAATTGCACTATTACCAGTGGCGTGCGGGAGGAGAGGCGCAACTGTTTTTTATCATTGACGTGCGGTTTAATTAGGGACACATCACTGCTATTTTTTTCTAGTTACTCATGACATGTGAATGTCACCGATGACCATTCACCCAAGGTTTCTGCGGTAGTGTGAACCAAGGTTAGTAACTGATATGTGTTCAAAAAAAAAAAGTTAGTAACTGAAACAATTTTAACTAGTGCCTTTTCTCCTATACAACCATCGTTCCTCAATCAAGCTTGCCAAATTGCTCGTAGTACCAGTAACTTGGAGCATTAACATAAAAAAAGTAACTTGGAGCATTTATCCCTGTACTTGGCAAATCCGATCCCTCAAACGCCCGCGGACGTGCCGGGCGTCTTCATGGAAAGTGACTGGTCACGCCACAAATGATCCATTCTACTATGGATACCTCAAATTAAAAATCTCAAATCTATACTATCAATATAAATCGATCTTTAAGTAAAGCTCATCCGGCTCCGCTATGCCCATGGCAGGCGGCCGGCTGCGCTTCCCAGAGTGTTGGTTCGGTCGCCAGCAAGGTATAGTACGACATGGGACACGAGTCGGCTCCAGGGAATCAAGGCGCCATCGTCTCCCATGCCCTACTATTCCTTGTCGGAGCTTGAAACCCGACGGTGCCGTTGGATGTCAGATCGATGATGGATCCTTTCTGGGAAGAGCCGGCGACATCCACCACAACGCGGTTATGGCGCCCGGACTGGTGCACCATACGGGACACCGGCGAATGCGACTCCGGCTCGCCAACTTCCACTGCCGCGAGGGCTGCCACCGCCTCCCGCGCCCACTGCCTCGCACGGCGGGCACGCCGCGCCATGTTTGCGTCGGACACGCCCATGGTGCGTCCATCGCCTCGGCGCGCCAAAGGAGGGGTTGTGTGCCCACCACCGCGTCCGGACGCCAGACAGACTGCACCGTCTCCGATGAGGCAGCGATGACACACCTAGAGCCGGATTCATGCGCCATTTGGACGGACGCAATGGATTCCCGACGGAAGGAGTCCGAGCGCTGCCGTCCGGCGGCCTCCTCCGGGAGCGGCGGAGCGCAAGCCGGACGGCCATCTCCTCCTCCGGGGCCACATGGGATGAGCTCAGGATCGAAGGATCTGGAGGTGTAGGACTAGGATCCACTGCCTGCCATACCAGAGAAGGCCGGAGATCGCCGGACGGGAGATTGGGTGGCGGAGGGGAGCGGGGTGAAATGGTTACGGTTTGGTCCGGCGAACGGATGGTGAGGAGTATATGTGGGGCCGGGTGGGTCAGTGTGGGTCGAGTTCGACGTGGCGGACGCATCCGGGCGCCCAATATTTGGGCTGCATATGAGGGGTGTCGGTTAACCCGGACGTTTAAGCCTCGTTTGAGACGTCCATCTGAATTTATTTATTTTTGTAACTAGTCACTAATCAGGCCATCCGTCCGGTTGTTTGAGGCGTCGACTGTAGATGCTCTTATCTCTCAGCTAGATCTGCGATCTACTGCAACGTTGGTCCAGCCAGCTGCTGCCGACCGCTTCCATGGCAGCCGCACCTCAGATCCGTACATGAAGGAAAGAAGGCCTATCCATGATGCGTCGCCAGACCGTTCAAGCTGCTATGCACCACCTGGGTTGGTAGCCGCTACCTCTTGCCTGCCGAATTCAATACGGGGGATGCTTCAAGCTAGCTGCGCCAAAACTCTCTTGCCTGCCGAATTCAACACGGGGATGCTTCAAGCTAGCTGCACCAAAACTCTTCGTTTTCATGCATGCTCCTGACGACGTCCTGGCAATGTAACGCAACGCAACGACGAACCTGGATATAGAGAGAAGCTAGCTAGGGCCAGAGCTTTACGGCACGCCATGCTTTGCTCGATCCGGGCGACATCTTTTCCTGTTTAGTTTTAAGGGACACATTAACCCTTATAAACACCTTTGAAAGACAAAGCTTATAAATTCTGACATGGACCAAGTGGAATCTCGCAGTAAACGGAATGTCATCTTTTACTGAACGAACAACCCAAAAATACCTATTTCCCGCAAAAAAATACCTATAATTAAAAAAAATACGAGCACCTATACCAGCTTGAAACAGGATGAGCTGATTCCATCTGAAGGATCTAACCATTTGACATACCCTCAATTTGCGAGACCTTTTTCTATTTGTTCAGCATACAATCGTGGGTGGTTTAAGGGCATCTCTTGCCGATCCCTCAAAAGGCAATAACTCCTTATATTATTCATTTTGAGGAGTAAACCAACATTCAGCCCACACCGCATCTTCGCCGATGTTGCCTCTGGCGTCCACCCGCAACCTTTGCCGCCGGCCCGACGACACTCCGCAGTCTCCGCCTCCACCTGCCCCATTTTGATCCGCCCATCGGTTGACACATATCTCCACCGTTGTCGTCTCGATTGTGTGGTGGAAAAAAAACCCATTGAACTTGCTTCGTTTGTTACAAAACGAAGCCGGCGGACAACAGAGATGATGTAGAGCACCCGTTGAGGAACTTTGTGGCGTCATTATCGCAGCAATAGCAGTGATCTTTGTAGGCGACCGACGAACTTTGTCTTTGTTTGGGGCGTTCGGTTTGGAGCCCGCCGTCTGCTACCGGTCATGTATCGCCCCGCCGTCGACTATTGTCCGTCTATCGCTCCGCCCGCCATCCACCTTGAGCTTTGGATTCGGTTCAACGCCGCCGGCTGGTGTTCTCACCTTCTTCACCTACAAGGTGTTCGAAAAATTGATTGTTGAGCATCGTGAAGTGAGAAGTTTATACCCAGCTCCAAGATGATCTTTTTGAGCATCAGTGGATACTCCATAGTACTAGTTCATATTTTAAAAACTACTCTTTATTTCATTTGGACCCTTTCATGTGCTTGAATTTAAATAATTTGATTTTTGAACTTTGAATTTAATATGTGTGAAAATATGTAGTTGAAATGTGGTGCATATACAAAAACTTAGAAGAATTGGTGAAGAGTTTTGATAGGGAGTTAAGTTTTAGGAGGTCGGCTAGGAACCGCCTTTTTTAGCGGATCAAATATAGGAGTTAACGTATAAGGGGCTGTTATTCGTGAACACGCAAAGCTTGCATATGTTTTCACTTATGGAAAGAATTAGGGTGAGTATAAAGAAGGGTACAACGCATGGCATGAACGGTGCCCGAAGTAAAGGGGCAAGGGATGCTCGCCCTGACCATATGATTAAACACGGCTAAACCCACAAAGCCCCGAACAAGAGAGGCGGGCCGAACCAGCGAGATGCCCAACATCGTCAAACCAACACCGAGGACTCCGCGAAGGAGCAGGATAGTGCCTTCAAGAAGGAAAAGCGGTCGCAACACCACCGCCCTTCGGTCTGGTGAACCAGACCAAGGGCTTCCCCCGAGCTAGAAGAGTGGCGCAGATGAAGGCCGTGACAACGCCTTCAAGAATGAAAATGACACCCATGAGAGTCTCCGCTGCTAGCACCGAAGAGCCGAGGAAAGAGTTTTATGTAGCCTAATTCTGAGCAATCCCAAAGCCGCTAGATCCGGAATGAAAGATGAGGAAGCCCTTGTTGGTCGGAACCGCCACGCCGGGAGGGGGTTGGTGGGGCCACACCTACTGTCGGAGGGTGGCATCGGGCGCCATGAGACACGCGAGCATTGGATCTTGCACCAGGCATGGAGTGTAGGTGTACAGGGTTGGGGTGCGCTGAGGCAGAGAGAACCGGCATAGGGGAAGCGACTGTGACTGACTACGCCGACAAGTTAGGACTAGAGAGAGCGTAGAGCCGAGTTGCCAAAGTCGTAGGCATTAGGACGTCGATGGCGGTGGCAGCTAGGGTTCCCTCCTCCTTGCTAACCAGGCGACGCGTGGGTTTGCGTGCAGGTGTGAGTCGTAAAGAACCGTTTGAGAGACTAAATTACAAGTAAAAGATCGGCTAGATGCGCCCTCTCTTTCTCTCTCTCTCTCTTTGAACGCCGCTCTCTCTCGCACACAATGCAAACGAGCTAGTCATGCAATATTACCCAAATATTTAGGGTAAGAGAAACCACCATTTGATTTTGTCAACACGTGATTTTTTTTATTGCGACGAAACACGTGAACCAATATAAATGGAACACCCGAGAAATGTGTGAGTCGCTCTGGTCTGCGACATGGTTCCATGGGCAACATTTTTCAGCACACCGACACAAACGCAATCTAACTAAATTTCGGAGTTCTCTGCTTCTGCTGCACCTTCGTCTTCACTTTCAGACGCTCTCTCCCCTTTCTCGAGGCCAGCCATGGTGTCATATAAGGGCTTGTTCATTGTCTCGGGCTGGCATAAGAACAGCAGCCCGCCGACGATCCCCGACATGCCGAACACCGCGAACGGCACCCGCTCCCCGAGCACCACCACCAGGGGTGCAAGTATGGCACCCATCTGCGACGCTTGCATCGCGCATCCGAGCACTGCCGTCCGCACCACTGTCGGGAACAGCTCCGCCGTGTACACGGCCAACAGGTTGTACGTCGCCGATATCCCGAAGATCCCCACCACCCCGCACACCGTCCTCGCCACTCTGCAGTCACATGCAACTGCATGTGGTTAATTACAGAGAAAACCAGCTGCCGTTCACATGCTAAACACAAGAAGGGGTCAACTACCTCTCGGCACCGGCGCCGGCGATGAGACTGCCCGCCGTGCAGAAGACGCCGCTGAGAAGCATCATGCCGATGGCGACTGGTTTGCGGCCGAAGTGCTGAAGAAGCAGTGCGGTGAGCAGGTAAGAGGGCATCTCGGCCAGCGAGTTCAGCACGACGCTGACGTAAAGGTTTGTCTTTAGGTTGACCACGTTGAGGCTCAGCCCGAAGTACACCACCGCGCAGAGGAAGTGGATGATCACCGAGAGCACGAGCCTGACCCGTGTCGTCGGTGACCGGAACGCGTCTATGATTGTACCCGACGACGACAGCTCCTCAGCCTTTTCTCCGGTGCCAACCTGAGCGCCGTTGACGTCGTCCCCCTCGTCGTCAAGCTTGAGCACGACGTTGTCCGGGATGCACCTGCCGTTGGCGGACGCGATGTCGCCCAAGACGCGCATGGCGTCGTTGGCGCGCCCGCGCACAAGGTACCACCGCGGAGACTCGGAGACGAACGGCATGACAGTGAACACGTACGCAAGGGAGGGCAGAGAGGTGACGGCATAGAGGAGGCGCCATGAGGACTGGAACATCACCGCGACGCCGGCGAGGGCCGCGATGCCCACGGAGAAAAAGTACATGGTGGACATGCCGGCGGCGCCACGCCGTGAGGGGCCGATGGGCTCCGTGGCGAGGACGAAGGAGCAGAGGCCGACGCTGCCGGTGCTGAAGCCAGTGAGGAGGCGCAGCGCGGCGTAGACCCAGTAGTTCGGGGAGAGCGTGGTGACGAGACCGAAGACGGCGTTGAGGAAGCAGAGCACCAGCAGGCAGCCCTTCCGGCCGAGGAACGAGTCGGAGAGGTGCCCGAACACGCCCGCGCCTGCCGAACCCACGGGATATAAGTCACTTATATGAGCAAATAAAACAGCGCCGAAGACGAATGACCGACGAGAGCACCGGCGTACCGATCATGCACCCGACGAAGAAGACGGCCTGGACGAGGCCGACCTTGTAGCGCTCGCCGCAGACGAGGCCCCACTCGGCCACGGTCGACGAGCCGCTCCCCTGCTCCCACTCCCACCCGGCCGCAACGCCGGCACAGCGGTCGCCGCACCGCCCGTCCCCCGCGGGGCACGACATGGCCGGCTCGCGGTCCGCGAAGATCATCACCATGGTGTGCATCGCCTCGAGCGCCCACGCCGCCGTCACCATTATGAACTGCCGCAGCTGCCACAGTCCGAACTCCCCCGCGTGCTGCGCGAGGGCATCGTCGATGCTCAGGCGATCGCCGCCGCTGCTGCCGGAGGCGACATTAGCAAGGAGCGCCTCGGCGGCGGACATTTTGGTTCCTGGTTTCGGTGGCGCGGGGGTTCGTGCGTGTACTGGGTGCTCGCGATAAATGTAGGCGGAGCGAGGCACGTGCGCATGTCAACGACTCTGCACAGCTAATTAATCGCGGAACACAACATGGAATTCTCACCACTAAACTTTGCATATTTCAAAAAGTGCAAGTTGAGTGCAAGTTTTGAAAGGCTTTGATTTGTTTTTAAAGGGTTTCATGTTTTTTAGGAAACTTCATTATTTTAATTATTTTATATTTTTTTCTTTCTTCTGAAAGTGTAATACCAATGCCACAAATTCATTCTTCTATAGAAAACTACATTTTATTTATATTGTTTTATTTTTATTTAATTTTTTGATTTCGTTTTAGTTTTCATTTCCTTTTCTTTTGTAAGGATAACACCAATGTCACTAATCCCTTACTTTTCAGAAAACGTTTTTTTTTTGGAAATCTCACTATTATATGCTCATTTTTCTATAATATCACTATTATATGTTTGTGGTAAGTAGTTGACTGATATTTGTGTAGCTTGTTATGCGCTCTTTATCTTTCTTTCTTTTTATATGAGCTACATGCACGGGGATGTGTTGTATTTTGGCCTCCGCATATACGTGCATACATACATAGGTATGCTTGTAATATATAGTTACATATGGAGCTGCTTTCCATGTATGCATGCGCCTGTAGACAACAATTAAGTTGATGTACTATATTTGTGCGGCAACATTATGGAGGGGAGTCATCCTTGCATGCATTAGCTCCGACGGTGGCGTCATTACCTGCTCCTAATAGTCACGGCCCAAAGAAATCGCAAAGAGGCAAAAAGTGACTGACCAAATATGATGTTCAGTCGATTGACATGTAGTCAATCTCCACAGCTTCACAGATCTGCGAGATACGGTTTCACATATTTGACTTGTAGCTTGGATTGTCGTTGGAAAAGGTCCAAAACAAACATTGAAATTGCAGAGGAAAGCTAAATTAAACCCTGAAGTTTGAATTTCGAAAATTGGCACTCAGAAGTTAATCCCGGTCTATTTTGGAGCCTAGACCTGTTTGGCACACAGGGACTGCTACAGTCCCGACATGCTAACCTGGCACTCTCACGGACAAGAATTTGGGCTAGCCCACTATACCACAACAAGAATTCATGAAGTTTAAAAAGTGTTCGCGCATTTCTAAAATTGTTCAAAAGTTAAAAAATGTTCATGTTTTCAATTTTGGCACAAATTCAATTCCTTTGTGTTTTTTAAAAAAATATTGGAATTTTTAAATTCTATTCACATTTTAAAAATCTTTTCGTGATTTAAAAAAACACATTTGTCAAAAAATATTCAGAATTCCAACAGCTTTTTACATGCCATGAAAAATGATTCCAATTTTCAAAAATTGTGTCACATTTTTAAAATAAAGTAGTTGTAATTTTGTAAATTATTTGTGTTTTGTAAAACTTGGCATCTCAAAATTGTTCACATATTTTCTAAGAAATGTTTTGATTTTCTTTTCATAAATGTTTTCATATATGAACGTTTTTATGTGTTCTTATATAGGCCACGCTTCCTATCATCAATAGTAGTTGTCACGGCAAGTGGCTACCTCAGCGCACCTTGAGTGCGAGGTCCTTGGTTTGAGTCCTGATAGGCCTTTTCGTGTAGTTAAAAAATATGTGTTTTAGGGAAGTTGTTTTTTTTAGGAAGGTTGTTAGGGAAGTTCAAAAAAGGTTACCGCGGTTTTGAGGAAGTTTACTTTTAGGAATTTTTTAGGGAAGTTTAAAAATATGTTTATGTCATTAATAAATGTACAACATGTATTTTGAAAAAAATTATTGAGCATTCAAAAAAGTGCTAAAACATGGATTTAGAAAACAATATACATAATGTATTTTAATTTTTCCCAAAAAAAAATAAAAAATATTACATGTGTGCGCTAAAAATATACATTGTATACTAATAGAAGTAGACGCTTGTCAAAAAACAAAACCAATTAAAACCAATAAAGAGAACAAAAATACAAAGAAAGTCAAGAAAGAAACAAAAGAAAACCAATAATATAACGGATAAAAAACAAAGAAAACTAGTGGAAACATAAAGTATAATGAAGGAAAAAAAGAAAACCAGAATGCTGATGAAAAATCGAAGAAAAGCTAAAGGACAAAGGGAAAAGGGGAAAACAAACAGAGCAGAGCGAGCGAACCTATAGCTATGCACGAGCGGCGTGAGCGACTGCACTAATGGGCCGGCCCGACTCAGTGAATACAAGCTAAACACTCTCGTTCAAAATAGACCAGGGTTGATAAGTTCAGAGTGCCAATTTATGGGATTCAAAGTTCGGGGTTTGATTTAGTTTTTGTCTACAAGTTTAAGGTTTGTTTTGGACTTTTTCTGATAATTTTTTGGCCCTTGAATATCCTGTAAAATAATACACGCCTCTAGGAGTCGTTTAGTTTACGGGCAGAAATCACGCTATACTCGGTACAACGATTCCAAGCAGGTCCTAAGGGCATCTCAAACCCCGTGTCTTAAAATGCATGTAAACATTGGGATGAACACTTGGTCCATACGTTTTTTTTCATCTAAGGTGGTACCGCTAACAATTGTAGACGAGTCTGCACGAACAAATTCCCACAAACTAGAAGGGGTTTGTCGCAGTCTGGCTCCGTCATGTAAGACTCTGACAGCCGGGCTCACTCAAATCCTCGCTCCTAGACTACTTTTCTCTCACTTCGTCTCTTTCGCCTTGCTATATATTGGCACCCTCCTTACCCAACGCCGCCTCCTGCCTGGATGGTTGCTGCTCCCCCACGGGCATTTACCGCCTCTCGTCGATGCCGCTCGTGGCAGATACCACGCCAGACAAGTGTTCGGCCAAATGCTATTGAGCCTTTTTTACATTCCATTGTTACTTTGGAGCAAGCACGATGGCGTGGTACTTGATAAGGGAGGATGAGTTGTTATGCGATGCACAGTTTACCAAAAGTGTGGACTTTCTAGGCATGAAGCAAGGTGGCAGGGTGTTGTGGCTAAGTGTGCATTCTTGGTTTCATGAGCAAAAGCACTTCGCGCCTTACAATTGGCACATCATCCATGATCGAATGTGAAGTTGCTAGCCCATCGATGCTACACCATATCAAACTCTGTTATAGATTATTGCAGTGCGATTTCACAAGTGGACAGAAGGTTGCCACCAGGTGTGTCAACAGCGGAGATCGTAAGTTTTGCTTCTTGTTGCACTACATGTTGGTCAACTACTAAAAATAACCCCCCCCCCCCTCCCCCCCCCCACACACACACTCACACTGCTTTATATCTAATACAAACACATACCGACACCACGCACACACCCAAGACGGGATACGACGACACCGAAAACAGCCACACTACCCAAAACAACTCCAAGCCAACAATAGGTGGACAGTAAGCATCACTATGGACTCGCTAGGGCCCTCAACCATGGACAAGCCACCGCAATGAGATGAAGTTATGTATGACGAACCATGAGCTCCAAGGCGACATCTTCAAGAAGGGAACGACACTAGAGCGCCGCCATCGCCCAATCCCGGGATCTGGGTTCCCTCAGAGCACCATGACGAACAGTGAGTACCCGCGATGATGCCTTCAAGACGGGAGGACGTCAGAATGCCACCATCACTAGCCGAACATGTTAGAAATGGTTTTCACCTCGGGCAGAACCCGCGGTCACCGAATTGATATGGTCTAACGCACCACCGCCATCAAACATCACACCCTGGCAACCACACCGCCCACACAACCGTGGTCACCAAACAGCGCCTAAGCCACATGCTCCTCCTCCTAGCACTGCGGCTCCCCCCACCAAGGCCGCCATCCCGGCATCCATGACACCGACTCCATCTTTTTCCCAGGCTCGTAACCAAGATGATAGAAGAGACAATCGTGAAGGCACTTCCTTACCCACCCCTGAACAACCCTAGGTCCACGTTCGTCTAGAGCTGGCCTACACCGCCCCGCGTTGCCCACCCGGGAAAAGGTGAGCTCCTCGGTGGCAAGCCGCCACCAGACGGGAGGCAAGCATGACACCGTGGCCCCCTAGCGATGGACCATCCCTCAACGGTGGATAAAGTTGGGAAAAGTCACCATGCCCAACTCCGGCTGCACACAAATCTAGGAGCTGAACCAGCTGACGACCTCCGGCAAAGACGCCGCTACAATGCGCCCAGGTACCACCAGACCCATCCGAGCACTGGATCCGTCCGCGTGAGGTCAGTCGCAATGTGAGCACCGCGCACACCGCTGCCGCCCACAACCCTTCATGCCACCTCCAGAAGGCGACGACCCGCCGCCAACTCCTGAAGAAACATCATCGCGCCCCCGTGCAAGCGCCGCCACTCGACTTCCTCGGCCCGCATTGAGCTACCCCAAGCTGGGGAAGAGGCAAGGCCGCTGACGACGGTGGCACTTTCATTCTATGTTAACTTGGTAATCATCTTTCCTGGTCATTACAGCACAAAGCTCAGATAAGGACTCAAAAGAAAGAGAAAATACACACAAGTCCCTGACTTTAACAAGGAAGACCCCAGATTGTAAGATAGAACTGCAATTGGGTCTCATCACGTGGTATAGCCACCACGTACTGCCTTGGACCAGTGCAGTCTCAAATAGACCCTTAGGGCACCAAAGAACAGTTTATTAAGTTTGGTTTCCACCTAAGCTTTAATTAACGTTATGCATGTTGCCGGTCGGTTCTTTTCAATGGTCTTGAAGAGAGAAATTTTCCTTCTTTATCTATGTAGTCATAACCAAGGTCGTGGCAAATCCATAATTTTTTTTTTGATTTTTTCATGCATACTATAGAAATAAACCTTTGAATTCAGCATTATTCCATGACTCCTATTTCAAAGTCTATCTTTTGAGGGGAAAAGAAAATAAAAGTAGCCCCTCTTTTCCCATTCACTCTCTATTGCATGGGTGGAAGAACCTTTTTTTTGCGAGAAATGGGTGGAAGAACTAAAATGGAGGATTCTAAAAAAAACAATAAACAATGTCTCAACCAAATTAGAGAACAACGTTCCTTTGATTTATCAACAGGTGAAATAATCTACATTATATTCCATAATAAAAATCTACAAATCCCATACAACAAGAAAATAAATCTACAAACGAAGCTGCATGAGCGGTTCACTCCATCAGCAACATTTTCTACCGGCAACATCTTTAGTACGAAGATACACACGAAAACTGATGCAATCCAGAGTCACCCGCTGCACCTTGCTCTTATTTCAAGGGGGTCTTCTCTCCTTCCTCCAGGCCGGCCATGGTGTCATACAAGGGCTTGTTCATCGTCTCCGGGAGGTAGAACACCAAAAGCCCGCCGATGATCCCCGACACACCGAACACTGCGAATGGCACCCGTTCCCCGAGCACGACCACCATGGGCGCCAGTATGGCGCCCATCTGTGATGCCTGCGACGTGCACCCTAGTGCCGCATTCCGCACCACCGTCGGAAACAGCTCCGCCGTGTATATGAACAACAAGTTGTACGTCGCCGCCATGCCAAAGATGCCCACCACGCCGCATACCATCCTCACTATCCTGCAATGTCACATACTCAAATGTATTAGAACAAAAAAGATGCAGCGCACACGTAGGTTTGAACGCTGATTTGAACTCTTATTTGATTTACCTCATGGCACCGACGCCGGCGATGAGGCTGCCGGCGATGCAGAAGACGCCGCTGAGAAGCATAGTGCCGATGCCGAGTGGCTTCCTGCCGAAGTGGTCGAGGAGCAGCGCGGTGAGCAGGTAGGCGGGCATCTCCGCGATGGAGTTCACGGCGACGCTGACGTAAAGGTTGGTCTTGAGGTTGACCACGTTGAGGCTCAGCCCGTAGTACACCACCGAGCAGAGAAGGTTGATGAGCACGGACAGCACCAGCCTGGCCCGCGTCGTCCTCGACCGGAACACGTCCAGGATCGATCCCGACGACGACGACGGCGACGACTCCTCAATCTGCTTGCCGCCGTTGACATCATCTCCCTCATCATCGAGCTTAAGCGTTACGCCGTCAGGGATGCGCCGGCCGTTGGTAGCCGCAATGTCGCGCAAGACGCGCATGGCATCGTCAGTGCGCCGTCGCACGAGGTACCAGCGCGGCGACTCGGAGATGAACGGCATGACGGCGAGCACGAAGACGAGGGAGGGGAGGGAGGTGACGACGTAGAGGAGGCGCCAGGAGGACTGGAACATCGCGGCGACGCCGGCGAGCGCCGCGATGCCGCCCGAGAAGAAGTAGAAGCTGGACATGCCGGCGGTGCCACGGCGGGAGGGCCCGATGGGCTCCGTGGCGAGGACGAAGGCGCAGAGGCCGATGCTGCCGGTGCTGAAGCCCGTGAGGAGGCGGAGGACGACGTAGACCCTGTAGCTGGGGGCGAGCGCGGTGAGCAGGCCGAAGAGCGCGTTGAGGAAGCACACCACCTGGAGGGACCCCTTCCGGCCCAGGAAGGAGTCTGAGAGGTGCCCGAACACGCCCGCGCCTGCAAAGAGCCAACGACGTGATCGATCACATGATGTTCTTAAAAAAAACCAGTCACATGAAACAACAGAAAAATCACCATAAATATAAGTAATAAAATGAATGGCATGGCCGGCTTTTTTTTAGAGAACCTTGCTAAACTTTGTTAAACAATGATGCTCAGTGGAACAGTTAAAATATCACGGGGCACGCCAAACCGGCGGCCTACATCAAAGAGATAGAGCAAACATATCACCCTTTTTTTCTTGCAAAATCCAGACCATTACTTTTTTTGTGTGTGAACTTTTAGGCTATTATTTAGTCCAGCCATTTCGTATTCAGCGAAAACAGAGGAGAAGAAAGTGAGCACAGGCGTAGTACTCTACTTCAACTCCACTAGCAGGTAGCCTGGAGTGTGTCCAAAACTCGAATTGTGCGGCCCGTTTGTCGTCCGATTCCCAGCCCCTGACCAGAGTGTATCCGGATGATTTGTCCAGTTGCCGGATCAGGACGCCGGCGATAGATGACCTGATCTGATCCGACTGACGTGCAGAAGAACTGGCACGGCTCGAACAGCCACGTAGGCAGGCTAAATTTACGGCACATCTGCGCACGCGTCACCTCGCACCGCACGCCGTCGTCCGCGGCCAATCGCTTCGCGGAAGCTCTGAAGCACTTCCGATTTGGAGGGTTTAGGCCGGTTGTAATGGGGAGTATCATATACTAGTATCATGCATATGATACTAGTGTATGGTACTACCTCCCTAATTCACAGTATCATATGTTAGAGGGTGCTTGGATCCAAGAGACTAATTTTAGAGGCTAAAGTTTCAAGCACCCCTGACTAAAGAGAGGCTAGGACTAGTCTTAAGGCTAAAAAATTTTAGTCATAGGAAACCTACTAAAACATGTATTAGCCCTCTCTCTCCTCATTTAATTCCTCTCCTTTAACACATGCGAGTTCTGAATTGGAGGGTTTGGAGGATAATAAATGCTCAATAACTTGATTTTAGTCTCTTTAGTATTTGGATCCAAGCATGGGTGAGGCTAGCAAGTTTTAGTTCCACTACTTTTAGTCATGGGACTAAAACGTATCCAAGCACTCTCTTAGTATCATGTACTCCCTCCGTTCCTAAATACTTGTCTTTCTAGAGATATCAACAAGTGACTACATACGACGCAAAATGATTGAATCTACACTTTAAAATATGTCTACATACATCCATATGTTGAGTCCATTTGACATGCCTAGAAAGACAAGTATTTGGGAACGGAGGGAGTAGTACTCTATTTATTGCTATGCATGACACAAATTAGCATAGCATTTAATATGATACGGTATCATGATATGATACTACACCCTCTTTTTCTTCATTTAATAGTATGACACCTCATCAAAATTGCCTAATTGGCATGCATGATACTAACTATGATACTATCATTACAACCAGCCTTATTGAGAGCCTGAAGAAGCATATGCCATATCCCGGTCACTGTCAACGCCCTACTATAATTCTCAGTCGTATAGTACGTATCCTCTAAGAAACCGAATCCTACTCAAGCCCATGCCCCCATACGTCAACACGATATATACTCGGTTGATCTTCGTACGTGCATTTTTTGAGGGGAAATACATCAATTTCAATGTTGTTGTATTGTATTGCTGCAACTTAACTCTAGTAATTGAGTGGACGTGCCGGGGGACGCATCCTTGAATGAAAAGATGTACCACTAGTCACTGTTGGTTAGGCTTGTACGACGAGTACTGTCCAAGGGATCCACTAGACCACAGTTGTCAGCCACATGCACTGGTTCAGTCAGCGGGATGCTTGGACGGATCGGCCAAGAGATCCCAAGCATCATATCTGATTCCCATAACACAAAAGACAAAAAGGGCTCGGAAAAATACTCCCCCAGTAGAGGAATGCGACACCAACATGCGAGGGTGAGAGTGAGACTAATCTAGACGGAGTTTGCCGTACTAGTACTTAACTAATCTGCAATGCGCTTGAGATCACATCATCGAGACCGACTCATTAGGCGTTGTGAGATAGATTAGTACTACTGGCTGATCAGTAAGCTGATTCGTGTTTTGCTTCATACTGGCTGGTCAGTATTCAGTACTGCTGTCAGACCGGCGCCGTGCATGCATGAATGTCGAGCTTGTACCGTTCAAAAGTTAAAAAGAAAAACGCACTGGAATACAAAATAAGGCTAGCTACGATACAGGTGTAGATGGGGTTCAGTAGAAAAGGATGCAGCAGGAGTCAAAAAAAGGCTGCTGAAGTAAACTACTACAACTATCCTACTCAACCAGTGACGCTGCAGGCATGTATACGGCGCTTGGGACGTAGCGGCTGGCGATAAGACGGATCTGGGGAGGGAGGAAATTCGATTTGGCGCCGTCGACACGGCGAAACTGTACTGCTGCACGGTGGGACGCATGCCATGCCACGGCAAGCTGCGCCCTCGGAGGCGCGGTCTGGGGCTGGGCATGCCGTCCGTGTGACAGACAGAGCACGAGGCTCCGCACTTGATGCGTAAGAGAAGATACTATCAACGGGACATCAGAGAGCGCACGCGAAGCCAACCCACGTGATTAGTTAGGCTGACGACGATATGGTAGCCAAATGTTAGGCTGACGAAACAGTGTTTACAGAGAGATACCAAAAAAACAGATAGACCTAACCCGGCGATCGGCGGCGGGAGCAGAGAGAGCGGCGGCGCACGTACGTACCGATCATGCACCCGGCGAAGAAGACGGCCTGGACGAGCCCGACCTTGTACCGCTCGCCGCAGACCAGGCCCCACTCGGCCACCGTCGACGACGCGCTCCCCTGCGCCCACTCCCACCCGGCCGCCGCGCCGGCGCACCGGTCGCCGCACCGCCCGTCCCCCGCGGGGCAGGACATGGCCGGCTCCCGGTCCGCGAAGATGATGACCATGGTGTGCAGCGCCTCCAGCGCCCACGCCGCCGACACCAGCACGAAGTGCCGCAGCTGCCACCGCCCGAACTCCCCCGCGTGCTCCGCCAGCGCGTCGTCGATGCTCACGCGCCGGCTCGCCACCTCCCCTCCGCCGCCGCCGCCGCCGGCGGCCAGCAGCGCCTCGGTGGACATAGCTGGTTGACGCACGCACGAACGTCGCGGACCCGCGTGGTCCCTTCCCTTGACGCGGGGTGTGTGTGCGCGCGCGTGTACTGGGGCAGTGCCTTCAACCGCGAGCTATTTGTAGTTGTGCGCATGCTTCCGCGGGTAATCTAATCACGGCTGAGGAAGCCATTTACAGTTGTTCAACAGAAAAGGAGGCCATTTACGGCGTCATTTTCACCACCCTGCTGGTGACAAGTTGTGAAACCCGCATTACTTGATGACCTAGACGCCAGCACTCATGATTATTGCTCTGCATTTGTTAAGTGACTCGTGACGATCAGATAGCAAATACTATAAGAGCATCTACTGGCGGACATGTCAAATCCAATCCCTCACAAGCCCGCGGACGCGTCCGGGCACGTTTGCAGGCACTGACCGTTCAAGCCTCCTCCAACCCGCACGGGATGACACCCAAGTCGACAGATCTGGACTGGTCGGAGTCAGATCCGCTACCCGCCATGGCCGAGAAGGCCGGAGGTGAGCTCGGGAGGCGGAGGGGAGTGGGTGGGGAGTGGAATAAAGTGTGGGTAGGGTTTGGTCCGACGAGTGGATGGGAAGGAATATACATGGGTCGGGATGGGCCAGCGTGGATCGGGTCCGACATGGCGGATGCGCCCAGGTGACACCATATCCGCCCCATTTGGGCTGGATATGAGAGGTGCCGGTCAGCTCGGGCATTTGAAGCCCGTTTAAGGCGCCCGTCTGGGTCAAATTTCCGTGACTAGTCAGTGACCTGGTCGTCCGCCCAGGCGTTTGAGACGGGTTTGGTGCTCCAAGATGTGCAGCATGAGCAGCTCTTTTCAACAAGATATTGTAGAAAAATAAGGTGGGCATGGAAGTTCAAGACACCACATGGGTATTTTAGTTACATTTTAATTAAATATATTTACGTATGTTAAAGCACTCCCACTATAGTTTCTAAAAAATATTTATTTTTGTTTCTAAAAGGTACCCCTCTGTTTCTTTATACTCCCTGTATGTATTAGGTTTGTCTGATGCCAAACCCATCAAAGTTTGACCAAGTTTATGTAAAAAAAATATTAACATTCACAATATAAATTTTCCTACTATATTTATTAGATATTGTACATGATGACATTTTCTAATATAAATTTAGTCAAATTTTAAACACTGACTTCATTTGGTCAAATTTTGAAACATTGACATCAAATAAATTTTGTTAGCAGAGTAAAAAGAAATAGAGAGAGTACTTTATAATATATTGAAAAGTAAAAGATCATTATGGCCTTGTTAAAAATTGACGGCCATGGTTAAAGTAAATTTGCCATTTACGGTGTTTTTGTCACCACCTGCTATGAGATTCAAATCTTCGAGTACAGTTTCAGCTCTGGTGGCCATGGTTTGTTTCCGGAGTGGTGTTTGTGTCTGTGTGGGTGGGGGTGTAATTTGCTTTTTTTTCTCCTCTTAAGGTGAAAGAACCATCACAAAGGTAGCCAAAAGTAAAGGCATCTAAACTTTCCAACGGACTTTCCTAAATTTCTTGTAACTAATATATTGTCCGGGATCTCTAACTATAGTGTGAAATGAAACGAGTACTGGGATATCTAGACTGTCTGCCGCATAGGCGCGAACACCCCACACCCACCTGAAGGAGGGGGGCTAGCCGACTTGGAGGAGGGGAACTCCTCCCTTGAGGCCTTTTTTTAAGGGACAACCTTGTATTCCGTTACAAAGTTAGAATGGCTAAATCGCTAGCTACATATTTTACAACAAACTTAAGGAAATGGCCTAGCCAAGTTTCATACTCACCAACTTCTAGTCTTACACCATGTGATGTAACTCCTCCCTTCGGGTGTTGGTCAAAGTTGAAGGAGTCCTCCTCCAACTCACACACCCTCCTTAACTTGTCTAACAAGCCATAGGGGGCACCACCTCCTTATTGGGCCTCTAGGCCCGGGTGGCTGCCCCCTAATAGGCTATAGCCTATTTGGGCAGCCCATGGTGCCTAGAATAATCCCGGGTGCTCCCGGTAAATACCGGAGCCCTTCTATATCATTATTAGGTTCTTTGGGGTATGTTTCGCCTATCCGGTAGTACTTGGTATTTCGAAACCCTTTCGGTTTCTATCAAAACAAATTCTTTTATGCCCGAAACTTTTTCAGTAATATTTTCTCATATTTCTAACTCCAATAGAACTCAGCATGTCGTAATCTCTTAAGCGTGTGACCCTACAGGTTCGGTGAAATATAGACATGAACCAAAACACCTTTCATTCAAATAATCAATATCGGAACCATGGACATCCATATTGATCTCTATACTCACACGAATGATATCCGAGCGAGCAATGCTAGATGATGCAATTGGCGCAAAACCTATGGGGTGCATGCCCTTCATTTCTGCGGGAGTCCCGTTGCTACTCCTCTCATAGTAGTCACGGATTCTTCTTTTCGACAACGGTGGAAGGCTAGCTTGTTCGGCGGAGCGGGGGTTCCCGTTGCTTATGTCTGTGTGGTGGGTGTTTCTTGTGTCGTTCGGCATGTTGTCGACGAGAGCGGTTTGAGACCGTGTGCTTTGGTGTTCAAGAATGGATTTGCCCCTTGATGTATCGGTTTTCGCCCACTTAACGGGGCAACTCTCTTCTGCTTAATTAATGGTTGAGGCAAATCTTTTGCCTCCTTTAAAAAATTATCCTTTTACTTGATAATATTTTACAAAACCCAAGGTGAGATTTATCAGTATCCCCATGAGTCAAACTCATGCTCAATATATCGGTCTCCTCATTACCGGTTTGGTTCTCTTTTCTCGTTCTCATGTCCGGCATCCCCGTGATCAATTCACGATGTGTCCGAACAAATGATTGTGGATGTTGTCACATCGAGATGGCCCTAAAAATATCTCTCCATCGTCGAAAGAGCAAATCCCAGTCTCGAGCTATCTAGTCCCTCGTCATACGTTTTCGATGAAACTGTAAGTTGTCGTTATGATCACCTTGTTACGGATGACGTTGGAACAACCCCAAAGCGTAGCGTCCGGTATGGAGTGACTCGATACTCTCATGCTCTAACGAATCATACATGCGTTAACTCCCGTGTTATGTACTATAGACTTTAGACGATGTAATCTCTAAGTATAACGAAGGATTTGGATCAATTCATCACGAGTGTTTTTTCAACATCGTGCTCTCAAATTTTTCGGGCATAATAAAACAAAATCATCAATCAACACTTTGAGCTAGTCCTAAAGGCAAGACTAGGAATCTTGTTTTATTGTTTTATAACTCTACACGTGTTATGAGTTTTCCTCTTAATCACATAATCGAGATATCAATTACAACATAGAATATAAATATTAATTATATCCTGGAAATAAATAATACTCAAATATTATTGCATCTAGAGCATATTTTTCCAACATGTGTCTGCTCTGGACTGGCATGAATACGGTGCTGGCACTCCGGAGCGGCATTGAGCGACATGAATGTGCGCAACCTGTCCGGGCGAGAGAGAGCACAGGTGCAAGAGAGGTCCTTGGGTGGGTTTGAGTGTCTGACGTGTGCATGACAGCGGCTTGGACGCCCACAAAGCCCTCTTGGTTTGCCTCCGGATGGTGGAAAAACGGATGTCCGGACCGGTGAGCTGACTTATGGGATATCACGTTGGGTGGCAAATTGTGTCCGAACCTCTTCGTCCGGACGGCTTAGGGGTCCGTGTTAAAGATCCCCTAAGACGGGGACTGGAAGAGGCGAGATTTTTTTAGGGGTTGCCAAACTTTTATTAATAGATTCAAAGGAATACAATTTGGGTTGTAAGGTAGGGTAAGCCATAAATGGCAAACCTCAGCAAGTGAAAAGAGAGAATTTCGCTAGGTTGTGTACTTCCTGGTTTGAAGCTCGACCTTATAACAGAACACCATAGCCGGTAATTTAGGTGTCCGTCATGCATTTTTACAGAAAATTCCCTCTCTTTTCTGGTAATTAACCCATCGTCCACCTTTAATAGAGAGAAAAGGAGCCGTTTTTACCGCTTTACAGAAACCCCATCCCTTTTCCGGTAAATAACCCGCACTGTTAAGTGATAGAAAATGAGTCTTTTTCTTTGCGTTTTATCGAAAAAAATTGTCGTTTCTATAACTAACCCGCAGTCCATCTAGAACAAATAGTACTTCTTTAAAATATCGAAATCCTTTAAACATCCTATATATGAAATTTGATTAGAAAAATTTGTAGAATATACATATGATGTTATTTTACATGAATAATATTTTTTAAATGCTATTTAGGGCGCAATCTCAATCAATAGCGTACAATCCATCTTTCTTTCATATCAACACCGACCCGGATTACAAATGAACACCTCAGCAAAGTCAAATTGGAGACGAAAGAAACCGACGATAACCATGCATGCACGCTCGGCAAAACCTTGCACGGGACAAAAAGAGCAAATTTCTCATCTTACGCCGAGAGAAGAGAGGCTATTGATGTCTCGAGTCATGGTTATTGGGTTAGGGTCACTGGGACGTGCAACATTTTCTTCTTCCGTTATAACTCATAGGCTCTTTTGGTAGTAAGATTTATCAAAGATGCGAGATGAACTTCTTCGTAGAACACATCCATGTACTTGCAGTAATCGTTAAGCAGAGATCTTGCTCAAACTATGCTGCGAGGCTTGTCTGCATCGATAGATACTCCCTCCGTTTTTATTTACTCCGCATATTAGTTTTGGTTAAAATCAAGCTTTACAAACTTTGACAAAGTTTATAGACAAAAAATATTAACATATACAATAACAAATCAGTACCATTAGATTCGTTGTTGAATGTACTTACACATCATATGAATTTGTTATGCTAAATATTTATATTCTTTTCTTCAGTCAAGTCTAATATGCCAAGTAAATAAAAACAGAGGAAGTAGAAAGTGGCTAGCGCTGGCAGTGCAAGAGATCGTCGTTTACCAGAACAGAGTAGTACCAGTAACTCGCCTGCCAAGCCGATCGATCTGCTGTGTGGCTCCAGCCGTCAGATCCACCGAGTGTGCTACTGCTACAATGCCGGAGGCAAATCTGGCAGAGCCGTTGCCGAACCGCCCATGAGAGGGTGATGCTCGCAAACTCCTTTTTACCGGAGCGGGGATGTACCGGCATAGCATCCACCGTTCAGCTGCTTTGTGATCCGAGTCTAAGTGGGACCCATTCATATGTATACCCATGTATTGTGGCAGATAATCATCTGTATATGGTCAAATCAATATCACATCAATAGGCCCCATGCCAGGAAAGGCAGTACTATTTGCAGTGGGCTGTATGCCTGCATGCGGCATCTCTCCTCTCCCTCTCGCATTTTATTTTTGTTTACATTTTTAGATGGCCAATATATTTTACAGTAATATTCTATTATTGAAAAATTTCATATATTCAAATTCCTGAACATAAGATCTTTAGAATAAGACCAATCTTGAATATATTTAAACTAGTTTAATTTTTACTATTTCAATCATATCAAAATACTAATTTCACTCATTTCAAATTACAATTTTTGAAAAAATGAAATCAGTTGTTGAAATGATTGAAACCACTTTTCAGAATATAGTTTTCTTTGTAAGTTTCATATTTCAGCTTCTGAAACTGTGTCTTCAATGGGGTGTCTGTAATGTGTTTTTCTGAAACTAGTGAAATCTATCTTTTGTAATGAGTGTAATTAGTTTTTTGAAACAAGTGAAATATTGTATTTAAATTGAGCGTCTGTAATGTATTTTCTGAAATGAGTGAAATAAGTTATTTAAAAAAGTGAAATATATCTTTTTTGGTGTCAAACGACTATTTCAAAGTTTGAAACAGATATCTCTGCCGAGTGAAATGCATTTCAATAATTTTTTTCGTAAATATGAAGTGAAATTAGTTTTGGAGATATATTTTTAAATTAGATTTCAAAATAACATGTTTCATAGTCTTCAAAAAATATCTCGTTTCATAGATTTCATGTAGTTCAAAAAATAAATTTCGCTAAGCGAAATCACTTTTGTAACAAGTGAAATCACTTTTTTGAACGAAGTGAAATATAGCATTTTAATTGAATGAGTGTAATATGTTTTCTGAAACTAGTGAAATGGGTGAAATTTATCTTTTGTAACGAGCGAAACACTTTTTTGAAAGAAGTGAAATTTAGTACTTTAATTAAATGACACTAGTGCAGAACCGGGCAATAGCACCGGTTCGTAAGGCCCTATAGTGCCGGTTACATAACCGGCACTTATTTGTGGTCACCAAAGCCCCCCCCCTTTAGTACCGGTTCAGCACGAACCGGTGCTAAAGGGCAACCACGTGGCACGAGCCAGCTCCGGGGGCCCGGAGCCCTTTAGTACCGGTTGATAACACCAACCGGTATTATAAGGTTTGGTGGGTTTTTAGTTTTATGATTTCTTTTTCATTTAATTTTGTGTTTCCATTTATTCTTTTTCATTTGCTGGTATTTTACGATACTACACCATTGTACACGTTATGCATCATATATACATCATGCATGCTTTGTTTATCAACGCTGCTGCTATGTTCATTGCACCCGCAGATATAACATGCTCATGCATGCTTTTGCATCATTACATCATCATATATATATAATAACAAGTCCTACTAATCATGCATCATCATACAACTTCTACTCGTTATTAATAATAAGTCATACGATCATCATCCTCATATATAGTCATCGAACCCAACCCTACATAATTATTCTTAGCACATGATCATCAGTATCAGGTAGGACCTAAACACCCTTAAGGTAAAATAGCATAAAACAATATAGACCCTGACTCTCCATTATGAAGAATGGCGATCATCGTGTCTCCAATTCTTGCCTTTCGCTGCCTATTGCTTCCAAGAAGCTTCTTACGACTGTCCATACATTTTTTCCATTCTTTGATTGTTATGTCTCCACTTCTTTTAGAAACCCGGTATGGACAGTTGAGATTCGTAGGACGACCTGGTCGTATGTTCAAAACATGAAGGCTACCACGCGTATACATCAGATGAGGCACACAATCATTCGGGATTATCTGTTGAAAAACATAATAATAACTTTGTAGTTAGCAATGATGTACTAGTTTTAGAAGTGTGCAAAAAGATGCACGGATGTTGTAATAGTAAAAAATAATCTTATCAGGGTATCTCCATGGTAGTTACCGTAGTTCAACACGTGCACCAGTGGCACGTATTGAACATAATGTTGAGGAGTTTGATTGTAGATATTGTAATTCTCAAGATCAGTAGAAAATCCGACCAGATGAGTTTTCTCCTGATAAGTTAATTCGGAGCCTTCAGTGTAGTACGTTCTGTCTACCATCTTCTGCACATTCTTTAAAGAATGAAAATAAGCTGTCAATGGAGATAAGTTGTCAACATTATATTTTGAAATAAACAATATAAATTACTTAATAACTATGTTTAGCTCACATGAGGGAAGAACTGGAGGTGTATCCACAAAGACCCAAATCGGAGGTGTCTCTTGCTCGATTGTAGGATCACCAAGATCCATGGTGACAAGCATACCCTCATCAAGACCATACATCTTGCAAAATGCATCCCAATTTTTGCAACCAAAATGGGTTACACTCTGAGCATTGTACAGCTTTACTTGAAAATCCACACCATGTTCGGTACTTAGGATAATTTTTTTGGTTTCGAAATTTTCATGGTCTTCAAAACCCATCCTCTCCAAGACATAGCGTCTTGCAAAGCATGGGATAAGCTAGTCGAATTGGAAAAGATGAAAAATACACCTTAAAATAGTTGAAGTCGTGCTTAATTACGAAAAAAACTATTGTCGTCGTTGCGTACCGTATGAACATCGCAGGTCTCCTCGAGCTTAATGCTGAAGCGCCGATCTTCGTCTAGCTCAATGAACCTATCACAGATACCTCGGTCGTCGTGGCACCAGTCGCACTCCCCTAGGCGGTTATCGTCGTCCGATGAGTACGACATTTCCGGCCTACGTTCATAATTTAGTTTTATTAGTCAACTATCTAGTTCAACTACTAAGCACTTACTATAAATAAATAAGTAGTACTTACTAAAAACAAACTACTTCTATATATAGTAAAATAAATTAGTTTATTAAATCAACTAGCTAGTTCAACTATATATAAACTACTTCTTCTTTTTTTCCTTTTTCTAAATACTATGAACAAAAAAATCATTAAAATTCTATGAACAAAATTAATTACACAATCTAAATATCACCCAAAAAAATCTATTAACAATAATATCACCAAACATGCATATTCAATAATAATATCACCAAAAAAATCTATTAACAGAAAAAAAATCTATTAACAGAAAAAAATCTATTAACAGAAAAATCTATTAATTCAACTAGTTCAATTAAGCATTTACTAAAAATAAACTAGTTATATTAATTCAACTAGTTCAACTAATTAAGCATTTACTAAAAATAAACTAGTTCTATATATTAATTCAACAAGTTCAACTAATTAAGCATCTTCTAAAAATAAACTAGTTCTATATATTAATTCAACAAGTTCAACTAATTAAGCATCTTCAAAAAATAAACTAGTTGATCTATATATTAATTCAACTAGTTCAACTAAAAGCATTATATTTACTAAAAATAAACTAGATAGTTCTAATTCATCTAAACATATTATATATAGAAAACAGAAAATAAGTAAAAAAATATGTGTGTGTGTGTGTGTGTGTGTGTGTGTATACGTGTGTGTGTGTGTTTGTGTGTACGTGTCTGTGTGTATGCGTGTGTGTGTGTGTGTCCGTGTGTGTGTGTATGTGTGTATACGTATGCGTGTGTACGTATATAGGGCGCGTACGGGTGGCGCGGGGCAGCGACGACGACGGGCGGCGCGGGCGGCGACGACGGGCGGCCGGGGGCGGCGACGACGGGCGCGCGGCGGGCCGGGGGCGGCGACGACGGGCGGCCGGGGGCAGCGACGACGACGGGCGCGCGGCGACGACGACGGGCGGCGGGGGCGGCGACGACGACTGGCGGCGGGGGCGCGCGGCGACGACGACAACGGGCGGCGGGGGCGGTAAGGGCGACGGCACGGCAGCGCGGTGGCGTCGGCGAGATCGAGCGAGAAACGTGGAACGAAGTGGCGACGATAACTGATTTTTCGTAAGTGCCATATATATAGGGGGAGCCTTTAGTACCGGTTGGAGCCACGAACCGGTACTAAAGGCCAATTTTGGCCGGCCCAAGCGGCGGGAAACGAGGCCCTTTAGTACCGGTTGGTGGCTCCAACCGGTACTAAAGGCCCCCCTTTAGTACCTGTTTGTGCCACCAACCGGTACTAAAGGCCGTGCGCTGCCACCCGCGGTGCGCTATGTTTAGTCCCACCTCGCCGAGCGAAGGGCAGCCGCACTGGTTTATAAACCCAGCCGCGGCTGCCCTTTCGAACTCCTTTATATAGTAGGCTTCTGGGCCTAACTAAGGCGCGCTGCCCGGTGAGCCTCCTGGCCCTTCTGGGCCTGCATTTGCACACCCTAGGACTGGTAGGCTCACCGGGCAGCGCCCCAACATTTTTTTTTCTTTTTTTTCTTTTCCGCATTATTTATTTTATTCTATTTATTTTTGAGTAATTTTTTTATATAGTTATTTATTTTCTGCTTTATTTTTTTCTTCTATTTATTTCTAAGTAGTTTTTTTGCCGTATTTAGTTTCTTTGTGAATATTTTTGCTTTATATTAGTTTTTTTCTTTTCTGCATTATTTATTTTCTTCTATTTATTTTTGAGTATTTTTTTATATAGTTATTTCTTTTCTGCTTTATTTTTTTCTTCTATTTATTTCTGAGTAGTTTTTTTGCCGTATTTAGTTTCTTTGTGAATATTTTTGCTTTATATTAGTTTGTTTCTTTTCTGCATTATTTATTTTCTTCTATTTATTTTTGAGTAATTTTTTTATATAGTTATTTCTTTTCTGGTTTATTTTCTTCTTCTTCTTCTTCTTCTTCTTCTTCTTCTTCTTCTTCCTCTTCCTCTTCTTATTTTTCTTCTCCTTCTCCTTCTCCTTCTCCTCCTTCTTCTTCTTCTTCCTCTTCCTCTTCTTATTCTTCTTCTCCTTCTCCTTCTCCTCCTTCTTCTTCTTCTTCCTCTTCCTCTTCTTATTCTTCTTCTCCTTCTCCTTTTCCTTCTCCTTCTTCTTCTTCTCCTTCTTCTTCCTCTTCTTATTCTTCTTCTTCTCCTTCTTCTTCCTCCTCCTTCTTCTCCTCCTCTTCTTCTTCTTCTTCTCCTTCTTCTTCCTCTTCTCCTTCTTCTCCTTCTTCCTCCTCCTCTTCTTCTTCTTCTTCTTCTTCTTCTTCTTCTTCTTCTTCTTCTTCTTCTTCTTCTTCTTCTCCTCCTCCTCCTCCTTCTTCTTCTTCTCCTCCTTCCTTTTGCCATAACAGAAGAAGTCCGGAGTTGTAATAAGTTATTAAAAATAAAAAAGAAGAAGTCCGGAGTTGTAATAAGTTATTAAAAATAAAAAAGAGGTGCAATGCTCGTTAAATTGCTTCAAGCCTTTTGGAATAGTGTAAACTGCACTGCGCGTAGCTCCGTGCAATCTACCATATTCCTAAAGGCTTGAAGCTAAGCAACGTGAGCATTGAGCCTCTTCTTCATCGTCTCTGCACCCAGGGCTTATAAACCGCTCCTACTCCCTCTCTCTTGGCGAGGTGGGACTAAAAAATAGCTTACCCTTTAGTACCGGTTGGAGCCACCAACCGGTACTAAAGGTGGTGCGCTGCCTGCACAAAATTTAATTAGTGTCATTTAGCTCAAAACAAATCATTAAATGCATGAAAAATATCAAATGAAGGCAGAAATGGTTGAAATTTGATGGCGTCGCTTTGGATGATGCATATTGAATGCACAAAAAGTCTGGAGTTGTAATAAGTTTAAAAAAATGAAATGCCTTTGTAACAGATGAGTTTAATTTCGTCAGAAACCTGAATACTTCGAAAGAGATTGTCCAGTTTGTAAACGTAGTGCATCTACTTTTTGCCGTAACCCTCTCTACTTTTTTGAACAATCTATGTGGGTGAAATGATGATACCATGCCAAGTTTCAACTTTTTCAGAGTTCATTTGTAGTGCTTTTCAATTTCCAGGTCATTTAGTTCTCAAAACAAATCATTAAATGCATGAAAAATAGCAAATGAAGGCAGAAATGGTTGAAATTTGATGGCGTCGCTTTGAATGGTGCATACTGAATGCACAAAAAGTCTGGAGTTGTAATAAGTTTAAAAAAATGAAATGCCTTTGTAACAGATGAGTTTAATTTCGTCAGAAACCTGAATACTTCGAAAGAGATTGTCCAGTTTGTAAACGAAGTGCATCCAGTTTTTGCCGTAACCCTCTCTACTTTTTTGAACAATCTATGTGGGTGAAATGATGATACCATGCCAAGTTTCAACTTTTTCAGAGTTCATTTGTAGTGCTTTTCAATTTCCAGGTCATTTAGTTCTCAAAACAAATCATTGAATGCATGAAAAATAGCAAATGAAGGCAGAAATGGTTGAAATTTGATGGCGTCGCTTTGAATGGTGCATACTGAATGCACAAAAAGTCTGGAGTTGTAATAAGTTTAAAAAAATGAAATGCCTTTGTAACAGATGAGTTTAATTTCGTCAGAAACCTGAATATTTCGAAAGAGATTGTCCAGTTTGTAAACGAAGTGCATCCAGTTTTTGCCGTAACCCTCTCTACTTTTTTGAACAATCTATGTGGGTGAAATGATGATACCATGCCAAGTTTCAACTTTTTCAGAGTTCATTTGTAGTGCTTTTCAATTTTCAGGTCATTTAGTTCTCAAAACAAATCATTGAATGCATGAAAAATAGCAAATGAAGGCAGAAATGGTTGAAATTTGATGGCGTCGCTTTGAATGGTGCATACTGAATGCACAAAAAGTCTGGAGTTGTAATAAGTTTAAAAAAATGAAATGCCTTTGTAACAGATGAGTTTAATTTCGTCAGAAATCTGATTACTTCGAAAGAGATTGTCCAGTTTGTAAACGAAGTGCATCCAGTTTTTGCCGTAACCCTCTCTACTTTTTTGAACAATCTATGTGGGTGAAATGATGATGCCATGCCAAGTTTCAACTTTTTCAGAGTTCATTTGTAGTGCTTTTCAATTTCCAGGTCATTTGGTTCTCAAAACAAATCATTGAATGCATGAAAAATAGCAAATGAAGGCAGAAATGGTTGAAATTTGATGGCGTCGCTTTGAATGGTGCATACTGAATGCACAAAAAGTCTGGAGTTGTAATAAGTTTAAAAAAATGAAATGCCTTTGTAACAGATGAGTTTAATTTCGTCAGAAACCTGAATACTTCGAAAGAGATTGTCTAGTTTGTAAACGAAGTGCATCCACTTTTTGCCGTAACCCTCTCTACTTTTTTGAACAATCTATGTGGATGAAATGATGATACCATGCCAAGTTTCAACTTTTTCAGAGTTCATTTGTAGTGCTTTTCAATTTTCAGGTCATTTAGTTCTCAAAACAAATCATTGAATGCATGAAAAATAGCAAATGAAGGCAGAAATGGTTGAAAGTTGATGGCGTCGCTTTGAATGATGCATACTGAACGCAAAAAATACAAGAGCATTTACATCACGATCTTATATTTCTTTAGAGTCTAAACTGTCAGTATGATCTTATAACATCAAAAATAATTTGATCATCAATGATCTTTGTGTGTACAATCTGAATTGTCAATATGAGTCATCAACGATTTATAAACCGATGAAGACTCATATTGCGGCCACAAATTCTACACATAGAGTTCAATGAAGACCAAGTGCTTGTGATAGTTTGAGAAATAACATATTTAAGGTGGTAAAAGGCTTGTTAGGGGAGCGAGGTGGGACTAAAAACAGCTTGACATAACCTCATTAGTACCGGTTCGTGGTACGAACCGGCACTAAATGGTGACGGTGGGGCCATACCCTGACCGCAGGCTCACACATCCCCTTTAGTACCGGTTCGTGGCATGAACCGGTACTAAAGGTTCACCACGAACCGGTGCTATTGATCGCCGCCACGAACCGGTGCTATTGTACACATTAGTGCCGGCTGAAATTCAAACCGGCACTATTGGGCTTCACGTATGACCCTTTTTCTACTAGTGTGAGTGTAATATGTTTTCTGAACTAGTGAAATCTATATTTTGTAACAAGTGAAATCACTTTTTTGAACGAAGTGAAATATATTATTTGAATTGAATGAGTGTAATATGTTTTCTGAAACTAGTGAAATGGGTGAAATTTATCTTTTGTAACGAGCGAAACACTTTTTTGAAAGAAGTGAAATTTAGTATTTCAATTAAATGAGTGTAATATGTTTTCTGAACTAGTGAAATCTATCTTTTGTAACAAGTGAAATCACTTTTTTGAACGAAGTGAAATATATTATTTGAATTGAATGAGTGTAATATGTTTTCTGAAACTAGTGAAATGGGTGAAATTTATCTTTTGTAACGAGCGAAACACTTTTTTGAAAGAAGTGAAATTTAGTATTTCAATTAAATGAGTGTAATATGTTTTCTGAACTAGTGAAATCTATCTTTTGTAACAAGTGAAATCACTTTTTTGAACGAAGTGAAATATATTATTTGAATTGAATGAGTGTAATATGTTTTCTGAAACTAGTGAAATGGGTGAAATTTATCTTTTGTAACGAGCGAAACACTTTTTTGAAAGAAGTGAAATTTAGTATTTCAATTAAATGAGTGTAATATGTTTTCTGAACTAGTGAAATCTTTCTTTTGTAACGAGTGAAATCACTTTTTTAGTACAAGTGAAATATATTATTTGAATTGAATGAGTGTAATATGTTTCCTGAAACTAGTGAAATGGGTGAAATTTATCTTTTGTAACGAGCGAAACACTTTTTTTTGAAAGAAGTGAAATTTAGTATTTCAATTAAATGAGTGTAATATGTTTTCTGAACTAGTGAAATCTATCTTTTGTAACGAGTGAAATCACTTTTTTAGAACAAGTGAAATATATTATTTGAATTGAATGAGTGTAATATGTTTTCTGAAACTAGTGAAATGGGTGAAATTTATCTTTTGTAACGAGCGAAACACTTTTTTGAAAGAAGTGAAATTTAGTATTTCAATTAAATGAGTGTAATATAGTTTGAGATGAGTGAAATAATCAAATACAATAATATTGAAATATGATACATAAAATTCAAACTAGTCAAAATGTATCCAAGATTGGTCTTGTTTGAAAGGTCTTATCGTCCTGGACTCGAATATATAAAAAGTTTCAAAAATAAACATTTGGTTCAAAACATATGAAGTATTCAAAAATATGAAAATGAAATTAATCCATGTGAGTGTGTGGAAAGAGGGGCTGCATGCATGCGTCATTCATCTCCAATCTAACTCTCTCTCTCTTCTATGTGAAAAGGCTGAAAAGACATGCAGTGTCAGTTTTGTCTGTTGTATTAACTCGGTATAGTAGAGGAATCAATTTATAAATTTATACGAAGCCAGACAGCACGCATCTTGAGAAAATTGATGGATGATGGATTCTTCACCGGTACATCCCGCCACCGGTAAAAAAACTTATTCGGGGTGATGCTGGATGCCTGGATGAACTACCAGATTTGACACTCTGCTTCGGCTGCCAAGTTAACACCTCACATGGGCCGGCCGACGTGTCTCGCATCACTTTGATAGTACAGTGTATGCATGGCATGTCTACCATGATGATATATGCGTAGCGCGTCCTGCTCTCGCACAGGTGTTTGGCATGACCGCGCGCGCGTCACAACCGCCAATGGCATAAGACGGCACGCACGTACGACCGCTGCGCCGGGTCGATCGACTCGACTCGACCAGACGCTGCGCCGCTCACTCGGAGCTTCGAAAGCAGTCCATGACATTGGCTAGCGCACGGCATCATGGAAGGGATTTCAGATTTGTATCCGCGTGCGGGTGTCGTCTAATCCGACGTCGTACGTGTCGCAATTGGGTGCGGATAGGACCATATGGGAGTGTGCGATTGGACTCCGAAAGCGGTCTGGTGCGCGCTTGGGTTCGTCTTCGTCACTGGCCGCCAGTATCCCATCCGATTCCAGCGCCGCCCGCCGGGGACGGAAGCGGTTGGTGGGGAAGAGGCGCTTAGCTGCACGCCGCGTGGCTCTACTACTCCTAGATGGCAGGCAGCTCACACAAGCGTAGCCCTATGTGGTTGTGGGCGTGGGTGCCGCCGTTCCACCGATCAGCACGAACTCAATTATTTTTCAATCTCCTTTTCACCCTCCATTTGCGCAAATGTGCCACATGTTAGCCTTGAACACACTTCACCATCTCTTATAAACTTGTAGTTGCCATCTCTTGGAGGCATCCCCTCACCACGGAAACGCTCAGTGGAGCTTGACCACTATGGAGGCTGAATTTCAAATGATAAAAATTCGAATTTACACGTTTCAAAAAAAGGTATACACATATACTTAGGGAGTGAGCCTAGCTCAATCGGTTGAGGGAGTGGATGTACAAACCTAGTACATGAGTTCAAATCCTCACGGAGATGAATTTAGGTTCCTATTTGTTCTTGAGGATCATCCTTTCCCGGTACTCATCTGGTTTATCTAGAGGATCAGACTTGATTGTTAACCAACATAAAAATCCTGGTACTCATGCTTAATGATTGTATGCATTCTTAGTTGGTGCAGAGGCTGGAGAAGTGAAATTTTTCCCTATTTTTGAGATCGGAAGAGAAACAGAAAATAGTGCCCTCGACCCCTCGTGTCGCCTCCCCTCGGGCGACGCCAGGGGCGCCCCTGTGTGACGCCCGAGTAATTACGCTACAGTGAACCTCTGCTAATGATGCCACTTCACCTCGGTTGCTGTCGATAAACTCGCATTAGTTTAAAATCGATTCAAATCAAATTTGAATTAAAGTCAAAACGGTGAAAGTTTTCAAATATTAAACTAAAATGTTCGGGGTGGGCCAAAAATGGCATAGGTAATTATAGTGCACCAAACTCATTTTTAGAAATTGCCTAAATGATTTAAAATGAAATAAAACAGAATAGAAAAGAAATATAAAAACAGGAAATACAAAAGAGAAAAACAAGCTAACAAAAAAAGGAGAAAACCCAGCAGGCCACCGGCCCAACTGGGCAGGCCCAAACCGGCCCAGCCGGCCACTCCCCCCATTCCCCTTATCCACTCCCCCAGGACCCGAACCACCACCGACACCCCACTCCCCCCACGAAAATATCCCCCCTCTCCCCCGATTGGAACGAGATCGAGGGGGAACCGCTCACCGCCGCCGCCCGATGCCGTCTCACCGCGAGGCCGCACCGCCACCGCCGTCGCCGTTCACCGGAGGAGCCTCGCCGGAGCTCCTTCGCCTCGACTTCCCCTACTCCTCCCTGACCCTAACGCCGACGCCGTGCCGCTGCGCCTCGTCATCACCGTCGCCGTCGCCTCCTCGCCCTCCTCCCCGAGCACGCCTCGCTCAACTACAGGGCCCTGTGAGCCCCCCTTCCCTTTCCCTCTTCCTCTCTGGCAGATCCGCCGCCGTGCCCGTCCGAGCCTCGCTCTCAACGTGCTCACTTCACGCACTGCACGCCCGTCGCGCCGCGTCTCCTCGTCCCGCGCCGGTTCCCTCTCCCCTCTGTCCCCGCGTGAGCACCACCGTGCCGGCTTGCCCGTCGGCTTGCCACTGCATGCGCCAACCGCGCCATCCCGCACCCGCGCACCGCGTCGCCGTGGTTGCGACCTGTGCCCCTCGTCGCAAGCGCTCCGGCGCCCGCTCGCGGCCGTCGCCACCTGCATCGTTCCGCTACTCCCTTGACCGCACCGCCACTACCTCCGACGCCTACCACTCCCCCTCGCGCGCACATCGCCTCCGCCACAGCCTCACCGGCGCTCCCTCCGCCCTGGCCGGCGCTCTCCTTCGCCCCGGTCAGCCGGGCTGCGACCGCCTCTGGTGCCCGTTTGCGCCCGGGCGCCCGCTAGTGCCCGCAGGCCCGCGCGCCCTATAGGCCCTCTGGCCTATGACAGTGGGGCCCCACGCCCCAACCCCCAGAACGTTTTTAGAGAAAATAATAATAAAAATAATAATTAAATTAATTAATTAATTAATTAATTAAATTAATTGACTTAATTAATTCTGTTTAATTAAACTAATCATTTAACTAAACTAATTAAACCTGTTTAGTTAATCTATTAATAAACAGCCAATGACAATGGCCCCTATTGTTAGTTAATCTAATTTATTTAAAGTCTAGTTAACCACAGACAATGACATGTGGGTCCCTGTCCAGTTTGACTAGTCAAACTGTTGACTGGGTTGACCCTGTCCATGACTAGTGGGTTCGTATTGACCCCGTTGACCAGTCAACAGTTGAATGGTCAACTGCTGACTGGACCCTCTGGACCCCACCTGCCAGCCACACATACATTCTGTTGGGTACAACTCTGGGTACCCGTAGCATTTTATTCTTTAATTTCGAATTAAAATTAAATCTAAAAAATAGAAAATCATTTAAAACTTTGAAAATTAATATAAAATAAACCGTAACTCGGATTAAAATAATTTGTATATGAAAGTTGCTCAGAACGACGAGACGAATCCGGATACGCAGCCCGTTCGTCCGCCACACATCCCTAACATAGCGAACCCGCAACTTCTCCCTCCAATTCACCTGTCCGAATACGCGAAACACCGGGGATACTTTCCCGGATGTTTCCCACTTTCGCCGGTATCACCTACTACCGCGTTAGGGCACACCTAACACTTCTCGTTGTCATGTCATGCGTCATCATGCTTATGTTTGCATTGCATTTACTGTTTCTTCCCCCTCTTCTCTCCGGTAGACTACGACCGACGCTGCTGCTGCCTAGTTCGACTACGGTGTTGACGACTCGTCCTTCTTGCCAGAGCAACCAAGCAAGCACCCCCCTTGATCACCAGATATCGCCTATTCTTCTCTATACTGCTTGCATTAGAGTAGTGTAGCATGTTACTGTTCGGTTATTCCTATTCTGTTGCATAGCCTGTCATTGTTGCTACAGCCATTGATACCTTACCCGCAATCCTAAATGCTTAGTATAGGATGCTAGTTTATCATCATTGGCCCTACATTCTTGTCAGTCTGCCTCGCTATACTATTGGGTCGTGATCACTTGGGAGGTGATCACGGGCATATACTATACATATATACATATTACAGATGGTGACTAAAGTCGGGTCCGCTCGAAGAGTACCCGCGAGTGATTCACGGATTGGGGGCTGAAAGGACCTTTGTCCCGATAGCCCTCTGTGTGGATCTTTGTGGTGGAGCGACAGAGCAGGTTGAGACCACCTAGGCGAGAGGTGGGGCTGGCCCTGGTCGGCGTCCACGGTTGCTTCATAATAACATGCTTAACGAGATCTTGGTATTTGATCTGAGTCTGGCCAGTGGCCTATACGCACTAACCAACTACGCGGGAAAGATATGGGCACTCGACGTCGTGGTATCAGCCGAAGCCTTCTTGACGTCAGCGACGGAGCGGCGCGCACCGGATTGGACCGCGTAACGTGACTTCCTTTGTAATGGAGGTTGCTAGGTCTGCTTCCGGCCGCCCTTGCAACGTGCAGGTGTGCAATGGGCGATGGGCCCAGACCCCTGCGCGCATAGGATTTAGACCGGCGGGCTGACCTCTCTGTTGTGCCTAGGTGGGGCTGCGACGTGTTGATCTTCCGAGGCCGGGCATGACCCAGGAAAGTGTGTCCGGCCAAATGGGATCGAGTGTGTTGGGTTATGTGGTGCACCCCTGCAGGGAAGTTAATCTATTCGAATAGCCGTGTCCCTCGGTAAAAGGACGACCCGGAGTTGTACCTTGACCTTATGACAACTAGAACCGGATACTTAATAAAACACACCCAGACAAGTTCCACAGACAACCGGTGATCGCTTTTCCACAGGGCAACGAGGAGAGGATCGCCGGGTAGGATTATGCTATGTGATGCTACTTGGAGGACTTCAATCTACTCTCTTCTACATGCTGCAAGACAGAGGCTGCCAGAAGCGTAGTCTTCGACAGGATTAGCTATCCCCCTCTTATTCTGGCATTCTGCAGTTCAGTCCACCGATATGGCCCCTTACACATATACCCATGCATATGTAGTGTAGGTCCTTGCTTGCGAGTACTTTGGATGAGTACTCACGGTTGCTTTCTCCCTCCTTTTCCCCCCTTTCCTTTCTTTCTGGTTGTCGCAACCAGATGCTGGAGCCCAGGAGCCAGACGCCATCGTCGACGACGACTACTACACTGGAGGTGCCTACTACTACGTGCAGCCCGCTGACGACGACCAGGAGTAGTTTAGGAGGATCCCAGGCAGGAGGCCTGCGCCTCTTTCGATCTATATCCCAGTTTGTGCTAGCCTTCTTAAGGCATACTTGTTTAACTTATGTCTGTACTCAGATATTGTTGCTTCCGCTGACTCGTATTCGAGCCCTCGAGGCCCCTGGCTTGTATTATATTGCTTGTATGACTTATTTATATTTTAGAGTTGTGTTGTGATATCTTCCCGTGAGTCCCTGATCTTGATCGTACACATTTGCGTGCATGATTAGTGTACGATTGAATCGGGGGCGTCACAAGTTGGTGTCAGAGCCGATTGCCTGTAGGAATCCCCCTTCCACACTCCTTGGCCGAAGTCGAGTCTAGACATTATAAAACTTTTACTAACATGGCTGTGTGCCTTACGGGCCCACATCGCCATCGGGTGGTATTAGGATCTTTTATTCCTCGTCCATGCTTTGGGAATCTGATCTCTCTTCTATTCGGGTTAAGTGATTTTGAAAAAAATACTAACTTTAGGTTCTCGAAAATACTTCTCCCGGAGAGCCCCCTCACTCCAGATGATCGCCTGCTGCACCAGAAAACTTTAAAGATACTCTTCGATGTTTCCCTGAGACCCTTGTGCCCTTCGTCGTTGCAATTCCATACCACCGATAAATTCTTATGGAAAGCTTCATACACTTGTCGTCCATAACTTCATTTCCCATTTGATCTTGTTATTACAAGATACCCTGAAATACTTCGGATATTCTGAGGATCGTTTGTGTCTGCTGCCTTGCAGCTCCTTTTCCTCATGAATACACCTGCAAATAATTCCTCACACTTACCGAGTATCCGCTCATTTCCAGTTGTTCATGTGTTTCACAAAAGTCTTCGATATACTATTCGATCCTCTGATAATCCTTAGCAGCTTGTTGCTCTACAAATACTTGCCTACTAGCATTATGGATGCTTCCCATATATTTGGCAATATTCACTAGTATCTTTTGACACCGTCATTTTGATCCTATTGATTCAACATGTGTGCGAATGCACACAATCATCTATCAACCCTTCTAAATTATCTTTCCGGCTCAGACATCATTTTTGAACATGAGCTCGTTCTCGACCAAACTATTTGTCATCAATTGTGCCTCTGGTCTATCCAACTTATCCATCCTTGATCAAAGCGACTGCTTCTGATCCTTTGTTTTGGAAATCGTAATTGCTTTGTTATCTAAGCATCGAATTATTCAGATGTTCTATAATATGATGCCCGTGCATTCTTCTTCCTCTGGTTGAGTACCGATGCTCACATCAGATCCCTTGTGGACCATCGGTTCCTTTGTTGGATTTTATCCGACAGTGTCCTTCATATTGAATATTTCACCAGGTAAAACTTTCAACACTAATGCCTTTATCAAAACGATAAGTGACTGTAAGGTTATGCTTTGGAGAAGTGGGAGTCGACCTTGAACTCTGTGTTCATGCCCATGGACACGATGTAGATCTTATCATTAAAGCTTCTCTTACATTAATTATTCCCTTGGTATTAGTTCATCTTAAATCTGGGATCTGACCTTTTTGCAGTCGTGGTTCCGACCATGTTCTCCTTTAATTACCATTTCTCGTGCAAGTTTAATCACTTGTCTTCTGCAGAGCAACACCCCAGTCCAACCTCTACCTTGGTCTGTTGTCGAGTATTACCCCCTGGTATCTCGAGATTATCATGAAACTGCATAACTTCTTATGAGTTCTTCATCAAGTACTACATTCTCACTGATTCAAATTTTTTATGGGCTCTGGGTTATTAAACACTCAGTGACACCGAAAACTGAATTGAGTCTGCACTGCGATTCAACAACTCTTAGCAATCTTCATTGCTTACGAGTTGTACTCGATCATGTCATTCCCAGCTGATTGACTACATCATCATCCTCAGGCTGACTGCTTGACCATTCTACCTATGTCCTTCATCTCTGGGACATAATTCCAACAGTGCTCTAAGATTACATCAACTTTCAGCATCATTTTGTTCGTCTTAAGAGACAACTCTGAATTCTGATGTGGCATCTTATCTATGGTTATAATAACCTTTTGCTTCACCACCCCCTTGGCTAGATGTCGTCGCTGATCGATTACATCTTTTTGAAACCCCTCGACAAATGTGTCATGATCATCGTCAGCATTTTAACGTCTTCCGAGACATACATTCAGTTCCTGATGAGAAATTCCATGCTTGCCCCCTCGATGGTTTGTGTTATCATCGACAACATTATTGCCTTCCCTCCAACACATACTTGTTCATGTTATGGAGCTCCTTGCTATCCAGCTTATGTCCTACCATGGAGCACTATCGTATTTTATGTCAAGAATGTTGCGAGAAATTCACCACCCTTAAGAATTCTTGATACAAGTGATACTTATTACCATCACCATTCTTTTCTTGGTCCCCATGTTGTTTCTAACCGGAATACCGAAAAATGGTCTGTGATGTGTAAATTCCAACTTCTAGCAACCCTATTGCGTTGAAGTTATTGGTCTATAATTTCATTCTAAGTCTATTGCTTATCAAATCACCATACTAACATTGATCATGCTATCTAAAGCCCATATTTCTGGTGCACCTTCCAACCAGTGTTTGTTCGTGGATGTTCTCCTCGAGCATACATCATTATATCATTTGATATGACAAATGTCATCTTCTTGTTCACATTATTGTGGAAATCCATCCGTTTGGAATTCTCGATGAATTGTCGCTGAGCCCATCAGCCACCTCCTCATCCCCTCCTTGGTTTAATAATGAACTATTGTTTCAGGAACCCACTCCCATAGTTCATTTCTTGAGAATCTTGCAATGTCATTTTCTCGATTTGTGTTGCACCTTTTCTTCTCGGACACCCTGAGTCTGAGGTATCATGACACCAATCGGATCTGAATCTCGGTCAGGTATGATGGTTGGGACAACTTTCCATGAGATATGATGTTGGTCCTTTGATGACCCGGTAATATGATGTCATGCCTAGCACCCCCCCCCCCGGTTGGAGGACCTATCATTATAATTTCTTTTGCAAGGATAACCATTCTTCCTGGAGGAAACTGTAAAACTTATTTTATAAGTTGCTCCTAATGGATCATTTGTGTATCCAAAGTCAGACCCTTGATTGAAACACCATATCATTGCTACCTCGAAGCATGACTATGATACCCCGCTCATCAACAAGAACATTGGAGGCGCGAGGCTAAATGTTTCTTGGTCAGTTATCCAAACACCGTTGTATGGGTAACATCTTGATTAATCCTTGCCTCTTATCTGAATGGTTGGGTACTTGCTCTCCGACCCTGTATGCCATGTTCTACTTGTACATGGGAATGATATACTCCTAATAATTGTGTGTAATCACAATTTTCCTTTCCATTGTTCTGTTTAATCTGATAATCGCGTTTTCCTTTCCATTCTTTTGTTTAACCTTTCCTGTAATCTGACGTAACTAACCAGAGATAATTCCCTGTTTAGGTAGTCACCTTGCTGTACCACTCTGTCTATAAGATCCTTTTACCATTGTTGATGACATTCCGGTAACCACCGATGGGTGATAACTTTACCAATTGGTTCGCCTCGTTCAACAAGCAGGAAAATTGCTCTCTTCGTTCCCCGTCCTTGGTACCGACATTGTTGCCGGCATAGCTGACAAGCTATTCACTGACGTGCCTCCCTGTCGCGGCTGTGCAAGATGTCACCACCCTTCCTACTTTCAACCCGCACGGTGGGCCTATAACCCACAGGTCCACTGGATCGAAACCTGACTCTTATTTACAACTTGGATTTTAATGTATCTTTGCACCTGGCTTCGTATGTGATTCACGAGCTAAATTCTATACCACTAATCATTCTGGAATCAAACACCATGTTATTCTCGTTGTTCAAACCCCTATTCCAGCTTCTGTCTAGTCATCGAATGATTGCCTACCCATTTGAAACTTTGGTACCATCGTATATTGCACTCAACAAATTCACTGAAATACAACTCATGGGGTACCTTGTGTATTTTCCATCGTCCTACGAACGCGACCAAGGGGAAAAACTCCGGAACAACGCATATCCGCGAAGCTGGGCATCTGACGATGAACTCAATGGGAAATACACAAGGTGAACTCAATCGAGTTTCTGAAGAAAGGATGCCGACTTCATCATGATGACCTGAAGCAGAGGAATAAAGACATCAACGTAATGGATCAACCTCTTCGAAAGGGCAGCCAAGACCGAGAAGACTCGTTAGGTTTTTCGCTACTAGCACCTTCCCCCCTTACTCCACCGCTTAAATCTCGGGACGAGATTTCTTGTAGTGGAGGAGAATTATGATGCCCGAGTAATTACGCTACAGTGAATCTCTGCTAATGATGCCACGTCACCTTGGTTGCTGTCGATAAACTCGCATTAGTTTAAAATCGATTCAAATCAAATTTGAATTAAAGTCAAAACGGTGAAAGTTTTCAAATATTAAACTAAAATGTTCGGGCTGTGCCAAAAATGGCATAGGTAATTATAGTGCACCAAACTCATTTTTAGAAATTGCCTAAAATGACTTAAAATGAAATAAAACAGAATAGAAAAGAAATATAAAAACAGGAAATACAAAAGAGAAAAACAAGCTAACAAAAAAGGAGAAAACCCAGCAGGCCACCGGCCCAACTGGGCAGGCCCAAACCGGCCCAGCCGGCCACTCCCCCCACTCCCCTTATCCACTCCCTCAGGACTCGAACCGCCACCGACACCCCACTCCCCCCATGAAAATATCCCCCCTCTCCCCCGATTGGATCGAGATCGAGGGGGAACCGCTCACCGCCGCCGCCCGATGCCGTCTCGCCGCGACGCCGCACCGCCATCACCGTCGCCGTTCACCGGAGGAGCCTCGCCGGAGCTCCTTCGCCTCGACTTCCCCTACTCCTCCCCGACCCTAACGTCGCCAACACCGTGCCGCTGCGCCTCGTCATCACCGTCGCCGTCGCCTCCTCGTCCTCCTCCCCGAGCACGCCTCGCTCAACTACAGGGCCCTGTGAGCCCCCTTCCCTTTCCCTCTTCCTCTCTGGCAGATCCGCCGCCGTGCCCGTCGGAGCCTCGCTCTCAACGTGCTCACTTCACGCGCTGCACGCCCGTCGCGCCGCGTCTCCTCGTCCCGTGCCGGTTCCCTCTCCCCTCTGTCCCCGCGTGAGCACCACCGTGCCGGCTTGCCACTGCATGCGCCAACCGCGCCGTCCCGCACCCGCGCACCGCGTCGCCATGGTTGCGACCTGTGCCCCTCGCCGCAAGCGCTCCGGCGCCCGCTCGCGGCCGTCGCCACCTGCATCGTTCCGCTACTCCCTTGACCGCACCGCCACTGCCTCTGACGCCTAGTACTCCCCCTCGCGCGCACATCGCCTCCGCCACAGCCTCACCGACGCTCCCTCCGCCCTGGCCGGCGCTCTCCTTCGCCCCGGCCAGCCGGGCTGCGACCGCCTCCGGTGCCCGTTTACGCCCGGGCGCCCGCTAGTGCCCGCAGGCCCGCGCGCCCGATAGGCCCTCTGGCCTATGACAGTGGGGCCCCACGCCCCAACCCCCAGAACATTTTTGGAGAAAATAATAATAAAAATAATAATTAATTAATTAATTAAATTAATTGACTTAATTAATTGTGTTTAATTAAACTAATCATTTAACTAAACTAATTAAACCTGTTTAGTTAATCTATTAATAAACAGCCAATGACAATGGCCCCCACTGTTAGTTAATCTAATTTATTTAAAGTCTAGTTAACCATAGACAACGACATGTGGGTCCCTGTCCAGTTTGACCAGTCAAACTGTTGACTGGGTTGACCTTGTCCATGACTAGTGGGTCCGTATTGACCCCGTTGACCAGTCAACAGTTGACTGGTCAACTGCTGACTGGACCCCCTGGACCCCACCTGCCAGCCACACATACATTCTGTTGGGTACAACTCTGGGTACCCGTAGCATTTTAGTCTTTTAATTTCGAATTAAAATTAAATATCAAAAAAATAGAAAATCATTTAAAACTTTGAAAATTAATATAAAATAAACCGTAACTCGGATTAAAATAATTTGTATATGAAAGTTGCTCAGAACGACGAGACGAATCTGGATACGCAGCCCGTTCGTCCGCCACACATCCCTAGCATAGCGAACCCGCAACTTTCCTCCTCCAGTTCACCTGTCCGAATACGCGAAACACCGGGGATACTTGCCCAGATGTTTCCCCCTTTCGCCGGTATCACCTACTACCGCGTTAGGGTACACCTAACACTTCTCATTGTCATGTCATGAGTCGTCATGCTTATGTTTGCATTGTATTTACTGTTTCTTCCCCCTCTTCTCTCCGGTAGACTACGAGACCGACGCTGCTGCTGCCCAGTTCGACTACGGTGTTGACGACTCGTTCTTCTTGCCAGAGCAACCAGGCAAGCCCCCCCCTTGATCACCAGATATCGCCTATTCTTCTCTATACTGCTTGCATTAGAGTAGTGTAGCATGTTACTGTTCGGTTACTCCTATTCTGTTGCATAGCCTGTCATTGTTGCTACAGTCATTGATACCTTACCCGCAATCCTAAATGCTTAGTATAGGATGCTACTTTATCATCATTGGCCCTACATTCTTGTCAGTCTGCCTTGCTATACTATTGGGCCGTGATCACTTGGGCGGTGATCAAGGTTATATATATATATATATATATATATATATATATATATATATACATATTACAGATGGTGACTAAAGTCGGGTCCGCTCGAAGAGTACCCGCGAGTGATTCACGGATTGGGGGCTGAAAGGACCTTTGTCCCGACGGCCCTCTGTGTGGATCTTTGTGGCGGAGCGACAGGGCAGGTTGAGACCACCTAGGCGAGAGGTGGGCCTGGCCCTGGTCGGCGTTCGCGGTTGCTTCATAATAACACGCTTAACGAGATCTTGGTATTTGATCTGAGTCTGGCCACTGGCCTATATGCACTAACCAACTACGCGGGAAAGATATGGGCACTCGACGTCGTGGTATCAGCCGAAGCCTTCTTGACGTCAGCGACGGAGCGGCGCGCGCCGGATTGGACCGCGTAACGTGACTTCCTTTGTAATGGAGGTTGCTAGGTCTGCTTCCGGCCACCCTCGCAACATGCAGGTGTGCAATGGGCGATGGGCCCAGACCCCTGCGCGCATAGAATTTAGACCGGCGGGCTGACCTCTCTGTTGTGCCTAGGTGGGGCTGCGACGTGTTGATCTTCCGAGGCCGGGCATGACCCAGGAAAGTGTGTCCGGCCAAATGGGATCGAGCGTGTTGGGTTATGTGGTGCACCCCTGCAGGGAAGTTAATCTATTCGAATAGCCGTGTCCCTCGGTAAAAGGACGACCCGAAGTTGTACCTTGACCTTATGACAACTAGAACCAGATACTTAATAAAACACACCTAGACAAGTTCCACAGACAACCCGATGATCACTTTTCCACAGGGCAACGAGGAGAGGATCGCCGGGTAGGATTATGCTATGCGATGCTACTTGGAGGACTTCAATCTACTCTCTTCTACATGCTGCAAGACGGAGGATGCCAGAAGCGTAGTCTTCGACAGGATTAGCTATCCCCCTCTTATTCTGGCATTCTGCAGTTCAGTCCACCGATATGGACCCTTACACATATACCCATGCATATGTAGTGTAGATCCTTGCTTGCGAGTACTTTGGATGAGTACTCACAGTTGCTTTCTCCCTCCTCCCCCCCTTTCCTTTCTTTCTAGTTGTCGCAACCAGATGCTGGAGCCCAAGAGCCAGACGCCACCGTCGACGACGACTACTACACTGGAGGTGCCTACTACTACGTGCAGCCCGCTGACGACGACCAGGAGTAGTTTAGGAGGATCCCAGGCAGGAGGCCTGCGCCTCTTTCGATCTATATCCCAGTTTGTGCTAGCCTTCTTAAGGCATACTTGTTTAACTTATGTCTGTACTCAGATATTGTTGCTTCCGCTGACTCGTCTATGATCGAGCACTTGTATTCGAGCCCTCGAGACCCCTGGCTTGTATTATATTGCTTGTATGACTTATTTATGTTTTAGAGTTGTGTTGTGATATCTTCCCGTGAGTCCCTGATCTTGATCGTACACATTTGCGTGCATGATTAGTGTACGATTGAATCGGGGGCGTCACACCCTGAACCCTAGCCGCTAGACTCCTCTCGTTCCATGCCCAGCCGCCGTTGCCGCCGGCAAGGGCCGTGGCGGCGGTGGGCCCAATTCTGATCCTGAGCGGGTGGGCGTCGGGGTATCCCCTGTGAGGCGGAGGAGGCGTTTCATGCGGGCAGGCCGGCGGCGGCAGCCAGGGCGAGGGTGGTGGTGGTGCTCCATTCAGCGAGGGTGGCAGTTGCGTGCAGATGGGTGGAATCGATGGCTGCGGATCTGGCGTCCTGACCAGATCCGTCACGGTATGGCCTTGGCCAACCGGTGGCGCGAGGAGGACCGGTGACGGGCGGCTGGAGGCTCCCTGCTGGTGTGCCGACGGCGGCCCTCTTCCTCACGGCGAGGCTCCGTTTGGCTCCACCCAGTTGCGAGAGGCCGGCGGCATGGTGCTACGGAGGTTTGGCGGGGGACGCATGTGAACAGATACATGCAGGATGGTGGAGTTGCCTGGCGCCATGGTTGCATCGACGACAAGCCAGGCAAGGTCGATGCGTTAGTTCCTGCTCTGGAGATGGACCGATGAAAGATGGTGGTGGCAGCCTCGGTGTGTGACCCAGTCCCGGTATGTGGCTGAGCTGGGGAATCCGGCTTTAAATGTTAGGCTTTGGTGCAATATCTATTTGGTATTAGGCTCGGATAGTCGACACACCTTCATCAAAGGAATAGGAGTAGCAACAAGTGTTGTTTGGATGGTGGCTTCAGACTTACTGATGTACTAAATTCGTCCTGGTTTATAGGTCCTCATTGTATTTTGTGCCAAATTTTGACCATAGATTTAACTAACAAAATGTTTATACATGTCATAAAAATTATATCATCCAACGATATATTTTTTGTTGACATGCGTTAACATTTTATACATTAAATTTTTAGTTCAAATTTGACACAAATTACAGAGGGGACCACTAATCAGGACAGAGGTAGTATTACTTTGTATGATCTTTATGAATAATTAATAAAATGGCTACAGAGGCCCAGGTATATCCTCCTTTTCGAAAAATATTAGAGACACAATGCGCACAAGTGTGTAAATTTCAGGACACGCACATATAGTTATATAGCATGTCTGTTAATGAAATCAAAGACTGTTGGTTCATTTGTCATCTCTGTCACTGCTCTGTCCTTCTCTTTTAACAAGGTGTTGGGCTAACTAACGATGATTGTGTGGTGGGCCGTGGCAAGGTGTGGCCATTGCACGTTGCGTTGGCCCATGAGCCGGTCCGTGCGCGAGCAGCGTCAGTATAAAACGCTGGCTTCCTCTGAATCAGACAACTAAGTTCAGAACTAAAGAACCACTTCTTCCCCTGCTTCTTTCCCCGCAAATTCTCCGCTGTTTACCCAAATAACTACCTCCATTATTGCTTGAGAGTTTGTGAAATGTTCTGGTCTTGTTTTAGTTGATGGGTTCTGAATTTTTTATAGAGGTGCTGAGCAGACATCAGAGTATCCAATTACTGTACTTCTCACTACCACTGCCAGTATCTCGGTGAATTGATCTCGTCAACTGATTAATCTATCCATGCTAGTGATAATTCGCAGCAACATCTACTATATTGTCGTGCAAGCCTTAAAACTGCAAACACAAGAACTGAACTGCATCCTCGTGGTAAACTGATTGATATAAACACAAGATCAGAAATACAAGGCGTTCATCAGTGCTTAGCTTAGCACAGTTTGACATGGATCAAAGCAATGATATCGGTGGATCACAGTTAATGTGAGGGAAGAGACACATGCATGGCTAAACTTAAAAGCGAGACGGCAGATTGTTCATGACAGATGATATATATGGATTCAGTACCATCTGGTCGTAACAAGTCTCTTGAGATCTTCGTCGTCGTCAGAGAAGTCGATCGTGTTGAGCATCTCCTCCCGTGCTCTTTCGCTGTCTGCTCGGACTCTGGCCCTCTTAGCGAGGAAGTCGTCGTCGACCTCGACGTAGCCGTTCTTGGCGTACTCGCTGCGTACCCATGCCTGGAATTTGAGGTAGTCCTCTCCGATTTTATAGTAGGCGCGCACGCCGGCATAATATGCCACCATCTCCTCGTCCAGCTCCTCTTCCGGCGAAGGAAGCAGTTCAGGGTTTTGGAGCTTGAGGGCCTTGAAGTCAGAAGGGGCGTTCTGGTCATCATCGATCACACGGCCGAGGATCCGAGCGACATCCTCCTGCGGCAGCCGCGTCATTTTTTTCCCCGGAGCATACTTCACGTAGCCAGCCTCCTCCACCATGGAACAACAACCGATCGCCGGCGCCTTCATTTTGGCGGTGCGCAGCTTCTCATCGTCTGCCGCCGCCGCCGCCTTCCTTTTGGCGGCGCACGGCTTCAACCCGCGCCTCGTCTCACTGACCACGCCGCGAGATTTGGTGGATGATTGCGGAACCCTAGCTCTCGAATTAGCGGAGGAGGAGGAGGAACCAGCGCCATCTGGAGATTATATGCAGGCAGAGGCTTTGTTAGCTAGCGCGTCTAATTAGGAGTGCGAGTGGAGTTGAACTCGGAGACGAAAAAATAAAATCCTTTTTGAGTTGCTTCGACCAAGTCCACCTCGGAGTCGGAGTTCCTCCATAGACGGGCTCCCAATCCCAATCCCAATCCCAATTTGCCAAACGACCCGCATCTGCCGGCCTTCGAATCGAATCGATCGGCCGTCCCTGCATCCACACGCTAACCCTGCATCCACACGAGGCTCAGCCTGCCCTGCGCATCGCCATGCTTATGTGGTCTTGCTCCATGCTTCCGTGCTCCGATCCCCACTGCTGCTACGTACCGCCTCAGCTGCTTTGTCTTTTTTTTTCATGGCTAATTAAGATGTTTGGCCGTGGCAATTTGGAGTTCTATTGACATGCCAATTAACACTTGCCATGGCAAGTGTAGATGTTTTTCCTAACGTCGACCATTAATACATCATGTCAATTTTTTAGTTTACTCAGCATGGCAGTTTTAACCTTTCAATTTGCCATGGCAGATTTGCCCTTATTCACATGGCAATTTTAACCTAAATCACCATGGCAAATTTTAAATATTGTTGCCATTGTTAGAATTGTGTCGAATATTATTGTACAAGGTAGGTTACAGTTGGACTTGGTTTTGGACTGTGTGTAGACAGGGTAGGAGTTGTGTCCTAATAGGACACCTGTATCCTAGGCCTCTCATATATATCGGGGGTAGACACACGATGTAACCTATGCCAACATAATAGCACGGGTACGCGGGGAAGCTGGCGGCGTGTGCCGGCGCCCGGGCGGCCAGGGTGCGGTATTGTAGCGGTGTCATGGGAAGGAGCACCCGTAGTCATGGCCCCGGGGATGTAGCCATATCGGTGAACCTCGTTAACAAATCTCGGTGTCGTGCTTGTGTGATTGCTTGGTCCTCGGTAGATCGACGGAGCGCCTCAGATTTATTCTAACAAGTGGTATCATGAGCAAGGTTCGAGAAGGTTGCGGCTGTTGATCTAGAGGACGAAATTGATATCAAAATTGCAAGGAGCCGACGAAGGTTTATGATCGCGGAAGCTAGCGATCAGATGGAGCATCTTTGGTAGAAGCTTCATCGGTGATCTGCGGCTGGTTAGGACGATGACTTATCGGCGTGTGTTGCAAATTGATGGCACGGGAATCGAAGCAATCGGAATCAACTTGTGTGGCGGCGGCGATGTGTTCTGTGCAAGGGCTTGGCCAGATCGGATTCATCCAATCGAGACGCGTGCAAGTGGCGGCGGCGTAAACGTGAAGCAGCAGCTGCAAGACGAATGCCACGCTGAGCTGGTGCGACGCGGTGTCACACATGTGGAGAGGCCTGCTGGCCCGTGGCCCAGATGGGGATTTGCGGGGGGTGCAGCCCAGGAAGCAGGCTGAGCGGCAGGTCCAGTGGCGGGCGTGGCTGATCCTGTGCGTAAGGCTAAAAGCAGACTGTTAGAATAAATTCGAGGCATACCGTCGATCATCCGAGGACCAAGCAATCACACGAGCACGACACCGAGATTTGTTAACGAGGTTCACCAATATGGCTACATCCCCGGGGCTTGACTACGGGCGCTCCTCCCCGTGACACCGTCACAATACCACACCCGGTCGCCCTGGACGCCGGCACAAGCCGCCGGCTTCCCCTGCGTTTCGGTGCTATTATGTTGGCATAGGTTACATCGTGTGTCTACCCCCGCTATATATGAGAGGCCTAGGATACAAGTGTCCTACTAGGACACGACTCCACATCCTATGTAAACACGATACACCTACAAGTCCAACTGTAACCTACCTTGTACACTATATTCGACACAACTCCAACAAACTCTACCTTGGCGAATATACTCCACCACCTTGAATTCGTCGATGGGTCAAACTTCCATGTACATTGGACTTGAGCTTATCCCATGAGCATCGCTGCTACTCCAAAGACTCCATATGACTCCACCTGCAACTTGTAGTCCCTTCTTTTCTTGACCACGGTCAAACTCGAGCAAAATTAAGTTCCTTGTTACTCTAGTTTGTGCTCCCAACTTCCAGAGTATCAGTCCAACGCCATCACACACCGATCACTGACCCACGTGAAAGTGAACAACTCACATATTGGGTGTCACACATAAGAGTTACCTGAAGTCAACATCACCGCTCCTTTTTTGACCGCCTGTCTGAAACATGAAGGAATTTCACCGTTGCTTGTAGTCATCCCGAGTCAAATTCGCAGTTGTCTCACCACCAGAGCCCTGGCCCGTCTCCATGTCCCGTGCGTACCGCACGCCTCGCCGCTATTACCGCGTCGAGCCTCCGCTGTCCCGGTCAAGTCTCAAGGGTCGCGAACCCACACCACTCAACCCCCACTGCAGAGTACCACCGATCATCACCGACCGATGACGAGTTTCACGCTTCCATCAGACCACTGGGCTCCAGTCCGAACTGCATGTCACTCGCTTTTCCCATCCGCTGAATAGGCTTCAAGTCTCTAGATCCTTACATCGTAGCCCCTCAATCCAGCTCCACCTTCAACATGACTTCATGGTAGATGATCAGTCCACCCTCGCGCCCCGTCGACTTCAAGCTCCGTGTGTACACCACCTTGAATCAACTCCGCGCCATAGTCTTGTCGAAGCCACACAAGTCCTCAGGCCCATGCCACGTGTTTCCACGCCATAGAAGTCGGTCATCATCAGCATCACGCTCCTACGTCGTCTTCGCTGATCCCACCACCATCTTCTGTACCAACCGACTTGCGTCGATCCGTCAGACTGCCTAGTCCGACCCAGCCGAACTCGTTCGACTGTACGACATGCACCAGACTCCACAAGCCTTGTATGCACATCCCATATGACACACTTGTCCGCGCGCCTCCGCCACCTGCCCACGTGTTCCAAGCCATCACAGCAAACCGACCCAAAAAAACTTCCATGCAAACTGCACAATTATTCTTCTTTCCTGTCGCTGTTTGTTGTTGCTTCTCCGTGTACCTTATAGCAGACAAAGGACCAAACTTGATCCAGCCAAACTGCTCTCATGCACACACACGTGGTCCTGTAGCCTTTTTCTTTTTGTCTCAAACAAATCTCAAATATCCTGCAGCTTTCCACAGCTTTCCCGAGCACAATACAGCCACGCACTCCTTCGCCGTACGCATCGCACAACAGCAACACCACATGGTCTATTGGCTGCCTGGCCTGCCTCCCGCCTGGGCCGCCTCCAACAGCCTTGCACCTCCACCAGTGGGCTTCGTCCGCCACTTGGACCGGCCTTTGCACGAGCCTCCGGCGCATTGTACCACGTATGCGTTCGCTCAGCGTCAGCCACACGCCCGTTACGATCTCGCCGAGATTCCCTGCCTGTGTGAGCCGCCTGCCTGCCCTAGCGCAACATGTACTCTTTCGTGCGAATTGTTGCTGACTGCCGAGAAGTCTACCGATCGCTCCTTCAATCTTGCCGAGAACCACACCGCAACCAGCTGCATCTCAGTTTTGATCCTTCCTCTAAATCAACAACCCGCGATCTCCGTACAACCTAGCTCATGATACCACTTGTTAGAACAAATTCGAGGCATACCGTCGATCATCCGAGGACCAAGCAATCACACGAGCACGACACCGAGATTTGTTAACGAGGTTCACCGATATGGCTACATCCCCGGGGCTTGACTACGGGCGCTCCTCCCCGTGACACCGTCACAATACCAAACCCGGTCGCCCTGGACGCTGGCACAAGCCGCCGGCTTCCCCTGCGTTCCGGTGCTATTATGTTGGCATAGATTACATCGTGTGTCTACCCCCGCTATATATGAGAGGCCTAGGATACAAGTGTCCTACTAGGACACGACTCCACATCCTATGTAAACACGATACACCTACAAGTCCAACTGTAACCTACCTATATTCGAAGCAACTCCAACACAGACAGAGGCTGCTGGCTGCGTGCGCATTGTTGTAGAAGGCAAAGGGCATGGATGCAACGAGATTTTGTTTGTGAAAAATAATGCTCGTGCGTAAGGCAGGAGGAAATCAATCAGCGAAGGAAATTAATCATATGGATATTTTTCATCTGGTAGCAGTGACGTTGGCTGAGAAAACAAATCAACTTCAAGCATTGGAGTTTGTGCCAAGAGAAGCACCACCACGTATGGACCAAAGGATATTGTCTCGTGGTTGGATTTTACGGTAGGAGTGGAGTAGCTCGGTCGGCATAGCAGTGATGTTTGACGGTGTTGCAAAAGCCAATACAGCTAAGATGAAAATTATATGATGGATGACAATTCGCGAGATGATTTGGGAACCTGGAGCGCTTCATACGGGGATCATACATACACAGAGCATCAAGTTATGCACGGCGAAGTGTGGGCAGGCACGACGCAAGGTGGAGCATGGTTGCAGTCGGATATTTTTCGGCTGGGTCGGACTGGACAGTCTGATGGATCGACGGGGTTGTTGGTCAAAGCAGAAGATGGCGGTGATTTCAGCGACGACGACACAAGAGTGTGATGCTGATGGTGGCCAACTTCTGGGGCGTGGAAACACGTGGTGCAGGTCTGAGGGCTTGTGCGGCTTCGACAAGACTATGGCGCGGGGTTGATTCAAGGCAGTGCACACATGAGAGAGCTTGAAGTCGACGGGGCGCGGGGTAGCACGGCCAGCTACATGGAGTCATGTTGAAGGTGGAGCTGGAGTTTGATGGACGACTTCACTCTGTGCTGATGGAGGGGCTACGACGTAAATGCATGGAGAGTCGAAGCCTATTTCAGCGGGATAGCGAGAGACATGTGGATTGGACTGGGGCCCAGTGGTCTGATGGAGGCGTGATACTCGGCATCGGTCGGTGATGATCGGTGGTTCTCTGCAGTGGGGGTTGAGGCAGTGTGGGCTAGCTACCCGGGAGACTCGACGAGGACAGCAGAGGCTCGACGCGGTGATAGTGGCGAGGCGTGCGGTAAGCACGGGACACAGCGACAGGCCAAGGCACTGATGGTCAGACATGTGGTCGGACAAATTGTGCAGGGGGTGCTGAAGCAGCGTTGACGAGTACCAGATTCGAGTTGGTGACTGGGTCTATCAGTGCCGATTGATGGACAAGAGTTGACCATGGAGAATCTGAGAAAGTGGCGGGAAGTCTGGAGTTGTCAAAACAGAGAGAGTACATGGCCGTATATTCTGTGGTGTTCAGTGCACAAGGCAAAGTGCAGATGACAAATACAGAAGGAGGCGGAGTGCTATAGCTGTGAGACATGCCAGAGACTATCCGGAAGAAGGGTGAGACAACTGCAAATTTGACTCAGGGTGACACAGGGCGACGGTGAAATTCTTTCAAGTTTCAGACAGACGGTCAAGAAAGAGTGGTGATGTTAAGTTCAGCTAACTCTTATATGTGGAGTCCAATACGTGAGTTGTTCACTTTCGCGCAGACAGTGGTCGGCGTGTGATGGCGTTGAACGGATTCTCCGGAAGTTGGGAGCACGGACTAGAGTAACAAGGAACTTAAAATTGCTCGAGTGTTGACTGTGGTCAAGAAAAGGAGGGACTACGAGTTGCAGGTGGAGTCACATGGAGTCTGGGGTAGCAGCGGTGCTCATGGCGTATCTCAAGTCCAATGTACAAGGAGGTTCGATGTATGGATGAATTCAAGGTGGTGAAGAATATTCGCCAAGGTGGAGTTTGTTAGAATTGTGTTGAATATTATTGTACAAGGTAGGTTACAGTTGGACTTGGTTTTGGACTGTGTGTAGACAGGGTAGGAGTTGTGTCCTAATAGGACACCTGTATCCTAGGCCTCTCATATATATCGGGGGTAGACACACGATGTAACCTATGCCAACATAATAGCATGGGTACGCGGGGGAGCTGGCGGCGTGTGCCGGCGCCCGGGCGGCCAGGGTGCGGTATTGTAGCGGTGTCATGGGGAGGAGCGCCCGTAGTCATGGCCCCGGGGATGTAGCCATATCGGTGAACCTCGTTAACAAATCTCGGTGTCGTGCTTGTGTGATTGCTTGGTCCTCGGTAGATCGACGGAGCGCCTCAGATTTATTCTAACAAGTGGTATCATGAGCAAGGTTCGAGAAGGTTGCGGCTGTTGATCTAGAGGATGAAATTGATATCAAAATTGCAAGGAGCCGACGAAGGTTTATGATTGCGGAAGCTAGCGATCAGATGGAGCATCTTTGGTAGAAGCTTCATCGGTGATCTGCGGCTGGTTAGGATGATGACTTATCGGCGTGTGTTGCAAATTGATGGCATGGGAATCGAAGCAATCGGAATCAACTTGTGTGGCGGCAGCGGTGTGTTCTGTGCAAGGGCTTGGCCAGATCAGATTCATCCAATCAAGACGCGTGCAAGTGGCGGCGGCGTAAACGTGGAGCAGCAGCTGCAAGACGAACGCCACGTGGAGCTGGTGCGACGCGGTGTCACGCATGTGGAGAGGCCTGCTGGGCCGTGGCCCAGATGGGGATTTGCGGGGGGTGCAACCCAGGAAGCAGGCTGAGCGGCAGGTCCAGTGGCGGGCGTGGCTGATCCTGTGCGTAAGGCTAAAAGCAGACAGAGGCTGCTGGCTGCGTGCGCATTGCTGTAGAAGGCAAAGGGCATGGATGCAATGAGATTTTGTTTGTGAAAAATAATGCTCGTGCGTAAGGCAGGAGGAAATCAATCAGCGAAGGAAATTAATCATATGGATATTTTTCGTCTGGTAGCAGTGACGTTGGCTGAGAAAACAAATCAATTTCAAGCATTGGAGTTTGTGCCAAGAGAAGCACCACCACGTATGGACCAAAGGATATTGTCTCGTGGTTGGATTTTACGGTAGGAGTGGAGTAGCTCGGTCGGCATAGCAGTGATGTTTGACGGTGTTGCAAAAGCCAATACAGCTAAGATGAAAATTATATGATGGATGACAATTCGCGGGAGATGATTTGGGAACCTGGAGCGCTTCGTACGGGGATCATGCATACATAGAGCATCAAGTTATGCACGGAGAAGTGTGGGCAGGCACGACGCAAGGTGGAGCATGGTTGCAGTCGGATATTTTTCGGCTGGGTCGGACTGGACAGTCTGATGGATCGACGGGGTTGTTGGTCAAAGCAGAAGACGGCGGTGATTTCAGCGACGATGACACAAGAGCGTGATGCTGATGGTGGCCAACTTCTGGGGCGTGGAAACACGTGGTGCAGGTCTGAGGGCTTGCGCGGCTTTGACAAGACTATGGCGCGGGGTTGATTCAAGGCAGTGCACACATGAGAGAGCTTGAAGTCGATGGGGCGCGGGGTAGCACGGCCAGCTACATGGAGTCATGTTGAAGGTGGAGCTGGAGTTTGATGGACGACTTCACTCTGTGCTGATGGAGGGGCTACGACGTAAATGCATGGAGAATCGAAGCCTATTTCAGCGGGATAGCGAGAGACACGTGGATTGGACAGGGGCCCAGTGGTCTGATGGAGGCGTGATACTCGGCATCGGTCGGTGATGATCGGTGGTTCTCTGCAGTGGGGGTTGAGGCAGTGTGGGCTAGCTACCCGGGAGACTCGACCAGGACAGCAGAGGCTCGACGCGGTGATAGCGGCGAGGCGTGCGGTAAGCACGGGACACAGCGACAGGCCAAGGCACTGATGGTCAGACATGTGGTCGGACAAATTGTGCAGGGGGTGCTGAAGCAGCGTTGACGAGTACCAGAGTCGAGTTGGTGATTGGGTCTATCAGTGCCGGTTGATGGACAAGAGTTGACCATGGAGAATCTGAGAAAGTGGCGGGAAGTCTGGAATTGTCAAAACAGAGAGAGTACATGGCCGTATATTCTGTGGTGTTCAGTGCACATGGCAAAATGCGGATGACAAATACAGAAGGAGGCGGAGTGCTATAGCTGTGAGACATGCCAGAGACTATCCGGAAGAAGGGTGAGACAACTGCAAATTTGACTCAGGGTGACACATGGCGACGGTGAAATTCTTTCAAGTTTCAGACAGACGGTCAAGAAAGAGTGGTGATGTTAAGTTCAGCTAACTCTTATATGTGGAGTCCAATACGTGAGTTGTTCACTTTCGCGCAGACAGTGGTCGGCGTGTGATGGCGTTGAACGGATTCTCCGGAAGTTGGGAGCACGGACTAGAGTAACAAGGAACTTAAAATTGCTCGAGTGTTGACTGTGGTCAAGAAAAGGAGGGACTACGAGTTGCAGGTGGAGTCACATGGAGTCTGGGGTAGCAGCGGTGCTCATGGCGTATCTCAAGTCCAATGTACAAGGAGGTTCGATGTATGGATGAATTCAAGGTGGTGAAGAATATTCGTCAAGGTGGAGTTTGTTAGAATTGTGTCGAATATTATTGTACAAGGTAGGTTACAGTTGGACTTGGTTTTGGACTGTGTGTAGACAGGGTAGGAGTTGTGTCCTAATAGGACACCTGTATCCTAGGCCTCTCATATATATCGGGGGTAGACACACGATGTAACCTATGCCAACATAATAGCACGGGTACGCGGGGGAGCTGGCGGCGTGTGCCGGCGCCCGGGCGGCCAGGGTGCGGTATTGTAGCGGTGTCATGGGGAGGAGCGCCCGTAGTCATGGCCCCGGGGATGTAGCCATATCGGTGAACCTCGTTAACAAATCTCGGTGTCGTGCTTGTGTGATTGCTTGATCCTCGATAGATCGACGGAGCGCCTCAGATTTATTCTAACAGCCATGACAATTTAAAATATTTATTTTTATGGCAATTTTTACATTTTGTTTTGCCATCATAAAATTATTTATACTGCCATGGCAAAAAAATACTATACTTAATCACGGCTAATTAGATTTACTTTTGTTTTCTGCCATGGCAAATTCAACTTTATTGACATGACAAATTTACCTATATCGCCATGGCAATTTGGAACTTTTCTTGCCATGGCAATTTCTAATCTTATTTTCCATGGCACGTTCACACTTATTTTTTTCATGGCAACACTATCTATTCTGCCATGGCAAAATTTAGATTTATTGTCATGGCAACACTATCTATGCTGCCATGGGAAATTTACTTTCACATACGAGTCAACTTTTTTTTTTAGTCTATCTTGGCGAATTAAATTTACTTTTATTTTTTTCGCCATGAAAAATACACCTTCATTGACATGGCAAATTTAGCTGTATTACCATGTCAAATTTTACCTTTTATTGCCATGGCATTTTTTATGTTCCTGATATTGTTTTATTGCCATGGTAAAATTATCTATACTGGCATGGCGAATTTAGTTCGATTGACATGGCAAAACTATCTATACTGGCATGGGAAATTTAGTTTTATTACCATGGCTAAATTATATTTGGTCCATCATGGCTAATTATTGTTTTTCTTTATCATGCCAACATGGCAAGTTTAGTTTTATTGCCATGGCAAAACTATAATTGTTCGGTCATGGCAAATTATTGTTTTACCACAATAAAAAATGGCAATTTTACCTTTAATGACTTGGCAGATTTACCTACAATGCCTAGCAAATTCTTTTTTACCTCTTGTTTTGCTATAATTTTTTTTACTTTTAAATTTTCCATGGCAATTTTTACTATTTTTTGCCATGGCAAAATTATTAACATTTCCATGGCAATTTATAACATTTACATACATGTCAATATAATCGTTAATGGCAATTTTAATCAACATTTTTCCACCACCATGTATGTACAGATGGAAATTGCCGTGACTTTTTTCTTTTGGATCATTGCAAAAAGGAATTATTTTTTTATCCATCGCAATTTCTGCTTTTTAGAGTTGACGGCTTTTTTTTATAGCACAGCAAAACCCGGGTTTTTATTTGCCACGGGCAAAAAAAACTAGGCTTTGCTACTGGATTTTTTTCCTTTGTGATCTTTTACGAAGGAAAGCCCTGCAGGGCCGATGGGGAGGATGTTCGGGCAGTAGTGGTTTAATCGTTCGTTCTGGGGGTGCTGTCGTACCTGACCTTTCGTTTGGTCCGCGAGGCTCTCAGACCGGACGTCAGGTAGATATTGACGTCCAAAGAAAAAGAAAAAAGTCATGAATTTATAAAACGAAATTGCTGCACGTACGACACTTGGTTATACGTTTTTTCTACGATTCGTGATCGGGTAGTGGGCAGCGGCTTGCTCTCACTCAAGGACTGTATGATCTATAGTGCCGTATAAAAATCGCATGGAAATAGTCGTACGCATAGCAATGCTCTTTATAAAAAGTTCATGAATTTGAAAACAAAGAAATAAAAAAGAAAGAAAGAAAAAGAAAACAAACAAAGCAGATCGGCCTACACACCACTTGAGAAAATAACCCAATATAATAAACAACAAACTATTCCCTCTGTCCTATAATATAAGACGTTTTTTGACTTTAGTGTAGTGTTAAAAAACGTTTTTATATTATGGGATAAAAGGAGTAGTAGAATTGGCCAAACGCGGGCAGGAGATTGACGAGGACACTCGGCGCGTGTGACAAGACAATGGGATAATGCTGGGCGAGCATGACATGGATTTTGCATTAAAATTAAAGACCAGCGGACTGTTTTGGACTTAGATGTGACGTAATTAAATTTTATCTAGATGTGAGTTAGTAATTCAGTACAATTTAACTTGCTAAAACGGAGGCAATAATAAGAGCATCTCCTGCCGCGCCCCCAACAAGGTCCCCAAGGCGTTTTTTCGGTCGCCGGTGCCAAAAAATCGGCCCACTCGCGCCCCCAAGGGCCTAGTTTTCGCCGGCTCGGGTCGAAATTGGCGCCGGCGGACCCAACCCGAACCCGGCGCGCTGGGGGGCGCTCGGGGGCGCCGGGCGAATCGGTTTTTGGCGCGAAGAGCCGCGGGCCCCCCTTTTCAGCGACTTGACTCTCTTCTCGCCGCTTCGTCGTCCTCATCGCCTCGTTTCCCGCGGCGAATCAATGCCAAAGCTGCGCGCGCTGCCGCGCCGGTCAGCCTCCATTGATGCCTCATGGGCGGCGCAGTGAAGGTTGGGCGACGTGCGTCCCCTCGCCAGCCATGCCTCCCGCCACGCGTAACGCGCCGGCCAAGCCTACCACGCGGCGGCTCCGCCTATATAAGCCGACAACCAGCGCGCCGGAGACACGCACAGATACTCCACCACCGACGCGCCCATTTCTCCCCATTCCTCCTCTCGCCGTCTCCAGTTCAGAAGAATGGCCGAGCGCTTCCCAGGCGACGGCGCGACGGTGAGTGGCTTCGGGCGCCGCCATCTTCACGAGGACGAGGCTCGCCTCCTTTTCGAGGACGAGTACCCGGCCCCGCCGGACATGCGAGTGCCTGAGGCGTGGAGGATCAGCGCCAGCGGTGTGCCGGTGCCACCACCACCCACCAGGGTGGCGTGGGGTGCGGAGATCGCACATATCCGCGCGTCCCTGCCGCGGGTGGCGAGGGAAGGCCCGCGGTACACCCCCGACAGCCCGCTCTGGGAGCCCTACTTCCGCCGCCGCCACGCCGAGCAGCTCGAGGCGACGAACGACGTCGTGCCCTCCGGCAGGCTTAACTCCGAGGGCCGGCGCCGGTGGTGGGGCATGCCCGGCCGCACGTTGGAGGCCGTCCTCGAGTACATCGAGGGCGGCAACACTCCGCGCCTCGAGTACCCCGTGTCGTGGTACTAAGACTGACAGTAGAATAGGGGGTAGGTATGGAGAGGCAAGATCCTAGCTATGGAGTAGTTGTATACGCAAGAGATTTACGAGTTCAGGCCCTTCTCGGAGGAAGTAACAGCCCTACGTCTCGGAGCCCGGAGGCGGTCGACTGGATTGTATGCGTATGAGTTACAGGAGTGCGAACCCTTCTGCCTGTGGAGGGGGTGGCTTATATAGAGTGCGCCAGGACCCTAGCCAGCCCACGTAGCGGAGGGTTTAAAGTACATTAAGGCATGGCGTTACTGGTAACGCCTTACATAAAGTGTCATCATGACCATAAAGACTACTTAATTACAGACCGTTTGGATACAGAGTGGCTCTTGAACTCCTGGTGGTCGAGTGAGTCTTCATGGTCGAGTGTCTTTGAGTCTGTCGAGTGGAATCCTTCCAGGTCGACTGGAAGGCAGTTTCTTCTAAAGATGTCCTTGGGGAGGGTACCTTGGACATGTCCATGACCCTATCCTAGGTACATGACTTCATCATTAGCCCCCAAATGGATCGAGGTTTGAGTGAGGAAGGAGTTGACAATCTTTCCGACCTGTTTTTTGTGTTGCGAGTGTGTCTTACTCCGGATCAATGGCTCTTTAGTGACGGTGTCAACTTCTCTTTCAGTCGCCTTGATCCATTCTTTACGTCTGTTAAGTGAACTTTACGAATCTTGGAGATTTCCGAGCGACGGATCGAAGGAAATCTGTCGTCTGACAAGTTGCTCTGCTATTAGCGGATTTAGCGGGATCCGAATTTTGGGAAGCGCGCGAAGCGGAGAAGGCCGTGGTACTCGGATGGGATAAGGCAAAGACGCCTCGATTTCTATGCCACATTTTTCGCCACGTATCGCGCGCGCGACTGTTGCAGGATTTGACAGGATCGCCCGGGCCTACCAGTCAGCCACTCGGAAGCGACTTCATCTAAGGCGCCGGACGGGGTTTTTTTTGAACAGTGTGTCCTCATTCCCCTCTCCCTCTTCCTCGAACTCACCCGCTGCGCTCGCTTCCATCTCCGCTCTTCTGCTCCTCACGCGCCTCGCCGGCAACGATGGTGAAGGAGAAGACGGCGGCCTTGGAGCGGGCGAAGAAGGCAACGACGACGGCGAACGCGAAGGAGAGAGCGACCAGTCTGGGCGGATCCTCGTCGCGGTCCAGCCTGCCGCAAGGCTGGATCCAGGGAGACTGAATCCGCTCGACCATCACCCAGAAGGACCTCGACGATCTGGCCAACGAAGGACTGATCTCCCATGGGTCAGCAAGGCTTCTGGGGACGGAGTGGCAACCGCAGCCACAGGAGGGTGAGTGTGTCCTCTTAGCCACCCATGTCGATCGAGGGTTTTCTCTGCCGCTGAATCTTTTCTTTCGAGGGTTTCTGACCTTCTTTGGGGCACAACTCCATCACTTCACACCCAACTCCATTGCCTATCTCGCCGCTTTCGTGTCTTTGTGCGAAAACTTCTTGGGTTGTCGGCCGCACTGGGCCTCTTCAAGCACATATTCACTTGTCGCTCTCAGACAGTGAAAAAGGCTAGTCCGAATGACGAGAGGACCCAAGTAATCCAGATGTGTGGGGGTCTTGGGGTCCAGATGAGGAGTAAGAGTGCCTTTCCAGCCATGACCCTTCCCGAGTCAGTTAGAGGGTGGCAGTCGACCTGGTTCTACTGCCAAGACCAGTCGACTGGCCTCCCTCCGTTCTCCATGGACCGAGTGAACAAGCCGTCTTCTCTGAAGGTGCTTCCGGAGGAGAAGGCTCAGGTTAAAATGTTGATGGAACGTGTAGTCCAGCTCATTCGCGACGGAGTGACTGGCATGGACCTTCTGGAGGTTTTCCTTCGACGGCGCATTCAGCCGCTCTAATACCGAGGTCACCCGATGTGGTTGTACTCTGGTACCGAAGACACCACTCGGGTCCATCCAGAGGAGGTCGACGACGCCACACTGGAGAGGTGGATGACTGCCATCACAGGGAACAAAGATAACCCTCATGGGGCTAGGAGGATCCCACCACTCGACCATTCTTACGAACCAGACAAGTATGACCACTTATCTCCGACTGTGATCCTGCTTCATTCATTCTGTTTTACTGCAAATCGGTCGATTGACCTTTGTCTTGTTTTGTTGTCTTCCAGAGCACTACTGAGTTGTATTCGATGCCCAACGGGGCGCACGTTCAGACCGAAGAGGAGGAAGGAAGCGGAGGCGAAAGCCAGGAGGAGTGGGAATCGATTGGCGAGGAGGGCGACGAAGACGCTGGCTCTGACGAGGAAGAGGAGGAGGAGGAGGAGGAAGTCCAGCCTCCCCGTTCTGAAAGACGATCCAAGCTTGTCCATGACCCTGCAGTCGAGCGCGGCAAGGGAGCCGTGCCTGTTGTGCAGTCGACCAAGCGTCCTCGGACGACCTCTCCGGCGCCGACTGAGAAAGCACCGAAGCAATCCCGGGCGGCGTCATCAAAGCTGACGAAGGCCCTGTCGAAGATGAAGATGGTGATTCCCACTATTTTCCGGGTAATGGCGTAACTTGTGCTTTCTTGTTTCACATGGATTTACTCTTGGTCGATTCGTTCGCTCACCGACTGATTTCTGAAACTGCAGTGTTGCTACTTCTGAGACCTCGACCAGACCCGAAGATCAAGAAATGGAGGATGCTGTCACTTCCAACCCTGGTATGACCTTTGTAGCTTCGTTTTCAGTCCATAGGATCTTCATTTTTAACTTTGAATCTTTTCTGTAGCTCCACCTAATATCATCATTGATCTTCCAGATGATGATGACGAGGAACCACTGAGGCAGAGGAGGAATAGGAGGACGTCTGCTGGCAAGACAGCTCAGGTCATATCAGCACCTGAGACCTTGGTTCTGGAGGGGGACAACGTCACTCGGGCTACCGTATCCTTTGCGGTGCCGCTGACGAGTGCTCGCCCTTCGTCGTCGAGTGTTGATCCGCCTTCCCTTTTCTCCACCCACCACGTCCCATAGGACCAAGAAAGCGCTGCTAAAGAAGCCATACGTCAGGCGGGGGTCATGATGGAGCAAGTGAAGGCGATCCGAGACGCCAGTCAAGCAGCTTATGACGCCAGTTCAGCTCTTCAGAGCAATGTTCAGGTTAGTCGATCACCGCTTGTTCTGTTAGGATATGATACCTGAAAACTTTTCTTTCTGAAAATCTTAGTATCTGTCGTACACCCACTGGGTGTGTCGACTGAATATCTGGATTGGTGGGGGCACGCTGAGTGCACCCACTGGGTGTAGTCCCCAAGGCTATGGTGGACTGCTGGCAGTCGACCATAGTCTTTATGTCTTGAACTTTTTCTCATTACTTTCTTTACTCGATCTGGTCGAATGGAATCATGGAACCGGTGGCTATCTGCTGGTTGTTAGCCTTTCTGTCTTTTTTGGTCGACTGGTCGACTTCGAGCTGATAGAACCAGTGGGGGCACGCTGAGTGCACCCACTGGGTGTAGTCCCCGAGACTACAGTTGAATTTTTTGATTCAGCTGTAGTCTTAGAAATACTACGATTTTTCTCTTAGTCACTCGGAAGTGACCTATCTTTGACATCTGTCGATTGATCCTTCGCAGAAATCTTGCGAGCTTGCAACTCGTTATACTGAGTTGGAGAACAAGCATATCCAGCTCGAACTTGATCTGAAGCTTGTCCAGGAGAACTTCACGAAGGCGAAGAAGGAGGCAAAAGGTATGTTTGGTGAGAACCTTGATGACTACCCTTGTTTCTTGTCCACTCCCGAGTCTGATCTCACTGTGATTTTGCAGATAAACTGAGGGATTCTCTGAAGAAGAAGGATCTTGACCTCGCTGAGGCGCAGAAAGCAGCTTTGGAGAAGACCAAACTCACAGAAGAAAAGTTGGCTTCAATCAGCAAACTTGAAGAGGAGAATACCAATCTGAAATCTGCTCTTGACATGGCCAACCAAGAGGTCAGTCGACTGAAGAATAACAATATAGCCCTGAGTGACAAGGCCAGTGAATTGGCGGGAAAGAAGAATGATCTGGAGGCTTATCTGGGAGGGCTCGCCAAGAAGCTATTCCTCATGCTTGAAGGTAATCTCTTGTATCCGATGGGCTTTTAATTATGGACTTACCACTAAACTGCTTCCTTAACTTTGGGTTGTGTCTACAGAGTTCTGCCAGAACTTTGAGGAAGAGACTGGTCGACTGGAGACGAGCCTAGATCCTATCAACTCTCCTGTGAAGGATGAGGCCGCCATGAACGTGCTCCGACTCGAGTCTCGCGTTGCTGCTGTGGTCGACTATCTTGCAAGACTGAAGGTTGCAACGTCGCGCATCGACACGACACTCTGGCTAGGATAAACACTTCAGAATGACATTGAGTCTCTGATGACTCGACTGAACAAAGTTCCAAGTCGAGTGCAAGAATGGAAGAAGTCTTCTGCCAGGTGTGGTGCCGATGTTGCTCTGTCTCTGGTCCGTGTTCACTTCAAGGACGCGCGAGAGGACAAGCTGGCAGCTCTCAAGGTGGCCAATACCAAGAAGCATGACTTCCGATCCTTCATGGAGACCTTCATCGCTGCTGCCACTCGGATCGCAGATGGAATCGACCTGGACAAGTTTGTCGCGCCTTCCAGCCCTCCGCAGGAGGGGTAAAAAACTTCTGTGCTTGATGCCTTAAATTTGCCTCGGTACGCCGAGTGGTTTTTGTAACCAATAAACTTTAACAGGCTTGGTGCCTGGGCACTTCTGGTTCCGTAGGACGCTATCTGAACTTGGATTTGACGTTGAATATGTTTGCATCTGCCTTCGAACGAACATTGTCCTTCGCTTGGAATATATGTTAGTGTTTGAGATGCTCTTTTGCAGGTAGGGATGAAGCACAGATTGCAATCGACTTTGTACCTCGTCATACTTAGGCTGGCACTGGGCCGCAGCTAAGCCCCCGAGTGAAAAGTTTGCTCTCCACTCGGTAGGATTTTCAAAAACATAGGCGAGCACTGGGCTGCAGCTAAGCCCCCCAAGTGGGAGGTCTGCTCTCCACTCGTTAGGATTTTCAAAAACTTAGGCGAGCACTGGGCTGCAGCTAAGCCCCCGAGTGGGAGGTCTGCTCTCCACTCGGTAGGATTTTCAAAAACTTAGGCGAGCACTGGGCTGCAGCTAAGCCCCCGAGTGGGAGGTCTGCTCTCCACTCGGTAGGATTTTCAAAAACTTAGGCGAGCACTGGGCTGCAACTAAGCCCCCGAGTGGGAGGTCTGCTCTCCACTCGGTAGGATTTTCAAAAACTTAGGCGAGCACTGGGCTGCAGCTAAGCCCCCGAGTGGGAGGTTTGCTCTCCACTCGGTAGGGTTTTTGTGGCGCAGCTTGGAAGGAGAGAGTAGCAGTCGACCTGCACCTCGTCCTCCTTGCGGAGCGCACGTTGTATTTATGGCATAGCTCGAAAGGAGAGGGTAGCAGTTGACCTGCGCCTCATCCTCCTTGCGGAGCGCACGTTGTATTTGTGGCGTAGCTCGGAAGGAGAGGGTAGCAGTCGACCTGCGCCTCGTCCTCCTTGCGGAGCGCACATTGTATTTGTGGCGTAGCTCGGAAGGAGAGGGTAGCAGTCGACTTGCGCCTCGTCCTCCTTGCGGAGCGCACGTTGTATTTGTACTTAGGCGAGCACTATGCTGCAGCTAAGCCCCCGAGTGGAAGGCTGGCTCACCACTCGGCAGGATTTTGTTTTACTTAGGCGAGTACTTGGACTGCAGCTAAGCCCCCAAGTGGGAGGCTGGCTCACCACTCAGCAGGATTTTGTTGAACTTAGACGAGTACTTGGACTGCAGCTAAGCCCCCGAGTGGGAGGCTGGCTCACCACTTGGCAGGATTTTGTTGAACTTAGGCGAGTACTTGGACTGCAGCTAAGCCTCCGAGTGGGAGGCTGGCTCACCACTCGGTAGGATTTCGTTAAACTTAGGCGAAATGGATTCGCAGCTAAGCCCTCGAGTGGGAGGCTGGCTCACCACTCGGCAAGGATTTTTTTACAAACTTAGGCGAAACGGATTCGCAGCTAAGCCACCCACTGGGGGACTGCTTTATGTGAACAAAAGTAACAACAATCCCTGGGAAAATTATAACACTCTTGTCTTTGATATATGAACTACAGAAGTACTTTTATTACATCTCATCCGAGTGAATACTTAAGTATAAAAGGGACGGAGCAGCTCCGCGTTCCAAGCTCGGGGCTCGTCAATCTGGTGCTCGACATTGTAAAGGCGGTACGCCCCATTGTGAAGAACCTTGGTGACGATGAAGGGACCTTCCCAAGTAGGAGCAAGCTTGTGTGGCTTCTGCTGATCCACTCGGAGAACCAAATCTCCTTCTTGGAAGGCTCGACTCTTCACATTTTTGGCATGGAAGCGACGCAAGTCCTGCTGATAAATGGTCGATCGGATCAAAGCCATCTCTCTCTCTTCTTCTAGAAGGTCGACTGCGTCCTGCCGGGCTTGCTCTGCTTCATCTTCAGTGTAGAGTTCGACTCGGGGTGCGTTGTGAAGCAGGTCACTCGGCAAGACTGCTTCAGCTCCGTAGACCAAGAAGAACGGAGTTCTCCCGGTCGACCGATTAGGTGTGGTCCTTAATCCCCAAAGTACTGATGGAAGTTCGTCGAGCCATGCCCCAGCTGCGTGCTTGAGATCGCGCATCAGTCGGGGTTTCAGCCCTTTGAGAATTAAATCATTCGCTCGTTCTGCCTGTCCATTCGACTGGGGATGAGCGACTGAAGCATAATCGACTCGCGTGCCCTGAGACGTGCAGAAGGCTCTGAATTCTTCGGAATCGAAGTTCGACCCATTGTCAGTGATGATGCTATGTGGAACTCCATATCTGAATATCAACTCCCCGATGAAGCTGACAGCAGTGCCGGCATCAAGATTCTTGATGGGTTTAGCTTCAATCCACTTGGTGAACTTGTCGACTGCCACCAACACATGGGTGAAGCCGCTTCTACCTGTTCTTAGTGGTCCAACCATATCCAATCCCCATACAGCAAAAGGCCAGATGAGTGGGATGGTCTTCAAGGCTGAGGCGGACTTGTGTGACATATTGGAGTAAAATTGACATCCTTCACACTTGTAGACTATCTCCTTTGCCATTTCATTTGCTCTTGGCTAGTAAAATCCCGCTCGGTATGCTTTAGCCACGATGGTCCGAGAGGACGCATGATGGCCACAGGTCCCCGAGTGGATATCGTCAAGGATTATCCGACCTTCTTCTGGCGTTATACACTTCTGACCAACTCCAATCGCGCTTTCTCTGTACAACTGTCCCTTTATCACGGTAAAGGCCTTAGATCAGCGGACGATCTGTCGAGCCTCTTCTTCATCCTCTGGGAGCTCTTTCCTTAAGATATACGCGATGTACGGTACTGTCCAGTCGGGAGTGATGACCAATGCTTCCATGATCAGGTCAACCACGGCTGGAACTTCTACTTCAGTCAGATCTGTGACACTTTTTGGCTGCGGAGCTTCTTCGGTAAAAGGATCTTCCTGAACTGATGGAGTATGGATATGTTCCAGGAACACATCACTGGGAATGGCTTCTCTCTTGGAACCTATCTTTGCCAAATCATCAGCCGCTTGATTCTTCAGTCGGGGTATATGATGAAGCTCTAACCCTTCAAATTTCTTTTCAAGCTTTCTCACTTCATTGCAGTATCCAGTCATGGTTGGGCTTCTAATGTCCCACTCCTTCATCACCTGATTGACCACCAAATCTGAGTCACCATAAACCATAAGGCGACGGACGCCGAGTGAAATGGCCATGCGCTACAAAAGTGCCTCGTATTCTGCTTCATTGTTGGAGGAATCAAAATGAATCTCGAGCACATATGTGAGCTTATCTCCTCGGGGGGAAACCAATACTACCCCAGCACCGAAACCATTTAACATCTTAGAACCGTCAAAGAACATGGTCCTGTGCTCCGAGTGAACTTGAGTCGGCTGTTGTTGTTCGATCCACTCGGCGATGAAATCTGCTACTGCTTGGGACTTAATGGCTTTCTTTGCCTCAAACATGATATCAAGGGGAAGGAGTTCAATCGCCCATTTTGCCACCCGACCAGTTGCATCTCTGTTGTGTAGAATCTCTGACAATGGAGCATCGCTGACGACTGTAATGGAATGATCAGAGAAATAATGAGCAACCTTCTTCGTGGTCATGTAAATCCCATACACAAGCTTCTGATAATGAGGGTATCTTTGCTTCGATGGGGTCAATACTTCGGAAAGATAATATACAGGGCGCTGAACTTTCAAGGCTTTTCCTTCTTCTTCCCGCTTGACCGTAAGCACTGTACTGACAACTTGTCCTATGGCTGCAATGTAAAGCAACAAAGGCTCTTTGCTGATTGGAGAAGCAAGCGCCGGCTGGGTGGAGAGCAGAGCTTTTAGCTCGGCAAATGTTGCATCAGCTTCTGGAGTCCACTCGAACTTGTCTGACTTCTTCATCAGTCGGTAAAGAGGCAATGCCTTTTCACCGAGGCGAGAGATGAATCGACTTAACGCGGCCAAGCATCCAGTAAGCTTCTGGACATCGTGCACACGCACAGGGCGTTTCATTCGGAGTATTGTACCAACTTTTTCTGGGTTGGCGTCGATTCCTCGTTCAGAAACGATAAAACCGAGTAACTTTCTGCCAGGAACCCCGAATGTGCACTTTGATGGATTAAGATTGATATCATACCTCCTGAGATTGGCAAATGTTTCAGCGAGGTCAGTCAACAGGTCAGAACCCTTTCGTGATTTGACCACAATATCATCCATGTACGCTTCCACGTTCCGACTGATGTGAGTGAGTAAACACTTCTGAATCATCCTCATAAACGTGGCTTCAGCATTCTTGAGGCCGAATGGCATGGTGACATAGCAGGAGCACCCGAATGGAGTGATGAAAGCTGTTTTGATCTCGTCGGGTCCATACAGACGGATCTGATGGTAACCGGAATAAGCGTCTAAAAAAGACAGTCTCTCACATCCCGCAGTCGAGTCGACTATTTGGTCGATGCGGAGAGAGGAAAATGATCTTTCGGGCAGGCCCGATTGATATGTTTGAAATCAATGCACATGCAAAGTGACTTGTCCTTCTTGGGGACCATGACAACATTGGCGAGCCACTCGGAGTGGTAAATTTCTCGGATGAACTCTGCTGCTAGGAGCGGAGCCACCTCCTCGCCAGTGTCCTTTCTCTTCTGGATGGCGGACCGTCGAAGATGTTCTTTGACAGGTTTTGCTTTTGGGTCGACTCGTAAATGATGCTCAGCCAGCCCCCTGGGAACACCCGGCATGTCAGCAGGCTTCCATGCGAAGATGTCCCAGTTCTCACAGAGGAACTGGATGAGCGCTTCTTCCTATTTAGAGTCGAGTGTTGTGGAGATATGAGTCGGAGCAGCACTGGGGTCGGTCGGGTGAATGTGAACGGGCTTCGTTTCACCAGACGACTGGAATGCTGACTCCGTGGCGGGCTTCTTGGCCCACAACAAATCACTCGGATCTGCATTTTTCTGATATTCCTGCAGCTCCACCACTGTTCTGAGCATCGGCAATCTTTGTGCCTTTCTGAAAGCACTCTTCTGCCTTTTTCCGATTGCCAGTGATGGTGATCACGCCTTTGGGACCAGGCATCTTCAATTTGAGATACACATAACATGGTCGAGCCATGAATCGTGCGTAAGCTGGCCTGCCCAAAATAGCGTGGTAAGCACTCTGGAAGTCCACTACCTCAAATGTTAACTTTTCCTTGCGGAAATGTTTTGAATCGCCAAAAACCACATCAAGAGCAATTCGGCCGAGTGACTCAGCCTTCTTCCCTGGAATGACTCCATGGAAACTCATGTTGCTGGAACTGAGTCTGGACATCGGAATGCCCATTCCCTTCAGCGTCTCTGCATACAATATATTCAGTCTGCTGCCGCCATCCATCAAAACCTTAGTCAGCCGAGTGCCTACGACGACTGGGTCGACCACCAAAGCTTGCCTCCCAGGGGTGGCTATGTGTGTCGGATGATCAGACTGGTCGAACGTGATGGCGGTCTGAGACCATTTTAGATAACTGGGTGTCGCCGGAGCAACCATATTCACCTCACGGTTGATAACTTTCAGTCGACTTTTGCTCTCAACATTAGCAAAAATCATCAGGGTGGAATTGACATGGGGGTATCCTTCACCACTGTCCTCTTTATCCTCAACCTTGTCCGACTCCTTTTCTTTATCCTTGGGTTGTTTCCCTTGAAACTGCTGGATCAAGAGCCGGCACTGGCGAGTGGTATGTTTCGGGTAAATGAAGTTACCCTCTTCATCTTTTTTCGTGTGGATGTGGCATGACAAATCCATCACGTCATTTCCTTCCTTGTCCTTCACCTTCTTGGGGTTCCAGGATCCTTTGGGCTTCCCCTTAAATTTGACCCGAGTCACGGCCAAGGCTTCACCAGGAGCGGCTGGTTCGGCTTTCCGCTTCTGCTTCCAACTGGAGTTTCCTTTTTCTGACTGGCTCGGCTTGTACTTGCCACTCCGGAGCTGATCCTCTTCTTCACCATTGGAATATTTGGTGGCAATCTCCATCATTCGGCTCAGGGTCATGTCTCCGGTCCGACCAAACTTCAAACTTAACTCTTTGTTCTTAACACCTTCCTTGAAGGCACAAACTGCTTGGTGATCAGATACGTTCTCCACTGTATGATGCAATGTGATCCACCTCTGGATGTAATCTCTCAGGGTCTCATTCGACTTTTGCACACAGACCTGCAGCTCTGCCAAACCTGTCGGTCGCTTGCAAGTTCCTTCAAATGTCCTGACAAACACTTAGGCAAGATCTTCCCAAGTGTAAATGCTGCTAGGCGCCAACTGGTTCAACCAGGCTCTGGCCGAGCCCTCCAACATAAGCGGTAGGTGTTTCATGGCCACCTCATTATTGCCACCGCCAATCTGAACAGCCACTTGGTAGTCTTCAAGCCAAGTATCGGGCTTGGACTCACCAGTGAACTTACTCACTCCAGTCGCCAACCTGAAGTTGGGAGGGATCACCGCGGCTCTGATGGCTCTGCTAAAACACTCTGGTCCTGAGACGTGAACTCGACTGCTGGTGGGCACATCTCTGTCGTGGCCTTCTCGGTGAGCTCTGTTCCGGTCGACCAGACCTTGCATGATAATGGATCTCGCATCAAAGCCTGGTTCCCTGGGGTCGACCGGAGCCCTTCGCCCAACACTATGCTGGCGTCTGTCATCTTGCTGCCGAGGGGCGTAAGACCCACCCCTTGGGGGAGGACTGGGCACTCGACGCCGATCATCGCGATCGAATCGGTCATCATACTGATCACATCGACCCCCACGTCCCTCACGCCACGGAGGATATCTTGGGCTATGAGCCGACTGGACTGTATTCGCAGCGACGGATCGACTGTGAATCCTATTGCGTGACTGTGATACTGCTGAATTCTGATCTCCTGCTGCCCGGAGCAAATCTCTGATCTGCATCAAGCCTCTGCCAGCCTTTGACTGAGAGGGCTGAATCGACTCCGCTATACGGGCTGTAGCTGCTAAATTATGAATTGGGGTTCGATATACCTGAGTCAGTTGCGGAAAGAGTTGACGTCGACTGGAGTCTGGTACTCGTTATCGCGCGCGCTCGTCAAGTGCTCGCTGAAGGTTCTCCAGTCGAGTGCGCTCAGCCAAGTTGGCCAAACGCGCGTCCTCCAAGGCACGAGCCTCGGGGGGTTTCTCCTACAATAGGAGTATGCAGAGCATCCATATTCCGGCGGCGAAGATCTTCCCTTTGCAGAGAAGTGAGCGGCTCAGGTTAACACTCCTCGTGGACTTGAGCTGGGTCGCCTCCGCCGTCCGCTCCGTCGGTGCGGGGGAAGCCGGGAGGACTACGAGGCCCGTTGACCATTAGGACCTCCGCCACTGGATCACTGCTGTCGCACTCGGATGCAGTCTCTACGGAGCCAGTCGATAGATCGAACAGGCCGTAGAGAGATTCGTCGGGCTCGATAGCCGCGACTTGGGTGGTGGCCGATTGGCGAGCCACTGCGTGTCTCACCCACCGCTGAAGCCTCGACCGACCAGAGCGATTGCGCTGGCGGGAGACAGGGAGGGAGGACGACACAGGAGTCGACCGATACGGAGCCGATGGTTGCCGCAGCAAGACGCCGCGGACACATGCGCGAAAGTGCGTTGCCCCGCGGACGGGAAGCGCGTCGATGTCGAGTGGAGCCTCCTGGAGCCAAGCGGAGTCGTCGGCGATGAACATGAGCGCGCCGAGATGGATCTCGCGACCCTCGACCAAAACTCCGCCAGAAACCATGATGAAGGCGATCGGAACAATTGCAACTTCTCCAATAAGTCGCTAAGACACCTGCCCCACGGTGGGCGCCAACTGTCGTGGTACTAAGACTGACAGTAGAATAGGGGGTAGGTATGGAGAGGCAAGATCCTAGCTATGGAGTAGTTGTATACGCAAGAGATTTATGAGTTCAGGCCCTTCTCGGAGGAAGTAACAGCCCTACATCTCGGAGCCCGAAGGCGTTCGACTGGATTGTATGCGTATGAGTTACAGGGGTGCGAACCCTTCTGCCTGTGGAGGAGGGTGGCTCATATAGAGTGCGCCAGGACCCCAGCCAGCCCATGTAGCGGAGGGTTTAAAGTACATTAAGGCCTGGCGTTACTGGTAATGCCTTACATAAAGTGTCATCATGACCATAAAGACTACTTAATTACAGACCGTTTGGATACAGAGTGGCTCTTGAACTCCTGGTGGTCGAGTGAGTCTTCATGGTCGAGTGTCTTTGAGTCTATCGAGTGGAATCCTTCCATGTCGACTGGAAGGCAGTTTCTTCTAAAGATGTCCTTGGGGAGGGTACCTTGGACAGGTCCATGACCCTACCCTAGGTACATGACTTCATCACCCCGCTCCCCCGTCCTTCTCACGCCGCCGTGGGAGCTCCTGGACGCCGAGGCACATGGAGCGGCCCGGGGCGTCCTCCTCCTCGTCCGGCCGCTCGTTGGGCTCTCCCTGCCTCCGCCCCGTCAAGCCGGAGCCCCAGGACACGTCTATCAGCGCGCGCGCACCCGCAGCTCTGGCGTCCGCATCCGCGACTCCACCCCCCCTCCGGCCGCTTCGTCCTCGTCGAGCCCAAGCCGGAGCCCGGCCTCCCCGTGGAGTACGAGGAGATAGCCCGACGCGGCTTCTTCGACGAGGACGCCATGCAGTGGGTGCGAGACGACAACCTCCGCGACGAGGTGGTCCGGCAGCGCCGGGCCCTGGAGGAGATAGAAGCCCGCAAGCGTGGGCGCGAGGATGAGCACGGCGTCGTGATCCTCGATAGCAACGACGACGAGGACGCCCCCGGACCGTCCAACCCGCCGCGCCAACCGGGGGAGGGATGCAGCAGGGACGGCGGCGGCGGAAGCGGCGGCGCCGCCGCCGCCGCCGACGGCGGCGGCGACTACACGCGGTTCTACAGCCTCCTCGGCATGTAGAACTGCAAGGGCGGGCGGCGGGCGGCGGGGAGCGGCGAGGTAGACGGCGAGGAGCGGCGATGAAGACGGCGAGGGGCAGCCCCTAGTAGTTTTTTTTTTGTAAAATATGTTTAAATTTGAACGAACTCGCCGATGTTTGCGTTAAATTTGAGCCATGTTTGCGCCGTATTCAATTTTTTTTTAAACGTGGGTGCCGCGGCTGGGGGGCATCACACCCCTAGCGCGCCGATTAGCGCCGGTGCACCCCCAGGGGGCGATTTTTAGCCCCTCCTGAGGGGCCAACTGTAATACCCGTGTTTATTAGTATAAATAAGATCTTGTATTTGGTAAATTAACAAATTAGCAGAATGTTGGAGTAGTAATTATAAGCTTAATTAGATAAAATCAATCATTGGCAATCATTGGTTAGTACTAAGTAAGAGTATCAACTTGAAAGGATATGCATTACAAGAACATGCTTGTAGAGCCTTCGGGTAGGAAGGCCACGTATGGGTGTGGTACAAGATATTTAGTAGCTCAAGGTTGCACTTATCTGTAGCATTTAATGCTCTATTGAGTCAGCTAGGCACGTGTAGTGTAAAAGTACAAACAGCTGTAAAACTAGGGACACCGAGGCTGCTGGGTTACACTTATCCAGCTCCATTCCCTACCCTACCATGCCTATAAATAGAGGAGCAAGAGCACGCTGTAGTATTCATCCCAACATACAAACCAGTTCACTAGCTAGCTTTGCATGGAGTAGAATCACACTGATCGGCAAGAGCGCTCGGAGGAAGCAGCGAGTCAGGCAAGCATGCATCCCATCTAGCCTTTCTAGCTGTCCTATTCCTTGTTATCTCACTGTTCATGCCATGCTCTATAGCTAGTAGTACTTCTGAAGCTTTTTAATGTGCACTGTTCATTTGATTCCTGTACATCTCTTGAAGCTAGCATGCATACCACAGTACTACCTTTTGTTTGTGATCACGGTGAAGAAATCCTTGGTACATGCATGTGAGCACATGGATTAATGGCTCATGCATGGATGGTTGGTTCTGTGAAAAGCCTAGTGATATTTATTTTGGTCTTGCATGTACTTCCTCTTGCTAATCCTTGTCTAGTAAATTTTATAAAATCTGGTATCACGACGGCAAACGTATTGTACCGGTCACAGTTCAGGTATGGGACTGTCTGAGTTCTCCGCTAAGAACGCCACTCGTTCGGAAGCGTGTCGATGATGGATCCGTAGGAGCGATCGACACTAGTAAGTCGAGTGGGCGGTTCTTGGGGGAATATAGAGCTCTGCTCTACTAGCGCCTGTGTGGTTCTAGTCGAGACTGTCGACGTCGGAGTACCCCTCTTAAGAGCGTAAAAGTGTGAAATTTCACCCCTGTGACTCCCGGGTTGGGAAGCTTGCGGTCATATGTGATGCCAGTTATTTCTTTCCTTTTCTTTAAATTAATCTCCATTATCTTCCTCTGCCAACAAACTCTTTCTTTACAACTAACCCTTGTGTTTTGTCACTTTTGCTGAGAGAAGTTCCTTTGTACCCGTGTGCTTGCTGAGTATGAGATCATACTCATTCTTGCTATTGTTGTTGATTTTGCAGAAGTAGCAAATGATGGATGTGCTGATGAGAATGATGAACAGTAGGAGTAGCTCTACGGGTTGGGAATAAATAAAGAAGTTGCATGTATCATAACCTTTGTAATAGCTAGTAATGAATAAAGTTGGCTCTTGTGCATACTGGAAAATAATTTGTTTACTAGCCTAACATGCTTATAAATTTGAAATTTATAAGCATGTGGTGATTGTCACGGCTAAGACTCACTTGGGGCGTGACAATTTTATTGGCATCAGAGCCTTGGTTAGGAGAAAAAAGAATAAACACTAATGTGGGTTTAACTAAGGGGATAGTCTAGGCACGTAAAGTAGGAATTTATGATTAATTGAATGCTTATTTTCTATGCTTAATTAGCATGTTTGATATGTAGTCTGTATTTATTTTTTGAACTAACTGTGTGCTGAAAGCAGGGATGGATGAGTATACAATCTTCCATCTCAACTTTGTGAGCATATTAGAGGAGGTAGCTGAACATTTCCATTTGGAGCCGCCAGTAGTGTCGACAGTGAAGCGTCTTGAGGGCGAAGGGTACCAAGGTGCAGTACATTTGCAGCTCACCCCAGATGATGATAGTTCTTATAAGACCATCTATGGGTATGGTGAAGATGCTAAAGATGCTGGCAACTTTGCTGCGCGGGAAGCACTCAAGTTTCTTCATTTTTCTGTTAACTTTGCTTTGGTGGACCTGCATATGTATGAGTACTGGGAGGTACTACTAACTCTAGTGCAGAAGGAGCAGCAACACCACATAGAGATGACACAACTAAACCAGTATCATGAGGCTTGCCGGCAGCACGAGTTGGAGTATCTTGAGCAAGAACATGATGACTGTGTTTATGAGATCAAGCATGACCTCAACCTCTAGATAGAGGACAGGGATCGTTGGCTCAGAAATAGAAGAACGCAAGAGTAAAAAACTGAAGCTGGAGCGTGATCAGTTGGAGGAGTTGACCAACAAGCAGGAGAGCAAAATCATGGAGCTAATGACAGAGAACAGAAGCCTCCGTGAGAAGCTGGCGGAAAAGCTACAGGCGCATGAATAGGATGCGAACAGTGGCACTTGGAGTTATGAAGCAACTGTTCCTAGCTTCTAAATAAATGGTCGTAGCAGTACTGTTTGTATATAACCTGCTAGGAACTGTTCTGGTAGTAGCCTTTTGACTAGCTAGCACTAGCTTTTGTTGACAACTCTAGTAGTATGGGTGTCTATAGTAGAGTGGCTGAAGGGAAACGTGGATGGCAGCAACACATCTAGTAGACATGATGTGTAATTTTGATTGTACTACTGCTTTCCTCTTTATTAATCAGCTACCTTGTATATATGTTTATGATGCATGCTCTAATGTTGACAGCTTTATTTATTTTTTCCTCTAGTATTATAGATGGCTAGTCACAATGGAGATTTCTCAGCATCACACTCCGGTGATGGCCGGAATGCACTAGCAGCTGCAGCAGAGCAACCACTTCCAAATGAGTTGCTTATAAATATTTTGCAACGTCAAGAACAAACCCAAATGAAGCAGACTGAAATTCTGGAATATATAGTACAGCAGGCAGCTAAAGGAAAGGAGTCGTTCGATGGAGACAAACAGGGCGCATTACGTGAGTTTCGTCGACTTAAGCCTCCTGTTTTCCAAGGTAGTGCAAACCCAATTGAGGCCGAGGACTGGCTAACAGAAATAGAGAAAAGCTTTGATGCCATGCATTGCCCTGATGAAGAGAAAGTTACATTAGCCACGTAAATGCTTCAAGGTGGGGCATTTGATTGGTGGACGGTGCATAAAAAGAAGTATCCCGAGGGCTATCTATTCACATGGGAATCATTTAAGGAAGAGTTCTACACAAAGTACTTTCCGGAGAGCGTACAAAGGAAAATGGAGCTATCATTTTTACAGTTAAAACAGGACCAGAAATCTGTCGCAGAGTATGAAATAGAATTTTCTAGACTTGCTCGTTATGCCTCTGTTTATGTCCAAAATGATGAAGCTAAAGCTCGGCGTTTCGCGCAAGGACTTCGCCAACCAATTAAGTCTCGAGTGGAGGTGTTCGAGCTCAAATCTTTTCGAGATGTTGCTAACAAGGCATTAACTGTAGAACAATCATATGTGGAAGAGCAAGACGAAGTGGAGCAGCAGCGTAAGAGGATCAAGGTTGACCATGGAAATCAAGGGAATATACAGAAAAAGATGCAGCAGAATTGGCGTCCGAACAACCGCCCAGTAACCCAGCCTAGACGTAATAACTGTGTTATCTGTCATGGGAATCACACGGCATTCCAGTGCGAGTATCGTAATGGGAAATGTTTTAGGTGCGGCAGAGAAGGACACATGATCAGTCAGTGCCATAGTTCACCGGATCAGAATATGTCAAAATCCATTGCACCAAAGCCGCTGCCAGCACCGAAAGCTCCATTATACTTACCTGCACCCCCTACTAACTCAAGTGGACCCTCCCAGCGCATGAATAGTTATTCTGGAAGCAGGAAGCAGACAAATTCACGTGCAAAGGTGAATCATTTGACCCAGCATGATGCAGATGAGGACAACAATGTGATTACAGGTACACTTCAAGTATGCTCACACAATGCATTCACTTTATTTGATACCGGTGCTACACATTCATTTATATCCTCAAAATTTATCGATAGTCATGGATTAGAAAGTACCCCTTTAAGGAAAAGGATACATGTGGAATCCCCGATGACAGAAGTAATAGCCAAGAACATTTGTGTTGCATATCCTATAGTAATAAAAGGGCGAGAATTTTTGGTTGATTTAATAGTACTAGATATGCATGATTTTGATATTATACTGGGCATGGATTGGCTGGCTAAGAATCAAGCGAACATAGACTGTCAGAGAAAACGAGTGATAATTCAGGTACCTGGTCAGCGTAAAATCATTTATCAAGCGAAGCATAAAACTTTTGACTGCTCGTTTAGCATGAATTTAGAAGTGAAAGAAAAGGATATCAAAGAAATACCGGTCGTAAGAAATTTTCCTGATGTTTTTCCAAGTGAATTACCTGGATTACCACCGGACCGAGAAATTGAATTTAGTATAGACTTGACTCCTGGTACGGCTCCTATCTCAAAGAGTCCGTACAGAATGTCACCTGCTGAACTAAAGGAGTTGAAGAGGCAGATTAAGGAGTTAGAAGAAAAACAATTCATTCGACCAAGCATGTCACCATGGGGCGCTCCGGTGTTGTTTGTGAAAAAGAAGGACGGGAGTTGGCGACTTTGTGTGGATTATCGGGAGCTAAACAAGGTAACTATTAAGAACCGGTATCCATTACCAAGAATTGATGATTTGTTCGATCAATTACAAGGGTCTCGAGTATTTTCGAAGATCGATTTGCAGTCAGGATATCATCAGTTAAAAATAAAGGATGGAGATATTCCAAAAACAGCGTTCCACACAAGATATGGGCATTATGAGTATGTTGTTATGCCATTCGGATTAACAAATGCCCCTGCGGCCTTCATGGATTTGATGAACCGAGTGTTCAAACCATTTTTGGATCAATTCGTAGTTGTATTTATTGATGATATTTTGATTTATTCAAAGACAGAAGAAGAGCATGCTCAACACCTAGAAATAGTTCTTCAGACATTAAGGAAGCATAAATTATATGCAAAATTGAAGAAGTGTGATTTCTGGTTAAATAAGGTGTCTTTTCTAGGACACATTATTTCAGGGGAAGGAATATCACCAGATCCAACAAAAATTCAAGCAATAGTAGATTGGAAGAGGCCAACCACCGTTACAGAAATAAGAAGTTTCTTGGGATTAGCAGGTTATTACCGAAGATTTATTGAAGGCTTTGCACAGCTAGCAGCACCATTGACACAGCTCACTCGAAAAGGGACAAAATTTATTTGGGATGAAAAATGTGAAGAAAACTTTCAAGAACTAAAGCAGCGATTGGTGACGGCCCCTGTTCTAGCAGTGCCAATAAGTGGAATTGGATTTACTATATTCTGTGATGCTTCAAAAATAGGCTTGGGTTGTGTGCTTATGCAAAACAATAAGGTAATTGCTTATGCTTCTCGACAGCTAAAGACACATGAGAAAAATTATCCGACTCATGATTTGGAATTGGGTGCTGTCATCTTTGCATTAAAAATATGGAGGCATTATTTGTATGGAGAACGATGTGAAATTTATACAGATCATAAGAGCCTGAAATACATATTCACCCAGAAGGAATTAAACATGCGACAACGAAGGTGGCTAGAGCTACTTAAGGATTATGATATCAACATAAATTACCATCCAGGTAAAGCTAACGTCGTGGCCGATGCACTTAGTAGAAAGACTGTTTGCAACATGGCATGTCTAATTACTACACAAAGAGACATTTTGAGGGGCATGGAGAAATTGGGTATAGAAGTATATGTACGTGATTCAACTAGCACTGTTATGGCATTACAAGTCAAGCCTGATTTGCAAGACAAAATCCGGATGAAACAAATGGACGACCCATTTCTTTTGAACCTCCGAAAGGGGATAGAACAAGGAAAGCCATCGGAGTTTCATATAAGAAGTGATGGGTCAGTATGGCTGAGGAACCGCATATGTGTCCCTGACCAGCCAGATTTAAAGTTGGAAATTATGCAAGAGGCACACTCCACACCATACACCGTGCACCCAGGGAGCACAAAGATGTATCATGACATTAAAGGGAATTTTTGGTGGCCCAACATGAAGAGAGAAATAGCAAAATTTGTTTTAGAATGTCCAATATGTCAGCAGGTAAAGGTAGACCATCAAAAACCAGCCGGTCTTCTACAACCTTTAAAAATCCCGACATGGAAATGGGAAGAAATTAGTATGGATTTTGTCACGGGTCTACCTCGAACTTCTGCAGGATACGATGCTATATGGGTCATAGTAGACAGATTGACCAAAGTGGCACAATTTATCCCAGTAAAGAAAACATTTTCTCTTGAAAAATTAGCTAAATTATACATCAAGGAGATAGTTGCTAACTATGGAGTTCCTGTCGACATTACATCTGATCGAGATCCCAGATTTGTCTCAAGATTTTGGAAAAGTTTACATAAGGCATTGGGAACAAAGTTAAATTTTAGTACGGCGTATCATCCTCAATCTGATGGACAGTCAGAACGGGTTATACAAATATTGGAGGATATGTTGCGAGCAAGTGTATTAGACTTCAAGGAAAAATGGGATGAATCACTTCCTCTGGTAAAATTCGCATACAATAATAGTTACCAGTCAAGTATTAAAATGGCTCCTTATGAAGCATTATATGGCAAGAGGTGTCGCTCTCCAATCTGCTGGGAAGAAATAGGAGAAAGGAAATATCTAGGCCTAGATTTAGTTCAACACGCCGAGGAAAAATTACAAATTATTCGTGAGCACCTAAAGGCAGCACAAAGTCGACAAAAGACTCAAGCGGATAAAAAGCGCAGAGAAGTTGAGTTTAAGGCAGGAGATTTTGTCTATCTGAAAGTTTCTCCAAAGAAAGGGACAAGACATTTTGGCCTACGTGGAAAATTAAGTCCAAGATATGTCGGGCCATTTCAAATAATTAATAAAGTTGGAGCTGTCGCTTATCGTCTGGAATTACCCCCAAATTTGTCAGGGATACACAACGTGTTCCATGTATCCACTTTAAAGAAGTGTGAACTCCCAGCAAAAACAGTAGAATTACCACTCACGGAGCTGCAACCGGATCTATCCTATGAAGAGCACCCAATAAAGATTTTGGATGTAAAAGATAGGGTAATGAGAAAAAGGACCATTCGGTTTGTAAAAGTCCAATGGAGCAACCATACAGAGGAGGAGGCGACTTGGGAAAAAGAAGATGATCTACGCGCATGTTTTCCGCATCTCCAGTTTATGGGTAATTAAATTTCGAGGACAAAATTTCTATAAGTAGGGGAGGATGTAATACCCGTGTTTATTAGTATAAATAAGATCTTGTATTTGGTAAATTAACAAATTAGCAGAATGTTGGAGTAGTAATTATAAGCTTAATTAGATAAAATCAATCATTGGCAATCATTGGTTAGTACTAAGTAAGAGTATCAACTTGAAAGGATATGCATTACAAGAACATGCTTGTAGAGCCTTCGGGTAGGAAGGCCACGTGTGGGTGTGGTACAAGATATTTAGTAGCTCAAGGTTGCACTTATCTGTAGCATTTAATGCTCTATTGAGTCAGCTAGGCACGTGTAGTGTAAAAGTACAAACAGATGTAAAACTAGGGACACCGAGGCTGCTGGGTTACACTTATCCAGCTCCATTCCCTACCCTACCATGCCTATAAATAGAGGAGCAAGAGCACGCTGTAGTATTCATCCCAACATACAAACCAGTTCACTAGCTAGCTTTGCATGGAGTAGAATCACACTGATCGGCAAGAGCGCTCGGAGGAAGCAGCGAGTCAGGCAAGCATGCATCCCATCTAGCCTTTCTAGCTGTCCTATTCCTTGTTATCTCACTGTTCATGCCATGCTCTATAGCTAGTAGTACTTCTGAAGCTTTTTAATGTGCACTGTTCATTTGATTCCTGTACATCTCTTGAAGCTAGCATGCATACCACAGTACTACCTTTTGTTTGTGATCACGGTGAAGAAATCCTTGGTACATGCATGTGAGCACATGGATTAATGGCTCATGCATGGATGGTTGGTTCTGTGAAAAGCCTAGTGATATTTATTTTGGTCTTGCATGTACTTCCTCTTGCTAATCCTTGTCTAGTAAATTTTATAAAATCTGGTATCACGACGGCAAACGTATTGTACCGGTCACAGTTCAGGTATGGGACTGTCTGAGTTCTCCGCTAAGAACGCCACTCGTTCGGAAGCGTGTCGATGATGGATCCGTAGGAGCGATCGACACTAGTAAGTCGAGTGGGCGGTTCTTGGGGGAATATAGAGCTCTGCTCTACTAGCGCCTGTGTGGTTCTAGTCGAGACTGTCGACGTCGGAGTACCCCTCTTAAGAGCGTAAAAGTGTGAAATTTCACCCCTGTGACTCCCGGGTTGGGAAGCTTGCGGTCATATGTGATGCCAGTTATTTCTTTCCTTTTCTTTAAATTAATCTCCATTATCTTCCTCTGCCAACAAACTCTTTCTTTACAACTAACCCTTGTGTTTTGTCACTTTTGCTGAGAGAAGTTCCTTTGTACCCGTGTGCTTGCTGAGTATGAGATCATACTCATTCTTGCTATTGTTGTTGATTTTGCAGAAGTAGCAAATGATGGATGTGCTGATGAGAATGATGAACAGTAGGAGTAGCTCTACGGGTTGGGAATAAATAAAGAAGTTGCATGTATCATAACCTTTGTAATAGCTAGTAATGAATAAAGTTGGCTCTTGTGCATACTGGAAAATAATTTGTTTACTAGCCTAACATGCTTATAAATTTGAAATTTATAAGCATGTGGTGATTGTCACGGCTAAGACTCACTTGGGGCGTGACACCAACGGCTGGAGATGCTCTAAGCAGTTAACGTGTCACTATTAAGTTGCTGCATACGGCGTGAGAAACATCTTTATACTAGTAGTGACTAGGTCTCAGTCCACTGAGACTTAACGAAGCCTAAGTCAATTGACATAACATGAGTAAAAGAAAAACTATAAGGAAAATTTCACCTGGATCTCCACGTAAGATCCTGCAGATATATTATCGACCGAGACTTGGTTAAGTCTTAGGTCGTGTTGGGTAATACTCTGCTCCTTGGCCAGGGAATGGAGCGGGCGGAGCGCCCATTTGGCTGCTTGCCCAAATTACACTAGATGTCGCTCCGCTCCCGCAGTGGAGTTAGGAACGGAGAGTTTTCGAAGGACCCTTAGTCGACTGAGATTTAGCAATCCCGGTTATTAAATGTTGTTTAACTCCGACCGATCGAGAGAGCTAGCTGACCCACTGCAGCATGCATCGACTTAATCGATTTGGACAGATTTGGTGGTGTATTCCTGCAAACTTCATCCGACGATTGAACCGGCCGCCATGACAAAGCTTCGGAGGCTCCGCTCCGCCGGCCCGCCCGAAGCCGCGGCCTCTTGCGCCATCCCTTTCAGAGCCTCTACTCTTTCCCTGATCTCAATAGCTCTCGGGCCATGACCCATGAGCAGCTCCACGCACCTCGCGAGCTCCTCCCCGGTGAAGACGCCCTCGCTGTTGCGCTCCCCTCTGACGCCGGCAGCCCACTCCTCCTCTATCAAGAAGGCGTTCGTCGGCTGGTCGAACAAGCTTGGCGCGGCGACGACCGGCACGCCGAGCGACATGGCCTCCAGCGTCGAGTTCCAGCCGCAGTGCGTGACGAAGCATCCCACGGACGCGTGCGACAGGACCTTGGGTTGGTCGCACCACTCCACCACCATGCCCAGCCCCTCCTGCACGAGGTCATCCAGGCTCCGGCTCACGTCCTCCTGCCGCCCGTCGTTGCGCACGACGAGCAGGTACGGCCGCCCGCACCGCCGCAGTCCGCTGGCAATCTCCTCCATCTGCTTTTCGCTGTACGTCCATACGCTCCCGAACGAAACGTACACCACCGACCTCGCCGCCTGCGCGCCCAGCCACTCCATGTACCTCTTCACGTCGGCGCCGGCGTGGTTGAACAGGTGGATGCGCGGCTCGGCCGAGGAGGACCCGATCACCGGCCCGACGGCGAACACGTCTAGGTGCTCCTTCATGGCTGCCAGCGCTGCCGGCTCCAGCTCGTCGAAAGTGTTCACGAGAACCTTGGTGCAGCCGTGATCGCCCAAGCGCTCGAACAGTTCTCCGGCCGCTTCGTTGAAGACCTTGGCCAGCTCGCTGCCCGTCGTGTCGACGAGGAAGGACGGGAAGTCGCGGATCCGGAGCGGGCGGGGCAGTCCGGGCAGGGACACCTCGTACGCGGGGTCGGCGGCGTGGGACGCGACGAGGTCGCCGTGGCCGTGGAAGTAGTGGTAGTACGCGGCGAGCACGGTGGCCGGCTGGATCCAGTACACGGCCAGCGGGATGGCGTGCTCACGCGCGACGTCCAGCGCCGCGGGGAGAACCATGCTGCAAACGACGCACGTGACGGGCCGGCCACGTGCGGCGAGGGTGGCGACGACGGCTGACAGGCTCTCAAAGGTCGCCTGGCGGCTGCGCGCCCTGGCCTCGCCGTCCCTGGCCATGGAGCCGTCGTCGAGGCCGTTGGAGTATGGAGCGTAAGAGACGACGCCGTCGGTGGCGCTGGCGGCATCCTTGTTGTCGACGTCTCCGGACGAAGGGAACATGCGGCGGTGAGCGAACACCGGGAGGGAGACCGTGGCGAGGACGGGCCCGGAGCCGTGGACGCCGTGGAGGCGCACGAGGCGGTGCGCGAGGACGCGGCACGGGTTGAGGTGGCTCTGGACGCCGTAGGCCACGATGAGGAAGTGGTGGCCGGTGTGCACGCCCCCGTTGCGGCTGTGTTGCTGCTGGTGCTGTGCGTCCGCGGCCATGGATAGGAAGAGGAGAAATTTTGATGTGAAATGAAGATGTATCTGCTTCTCATGTGATGCACCCTATATACTGGTTCCATTGTATCGTACAGTGTACACCATCTTGGCCATGTGACGGTCTTGAAGCCGCCGAACGGCGAACACCACCAGCTTGCAACCACATGGGTTAGCTACAGGTGACGTCGGCACTGACGGTATGCTGTTCCATTTGGCAGTCAGCCGTGCATACAATATACGGATGAAAAGAGGGACACTAACCAGCGGTGGCGTGTGTGCCGTGCCACAGTGTGAAACCTTATTCTGGAACCTAGCAATTTGACACAAACTCCCGCTCAACCATGGGCATCTTGATTTCATTGATCTTGTGACCTTGAGAAAGAGAAAGAGCGGATAAATTAAAGCTCCCAAAGGATTTGACTGCACTGTCACTGGGATGATAGATCATTGGAGACACAGAGACATCCCTCCCAGTATTGCATGTATCTCTCAGCTTGGCGTGCATCGTTGCAATAGAACAATACTACTCCCTCTTGTCCGTTTTACTCTGCATATTAGATTTGTCTGAAATCAAACTCATCAAAATTTGACCAAGTTTGTACAAAAATTATTAACATTCTCATAATAACACCAATATCGTTAGATCCATCTTGGATTATATTTCATATATATTTATTAGGTATTATAGATGTTAATATTTTCTAATATAAATTTGGTCAAACTTAGCAAAGTTTGACTTCATACAAATCTAAAACGCGGGGTAAAAATGACCGGAGGGAGTACCTTCGTTTGTAAGCCCACTTGTATTTTGAGTTATATTTTAATCATGATTTTAACTAATTAAATATAAGTTATACATAGCTGTGTTGCTGGTGCTGTGCGTCCGTGCCCATGGATAGGAAGACGAGAAATTTTGATGTGAAATGAAGATGTGTTTGCTTGTGATGTGAAACCTCCGATGCGCCCTATATATTGGTGCCATTGTGCCATCTTTGCCATGTGCCGGCCTTGAAGCCGCCGAATGGCGAACATCAACAGCCTGCTTCCAAATGGGTTAGAGAGTACGTGTGACGTTGGCACTGATGGTATGCCATTCCATTTGGAAGTCAGCCGTACATTTGTTTTCAGGAAATCAAGGAGTTTTATTCCTTAACTAGAGTTACAATCCGCTAATACATCAAAATGGACAAAAAAGGATGTATCTAGAACTAAAATACATCTAGATACATCCTCTTTTATTCATTTTGATGACAAGTATTTTCGGACGGAGGGAGTAGTATTCTCTTCTTATATTACTATTTTGACTTTGTTCATTGGATTCATAATAGAAATCTTTTTTTAACACACAGTACAAACACCGACATGCTCATACACATGCACATACACTCACATGAAATCACGCACGCACATCCTACTCATGGAGCACCTCTGAGGGATTGAGCTGGCGCATCAGAAATAATCCAAAAAAATACGGCCACCAATACCGTGTAGGATTTGAATTCTAGTGGGTTGGTTCCATCACGAGGAACAACATCCTCAAGAGGTGATGTATCTTAAACACACAAGAAGCAGTTTTATATCACCAAAAAATACATTATTCATCACCTGGAACATTTTTAGTTGAGAGCACCGAATAATCCACCCCAAAAAATACATTATGGTGAGAGCACCGAATGCTCAGGACACGGCGATGCTTATGGAGTTGAGCACAACCTGTGGATTTGCAGGTATGCTTGGCTTCATTGATTGCATGCACTGGAAGTTGAAGAGCTGCCCTGCAACATAAAATGGATAGTTCAAAGGATGCAACAAGGATGCTACCATCATTCTTGTGGCCGTGGCCGATCAGGAGACATGGGATTTGGCATGCACATTTTGAGATGCAGAGTTCTTGCAATGATGTTAATGTGCTCCAGCGGCCATCTCTCTTTGCCAAGCTAGTCAATGGAGAATCATCATCGGTGGAGTTCGTAGAAAATGGCCGCATCATAACAAGGGCTACTACCTTGCGGATGAGATATCCAAGGTGTTCTACTTTTGTGAAGCCAATTCGAAGTCCCGCAAGGTAAGAAAGAACTCTACTTTCATAATGCTCAAGCGGCCGCTAGGAAAGATGTGGAGAGGGCTTTTGCAATTTTGCAAGTCCAATTTGCTATTGTGCGAGGACTGGCATATTAAGAACATTATGCATTCGGTGCATAATGTATTGAGAACACATAATATGCATTCGGTGCTCAACTCCATAAGCATCGCCGTGATCGCCCAAGTGCTCGAACAGTTCTCGGGCCGCTTCGTTGAAGACCTTGGCCAGCTCGCTGCCCGTCGTGTCGACGAGGAAGGACGGGAAGTCGCGGATCCAGAGCGGGGACACCTCTTACGCGGGGTCGGCGGCGTGGGACGCGACGAGGTCGCCGTGGCCGTGGAAGTAGTGGAGTTGAGCACCGAATGCATATTATGTGTTCTCAATACATTATGCACCAAATGCATAATGTTCTTAATATGCCAGTCCTCGCACAATAGCAAATTGGACTTGCAAAATTGCAAAAGCCCTCTCCACATCTTTCCTAGCGGCCGCTTGAGCATTATGAAAGTAGAGTTCTTTCTTACCTTGGGGGACTTCAAATTGGCTTCACAAAAGTAGAACACCTTGGATATCTCATCCGCAAGGTAGTAGCCCTTGTTATGGTGCGGCCATTTTCTACAAACTCCACCGATGATGATTCTCCATTGACTAACTTGGCAAAGAGAGATGGCCGCTGGAGCACATTAACATCATTGCAAGAACTCTGCATCTCAAAATGTGCATGCCAAATCCCATGTCTCCTGATCAGCCACGGCCTCAAGAATGATGGTAGCATCCTTGTTGCATCCTTTGAACTATCCATTTTATGTTGAAGGGCAGTTCTTCAACTTCCAGTGCATGCAATCAATGGAGCCAAGCATACCTGCAAATCCACAGGTTGTGCTCAACTCCATAAGCATCGCCGTGTCCTGAGCATTCGGTGCTCTCAAGTACTCTGGCCCAAACACCTCAACCACTGCCTTTGCAAATCGCTCGACATAAAAGATTGAAGTGCTCTCTCCCATTGCCAAGCTACCATCAATGAAATTAGCTAGAACATCATATGCCATCATGTGCAATGTGGTTGTCACCTTCTGGATGGTGCTATGTCTAAGAATGCCAGCGCAGTTCCTCCTTTGCTCAAAGTATTGATCGTGTTCCTTCACACAGTTGGCAATGTGATGGAACAAATTTGAAGACATCCTAAACAGGCGGCAAAAGTATCACTCTAGATATGTTGGAGATGGACCAAAGTAGAGGTGCATCAATCTAGCGTGAGCTTCTTGCCTATCCCTATGAATCACCTCACATCCGTAAATGGAACCACCATGCTTTGGCTTCTTGTTCTTGTGCGTCATCAAGATCAAAACAACGTCATCCACTTTGGTCATGTCGGCTGAGGAATCATTCCATGAAGAACACGGATCACATGAACTCATCTACAATGTAATAGTTTGAATTAGCATCTACTCTATTGTCCACAAATAAAACAAAAAAAATCATCCCACGAAGAAAGCAAAAAAAAAAAAAACCTTGCACACAATTCATCAAACACATAGAGTGCAGGAGGAGCACACCAACCGGTGGCGCATTGGAGACAATTTTGTAGTGTTGTCGGGATGAATCCTACGCGTGGACATCGGGAACGACCTCCTAGCCACCGACATGTGAAGGTCTTGGCAAAAAAAATTGCCACTATATATGTTGTCACGATGGCCAACGCAACAAAGCGGCGAATGGCTCGGTGCCGAGGGCAAGGCAATAGCAGCTGACCGACAGCTATTAGACCGCGTCAACCGCCTGCTGCGGGGCGAGGACCTCCATTACATGTGGCTGAAGGCAAGGACCGGCTGATTAGTCCCTTTAGTGATCCGGTAAAAGAGCAGAAAGGATTCTCGCCTTTTCCCTATAGGTGACCCTGATTATCGAATCCACGAGAGGACAGTACCCTTTAATTCAAGGGTTTCTCACAAGCTTTTGCAAGAGAATTAAATTCCAGCTTTTGACCGGATCGAAATCAAGTTGACACTAGAAACACTTATAATAAAAATAGGCATGGGTATCAGGACTTATGCTTACAGCCATATATTTTTGTCGGGACCATTATGATCTTAATTTGTGCCCTGGAAGTCATTTATCGAGATGTGCTTGCTACATATCAAAGTGGGGGATGTTTCCAAATTACATATTGACCAGCGCGCGTCCTGCATCAAGAGTTAGTTGTCAAACCAAAGGCACTATCCGTCGCGCGGGGTTGCCCCAGTAATTAAGATAGGAATAATCAGACAAAATCATTTTACGTTTAATGACTACACCTCTTGTATCCCCAAAGATAGGATCAGTGTTACCTTACTATAAACTTTTCTGTCACTGATGTTCAGAATAACATATCACGGTCTCCCTTCCCTTAGCCTCTTTGTGGCTCGTTTTCCATGATCCTGATTATCTGCAAGGACGAAGAACACGAACGAGACGAGAGACAACTATGAAGCAATTTTATGTTACACATATGAGATTTTAATTCAAAGTACTTCCATTGACCCTTCCAACAAATACATCGGGTTGCAAGACCATGTCTCAACCCATGACCTTACTAAACTACTCACACATGGAGATTGGATCACACAAAACAATCATTGAAGAACACATCATGAAGATTCAATAGATGCCGGATGTGATGCACGATTACAAAGTATGGGTAGATGGCTGAGAACTATGGTGATGATGAAGGTGGTGGCTATGAAGATGTAGATGAGAAATGGCGGCGGCTAGGGTTGATGAACATAACTGTTGGCGTCGGGCCTTTTATAAATGTTGCTCTAGTGGATGAGGCGGCTCCGTTCGCAGGACACCACCACCAACCAGAAACGATGCCAAGGCGGGTGGAAGCTAGCCGCGAGACAAGGGAAAATGAATCATAGGTAATAGGGTACACCTAGTTGAGTTGCACGCCTAAAGATCATTCACATGTCATGTGGGTATTCGATAAGAACAACAGTATCAACAACAGCATTGATTGTCAAGTTTAGTACTAACATCATTCATTCCGCAGAACAGATCATAAAAAAACATATTACATGTGAGAAAAAAATGTTGGATTAATTTTCTGCATGTCGTTCCTCCGGAAAAATAGTTTGCACCTCAAATTCGTGGTTCATGGACATACCTTAAAATCGTGAGCTCTCAACGATATGAAACATAATTTCGAACTTAGATCCAACAAGTCTTTGTAGTATAGTGGTGAGTATTCCCGCCTGTCACGCGGGTTACCCGGGTTCGATCCCCGGCAACGGCGCATAATTTTTGTGTCCAACTCCATTTTCTTCTTCTGACTTCGAGGTTACTTTTTCCTTGCCGGGGATTACAGATTTGTAGACGGAACGGGCACTGATCTCACGGCGCAACTCATTTTAGACTACTAACTCGCACACACACTGCATCTTCTTCTTCTTCAGAATAATTGCCCACGAGTGTTCTTCTCCTGTTCCTCTGAATCCAGCTCTTTACTACTCGCTCGGAACAGAACTTCCCTTGCTCTGTCTCTCTTATGAATGGGCCAACTATGCACGAGATAGATGAAATGCAAAAGGCTCTTCTTGTTCGATTGATCGACGACAAATGTCACATGGGATACCTTGAACGATATAAGTAGAAACTGATGATTCGATCCGACCTATACTCAAGAGGTTGTCCATATCCAGATCAAAAGATTACTCCCTCCGACTCCGACTCTCTCCCCCAATAGTCACTTTATATAGTCTTGAGAAAATGCTATTCCCCCTCAGATCTCGTGCCGCGTTGTGTAAGGCTTCCTCGGGAGATCAGATCAACCGCCCAATGGCCCGCGAGGAGGGTTCGCGCAACACAGCGAACATGGCGTTGGATGAGAGGGCGGCCAAGCACGCGGTGACCGCCGGCGCCGGCGCCGGCAAGGAGAAGAGCCCGCTGAAGCCGTGCGCCGCCAAAAGGAAGGCGGAGGCAGACGACGACGACGACGACGACGACGAGCTGCTCGCCGCCAAAAGGAAGGCCTTCTACGCCAAGTCAGGTCCAAGCAGAAAGATGAGGCGGCTGCCGCGGGCGGAGGTGGCCTCCATCCTTTCCAGTCGGAACCATGCCGATCACGCCCCTTCATCCTACAAGGCACTGAAGCTCCAGAACCCGGACCTGATCCCCTCGCCGGAAGAGGAGATGGACGAGCTCAAGGTGGCAGAGTATGCTGATGCCCGCGACTTTTATGAGGCTGCAGAGGAAGTCTCCAAATTCCATGCCTGGGTACGGAGCGAGTACGCCAAGAATGGCTATGTGGAGGTCGACGACCACTACCTCGCTCACAGGGAACAGGTCCGAGCTTGCGGCGACAGAGCACGGGAGGCTGCATTCGAAGCGATCGACTTCTCTGATGGAGACGAAGATCTCAAGATGTTTTTTAGGAACAGACGGCACTGAATCCATCCATATTACTTGAGTATTTGTGATCAGCTTGCCATGAGGATTCAGTTCTGTTCTTACATTGCTGAAACGTGTGTTGGCCTTGCAGCTGCCAAGATTCAGTCTTTCGTTGTGTTTCTAGTTGTCACAAAATGTTACATCCTCTGTTTCTAAATGTTTAAGAAGGTTTTTGCAGTTCAATTTGAACTGCAAAAATGCCTTACATTAGTGAACAGAGCGAGTTGGTGTTCCTTTAAAGCCTTTTAGTTTAATGGCTACTCTGGGTTACCTCTGCTGTTATGCCAAGTCACACCACACGCAGTGTTCTTCAGGAAATAGCAAGCCCGCTGATTGTTCACTGGTAATTATCCTTGGTAAACAAGGTGATATGCCCTGTAACCTTATATTAGAAGTTAAAAACATACTCGGTTTCGACTATTTTATTCTTCATCGGTTGCTGTGTGTGAACAATTTTATCATGATTTGGGCGTGATCAAGAACTTGAACTTGTCCAATAGGTGTGAGGAATGCAGAGTTGCAGATTCTCCTCTCTTATTTCATAGACTTCCAAGTAGGATAAACTTTCTAGTTTCATTGCCAAAACAAAACAAAGTCAAGTGCCTAAGCTAGGCACTGATAAATGCAATGCCATGTGTAATATTTACTGAGTTGTTTCTTAGACACGATGATGTGGTTCTGTTCTTACGTTCCAGAAATGTGTGTCTGCAGCGAATCAACCCGTGGTTGAGTTGGTTAGGTGGACAGTGGTATCCCCAACCCACCAGGGTTCAAATCCTGGTGCTCGCATTATTCTTGGATTTATTTGAAAACAGGTCACTAGGATTTGGGACGGCCCTAACGGGCGCGCTGCGTCATCTCACACGCGCAAAGTGTAGTATAGTAGGTCCGTACTGCATGGGCCGGCCCAGGCGGGGAAATTTCCTTCTGTAAGGCCTCCTTTGGTTCGTAGGAAATTTATAGGAATTCTATAGGGTAGGATTTGCAAAGGAAAAATTCCTTTGAAGTCATTTGGTTTGTAGGAATGTATTCCTATTCCTATGTAGGATAGGAATCAATCCTTCACATTTTGGAGAAAAAACATCATTAGCTTAGACTCAATGGAAAAATTCATATGCTATGCATCAAATGACATCCCTCTTCTATAGGAAGTGAGATGACATGCATCTCAATTCCTATGATTTTCCTATTCCTATAACATTCCTTTCCTATGAACCAAAGGAGGCTTAAAACATTTTTTTATCACTTATATGTGGCATTGGTGGGTAATATTTTGCAAATGTAGGGGCAATTTTCGTGACGTATCGCCAGAAGCAATAACCTCTTTATTATTAGGTATAGACTTGCATTTTCACCTTCAAAGTCATCTACTATCTAATGTCTTCTTAATGCGAAAGTGCACCACAGATTTATCAGAACTAACCCTTTGGCCTGAGGGATTGCAATAAGTGTCATGGATGCACTTTATTCTCGAGATACGTTGGGCCAAAGCTTTACTGAACATAAGGCAATCATCGACAAATAGGAGATGATGGGCCATCAATGCCATGTTTGAATCTTAATGCCCTCAATTTGGTTTGAAAGGGCTGTCGGATTTCGGGTACTGCAAACCCTTGAGAGGTTCAAATTCTGGGGTGCATGCGAAGATCTCACTCTCCCCAGCCTTCCTACTCGCGGATCTCACACTACTAGGTAAAGGCCTGCTAGTGGCGCACCTGTTTTGCCTACTAATGGTGCACTACAGGTGCGCCTCTAGCATCACGCCATTACAATTTTATACTAATGGCGCAACCCTGGTGCGCCATTAGTATACCAGATACTAAGGGAGTGCGCCATTAGTATATGACACGATGCACCATTACTGTCTGACTTAGTAATGGCGCACCACATAGAAGTGCGCCATTACTAAACAAATTCAAATATTTTTTCAAAAAAAAAATAATTTTTTTTCGTTTTTTTCTTAATCTCGAGTAACTATGGCTCTTAGCTTAGCAGTTCTATCCAACCCCAACACCACCTCAATTAACAAGCACTTGTTGATATATCTATCATATCAATCCTATTAAACCTTGTTGATGTCTAGGACTTTGTTCATGTTCATGAGTATGATGAAATTTTGAAAAATATTTCAAACTTCCCGGTCATATTACATATCATTTTTTGAAAAAAAATTCGAACCAATTTTTTTCTGTGCGCCACTAGTAAGTTTGGAATTTTTTCCATTTTTTCCCCTCTAGATCTTGAAAAGCCCCATAACTTTTATTCTGTTAGGTTGTTGAGGATTTTGAAAATGTTTAACGGGGTTCCCCCAGTTAAATTCGGATGTAACTTTTCGAGTAGATGATTTTTCATATAAAAACTATTTAATCCGAGTTCGTATGCAAAAATTATGCCCATTTTACAAATTCCAGAGTGGTTTTGCAAATAAAGTCGAAATTCATATTTGTAAATTTTCCCAACAAGTAGACCACATATCACATGGGAAACTTATTTTCTTTTATTTTTTTGACATTTCCATCATTTTCTTTTATTGTTTTTAAAACTGAAAAGGCGGTCCACCTGGGGGCGCATTCGGTGGAATTTTTGGGCCAAGTTAGTAATGGCACACCGTGGGAGTGGTGCGCCATTACTAGTTCAACTAGTAATGGCGCACCACACACACGATGCGCCATTACTAGTTTTGGAAAAAAAATTGAAAAAAAATTATTAGTGGCGCACCGTGGATGTGGTGCGCCATTACTAGTTTTGACAAAAAAATTGTTACTAGTTCAACTAGTAATGGCGCACTATCCCCTGGTGCGCCATTACTAGTTTTGACAAAAAAAATTGTTACTAGTGGCGCACCGTGGATGTGGTGCACCATTAGTATTTGGACACTAATGGCGCACCAACACATGGTGCGCCATTAGTGTCGATATCATCTATAGCCCTTTTCCTAGTAGTGTCACAGCCTAGCGCGTCGAGCTCGAAGGAAATGGGACACAGCAAATTGCCCAGGTTCGGGCCACCTTGCGGTGTAAAACCCTACTCCTGCTTTGTGATGGATTTGCCTCAAGGGGCTGAGGATGAACTAGTACGGTGAAGAACAGCCTCAGGAGGTGTGTTCTTGAGCTCGAGTGAGCTGGTGAGCTGGTCAGGATGGAATGGATCCGATCCCCTTCTATAGTGGTCGCTAGGTCCTATTTATAGTGGCATTGGTCATAATCCCGAATGGAGGCGGGAAGGGATCCCACAACGGCCAATTTTGAAGGGAGACAGCAAGTACATCTTGTCCTGAATAAAGTGGTCTTTGCCTGCAAAAGCCTCTGGTCGTGGCGCTGTGGTGGGCTCGGCGATGACCTTCGTCCTGTCGTTTTGGCGGTCTTGGTTTTGTTGCACGGGAATGGAAACCTTTGGCTGCTTCCTCGGGACTCCGTGCATGCTGCTTGCCTCCTTTGCACCAAAGAGAAAACTGATACAATGCACCCGTTGGCGCCCGCCTGGCCTCGATCGTCATGGCTCATGTCACCCGAACCTCACGAGGTGAGCCTTGCATATAAATCTCCGCTCCTCGAGAGCCAGCCTAAGGAGGCTGATCCCCTTGGAGGTCTCGGTGTCGTCCGCCTCACGAGGCTCGGCCCCTCGCGAGGGTCTTGGGTTGTCGATGTCGAAACTGGGTCATACCGGGCCGCCGATGGAGCCACGCCGTGGGCTGCAGGCAGGAAAGTGTGGGTACCCCTATAGCCAGAACGCCGACAGTAGAAGCGAGAAGAGATAAGAAGAGGGAACTACTGGTTGCAAGTCCCAACTTAACAACAATAATCATCAATTAAGTTAATCGAAGATGCTACTCTAACTACTCCATTTTGCAAGATGCTACTGTATCTATCAGTACTGGAGTAATCGAATGTGTTGCAAGATGCTACTCTAACCAAATGCTCCAAGTTGATACTCCAAGATACTGCAAGCAAGTTCATACTCCCACAAGAAGAGAATTCAGACAAGAATCTGTTCCACACACATTGTTCATTCGAGCATGTGCTCTCTGCGAAACTTGAAACAGTACCACACGGACGTCCAACCAGCGGTAGAGAGGTCAGCCACAACACAGTTGACGAGGACGGCATCGAAGAAGGCCACCGCCACCCTCACGAGGCCGGGAGCGCCTCCCCTGCCCAGTCCTTGGGCACGAGCGGATCCTGCATAGACTCGAACGCACCAAAAGATAAAAACATCACCGCCTAGGTTCGAAGCACGAACGAACCAAGGAGCCGGACGCGAGGGAGTGGGAGAGGGAGAGGTAGGGTTGGCTTACCCGATGGGCGGAGGCGGGGCAGTCGGTGCCGGGGCGGGGGCGGAACCAGAAGAGGAAGCAGTCGACAAGGAAGGCGTCGAAGAAGGCCACCACCACCCTCACGAGCGCCTCCGCACACCCGCACATCAAGCTCCACGAAGGAGAGACTTCGACCTGGTGCTTGACGGGCTCGATCTTGGGGATGCGCTTCCGCCGCCGCCCCTTCCCATGCGCCCGCGCCACGGCGATCCGCCCTCCCTGTCTAGGGTAGGGGTCACGCCCGGTTGATCTGGCCGAAGAGGATGAAGGCCCGGAGCAAGGGGAGCATCGGGGAGAGGAAGGGAGGGGGTCGGGGTGGCAATGCGGTGAGGAAGGGCGCGGTGGAGGCCATGGATGTTGATGGAAGGGCGCGGGGGTGGCCATGGTGAAGGAAATATGCCCTAGAGGCAATAATAAAGTTATTATTTATTTCCTTATTTCATGATAAATGTTTATTATTCACGCTAGAATTGTATTAACCGGAAACATAATACATGTGTGAATACATAGACAAACATAGTGTCACTAGTATGCCTCTACTTGACTAGCTCGTTTATCAGAGATGGTTATGTTTCCTAGCCATGGACAAAAGAGTTGTCATTTCACTACTAGAAAAAGGGCTATAGATGGGATTGACACTAATGGCGCACCAGACAGATGGTGCGCCATTAGTATATACTAATGGCGCACCACCTTCTGATGCGCCATTAGAGTTGAAACTACTAATGGCGCACCATGTCCACGGTGCGCCATTAGTATCAAATTTTTTTTGAACTAGTGCGCCTGTCCAAACATACTAATGGCGCATCCTTAGTAAGTGCGCCATTACTAGTTGTAACTAGTAATGGCGCACCAGCCAGAAAGTGCGCCACTAATGTTATTTTTTTTTTATTTTTATTTTTGCAAAAGTACTAATGGCGCACTCACGCGCAGTGCGCCATTACTAGTTTAAACTAGTAATGGCGCACCGTTGCAGAGTGCGCCATTAGTATGTTTTTTTTGCAAAACTACTAATGGCGCACCACCAGGGGTGCGCCATTAGTAACCTGGATCCATTCCCTACCCCGACCCACTCCTCGTCCCACCCACCCCGATCCATCCCCTCCCTCCCACATCGCCGCCGCCGCGACCCACACACCGCCTCGTCCCTCCCACAGCTCACGCCGGCGGCCTCCTCCCTCCCATCTGCTTCACTCCCACCTCAGGTGCCTCCCCACCCTTCCACCTCTCTCTCCCACAACCCTCTCTCTCTCCCGGGACACATCTCCGCCGCCACAGGTGCCGGCCGATTCCGGCGTTCTCCAGCGACTCCCGCCACCCCGCAGCACCGTCCCGAGCTCGCCTCGCTCCGTTGGATCTTCCCCCTTGCGGGATTCGCTGCTCCCGGCCTCCAACGCTCAGCCGCAACCCTCCCACTAGGGTTTCGGGGGCGACGACGCCTCCATCGCCGGCACGGCTCCGGTGACCCCTCTCCGACATCTACTGCGCCGCCACACGGGGCTCAACCTCCTAGTTCTTCTCCGCCCTCCCTCGCCCCCACCCCACCCACAGCCTCACTCACAACACACCTACCACACGTGCAGAGTGAGATCCAGATGGCGACGGAGCTGACGGCGGACCTCCCCAGCGGCTCCTTCTCCCCCTCCCCTCAGTCAGGTGTGAATCCTCTCCTCTCCTCTCTCCCCTGCAAATTTCCGCAGCAACCAGGCAAATAACTTCAGCTGCCTTCTGTTTTCCTCCATACCTCAGTGCAGGTTTCTCGGCGGTCGACGGGCAGACATGGGCGACGAGGAAGGGGAAGAGAAGCCCTTCAATTTCCTCCAGATCCTCTGCTGTGCGTCCTCTCCTCCTTCCCCATCTCTCTCATTCTTTGGTTCCCATCTCCATCCGTGGATTATTAGTCAAAATTTGCCTGCCTAAGCATTTGCCTGCCTAAGTTGCATTTGCCTGCCTAAGTTGTATTTGCCTGCCTAAGTTGTATTTCCCATCTCATTCTTTGGTTCCCATCTCATTCTAAGCATTTGCCTGCCTAAGTTGTATTTAGACCAAAATTTGCTAATAGACACCCCCCTTCATAGATCTGCTATTTTTTGGCGTGCACATAATATGTATGTCTTAACAGTTTCCAGCAGTTGTGTTCTATTGTTTGATTAAATGAATCAAAACCTGAAGGAGATCTAGATTAACAGTAGAATCACATAGTTGTAATTACCCGAGAAATTTTAACAGAAGCTCACTGTTATGTCCTCCATCGGGCGATCTTGTTTGTTATCGCAGTAGAATTTGGTGTGCTTGAATAAAATGGCGCTCATTTGCATCATTGTATTTCTGCAGAGTTTTAAGAAGAATTCTGGTACGAACGCACTGACCGTATACTTGTACATGTGCAGCTGAGGAACATCATGTGGGCTACTTCCAAGCATGATGTGTACGTGATGTAGAACTATTCTGTGATGCATTGGTCGTCCTTACTCCGCAAAGGAAAAGAAGTGCTCAACGTGGCAGGCCCAAATCAGGTGATCTACCACAGAGCGATGTGATAATCCTCTATCGTCGGAATTTCGGTCAATCTCTGATCCACTGTGCGACCACACTGTGCAGGATATGCAGGGAGGTCGACCCTTGTCCAGGGGAAGATCAGCACCATGACGGTGAAAGACAACCTCGGCAGTGCCTTCTAGCAAGATTTCAATCATAATCTGTGCATACTTGTTTGTGATATGTGTGTGCCTCCATCAATCCTCTTTGGCATCATAGGATACAAGATACCAAGACTAGCAGTTCTTGTCTTGCTTATGTTTTGTGATCTCAGCTTATCTAATAAAACTGGCAATTATAGGATACAAGATACCATAACTACATAACTGGGGTCATTTGCGTTACTGTAGTTGTGCCGTCTGGCTAGTGGGCTAATATGGGAGCCACAGCATGGCATCCTTCTCCATTGTAGATCCATTGTATTTGCATGCTTCTATATTATGTCAAGTTGAGTGAAGCAAACATATCTTGGTGTGTGTGTGTGTGTGTGTGTGTGTGTGTGTGTGTGTGTTAACATCTCCTAATGCTCCTACCAGCTTTCTGACTTTGGCAAATGTGTAACCTGTGCAAAAAACAGAAAATAAAAAAATAAAAAAAACCTAATATTCATACTAATGGCGCATCACATGACAGTGCGCCATTAGTATGACAAAGCATACTAATGGCGCATCACTGGACAGTGCGCCATTAGTATGCCGCGGTCACTAATGGCGCATCCCATTGTAGTGCGCCATTAGTATGCCAAAGCATCTGGGTATACATGGCCCCTGGGAGGCATACTAATGGCGCACCCTGGCCTATACTAATGGCGCACCAGTGGCGCACCAGTGGTGCGCCATTAGTAAAAATTACTAATGGCGTGCTAGTAATGGCGCACCACTGATGCGCCATTAATGGCCAAATTAGGTGCGCCATTAGTAGGGGTTTTTCTAGTAGTGTTTGATTAACGAGATCACATCATTAGGAGAATGATGTGATTGACTTGACCCATTCCGTTAGCTTAGCACTTGATCGTTTAGTATGTTGCTATTGCTTTATTCATGACTTATACATGTTCCTGTAACTATGAGATTATGCAACTCCCGTTTACCGGAGGAACACTTTGGGTACTACCAAACGTCACAACGTAACTGGGTGATTATAAAGGAGTACTAGAGGTGTCTCCGAAGGTACATGTTGAGTTGGCGTATTTCGAGATTAGGTTTTGTCACTCCGATTGTCGGAGAGGTATCTCTGGGCCCTCTCGGTAATGCACATCATTATAAGCCTTGCAAGCAATGTGACCAATGAGTTGGTTACGGGATGATGCATTACAGAACGAGTAAAGAGACTTGCCGGTGACGAGATTGAACTAGGTATTGGATACCGACGATCGAATCTCGGGCAAGTAACATACCGATGACAAAGGGAACAACGTATGTTGTTATGCGGTTTGACCGATAAAGATCTTCGTAGAATATGTAGGAGCCAATATGGGCATCCTGGTCCCGCTATTGGTTATTGACCGAGAATAGTTCTAGGTCATGTCTACATAGTTCTCGAACCCGTAGGGTCCGCACGCTTAAGGTTTCGATGACAGTTATATTATGAGTTTATGAGTTTTGATGTACCGAAGGAGTTCGGAGTCCCGGATGAGATCGGGGACATGACGAGGAGTCTCGAAATGGTCGAGACGTAAAGATCGATATATTGGACGACTATATTCGGAGTTCGGAAAGGTTCCGAGTGATTCGGGTATTTTTCGGAGTACCGGAGAGTTACGAGAATTCGCCGGGAGAAGTATTGGGCCTTATTGGGCCATACGGGAAAGAGAGAGGGGCTGCCTAGGGCAGGCTGCACCCCCCCCAAGGCCTAGTCCGAATTGGACTAGGGGGAGGGGCCGCACCCCCTCCTTCCTTCCCTTCTCTCTTCCCTTTCCTTCTCTCCTACTCCTACTACATGGAAGGTCTCCTAGTTGGACTAGGAAAGGAGGGAGTCCTACTCCCGGTGGGAGTAGGACTCCTCCCTGGCGCGCGCTCCCTTGGCCGGCCGCCTCCTCCCCCTTGCTCCTTTATATACGGGGGCAGGGGGCACCCCATGACACACAAGTTGATCTACGGATCGTTCCTTAGCCGTGTGCGGTGCCCCCTTCCACCATATTCCACCTCGGTCATATCGTCGTGGAGTTTAGGCGAAGCCCTGCGCCGGTAGAACATCATCATCGTCACCACGCCATCGTGCTGACGGAACTCATCTCCGGAGCTCGGCTGGATCGGAGGCCGAAGATCGTCATCGAGCTGAATGTGTGCTGAACTCGGAGGCTCCGTACGTTCGGTGCTTGGATCGGTCGGATCATGAAGACGTACGACTACATCAACCGCGTTGTGCTAACGCTTCCGCTTACGGTCTACGAGGGTACGTAGACGAACACTCTCCCCTCTCGTTGCTATGCCATCACCATGATCTTGCATGTGCGTAGGAATTTTTTTGAAATTACTACGTTCCCCAACAGTGGCATCAGAGCCTTGGTTTTTATGGTTTGATGTTATATGCACTAGTAGAACACAAGTGAGTTGTGGACGATATAAGTCATACTGCCTACCAGCATGTCATACTTTGGTTCAGCGGTATTGTTGGATGAAGCGGCCCGAACCGACATTACGCGTACGCTTACGCGAGACTGGTTCTACCGCCGTGCTTTGCACACAGGTGGCTGGCGGGTGTCAGTTTCTCCAACTTTAGTTGAACTAAGTATGGCTACGCCCGGTCCTTGCGAAGGTTAAAACGAAGTCTATTTGACAAACTATCGTTGTGCTTTTGATGCGTAGGTAAGAACGGTTCTTGCTCAGCCCGTAGCAGCCACGTAAAACTTGCAACAACAAAGTAGAGGACGTCTAACTTGTTTTTGCAGGGCATGTTGTGATGTGATATGGTCAAGACGTGATGAGATATAAGTTGTTGTATGAGATGATCATGTTTTGTTGAAGTTATCGGCAACTGGCAGAAGCCCTATGGTTGTCTCTTTGTTGCATAAGATGCAAGTGCCAAATAATTGCTTTACTTTATCGCTATGCGATAGCAATAGTTGCAAGAGCAATATTTGGTGAGACGACCATGTGACGACACATTGATATAGATCAAGATGATGAAGATCATCGTGTCGTGCCGGTGACGATAAAGATCATGACAGTACTTTGGAGATGGAGATCAAAGGCGCAAGATGATCATGGCCATATCATGTCACATATTTTGATTGCATATGATGTTTATCTGTTATACATCTTATTCTTGCTTTGATTGACGGTAGCATTTTAAGATGATCTCTCACTAATTATCAAGAAGTGTTCTCCCTGAGTATGCACCGTTGCCAAAGTTCGTCGTGCCCAGACACCACGTGATGATCGGGTGTGATAAGCTCTACGTCCATCTACAACGGGTGCAAGCCAGTTTTGCACACGCGGAATACTCAGGTTAAACTTGACGAGCCTAGCATATGCAGATATGGCCTCGGAGCACGGAGACCGAAAGGTCGAGCGTGAATCATATAGTAGATATGATCAACATAGTGATGTTCACCATTGAAAACTACTCCATCTCACGTGATGATCGGTTATGGTTTAATTGATTTGGATCACGTGATCACTTAGATGACTAGAGAGATGTCTGTCTAAGTGGGAGTTTTTAAGTAATATGATTAATTGAACTTAAATTTATCATGAACTTAGTCCTGGTAGTATTTTGCAAATTATGTTGTAGATCAATAGCTTGCGTTGTTGCTTTCATATGTTTATTTTGATATGTTCCTAGAGAAAATTGTGTTGAAAGATGTTAGTAGCAATGATGCGGATTGGATCCGTGATCTGAGGTTTATCCTCATTGCTGCACAGAAGAATTATGTCCTTAATGCACCGCTAGGTGACAAACCTATTGCAGGAGCAGATGCAGACGTTATGAACGTTTTGCTAGCTCAAAAGGATGACTACTTGATAGTTTAGTGCACCATGCTTAAACGGCTTAGAATCGGGACTTGAAAGACGTTTTGAACGTCATGGACCATATGAGATGTTCCAGGAGTTGAAGTTAATATTTCCAGCAAATACCCGAGTTGAGAGATATGAAGTCTCCAACAAGTTCTAAAGCTAAAAGATGGAGGAGAATCGCTCAACTAGTGAGCATGTGCTCAGATTGTCTGGGTACTTCAATCGCTTGAATCAAGTGGGAGTTAATCTTCCAGATAAGATAGTGATTGACAGAATTCTCTAGTCATCATCACTAAGTTACTAGAACTTCGTGATGAACTATAGTATGCAAGGGATGACGAAAACAATTCCCGAGCTCTTCGTGATGTTGAAATCGACGAAAGTAGAAATCAAGAAAAGGCCATCAAGTGTTGATGATTGACAAGACCACTAGTTTCAAGAGAAGGGCAAAGGGAAAGAAAGGGAACTTCAAGTGGAAAGACAAGCAAGTTGTCACTCCTGCGAAGAAGCCCAAAGCTGGACCATAGCCTGAAACTGAGTGTTTACACTGCAAAGGAAATGGTCACTGGAAGCGGAAATGCCCTGAATATTTGGTGGATAAGAAGGATGGCCAAGTGAACAAGGGTGTATTTGATATACAGATTATTGATGTGTGCCTTACTAGTGTTTATAGTAGCCCCTGAGTATTTGATACTTCTTCGGTTGCTAAGATTAGTAACTCGAAACAGGAGTTACAGAATAAACAGAGACTAGTTGAAGGGAAGGTGACGATGAGTGTTGGAAGTAGTTCCAACATTGATATGATCATCATCGCACACTCCCTATATTTTCGGGATTAGTGTTAAACCTAAATAAATGTTATTTGGCGTTTGCGTTGAGCATGAATATGATTTGATCATGTTTATTGCAATACGGTTATTCATTTAAAATCAGGGAATAATTGTTGTTCTATTTACATGAATAAAACCTTCAATGGTCATACACCCAATGAAAATAGTTTGTTGGATCTCGATCGTAGTGATACACATATTCATAATATTGAGGCCAAAAGATGCAAAGTTAATAATGATAGTGCAACTTATTTGTGGCACTGCCGTTTGGGTCATATCGGTGTAAAGCGCATGAAGAAACTCCATAAAGATGGATTTTCGGAATCACTTGGTTATGAATCATTTGATGCTTGCGAACCGTGCCTTTTGGGTAAGATGACTAAAACTCCGTTCTTCGGAACAATGGAACGAGCTACCGACTTATTGGAAATAATACATACTGATGTATGCAGACCAATGAGTATGAAGGCTCGTGGCAAGTATAGTTATTTTCTGACCTTCACAAGATGATTTGAGCAGATATGGGTATATCTACTTGATGAAACATAAGTCTGAAATAGTTGAAAGGTTCAAAGAATTTTAGAGTGAAGTGGAAAATCATCGTAACAAGAAAATAAAGTTTCTGCGATCTGATCGCAGAGAGGAATATTTGAGTTACGAGTTTGGTCTTCAATTAAAACAATATGGAATAGTTTCACAGCTCATGCCACCTGGAACACCACAACGTTATGGTGTGTCCGAACGTCGTAACCGCACTTTATTGGATATGGTGCGATCTATGATGTCTCTTACTGATTTACCAATATTGTTTCGGGGTTATGCATTAGAGACAGCTGCATTCACATTAAAAGGGCACCATCTAAATCCGTTGAGACGACAACATTTGAACTGTGGTTTAGCAAGAAACCCAAATTGTCGTTTCTTAAAGTTTGGGGCTGCGATGCTTATGTGAAAAAGTTTCATCCTGATAAGCTCGAACCCAAATCGGTGAAGTGCGTCTTCATAGAATACCCAAAGGAAATAGTTGGGTACACCTTCTATCACAGATCCGAAGGCAAGATATTCGTTGCTAAAAATGGATCCTTTCTAGAGAAGGAGTTTCTCTCGAAAGAAGTGAGTGGGAGGAAAGTAGAACTTGATGAGGTAACTGTACCCGTTCTCTTATTGGAAAGTAGTTCATCACAGAAATCAGTTCCTGTGACAAATACACCAATTAGTGAGGAAGCTAATGATATTGATCATGAAACTTCAGATCAAGTTACTACAGAACCTCGTAGGTCTTCCAGAGTAAGATCCGCACCAGAGTGGTGTAGTAATCATGTTCTGGAAGTCATGTTACTAGACCATGATGAACCTACGAACTATGAGGAAGCGATGATGAGACCAGATTCCGCGAAATGGCTCGAGGCCATAAAATCTGAGATATGATCCATGTATGAGAACAAAGTATGGACTTTGATTGACTTGCTCGATGATCAGCAAGCCATGTTAAATGAATGGATCTTCAAGAGGAAGACAGACACTGATAGTAGTATTACTATCTACCAAGCTCGACTTGTTGCGAAAGGTTTTCAACAAGTTCAAGGTGTTGAATACGATGAGATTTTCTCACTCGTATCGATGCTTAAGTCTGTCTGAATCATGTTAGCAATTGCCACATTTTATGAAATCTGGTAAATGGATGTCAAAACTGCATTCCTTAATGGATTTATTAAAGAAGAGTTGTATATGATGCAACCAGAAGGTTTTGTCAATCCTAAAGGTGCTAACAAAATGTGCAAGCTCCAGTGATCCATCAATGGACTGGTGCAAGCATCTCGGAGTTGGAATATACGCTTTGATAAGTTGATCAAGGCATATAGTTTTATATGGACTTATGATGAAGCCTGTATTTACAATAAAGTGAGTGGGAGCACTACAGCCTTTCTGATTAGTATATGTGAGTGACATATTGTTGATCAGAAATGATGTAGAATTTTTTTGCAAAGCATAAAGGAGTGTTTTAAAGGAGTTCTTTAAAAAGAAAAGACCTCAGTAAAAGCTACTTACATATTGAGCATCAAGATCTATTGAGATAGATCAAGACGCTTGATAAGATTTTCAATGAGTACATACCTTGGCAAGATTTTGAAATAGTTCAAAATGGAACAGTCAAAGAAAGAGTTCTTGCCTGTGTTGCAAAGGTATGAAATTGAGTAAGACTCAAATCCCGACCACAGCAGAAAATAGAAAGAGAATGAAAAGTCATTCCCTATGCCTCAGTCATAGGTTCTATAAAGTATGCTATGCTATGTACCAGACCTATTGTATACCTTGCTCTGAATTTGGCAAGGGAGTACAATAGTGATCTAGGAGTAGATCACTGGACATTGGTCAAGAATATCCTTAGTAAGGACTAAGGAAATGTTTCTCGATTATGGAGGTGATAAAAGAGTTTGTTGTAAAAGTTACATCAGTGCAAACTTTTACACTGATCCAGATGACTCGAAGTCTCAACCTGGATACATATTGAAAGTGGGAGCAATTAGCTAGAGCAGCTCCGTGCAGAGCATTGTGGACATAAAATATTTGCAAAATACATACGGATCTGAATGTGACAGACCCATTAACTAAGCTTCTCTCACGAGCAAAACATGATCACACCTTAGTACTCTTTGGGTGTTAATCACATAGCGATGTGAACTAGATTATTGACTCTAGTAAACCCTTTGGGTGTTGGTCACATGATGATGTGAACTATGGGTGTTAATCATATACAGATATGAATATTGGTGTTAAATCACATGACGATGTGAACTAGATTATTGACTCTAGTGCAAGTGGGAGACTGAAGGAAATATGCCCTAGAGGCAATAATAAAGTTATTATTTATTTCCTTATTTCATGATAAATGTTTATTATTCATGCTAGAATTGTATTAACCGGAAACATAATACATGTGTGAATACATAGACAAACATAGTGTCACTAGTATTCCTCTACTTGACTAGCTCGTTTATCAGAGATGGTTATGTTTCCTCGCCATGGACAAAAGAGTTGTCATTTGATTAACGAGATCACATCATTAGGAGAATGATGTGATTGACTTGACCCATTCCGTTAGCTTAGCACTTGATCGTTTAGTATGTTGCTATTGCTTTATTCATGACTTATACATGTTCCTGTAACTATGAGATTATGCAACTCCCGTTTACTGGAGGAACACTTTGGGTACTACCAAACATCACAACGTAACTGGGTGATTATAAAGGAGTACTACAAGTGTCTCCGAAGGTACATGTTGAGTTGGCGTATTTCGAGATTAGGTTTTGTCACTCCGATTGTCGGAGAGGTATCTCTGGGCCCTCTCGGTAATGCACATCATTATAAGCCTTGCAAGCAATGTGAACAATGAGTTGTTTACGGGATGATGCATTATAGAACGAGTAAAGAGACTTGCCGGTGACGAGATTGAACTAGGTATTGGATACCGACGATCGAATCTCGGGCATGTAACATACCGATGACAAAGGGAACAACGTATGTTGTTATGCGGTTTGACCGATAAAGATCTTCGTAGAATATGTAGGAGCCAATATGGGCATCCAGGTCCCGTTATTGGTTATTGACCGAGAATAGTTCTAGGTCATGTCTACATAGTTCTCGAACCCGTAGGGTCCGCACGCTTAAGGTTTCGATGACAGTTATATTATGAGTTTATGAGTTTTGATGTACCGAAGGAGTTCGGAGCCCCGGATGAGATCGGGGACATGACGAGGAGTCTCGAAATGGTCGAGACGTAAAGATCGATATATTGGACGACTATATTCGGAGTTCGGAAAGGTTCCGAGTGATTCGGGTATTTTTCGGAGTACCGGAGAGTTACGGGAATTCGCCGGGAGAAGTATTGGGCCTTATTGGGCCATACGGGAAAGAGAGAGGGGCTGCCTAGGGCAGGCTGCGCGCCCTCCAAGGCCTAGTCCGAATTGGACTAGGGGGAGGGGCCGCACCCCCTCCTTCCTTCCCTTCTCTCTTCCCTTTCCTTCTCTCCTACTCCTACTACATGGAAGGTCTCCTAGTTGGACTAGGAAAGGAGGGAGTCCTACTCCCGGTGGGAGTAGGACTCCACCCTGGCGCGCCCTCCCTTGGCCGGCCGCCTCCTCCCCCTTGCTCCTTTATATACGGGGGCAGGGGGCACCCCATGACACACAAGTTGATCTACGGATCGTTCCTTAGCCGTGTGCGGTGCCCCCTTCCACCATATTCCACCTCGGTCATATCGTCGCGGAGTTTAGGCGAAGCCCTGCGCCGGTAGAACATCATCATCGTCACCACGCCATCGTGCTGACGGAACTCATCTCTGGAGCTCGGCTGGATCGGAGGCTTGAGATCGTCATCGAGCTGAACGTGTGCTGAACTCGGAGGCTCCGTACGTTCGGTGCTTGGATCAGTCGGATCGTGAAGACGTACGACTACATCAACCGCGTTGTGCTAACGCTTCCGCTTACGGTCTACGAGGGTACGTGGACGAACACTCTCCCCTCTCGTTGCTATGCCATCACCATGATCTTGCATGTGCGTAGGAAATTTTTTGAAATTACTATGTTCCCCAACACATGGATGGGCGCGGGGGTGGCGATGCGGTGAGGAAGGGCTCGCCGATGGAGCTGATGGGGAGGCGGCGGCGGCGGCGAGTGCTGGAGGGGAGGGGATCGAGAGGAGCTTGGCGGATCTGGAAGAGGAGAGGAGGAGAAGAGAGCGAGAGAAAGAAAGGAGGTGGGGGTGGATGCAAAATGACCACAGGGCAGAGGTAGGGTTTCGGGGATGGTGTGAAAGGGCTGAGGACTGCCGTTAGATCCACGATCATCCGACGGTGTTCAATGCATGATCCGCGTGAGACGTCCACGGACCAATCAGAATACAGTACGACGTTATGACCATCTAAATTGGTACCACACGGCAGGTGTGGTCAACACTTCATATTGATGAGTATTTGACCATCTAAATTGGTCTACTTTCCGAGTGCCTAAATTGGGTTTTTTTGTAAATGACCTACCATATATTTGTTGCAAAATGGGACCAGATCATTTTTATAATATATGAGGCCATATTTAATGTACAATTGACAAAATGGTTGGTTGTCAAAAGTTTTTATACACCTCTGGTGAAAAAGACAAAATTCCGCCGTTTCAGCAGGAAGCGGGTCAAATTTGAACTACAGTTGCCACATAGTTTGCTACTTATTTTTTTCAAAAATCGTTTCTAGGTACATAAGTACCTATTTAATCATAGAAACACCAAAAAAAATTCAAGATTCAACCACTAGCTTGGAACGGTCATTCCCGCCGTTTTGACCGCATTTTGAAATGGGCATAAAAATTCATAAAAAATCAAAAAATTGCAAAACCTTCACATTGTGTCATTATATGTGGTCAAGTTACCAGGAAAAATAATAAACTTGTAATACGATAATTCTTTTAAAAAGTGTTTTCAGAAACAAGCTATCATGTGTGGAGATCAATGGCATTCAAGCCAAATGATCATATTTTAAATCATTAACATTTTACAAATTCCTTAACACATTTAAATTTTTTGAACATTTTCTAAAATCAAGAACGTTTTCTGAATTAATTAATATTTTATTCTACATGCAAACACTTGTTTAAACAATTATCTTGAATCGGCGAACATTTCTAGAATCAACGAACATTTTCTTGGAAATTGGTGGAACAATTGTTGAAATTCATGAATATTATATTTTTCATTTAACAAACATTTTTTAATGCATGATCATTTTTTCAATCTACGAACATTTTATAAATGAATAAACTATATTGTAAGTCTCAATAGTCTTTGAATTTTTATAATATTTTTTCATTCATGAAATATTTTTGAATCGGCAAAATTTTGTTGAACTTCATTAATATTTTTTATACACGAGTTTAAAAAAATCATGAACATTGCTTTATTTTTCTAACATTTGTTTTCAAAATTCCGAACATTTGATGATAAGCAAATATTTCTTTACAAAATCACGAACATTTTTTGAATCCACAAGCATTTTATGATTTATTAAATATTTTATTCTAAATTCTCATTTCTAAAAGAAATTTGAAGTCCCACCTTATTTAAAGTAGAAAGAACAAAAAAGAAAAGAAAAGAAAAAAAACAAAATTTGAAAACAGGTCACTAGGACTTGGGACAGCCCTAACGGGTGCGCTGCGTCATCTCACAGCGCGCAAAGTGTAGTATAGTAGGTCCGTACTGCATGGGCCGGCCCAGGCGGGGAAATTTCCTTGTGTAAGGCCTCCTTTGGTTTGTAGGAAATTTATAGGAATTCTATAGGGTAGGATTTGCAAAGGAAAAATTCCTTTGAAGTCATTTGGTTTGTAGGAATGAATTCCTATTCCTATGTAGGATAGGAATCAATCCTTCACATTTTGGAGAAAAAACATCATTAGCTTAGATTCAATGGAAAAATTCATATGCTATGCATCAAATGACATCCCTCTTCTATAGGAAGTGAGATGACATGCATCTCAATTCCTATGATTTTCCTATTCCTATAACATTCCTTTCCTATGAACCAAAGGAGGCTTAAAACAATTTTTTTATCACTTATAGGTGGCATTGGTGGGTAATATTTTGCAAATGTAGGGGCAATTTTCGTGATGTATCGCCAGAAGCAATAACCTCTTTATTATTAGGTATAGACTTGCATTTTCACCTTCAAAGTCATCTACTATCTAATGTCTTCTTAATGCGAAAGTGCACAGATTTATCAGAACTAACCCTTTGGCCTGAGGGATTGCAATAAGTGTCATGGATGCACTTTATTCTCGAGATATGTTGGGCCAAAGCTTTACTGAACATAAGGCAATCATCGACAAATAGGAGATGATGGACCATCAATGCCATGTCTGAATCTTAATGCCCTCAATTTGGTTTGAAAGGGCTGTCGGATTTCGGGTACTGCAAACCCTTGAGAGGTTCAAATTCTGGGGTGCATGCGAAGATCTCACTCTCCCCAGCCTTCCTACTCGCGGATCTCACACTACTAGGTAAAGGCCTGCTAGTGGCGCACCTGTTTTGCCTACTAATGGCGCACTACAGGTGCGCCACTAGCATCACGCCATTAGAATTTTATACTAATGGCGCAACCCTGGTGCGCCATTAGTATACCAGATACTAATGGCGCACCAGGGAGTGCGCCATTAGTATATCACACGGTGCGCCATTACTGTCTGACTTAGTAATGGCGCACCACATAGAAGTGCGCCATTACTAACAAAAAAAATTCAAATATTTTTTCAAAAAAAAGTTATTTTTTTTCGTTTTTTTCTTAATCTCAGGTCACTATGGCTTAATCTCGGGTCAATATGGTTAATCTCAAGTCAAATCGCACTAAGTGGTCAAACTTCCCGGAAGGTCACCCATCCTCACACTACTCCAGCCCGAGCACGCTTAATTTTGCAGTTCTATCCAACCCCAACACCACCTCACTTAACAAGCACTTGTTGATATATATATCATATCAATCCTATTAAACCTTGTTGATGTCTAGGACTTTGTTCATGTTCATGAGTATGATGAAATTTTGAAAAATATTTCAAACTTCCCGGTCATATTACGTATCATTTTTTGAAAAAAAATCGAACCAATTTTTTTCTGTGCGCCACTAGGTGCGCCACTAGTAAGTTTGAATTTTTTCCAGTTTTCCCCTCTAGATCTTTAAAAGCCCCGTAACTTTTTTCTGTTAGGTTTTTGAGGATTTTGAAAATGTTTAACGGGGTTCCCCCAGTTAAATTCGGATGTAACTTTTCGAGTAGATGATTTTTCATATAAAAACTTTTTAATCCGAGTTCGTATGCAAAAGTTATGCCCATTTTATAAATTCCAGAGTGGTTTTAAAAATAAAGTCAAAATTCATATTTGTAAATTTTCCCAACAAGTAGACCACATATCACATGTGAAACTTATTTTCTTTTATTTTTTTTGACATTTCCATCATTTTCTTTTATTGTTTTTAAAACTGAAAAGAAGGTCCACCGGGGAGTGCATTCGGTGGAATTTTTGGGCCAAGTTAGTAATGCCACATCGTGGGAGTGGTGCGCCATTACTATTCAACTAGTAATGGCACACCACACACACGGTGCGCCATTACTAGTTTTGAAAAAAATTGAAATTTTTTTTGAAAAAAATTATTAGTGGCGCACCGTGGATGTGGTGCGCCATTACTAGTTTTGACAAAAAAATTGTTACTAGTTCAACTAGTAATGGCGCACTATCCCCCGGTGCGCCATTACTACTTTTGACAAAAAAAAGTTGTTACTAGTGGCGCACCGTGGATGTGGTGCACCATTAGTATTTGGACACTAATGGCGCACCAACACATGGTGCGCCTTTAGTATATAGTAGTGGCGCACCACTTGTGTGGTGCGCCATTAGTGTCGATATCATCTATAGCCCTTTTCCTTGTAGTGTCACAGCCTAGCACGTCGAGCTCGAAGGAAATGGGACACAGCAATTTGCCTAGGTTCGGGCCACCTTGCGGTGTAAAACCCTACTCCTGCTTTGTGGTGGATTTGCCTCAAGGGGCTAAGGATGAACTAGTACAGTGAAGAACGGCCTCAGGAGGTGTGTTCTTGAGCTCGAGTGAGCTGGTGAGCTGGTCAGGGTGGAATGGATCCGATCCCCTTCTATGGTGGTCGCTAGGTCCTATTTATAGTGGCATTGGTCATCTTCCCGAATGGAGGCGGGAAGGGATCCCACAACGGCCAATTTTGAAGGGAGACAACAAGTACATCTTGTCCTGACTAAAGTGGTCTTTGCCTGCAAAAGCCTCTGGTTGTGGCGCTGTGGTGGGCTCGGCGATGACCTTCGTCCTGTCGTTTTGGCGGTCTTGGTCTTGTTACATGGGAATGGAAACCTTTGGCTGCTTCCTCGGGACTCCGTGCATGCTGCTTGCCTCCTTTGCACCAAAGAGGAAACTGATACAATGCACCCGTTGGCGCCCGCCTGGCCTCGATCGTCATGGCTCATGTCACCCAAACCTCACGAGGTGAGCCTTGCATATAAATCTCCGCTCCTCGAGAGCCAGCCTGAGGAGGCTGATCCCCTTGGAGGTCTTGGTGTCGTCCGCCTCACGAGGCTCGGCCCCTCGCGAAGGTCTTGGGTTGTCGATGTCGAAACTGGGTCATACCGGGCCGCCGATGGAGCCACGCCGTGGGCTGCAGGCAGGAAAGTCTGGGTACCCCTGTAGCCAGAACGCCGACAGTAGAAGAGAGAAGAGATAAGAAGAGGGAACTACTGGTTGCAAGTCCCAACTTGACAACAATAATCATCAATTTAGTTAATCGAAGATGCTACTCTAACTACTCCATTTTGCAAGATGCTACTGTAACTATCAGTACCGGAGTAATCGAATGTATTGCAAGATGCTACTCTAACCAAATGCTCCAAGTTGATACTCCAAGATACTGCAAGCAAGTTCATACTCCCACAAGAAGAGAATTCAGACAAGAATCTGTTCCACACACATTGTTCATTCGAGCATGTGCTCTCTGCGAAACTTGAAACAGTACCACACGGACGTCCAACCAGCGGCAGAGAGGTCAGCCACAACACAGTCGACGAGGACGGCGTCGAAGAAGGCCACCGCCGCCCTCACGAGGCCGGGAGCGCCTCCCCTGCCCAGTCCTTGGGCACGAGCGGATCCTGCATAGACTCGAACGCACCAAAAAATAAAAACATCACCGCCTAGGTTCGAAGCACGAACGAACCGAGGAGCCGGACGCGAGGGAGTGGGAGAGGGAGAGGTAGGGTTGGCTTACCCAATGGGCGGAGGCGGGGCAGTCCGTGCCGGGGCAGGGGCGGAACCAGAAGAGGAAGCAGTCGACAAGGAAGGTGTCGAAGAAGGCCACCACCACCCTCACGAGCGCCTCCGCACACCCGCGCATCAAGTTCCACGAAGGAGAGACTTCGACCTGGTGCTTGACGGGCTCGATCTTGGGGATGCGCTTCCGCCGCCGCCCCTTCCCATGCGCCCACGCCGCGGCGATCTGCCCTCCCTGCCTAGGGTAGGGGTCACGCCCGGTTGATCTGGCCGAAGAGGATGAAGGCCCGGAGCAAGGGAGCATCGGGGAGAGGAAGGGAGGGGGTCGGGGTGGCAATGCGGTGAGGAAGGGTGCGGTGGAGGCCATGGATGTTGATGGAAGGGCGCGGTGGTGGCCATGGATGGGCGCGGGGGTGGCGATGCGGTGAGGAAGGGCTCGCCGATGGAGCTGATGGGGAGGCGGCGGCGGTGGCGAGTGATGGAGGGGAGGGGATCAAGAGGAGCTCGGCGGATCTGGAAGAGGAGAGGAGGAGAAGAGAGCGAGGGAAAGAAAAGAGGTGTGGGTGGATGCAAAATGACCACAGGGCAGAGATAGGGTTTTGGGGATGGTGTGAAAGGGCTGAGGACTGCCGTTAGATCCACGATCATCCGACGGTGTTCAATGCATGATCCGCGTGAGACGTCCACGGACCAATCAGAATACAGTACGACGTTATGACCATCTAAATTGGTACCACACGGCAGGTGTGGTCAGCACTTCATATTGATGAGTATTTGACCATCTAAATTGGTCTACTTTTTGAGTGCCTAAATTGGGTTTTTTTTGTAAATGGCCTACCATATATTTGTTGCAAAATGGGACCAGATCATTTTTATAATATATTAGGCCATATTTAATGTACAATTGACAAAATGATTGGTTGTCAAAAGTTTTTATACACCTCTGGTGAAAAAGACAAAATTCCGCCGTTTCAGCAGGAAGCGGGTCAAATTTGAACTACAGTTGCCACCTAGTTTGCTACTTATTTTTTCAAAAATCGTTTCTAGGTACATAAGTATCTATTTAATCATAGAAACACCAAAAAATCCAAGATTCAACCACTAGCTTGGAACGGTCATTCCCGCCGTTTTGACCGCATTTTGAAACGGGCATAAAAATTCATAAAAAATCAAAAAATTGCAAAACCTTCGCATTGTGTCATTATATGTGGTCAAGTTACCAGGAAAAATAATAAACTTGTAATACGATAATTCTTTTAAAAAAGTGTTTTCAGAATCCAACTATCATGTGTGGAGATCAATGGCATTCAAGCCATATGATCATATTTTAAATCATTAACATTTTACAAATTCCTTAACACATTTAAATTTTTTGAACATTTTCTAAAATCAAGAACGTTTTCTTAATTAATTAATATTTTCTTCTACATGCAAACACTTGTTTAAACAATTATCTTGAATCGGCGAACATTTCTAGAATCAATGAACATTTTCTTGGAAACTGGTGGAACAATTGTTGAAATTTATGAATATTATATTTTTCATTTAACAAACATTTTTTAATGCATGATCATTTTTTCAATCTACGAACATTTTATAAATGAATAAACTATATTGTAAGTCACAATAGTCATTGAATTTTTATATTATTTTTTCAATCATGAAATATTTTTGAATTGGCAAAATTTTGTTGAACTTCATTAATATTTTTTATACACGAGTTTAAAAAAAAATCATGAACATTGTTTTATTTTTCTAACATTTGTTTTCAAAATTCTAAACATTTGATGATAAGCAAATATTTCTTTACAAAATCACGAACATTTTTTGAATCCATAAGCATTTTATGATTTATAAAATATTTTATTCTAAATTCTCATTTCTAAAAGAAATTTGAAGTCCCAACTTATTTAAAGTAGAAAAAACAAAAAGGAAAAGAAAAGAAAAAACAAAATTTGAAAACAGGTCACTAGGACTTGGGACGGCCCTAACGGGTGCGCTGCGTCATCTCACAGCGCGCAAAGTGTAGTATAGTAGGTCCGTACTGCATGGGCCGGCCCAGGCGGGGAAATTTCCTTGTGTAAGGCCTCCTTTGGTTTGTAGGAAATTTATAGGAATTCTATAGGGTAGGATTTGCAAAGGAAAAATTCCTTTGAAGTCATTTGGTTTGTAGGAATGAATTCCTATTCCTATGTAGGATAGGAACCAATCCTTCACATTTTGGAGAAAAAACATCATTAGCTTAGATTCAATGGAAAAATTCATATGCTATGCATCAAATGACATCCCTCTTCTATAGGAAGTGAGATGACATGCATCTCAATTCCTATGATTTTCCTATTCCTATAACATTCCTTTCCTATGAACCAAAGGAGGCTTAAAACATTTTTATCACTTATAGGTGGCATTGGTGGGTAATATTTTGCAAATGTAGAGGCAATTTTCGTGACGTATCGCCAGAAGCAATAACCTCTTTATTATTAGGTATAGACTTGCATTTTCACCTTCGAAGTCATCTACTATCTAATGTCTTCTTAATGCGAAAGTGCATCACAGATTTATCAGAACTAACCCTTTGGCCTGAGGGCTTGCAATAAGTGTCATGGATGCACTTTATTCTCGAGATATGTTGGGCCAAAGCTTTACTGAACATAAGGCAATCATCGACAATAGGAGATGATGGACCATCAATGCCATGTCTGAATCTTAATGCCCTCAATTTGGTTTGAAAGGGCTGTCAGATTTCGGGTACTGCAAACCCTTGAGAGGTTCAAATTCTGGGGTGCATGCGAAGATCTCACTCTCCCCAGCCTTCCTACTCGCGGATCTCACACTACTAGGTAAAGGCCTGCTAGTGGCGCACCTGTTTTGCCTACTAAGGTCACCCATCCTCACACTACTCCAGCCCAAGCACGCTTAACTTCGTAGTTCTATCCAACCCCAACACCACCTCACTTAACAAGCACTTGTTGATATATCTATCATATCAATCCTATTAAACCTTGTTGATGTCTAGGACTTTGTTCATGTTCATGAGTATGATGAAATTTTGAAAAATATTTCAAACTTCCCGGTCATATTACGTATCATTTTTTGAAAAAAAATCGAACCAATTTTTTTTTCTGTGCGCCACTAGTAAGTTTGAATTTTTTTTTCCAGTTTTCCCCTCTAGATCTTTAAAAGCCCCGTAACTTTTTTCTGTTAGGTTTTTGAGGATTTTGAAAATGTTTAACGGGGTTCCCCCAGTTAAATTCAGATGTAACTTTTCGAGTAGATGATTTTTCATATAAAAACTTTTTAATCCGAGTTCGTATGCAAAAGTTATGCCCATTTTATAAATTCCAGAGTGGTTTTGCAAATAAAGTCGAAATTCATATTTGTAAATTTTCCCAACAAGTAGACCACATATCACATGTGAAACTTATTTTCTTTTATTTTTTTCACATTTCCATCATTTTCTTTTATTGTTTTTAAAACTGAAAAGAAGGTCCACCGGGGGGTGCATTCGGTGGAATTTTTGGGCCAAGTTAGTAATTGCAGACCGTGGGAGTGGTGCGCCATTACTAGTTCAACTAGTAATGGTGCACCACATACACGGTGGGCTATTACTAGTTTTGAAAAAAAATTGAAAAAAAATTTGAAAAAAATTTATTAGTGGCGCACCGTGGATGTGGTGCGCCATTACTAGTTTTGACAAAAAAAATTGTTACTAGTTCAAGTAGTAATGGCGCACAATCCCCTGGTGCGCCATTACTAGTTTTGACAAAAAAAGTTGTTACTAGTGGTGCACCGTGGATGTGGTGCACCATTAGTATTTGGACACTAATGGCGCACCAACACATGGTGCGCCATTAGTATATAGTAGTGGCGCACCACATGTGTGGTGCGCCATTAGTGTCGATATCATCTATAGCCCTTTTCCTAGTAGTGTCACAGCCTAGCACGTCGAGCTCGAAGGAAATGGGACACAACAATTTGCCCAGGTTCGGGCCACCTTGCGGTGTAAAACCCTACTCCTGCTTTGTGGTGGATTTGCCTCAAGGGGCTGAGGACGAACTAGTACAGTGAAGAACAGCCTCAGGAGGTGTGTTCTTGAGCTCGAGTGAGCTGGTGAGCTGGTCAGGGTGGAATGGATCCGATCCCCTTCTATGGTGGTCGCTAGGTACTATTTATAGTGGCATTGGTCATCTTCCTGAATGGAGGCGGGAAGGGATCCCACAACGGCCAATTTTGAAGGGAGACAACAAGTACATCTTGTCCTGACTAAAGTGGTCTTTGCCTGCAAAAGCCTCTGGTCATGGTGCTATGGTGGGCTCGGCGATGACCTTCATCCTGTCGTTTTGGCGGTCTTGGTCTTGTTGCACGGGAATGGAAACCTTTGGCTGCTTCCTCGGGACTCCGTGCATGCTGCTTGCCTCCTTTGCACCAAAGAGGAAACTGATACAATGCACCCGTTGGCGCCCGCCTGGCCTCGATCGTCATGGCTCATGTCACCCGAACCTCATGAGGTGAGCCTTGCATATAAATCTCCGCTCCTCGAGAGCCAGCCTGAGGAGGCTGATCCCCTTGGAGGTCTTGGTGTCGTCCGCCTCACGAGGCTCGGCCCCTCGCGAGGGTCTTGGGTTGTCGATGTCGAAACTGGGTCATACTGGGCCGCCGATGCAGCCACGCCGTGGGCTGCAGGCAGGGAAGTCTGGGTACCCCTGTAGCCAGAACGCCGAAAGTAGAAGAGAGAAGAGATAAGAAGAGGGAACTACTGGTTGCAAGTCCCAACTTAACAACAATAATCATCAATTTAGTTAATCGAAGATGCTACTCTAACTACTCCATTTTGCAAGATGCTACTGTAACTATCAGTACTGGAGTAATCGAATGTGTTGCAAGATGCTACTCTAACCAAATGCTCCAAGTTGATACTCCAAGATACTGCAAGCAAGTTCATACTCCCACAAGAAGAGAATTCAGACAAGAATCTATTCCACACACATTCTTCATTCGAGCATGTGCTCTCTGCGAAACTTGAAACAGTACCACACAGACGTCCAACCAGCGACAGAGAGGTCAGCCACAACACAGTCGATGAGGACGGCTGAGGGAGTCCTGGACTAGGGGGTGTCCGGATAGCCGGACTATTATCATCGGCCGGACTCCAAGACTATGAAGATACAAGATTCAAGACTTCGTCCCATGTCCGGATGGGACTTTCCTTGGCGTGGAAGGCAAGCTTGGCGATACAGATATGTAGATCTCCTACCATTGTAACCGACTCTGTGTAACCCTAGCCCTCTCCGGTGTCTATATAAACCGGAGGGTTTTTAGTCCGTAGGACGAACAACCATTACAACAATCATACCATAGGCTAGCTTCTAGGGTTTTGCCTCCTTGATCTCGTGGTAGATCCACTCTTGTACAACCCATATCATCAATATCAATCAAGCAGGAGTAGGGTTTTACCTCCATCGAGAGGGCCGAACCTGGGTAAAAACACCGCGTCCCTTGTCTCCTGTTACCATCAGCCTAGACGCACAGTTCGGGACCCCCTACCCGAGATCCGCCGATTTTGACACCGACATTGGTGCTTTCATTGAGAGTTCCTCTGTGCCGTCACCGATAGGAAGGATGCCTCTTCTCGTCTTTAAAGACGGTATCTTCGCCAAAGGAGCCTTGGCCGCCGGCCAAACTATCCGGCTGGGTGGTTTTCTCATGACCGCCTCTTCGGCCACCGCTTTGACGATGACCTCTCGGGTCATCAAAAGCAATCTTCACATCAACTCGGAATTTGTCGAGTAGCTGGATCCAATAGAGCTCTCGTCCGTAAACAAGCTGTTGGATCGCATCGCCGCCCTGGGAGTCGCTACAGACTACAATCAGATTGGGCTTAAAACCGATCTGAGAGAGATTAACTCTCCCCAGGTTACCCACCACGTTGTGGTAGTAGAGGAACAACGCGGCGACTCTTCTCCTGTATTGAAAACTAGTCATGTCCGGACTCCCGAACCCTCCATGCCGGATTCCGGAGGGTCGGACTTCGATCGAGCACTGAACCTAAAGACAGGCATCAGACCAGACTCGTTGGACAACGTCCAGCAATCCAAGCTTCCAAATTCGAAAACTTTTCGGCCCTTGAGCCTCGAGATGGGTAGGGTTCCGGACTTAATTCCACCCACCCACCCAGACATATGCGATCTATCTCAAATCCGGGAAGAGCTCGCTGAAACAGTACATCATTACTGGGCCAGATTCCTCCTGGTTATGGACAGGATAAAGGACTGCCGAGAGGAAAATGCAATTTCAATTTTCTGCAATAATTGCACGAACAAGGGAATCTTGAATGCCGTCAGTCGCCGTGAAATTACACGCTTCACCGATCTGGCGTCCATAGTACGAAAATACTGTGCTATGGAGAGTTTCCGGAAAACCGAAACTAAGTTTTGGGACAATCCGGCCCCGAATACAACCCTAATCCGTAACAAAAGGGTGCATCACACCCAGGCACCAGGTACAAAAACCAAAAAGCAAAAACCCCATAAAGGGCACGGAACCGTACTGGAGGGATGGCTCAGCGGACCCTGTAAAATTCATAGTATAGAAGGCGCCACTCCAACACATAGCCTTCCAGCATGTTGGATACTGTGGCAGGTGGCCAAAAGTGGTGAAGGGCTTCTAGCCCCGGAGAGCCACTCTAGCAGTACCAGTACGGTGTCAACAGTCTTCGAGACTTTCGCATCAAATAATATGCGGAAACGAACAATCCGCAGCCTCGCCAAAGTCTAGCAAGTAGCAACAACAAATCCATGGAGCGACACGACCATCACCTTCAACGCCAGCGACGAACGCAAATTCCGAACAGCCCGAGCACCAGCCGCATTGGTCCTCTGTCCAATAGTGGACGGCTTTCGCCTTACCAAGGTACACATGGATGGCGGCAGCGGATTAAACCTCATCTACGAGGAAACTCTTCAAAAAATAGAAATAGACTGGAGCCGCATTGAGCGAAGCAGCACAACCTTTAGAGGAATAATCCCTAGCCGGGAAGCGCGATGCACAGAAAAAATCACACTTGATGTGGTGTTCGGCTTGCCGGACAATTACAGGTCCGAAGAGGTCATGTTCCAAGTGGCCCCGTTCAGCAGTGGATATCACGCTATATTAGGACGGGAGGCATTCACAATTTTTCAAGCCATACCCCATTACGGGTACATGAAGTTTAAGATGCACGGGCCCGACGGAATAATCACTCTCGTTAGTGATCCGGACACAGCACTCCGCGCCGAAAACAAGACAGCCGCATTAGCCCTGGAGGCACTATCCGAAGCCCTAGCTGCAGAGGAACTCACTGCGCTGCGCTCTACGGTGAATAGGGACGATGTGATACTCGATAAGAGATCCAAGTCCACCTCCTTTAAACCAGCTGACGAAATAGTCAAATTCCAGGTCCATCCAACGGACCCAACAAAGACGGCCTCCATCGGGGCACAGTTGAACCCTGATGTAGACGCCGCACTACGAGAATTCCTTCGGGAAAATTGGGACATCTTTGCCTGGCACCCTTCAGATATGCCAGGAATCCCACGCAGATTAGCAGAACACAGCCTAAACATCCTAAAAGGATTCAAGCCAGTCAAACAGGCTCTTCGGCGATTTTCCGAACCCAAAAGACAGGCAATGGGAGAAGAGCTAGCCAAACTACTGGAAGCCGGATTCATCAGAGACATCAAACATCCGGACTAGCTAGCAAACCTGGTAATGGTACCAAAGAAGGATAAATCCTGGCGCCTATGTGTCGATTTTAAAGACCTCAACAAGGCCTGCCCAAAGGATCCCTTCCCCCTTCCCCGCATCGACCAAATAATCGATGCTACTGCAGGGCACGATTCATTGTGCTTCCTTGATGCATACTCCGGCTACCATCAAATTAAGATGGCGCAGGCGGACCAAGCCGCAACGGCATTCATTACTCCATATGGACCATTCTGCTTCAACACGATGCCCTTCGGACTCAAAAACACCGGCGGAACATATGAGCGCATGATTCAGACATGTCTGGCTACCCAGATCGGCAAAACAGTAGAGGCATACGTAGACGACGTAGTCGTCAAAACCAAACACGTCGAAACTCTAGTAGACGATTTGAGGCTCACATTCGACAACCTCCGAACATATGACAACAAGCTGAATCCGGAAAAATGCGTTTTCGGCATACCAGCCGGAAAGCTCCTGGGCTTCATTGTATCCAGTAGAGGAATTGAAGCAAACCCAGCCAAGATCAGAGCTCTGTCACAGCTGGATATTCCAAAAGATCTCAAACAAATACAAAAATTGACCAGATGTGTGGCGGCTCTAAGCCGCTTCATTTCCCGCTTCGGAGAAACGGCATTGCCCCTCTATCGCCTCCTCAGGCGCACCGAACTCTTCGAGTGGACAGATGCTGCCACTGCCGGACTCGAAGAAATAAAAGCCATATTGGCAACAAATCCGGTCCTGGCTGCGCCTAACCTGGGCGAACCAATGATGTTATATATCGCGGCAACACATCAAGTTGTAAGCGCGGTGCTCGTCGTCGAACGAGAAACAGAAGGGCATAAATTCCCTCTTCAAAAACCAGTGTACTACGTATCCACTGTCTTAACTCCCTGCAAGTCTCGTTACCCGCACTATCAAAAGATAGCGTATGCGGTGTTCATGGCATCCCGGAAGCTCCGACACTACTTTCAAGAGTGTTCGATAACAGTGGCCTCCGAAGTGCCCCTCAACGACATTATAAACAACCGCGACGCGACGGGCAGGATTGCAAAATGGGCCATCGAGCTCTTACCATTCGATATAACTTACAAACCTCGGCGAGCTATAAAGTCGCAAGTCTTGGCTGACTTTGTCGCTAAATGGACTGAAGCCGAACTCCCTAAAGAGTACGGCGCATACTCCAATTGGATTATGCATTTCGACAGCTCCAAAATGTTGGCCGGCTTGGGGGCTGGCATTGTATTGACGTCCCCAACCGGGGACACAGTCCAATACGTACTTCAGATAATGTACACGGACTCCAACAACGCAGCCGAATATGAGGCCCTCCTACATGACCTCCGGATGGCAATCTCCATGGGCATTCAACGCCTAGAGGTGCGCGGGGATTCAAACCTTGCAATATCCCAAGTAAATGGAGACCTTGACGCCAAGGATCTAAAAATGGCAGCCTATCGTAACGTTGTCCTAAAAATGTCAGCTCGGTTCGAAGGACTCGAATTCCACCACGTAGCCCGGGATAATAACCAAGCAGCCGACGTATTGGCACGCATCAGCGCGAAACGTGACGCTGTCCCTCCAAACATCTTCCTGGAATGGCTCTTTAAGCCATCCGTACTATGGGAAGAGGAGTCCGGGAATAACAACCCGGAAGCAGCCGCACCACCCAACACAGAACAATCTGACATAATCGGTGGCTCAGCCAATGAAATAACACCTTCAGCCCACGAAATAATGGCAGTAATCGCCCCGTGGACAGAGCCATTCCTAGCCTACTTAATTAGCAGGAACTTCCCGAAGACCAAAATGAGGCCCGCTGCATAGTTCGGCGATCTAAAGTCTACAAGGTCCACGAGGGAGAACTTTATAAGAAAAGCACAACCGGAGTCCTTCAAAGGTGTATCTCCAAAGAGGAAGGGCGAAACCTTCTGGCTGAAATTCATGCCGGACTAGGCGGACACCACGCCGCAGCCCGGGCCCTTGTAGGCAAGGCATTCCGTACAGGATTTTATTGGCCGACGGCCCGGGCAGATGCTCAGGACTTAGTCCAAAGATGCGTTGGTTGTCAGCTCTTTGCTAATCAGAGCCATATGCCACCCACCGCCCTCAAAACTATACCCATTACCTAGCCGTTCGCGGTCTGGGGGCTTGACATGGTTGGACCCCTTAAAGGGGGAACCCACAAGCAAAAATACCTACTGGTCATGGTGGATAAATTCACCAAGTGGATAGAGGCTAAGCCAGTTAAAACGGCAGAGTCCGGACCAGTGATAGACTTCATATCCGGGGTAGTACACCGTTACGGTGTCCCCCACAGCATCATTACCGATAACGGCACGAACTTCATTACCGATGAGGTCAAACTCTGGTGCAAAAATATGGGCATTAAGCTCGACTACGCTTCAGTTTACCACCCTCAAACCAACGGTCAGGTGGAATGAGCAAATGGTCTAATAATGAGCGGCATCAAACCCTGGCTAGTGCGGTCCCTTACGGAATCCAATACGCACTGGGTAGAGGAGCTCGACTCCGCACTCTGGGGGCTGCGGACCACGCCAAACCGTACTACCGGATTCACACCATTCTTTATGGTATACGACGCAGAGGCAGTTTTGCCCTGCGACATAATTCATGACTCACCTCGAGTGCGCATGTATGAAGAAAGAGAAGCCGAGCTGGATTGGTAGGACAGCTTGGACGCATTGGAGGAGGAACGCGACGTGGCAAAGGCTCGTTCCGCATTCTATCAGCAGCAGGCTCGAAGATATCAAAGCAGAGAAGTACGGGCTAAAACTTACAATGTTGGTGAACTAGTTCTACGCCTGCCAGACAAGAAAAAGGACAAACTCAAGCCCAAATGGGAAGGTCCCTTCATCATCGACCAAGTCCTGACCGGCGGAGCATACCGTCTGCGGAATGCATCGGATAACCGACTAGAGCCGAACCCATGGAACGCAGCCCGCCTCCAAAGATTCTACGCCTAGCGCCGGACTAAGAGTTCATCTCCTTCCTCCACATTTTCACTATTCAGCTGTCTTTTGTTTCTCTCCCTTCTCCTACCTTTTTCATAAAAGCCCTTGAGGGCCTATTGGCACATTGTTCGCACACACCTGATGTGCTACCCACACTCATTATACCTGGGGGCTTCTCTAACAGAAGCTTACTTATAAGGGCTTCATGCCCAACACATGTGTCAAACTTCCACATGTACCTTTTATTCACCATTATATGCATCGATATGACTTAAGTTTTGGCCAAGCTGGGTTGCCTGGCTCCTGTGCTTACCCCTACGTTCCCGATTGTTCGACTAGGAGGTAAAGGGAGCACCTCTGCGATTGTTATTGCCGGGTCAGCTGGATGTGTACCTCAGACTGGGTGAAGCCGAAAGCTAGCGTTCTTAAGAGAATATTCGGTCGGCGACTTGAAAGACAATTTTTTAAACATTCATCTATCTGCCCCCAGATGTTTTCCTACTTTTTTCACAGTCCGGACATGCACTTTAGGGCATGCCTCCCAGGGAAAGGAACCCTTAATGGAACTATTCTCCCTGGAAGATGTTTCTTACTAACCATGTAATATAACATAACTAGTTGGGCACTTGCCTGATAAAGCACTAATGACCCCTACGCCTGGTCTCCATGCATGCCCCGGTTTTGTCATAACCGAGAAGGTATTCGGACACACTCCGGACTCTAGGGTCCCGAGGTCGAAGCGGAAAGGTCGGCAAAGACAAACGATCTACAATCCGGCTAGAAGGCATTTTACATGTCATTTTAAATACATCGTCAAATTGACTGACTGTACTCCTCCTCAATCCCGTCTAACAAGCTGCCTAATTTACAGTCCCATTGGGAATACTTAGCGGCCAACTCTACTTGGCCGTACACTAAGCTCACAGGGATCTCCTTCCCGTCGGGCCCCACAGGTCCGACCTCGGCCATGTGGTTTGGATCCGCCTTCTTGTACCGCGTCTTCACCATGGCCCAGGCCTCCCTGGCACCTTGATGGCAGGCCGATATCTTCCATTAGCGGAAGCGCTGTCGTGCTCCCCGAAGCTTCTCCGCAAGCTCTCCAAGGCCCTCGGGTAGGGAGACGGATGGCCATAGGGCCTGGACGATGCCACTCATCGCCTGCCGAACATGTTCGAGCAGTTGCACCAGCTCGGGAAGTTGGTCACCCGTTGAAACAGGCATTTCCTCCGCAGGGCGACCTGTGAGCGCACCTACAAGACATATTTCTGTCAATAGGCTTCCTCGCCGAACTCTTCTTTTCAAAAGAATTCGCTCAAGCACTTACCATAGATGCCACGACGAAGCCGCTGATTCTCCTTCACGGAGCCAGACAGCTCGGCCCGAACACCTTTCAGCTCTTCCCCAAGCTGGGTGTGGGCATCCTGGAGTTTGTTCCTCTCCTGCTGTACCTTCATAAGCACCCTCTCGCCGGTCTTCAGCTGGGGCAGTAGGTGTTGCTTGTCCAAATCCAGTCCGGCAACATCTGCAATATCATTCTCAGACTTACACGCACGCCGCACACTGCTTATCTTTTCAAAATAATGTGTTACCAGGAGGGGTCTCTGTGTCTCCTCCTGCGGCAGTGAGTGCGGCCTCAAGTTGGGCCTTGCACTCTTGTAGCTCCTGGGATAATTGGGTATTCTTCTCTGTAAGATCCTGCACATTAAAAGATCCTTAAATCAGTTATTTTAACTACTTTAAGTCTCAGGGGCTACTGGCATATACCGCTATTATAATCCCTCACTCGTATGTCTTTTACATACTGCTCCGTGGCTCTGGTCAAACCATCTTGAGCAGCACGGAGGTGCGCGTCTCCCGCGTTAAAGGCATTCAACGCCTCAGGGGAGAGACACACGTCACGAAAAACTGTCCGGCGGCGCCTATGGTTCATGGCGCTCTCCACCTCAGACCTGGTGGCGGACAGCCTGTTGGCATCCTCCGTTGGAGGAGTATCCGGCTCGCGCCTTGCGCTCGCCTCCCCCTCCGGACCAGGTGGTGGAGCCTGGCTGGCGGAGGCTTGGGCGGCAACCTCGCCGGGCACAGTCCGGCGAGCGCTCTTTCTCCTGAAAAAGTCATGAGCATTAATACACCCCGTAGGAATCTTTTCCTAAATAACGGTCGCGAGCTATACCGTTGCGGTGACGTTTCGATTCACACCTCACCCCTCTTCCGCCTGCGGGGTCGGACTGACCCTTGTTGGTCGGCCGCCGCGGGTTCGGCTTCCCGCCTTGAAGGCACCTCCTGCAAGATACCGTTGTATACAGTGGTCAGCAATGCGCAAGGATGAAATAATGGTGTCAAGACTTCGGTCATAAGTACCTGGGAAGCCGGTAACAAGCCGGGGTAGTCAGCCGTAATGGCGACTAGAGCATTGTCCATGCTGAGTTGGTGGAACACCCCGTCGATTAGCTCCACCTTTATGTCCGGATCCTCTTCGGAGGTCGGATCGAGGGATCTTCCTGGATCCTTGGGTTGTGGAGCCAGACTATGTATGCCCTCCACATGTCGACGCAGCTCCTGCGTCGAAATCGTAAAGTAAGGTACTTAAACTTTGAAGGCATGGGTCGGATAAATAAAATGTCCGCTTACCCAGCGCCGAGGGTTATACATGGAGAACCCATTCAATGGGCTCGTCTGGAGGAAGTCCTCCTTCTCCCCCTTGTATAGGCCGGACAGAATCTTCACCAGATCTTCGGCCGATTCTGGCCCTTTGCGACCATGACGGGTGGCATCATTTTCCCCGTTTAATCCCACATGGGGTGGTCCCTGTATTGTAGTGGCTGCACCCCCCGCATTATGCACACGGCCATGACTCCAATCATGGTCAATCCGGAATGGGCCAGCAACCTTATCCGGCCCATCAAATAATGGACGCCCTTGTCTTCCTCCAGTTGAGGGCTCCGCGGGCGCCAACTTAGGCGTTTACTCAGAGGAGCCCTACTGAACTCTGGGAGGCCGATCCGAACTGGGTCCGGCAGTGGAGCGTCTTCTACATAGAACCATTCCGAAGGCCAGTCTTCAGACGCCTTCTTTGGGGTTCCGGATGGATATCCGGTCCCGGTGATGCGCCATATTTCGGCACCGCCCACTTGATATATTGACCCCTCGTGAGAACGGGGTACGAGGCAGAATAGCCTCTTCCACAGTGCAAAATGGGGCTCGATGCCCAGGAATAGCTTGCACGGAGCTACGAAACCCGCGATGTGCAGAATAGAGGCGGGCGTGAGGTGATGGAGCTGGAGTCCATAGAACTCCAGAAGCCCGCGGAGGAATGAATGTACGGGAAATCCAAGCCCCCTTATTAGATAGGGGAAAAACACACCCGCTCTCCTTTAGAGGGGCTAGGGGTGGCCTCCGCTTGCTTCCCACCTTTGTAGGTGGCCAGCCCAGCTCGAACTGGGACCATAAAGTCCGGAGGAAGATATCCCTCCGCTTGAAGCTTCACCAGCTTGTTATGCGGAACTGAACATATCCTCCAATCTCCTGGCGGAGAGCCGGGAGCGCGAGAGGAGGAGCCGCGTCGACGGTCCATGATGGAATGGGTTTTAGGTCAGAAGCGCTCCGATGAGTACTCGCGGAAGGAGGATGGTGTGAATTGGATCTGGATTCTTATCTCTCTTATAGGTAGGTTATTTGCGCAGCTAGGGGGTAAAACATAAAAGATACCCTGGCTTTTCGCATTCGTGCGACGCGTGGAAGAGGGCCATTATTGGGCGTGGAAGCCAAGGAGCGCAACATTTGTAAGGGAGCCGGACACTATTCGGCAAGCACATGGAATTTGGAGGAGAACCCGCCTTGCAACGCCGAAGACTATATATGCACTGGACTTGTCGTCATTGAAGCCTGGTTCGGGTGCTACTGAGGGAGTCCTGGACTAGGGGGTGTCCGGATAGCCGGACTATTATCATCGGCCGGACTCCAAGACTATGAAGATACAAGATTGAAGACTTTGTCCCGTGTCCGGATGGGACTTTCCTTGGCGTGGAAGGCAAGCTTAGCGATACGGATATGTAGATCTCCTACCATTGTAACCGACTCTGTGTAACCCTAGCCCTCTCCGGTGTCTATATAAACTGGAGGGTTTTTAGTCCGTAGGACGAACAACCATTACAACAATCATACCATAGGCTAGCTTCTAGGGTTTAGCCTCCTTGATCTCGTGGTAGATCCACTCTTGTACTACCCATATCATCAATATCAATCAAGCAGGAGTAGGGTTTTACCTCCATCGAGAGGGCCCGAACCTGGGTAAAAACACCATGTCCCTTGTCTCCTGTTACCATCCGCCTAGACGCACAGTTTGGGACCCCCTACCCAAGATCCGCCGGTTTTGACACCGACAACGGCGTCGAAGAAGGCCACCGCCGCCCTCACGAGGCCGGGAGCGCCTCCCCTGCCCAGTCCTTGGGCACGAGCGGATCCTGCATAGACTCGAACGCACCAAAAAATAAAAACATCACCGCCTAGGCTCGAAGCACGAACGAACCGAGGAGCCGGACGCGAGGGAGTGGGAGAGGGAGAGGTAGGGTTGGCTTACCCGATGGGCGAAGGCGGGGCTGTCGGGGCCGGGGCGGGGCGGAACCAGAAGAGGAAGCAGTCGACAAGGAAGGCGTCGAAGAAGGCCACCACCACCCTCACGAGCGCTCCGCACACCCGCACATCAAGCTCCACGAAGGAGAGACTTTGACCCGGTGCTTGACGGGCTCGATCTTGGGGATGCGCTTCCGCTGCCGCCCCTTCCCATGCGCCCGCGCCGCGGTGATCCACCCTCCCTGCCTAGGGTAGGGGTCACGCCCGGTTGATCTAGCCAAAGAGGATGAAGGCCCGGAGCAAGGGGAGCATCGGGGAGAGGAAGGGAGGGGGTCGGGTGGCAATGCGGTGAGGAAGGGCGCGGTGGAGGCCATGGATGCTGATGGAAGGGCGCGGGGGTGGACATGGATGGGCGCGGGGGTGGCGATGCGGTGAGGAAGGGCTCGCCGATGGAGCTGATGGGGAGGCGGCGGCGGCGGAGAGGGCTGGAGGGGAGAGGATCGAGAGGAGCTCGGCGGATCTGGAAGAGGAGAGGAGGAAAAGAGAGCGAGGGAAAGAAAGGAGGTGGGGGGTGGATGCAAAATGACCATAGGGCAGAGATAGGGTTTCGGGGATGGTGTGAAAGGGCTGAGGACTACCGTTAGATCCACGATCATCCGACGCTGTTCAATGCATGATCCGCATGAGACGTCCACGGACCAATCAGAATACAGTACGACGTTATGACCATCTAAATTGGTACCACACGGCAGGTGTGGTCAGCACTTCATATTGATGAGTATTTGACCATCTAAATTGGTCTACTTTCCGAGTGCCTAAATTGGGTTTTTTGTAAATGACCTACCATATATTTGTTGCAAAATGGGACCAGATCATTTTTATAATATATTAGGACATATTTAATGTACAATTGACAAAATGGTTGGTTGTCAAATGTTTTTATACACCTCTGGTGAAAAAGACAAAATTCCGCCGTTTCAGCAGGAAGCGGGTCAAATTTGAACTACAGTTGCCTCATAGTTTGCTACTTATTTTTTTAAAAAATCATTTCTAGGTACATAAGTATCTATTTAATCATAGAAACTCCAAAAAAAAAAATCCAAGATTCAACCACTAGATTGGAACGGTCATTCCCGCCGTTTTGACCGCATTTTGAAACGGGCATAAAAATTCATAAAAAATCAAAAAATTGCAAAACCTTCGCATTGTGTCGTTATATGTGGCCAAGTTACCAGGAAAAATAATAAACTTGTAATACGATAATTCTTTTAAAAAAGTGTTTTCAGAAACAAGCTATCATGTGTGGAGATCAATGGCATTCAAGCCAAATGATCAATCTTATAGCCACATTCATGACATAGTTTGTGAAAATGATCTCATATTGTGCACAAGGGTGCATATTGGAATGGCAAACAATATTGCCTAAGGAAGTTTTCATTTTCTTTGAACGAAAAAAATCATTTTCCATTTTTTGAGAGCCCAAAATGAGGATTTTTTGTGAAGGACCTACCATATATTTGTTGCAAAATTGGGCCAAATCAATTTTCTAAAATATTAGGCCATATTTAATGCACAAATGACCAAATGGTTGGGTGTAAAAAGTTTTGTTCCACTTCTGGTGAAAAAGACAAACTTCCGCCGATCCAGTTGGAAGCGGGTCAAATTTGAACTGTAGCTACCTCGTAGTTTGCTCTTTATTTTTTCCAAAAATCATTTCTAGGTACATAAGTATCTATTTATTTAGAGAAACACCAAAAAAATTCCAAGATTCAACCACTAGCTAGGAACGGTTATTCCCGCTGTTTTGACGCATTTTGAAGCGGGCATAAAAAATTAAAAAAAATTGGAAACCCTTCGCATTGTGTCATTATATGTGGCCAAGTTACTAGCAAAAATTATAAACTTGTAATAGAACAATTATTTTAAAAAAGTGTTCTCAGAAACGAGCTATCAAGTGTGAAGATGCATGACTTTCAACCCAAATGCTCAATCTTATGCCCACATTCATGACATAGTTTGTTCAAATGATCTTATATTGTGCATAAGGGTGCATCTTGGAATGACAAACAATGTTGCCTAAGGAAGTTTTCATTTTCTTTGGATGAAAATTCATTTTCCATTTTCTGAGTGCCCAAAATGTTTTTTTTGTCAAGGACCTACCATATATTTGTTGCAAAATTGGACCAAATCAATTTTATAAAATACTAGGACATATTTAATGCATAATTGAAAAAATGGTTGGGTGTCAAAAGTTTCGATCCACCTCTCGTGAAAAAGACAAATTTCCGCCGATTCAGCTGGAAGCGGGTCAAAATTGAACTATGGCTGCCTCATACTTTGCTATTTATTTTTTCCAAAAATCATTTATAGTTACATAAGTACCTATTTAAACATAAATATATGGTTTGGTGGCGATACGTCGTGGTTTGGACGGTGGCCGAGGGCCCCAACTCTAGAGCGCGTAAACTCGCATGCCCGCTGCGTGGTCACCGCGTGCCGTTTTGGCTGAGGATGCACATGGCTAATGGGCGTGAGTTTTGGCTGAGGATGATCAGTTACTAATAAGACCGCCTTCACAAATTTTCAGCTCAAAAGGAGGAGCCTATGTGGTACTTGCTTTGCAAAGTACCACACTGGACATAAATACGAATGTTGAAGCTGGGCTCAAAATAATGAATGGATTGAGCTGGCATTTGGTGGAGGATGGTTATTTGGGCATAGGAAAGCACTATAGAAAATGGATACTATTTGGACATGCCAAAGTGGTACTTCCTTCATAATGCTCTTCTCTGGACAGAAACTTTGAAAAATTAGTGAGAGAAATTGGCTAAATGAAATGAGCTCAAATTTGGTGTAGGTAAGTTACATAGGCATATAGAATATGTGGAAAAAATTCAACTCATTAGGATATGCATAGCTAGTACTTCTTTCACAAAGGTTTTAGGTGGACAAAAATTTGGAAATTTGCCGAGAAAGATTTACTCAACAAATGGAGCTGAATTTTTTCATGAGGTAAGGATTTGGATAGGAAAGAGTGCCTAAAAATTTTCAGGGCAACCAAGAATATATAAATAGCACTTCCTTCATAATGCTCTTCTCTGGACAGAAACTTCGGAAAATTAATGAGAGAAATTGGCTAAATGAACCGAGCTCAAATTTGGTGTAGGTAAGTTACATAGGTATATAGAATATGTGGCAAAAATTCAACTCATTAGGATATGCATAGCTAGTACTTCTTTCACAAAGGTTCTAGGTGGACAAAAACTTTGGAAATTTGCCGAGGAAGACTTACTGGGCAAATGGAGCTTAATTTTGTCATGAGGCAATGATTTCGATAGGAAATAGTGCCCAAAAATTTTGAGGACAGTCAAGAATATATAAATAGCACTTCCTTCACAAAGTGTTGTTCTGTACAGAATAGGAAAATGAATATTGTTGAATTATTTTTGAACTAGGCAAGGAAGATTTTTTACATATTTGATAAAGATATGACCCAAAGAATTTATGAGATTTTTTTTGGGAATTTTGGGAATGACAGAAATATAGGTTGCTTCACAACCTGGGGCAAAAATTGACACATGGACATGACACATAGGCAAAATTGATGAGGTGGCGCCCAGTCATAGCAACCCACCACAATTTACAAGGTTATGACCATCTATATTGGTCGTGATCAGCTAGAAATAAGGCAGCAGACCGATGCTATCTACTTTATGACCATTTCGTGTAAGGAAATTACGACCTTTCTGACCAAAATGGTCGTTATAGTTTAGGGTTTGGAGCCCCCCGAAGAGTTTTTGACCAATTGGTCTGAAATGGTCATAGATATATGACCAATTCTTCCAGGGTCACTGACAGAAGGTCACTAGTTGACATATTTCTTGTAGTGGTTAGGGTACTTATGTTTTTTCTATAAAATCAAGGGTGTGGTACTAGGTCGTACTTAACTTTTATAATCATTTCATGTTAAACCATATCATGCACTTACTCATTGTTTATTCAACATGCATAAGTAGCCACATAAAAACCTTGACAAATTATCAATTAATCATTTACCATTGACAAATGCACTTAGTCCATTCTAGATTTAAACTGTATGTTATACCATTTTTGCAATTTATAATATTTTGTTAAATTTTTGTCATTTAAAAGATCTTTAAACCAAAAAAGGCAAATTTGTATGTCACTATTGATTCTTTAAAAAAAATTACATGAGCTATATTTTTATATTGAATGTCTTGGAATAGGCTTCTAAAGCTTATGGTTGACAAAATATCCTGATAGTAATTTCTAGTGTATGATAAGGTATATACAAATAAAAAATTCCAAAACATATTAGGTGTTTATTAGGAGCTTTTCATCGAATTATTGACATTCATTCTACTAGTTTTGCACATGTGTGATTTCATTATTTTATATGTTTGTTACAAGACGAACCATATTCATAACCTATAAGTGCAGGTAGTCGTGTAATCTCATCGGAAGCATGGCGGCAGATGAGATTGCGGCCAAGTATGCGGTTGCCAGTGAGGGATGCCTGTTGAAGCGGTGCCAACATGCTTCGCCGCTAAAGGAAGGCAAAGGCAGACAATGACGATCTGCTCGCCACCAAAAATAAGGCTTGAAGGTACAACACGCTGTAGCGAATCTCTGTTCAACGGGGCCTCAGGGATCCACGTTGAACCATCAGCTAAGAAACCAATCGACCCAAAGAAGATCGTGTCCCCCGATATCAGCTCAACACCGAAAACCAATGAACAAACCATCTGTGCCATGGATTGATAGATATGCAGCCCCATGGTGAACGCCAACTGATGTGGTGCTAATTCTTACAGTAAGAAAGGTAGAAGAAAGGAGCTTGATCTATCAAGACACAATGGGGGATGCAAAGATGTATACAGGTCCAGGCCCTCGACAATGGAGTTAATAGCCCTAGTCCAATCTCACGGGAAGGTGTTCTTGCGTAGGAGATTGAGAATACAGTGGTTTCAAACCTGTAGCTGGCTGTCGGAGGTAAGCTTATATATGGTATGTCATGCCCTCGAGCCCCTAAGCTATCTATGTTACATTGTGTCTTAAAGTACAATAATTCATATCCACTACTGCGGTAGCAGACACTCATAAACTTCATTGGTTGTGGTCTATAAAGTTTATTTTTAATGCATAGTGGGGCGCTTCGAGTAATGCCACCATTGATGCATCTGGTTTCTGCCCTTCGATTCATACCAAGTGAATGTAAACCGGCATACGGTGATCACCTGATGTTGAATCCGAGCGACAATCATCCTAGTGATGAACAAGACTTCGGAGGAAAGTTCTCAACTAGTTCCCGCACCGATATCTATTGACAAGGCACCCTTACTTCAGATGTTGTCTTGGCCTGCAACGCTCATGGGCTTGGGCCCGCATGGGATCTAGCTGGGCCTTGTGTCGCTGTGGGCCTATCCAGTGGGAAATAACCTGGCCAGACGGTGCAGTGGCTAAGTTGGCAAACATAGGTGTAGTTGGAGTTGTGGTGCTTTAGCGGTTGTCATCGAGGGAGTCGTGGACCCGAGGACAGATGAAGCTCATGCATGCAGGGAAGCTTTGGCCATGGCCAAGGCCTTGCATGTAAATAAAGTAAGTATAGCGGTTGACTGTGTGAGAGTTGTGAAAGAGTTTCAATCTTCGATCCAGTTGGGAGCCTACTATTCCCTCTTGTCTTTTTTTACTCTAGATATAGGAATTTGTCGAAAGTCAAACTTCATGAAGTTTGATCATATTTAAATGAAAAAACATCAACACTTACTATACTTAAGTTATACGATATGAAAATTAAATTCATGACACATCTAACAATATTAATTTCATATTGTGAATGTTGATTTTTTTTATAAAGTCGGTCAAGCCCAATCGCTAAAATTGATGGTGTTCCCCTTGTTAAATCGGGATTATTTTTTTAATCGGGGGTTGACTTGGTGTGTGACGTGAGCTGGCGGGATGTGGGGTGGCTGGACATGTGGGTGGTTGGATCAAAGGGAACTGATGGGAGTTAACTTGGACTAGGCGATCACGATACGACAGCTATGATGGCATTCAAAAATATTGCAATTTTCAGGTGGTTCGCCGTAATGGCGATGTTCTTTGTGAAGAATAAACACTCCGTGCCAAATCAAACACGCTCAAAAACTTCGAGGCGGGATGGCCAAAGACCCTTTTCGGGCGCTCGTTGACCGAAGACGGCCTCTTCGGTCGCTGGTAGGCCAACGACCACCTCTTCGGTCGGTAGCCCACCAACACCCCCCTCTTCGGCCCAGCTGGGCCTCCCTTCGGCCTACGGGAGGCCTACGAGCCCACTTTGGCTTAGTGCTGGCCGAAAACAATGTCTTCGGCCTTAGAGGCCGACGAGATAGTAGTTCTGATTTTTATGCATTATACTCCCTCCGTTCCTATATATAAGTCTTTTCAGAGATTCCACTATGGACTACATACGTAGCAAAATGAGTGAACCTGCACTCTAAAATATGTCTATATACATCCGTATGTAGTTTGTAGAGGAATCTTTAAAAAGACTTATATTTAGGAACAGAGGGAGTAGGTGGTATAGTTTCCAAATTTGATATAAAAAATATGATAGATTAAAAAAAACAAATCAAACACGCTTACAATGCGTAATCCGATTCTCGCTCTGCTAGCTCCGACGCGCAAACCCAAGGAAAAAGGCACTGCCTTTATAATCTCCAGAGCACGCTCCAGACCACGCCGGTTCTTCCTCCCCCAGATCGAGAGCTAGGCTTCCTCAATTGTCCCCCAGATCGAGAGCTAGGGTTCTTCAACTGTCCCCAAATCGAGAGTGCAGGAGATCAGGTCAACAGATCGATGGCCCGTGAGGAGGGTTCGCGCGCGGCGGCGGATGAGATTGCGGCCAAGCATGCGTTGGCCGCCGACGAGGAGCGCCCGCTGAAGCGGTGCCAGCATGCTTCAATGGAGAAGCGCCCGCTGAAGCCGTGCGCCACCAAAAGGAAGGCGGAGGCAGACGACGACGACGACGACGAGGATTTGTGGTGCTTTAGCGGTGGTCATCGAGGAAGTTCGTGGACCTGAGGACAAATGAAGCTCATGCATGCAGGGAAGCTTTGGCCATGGCCAAGGCCTTGCATGTAAATAAAGTAAGTATAGCACTTGATTGTGTGAGAGTTGTGAAAGAGTTTCAATCTTTGATCCAGCTGGGAGCCTACTATTCCCTCCGGTCTTTTTTTACTCTGGATATAGGAATTTGTGGAAAGTCAAACTTCGTGAAGTTTGATCATATTTAAATGAAAAAACATCAACACTTACGATACCAAAGTTATGCGATATGAAAATCAAATTCATGATGCATCTACTAATTTTAATTTTGTATAGTGAATGTTGATTCTTTTTATAAAGTTGGTCAAGCCTAGTCGCTAAAATTGATGGTGTTCCCCTTGTTGAATCGGGGTTATTTTTTTAATTGGGGGTTGACTTGGTGTGTGACGTGAGCTGGCGGGATGTGGGGTGGCGAGACATGCGGGTGGTTGGATCAAAGGGAACTGATGGAAGTTAACTTGTACTAGGCGATCACGATAGGACAGCTATGATAGCATTCAAAACTATTGCAATTTTCAGGTGGTTCGCCATAATGGTGATGTTCTTTGTGAAGAATAAACACTCTCTGCCAAATCAAACACGCTCGAAAACAAAATACTCCGACGCGGGATAGCCGAAGACTCTTTTCGGCCGCTCGTTGGCTGAAGACGGCCTCTTCGGTCGCTGGTAGGCCAACGACCACCTCTTCGGTCGGCAGCCCGCCAACACCCCCCTCTTCGGCCCAGCTAGGCCTCCCTTCGGCCAACGGGAGGCCGACGAGCCCACTTCGGCTTATGTATTCGGCCTTAGAGGCCAACGAGATCGTAGTTCTGATTTTTATGCATTATAGGTGGTATAGTTTCCAAATTTGCTATAAAAAATATGATAGTTAAAAAAACAAATCAAACACGCTTACAGTGCGTAATCTGATTCTCGCTCTGCTAGCTCCGATGCGCAAACCCAAGGAAAAAGGCACTGCCTTTATAATCTCCAGAGCACCCTCCAGACCACGCCGGTTCTTCCTCCCCCAGATTGAGAGCTAGGCTTCCTCAATTGTCCCCCAGATCGAGAGCTAGGGTTCTTCAACTGTCCCCAAATCGAGAGCGCAGGAGATCAGGTCAACAGATCGATGGCCCGTGAGGAGGGTTCGCGCGCGGCGGCGGATGAGATTGCGGCCAAGCATGCGTTGGCCGCCGGCGAGGAGCGCCCGCTGAAGCGGTGCCAGCATGCTTCAATGGAGAAGCGCCCGCTGAAGCTGTGCGCCACCAAAAGGAAGGCGGAGGCAGACGACGACGACGACGACGAGGATTTGTGGTGCTTTAGCGGTGGTCATCGAGGAAGTCATGGACCTGAGGACAGATGAAGCTCATGCATGTGGGGAAGCTTTGGCCATGGCCAAGGCCTTGCATGTAAATAAAGTAAGTATAGCACTTGACTGTGTGAGAGTTGTGAAAGAGTTTCAATCTTTGATCCAGCTGGGAGCCTACTATTCCCTCCGGTCTTTTTTTACTCTGGATATAGGAATTTGTGGAAAGTCAAACTTCGTGAAGTTTGATCATATTTAAATGAAAAAACATCAACACTTATGATACCAAAGTTATGCGATATGAAAATCAAATTCATGATGCATCTACTAATATTAATTTTGTATTGTGAATGTTGATTCTTTTTATAAAGTTGGTCAAGCCCAGTGGCTAAAATTGATGGTGTTCCCCTTGTTAAATCGGGGTTATTTTTTTAATCGGGGGTTGACTTGGTGTGTGACGTGAGCTGGCGGGATGTGGGGTGGCGAGACATGCGGGTGGTTGGACTAAAGGGAACTGATGGAAGTTAACTTGTACTAGGCGATCACGATAGGACGGCTATGATGGCATTCAGAACTATTGCTATTTTCAGGTGGTTCGCCATAATGGCGATGTTCTTTGTGAAGAATAAACACTCTGTGCCAAATCAAACACGCTCGAAAACAAAATACTCTGACACGGGATGGCCGAAGACTCTTTTCGGCCGCTCGTTGGCTGAAGACGGCCTCTTCGGTCGCTGGTAGGCCAACGACCACCTCTTCGGTCGGCAGCCCGCCAACACCCCCCTCTTCGGCCCAGCTAGGCCTCCCTTCGGCCAACGGGAGGCCGACGAGCCCACTTCGGCTTATGTATTCGGCCTTAGAGGCCAACGAGATCGTAGTTCTGATTTTTATGCATTATAGGTGGTATAGTTTCCAAATTTGCTATAAAAATATGATAGTTAAAAAAAACAAATCAAACACGCTTACAGTGCGTAATCCGATTCTCGCTCTGCTAGCTCCGACGCGCAAACCCAAGGAAAAAGGCACTGCCTTTATAATCTCCAGAGCACCCTCCAGACCACGCCGGTTCTTCCTCCCCCAGATCGAGAGCTAGGCTTCCTCAATTGTCCCCCAGATCGAGAGCTAGGGTTCTTCAACTGTGCCCAAATCGAGAGCGTAGGAGATCAGGTCAACAGATCGATGGCCCGTGAGGAGGGTTCGCGCACGGCGGCGGATGAGATTGCGGCCAAGCATGCGTTGGCCGCCGGCGAGGAGCGCCCGCTGAAGCGGTGCCAGCATGCTTGAACGGAGAAGCGCCCGCTGAAGCCGTGCGCCGCCAAAAGGAAGGCGGAGGCAGACGACGATGACGACGACGAGCTGCTCGCCGCCAAAAAGAAGGCCTTCTACGCCAAGTCAGGTCCAAGCAGAAAGATGAGGCGGCTGCCGCGGGCGGAGGTGGCCTCCATCCTTTCCAGTCGGAGCCATGCTGATCATGCCCCTTCATCCTATAAGGCACTGAAGCTCCAGAACCCGGAGCTGATTCCCTCGCCGGAAGAGGAGATGGACGAGCTCAAGGTGGCAGAGTATGCTGATGCCCGCGACTTCTATGAGGCTGCAGAGGAAGTCTCCAAATTCCATGCCTGGGTACGGAGCGAGTACGCCAAGAATGGCTATGTGGAGGTCGACGACGACTACCTCGCTCACAGGGAACAGGTCCGAGCTTGCGGCCACAGAGCACGGGAGGATGCATTCGAAGCGATGGACTTCTCTGATGGAGACGAAGATCTCAACATGTTTTTTAGGAACAGACGGCACTGAATCCATCCATATTTCTCAACTTAGTATTTGTGATCAGCTTGCCATGAGGATTCAGTTCTGTTCTTACATTGCTGAAACGTGTGTTGGCCTTGCAGCTGCCAAGATTCAGTCTTTCGTTGTATTTCCTAGTTGTCACAAAATGTTAGATCCTCTGTTTCTAAATGTTTAAGAAGGTTTTTGCACTTCAATTTGAACTGCAAAAACGCCTTACATTAGTGAACAGAGCGAGTTGGTGTTCCTTTAAAGCCTTTAGTTTAATGGCTACTCTAAATTACCTCTGCTGTTATGCCAAGTCACACCACACGCAGTGTTCTTCAGGAAATAGCAAGCGCTCTGATTGTTCACTTGTAATTATCCTTGGTAAACAAGGTGATATGCTCTGTAACCTTACTTGGAGTAGAACATACTCGGTTTTGAATCATCGGTTGTTAGTTTGTCAACCGGTTCTGTTTTCGTTACAAAAACAAAACATTGCCACCAAGTTCCAGGTTGCGGCACATTTGAGTGCGAAGGCTGGCCGGCTCTGTGGAGAGATGGAGAGGGTTTTTACTTGGCCCCTTCGGCTTTTAGTTGGGAAGTCCACCGATGAGTTTTAACGAGTTCATGTCTGTAGCCTGCAGGGGTGCACAGCCTGGGAGCAAAGAAAATTTTGGTCGGCTGGGCAGCTTTTGAAGGGCCTGCTTGGGCCATTTGGACAACTCCTAGTGAGTTAATTAGTCTGTTATTGCAAAGTGTGCCCCTAGTTGTTGCTCTTCTTATATTGTTTCCTTTAGAGATTAATCAAAGTGTGCTGGTGTTGAGTCAATTTCAGTATGTTTTTAATTGGGGGGAATATTTGATGACTTCATCCATATAGTTGCTAGTTAAGCCTTATGAGCAATACATTAAACTCTGTTTTTGATAAGCTAGATGAAGCAGAGTGTCTAAACAGACACGTGGACTGTACATTAGAAACCTGTTTATGTAATGGTTTGCAGGCATAGTTTCAGAAACTAAACTTAGTTTCTTGTCCGTTATGGTGACACTGGTGAAATTATGGATAATCTGATAAGTCCGTACATTGATTTTGGCAATGTTTAGTGGCAGTAATGAGATAAGTACTGAATGCCTGTCATGTTTTCATGGGAAAACAAAACTCTCGATCCTAGTTTTAAGTTAGAGATCCTATATAACTATCCTAAAGAGATAAGAGATTGTTGCTGCCTCTGTTGGTGCTGCCTAGAACTTGACTAACAGGATTCGGTACATGATATCTTTACAATACACATATTATCATACTGACTTGACTAACAGGCCTAGATTCTTTTGCTAGTTCACATGTTCTATCATAACCTGCGTTCATGATTGTTCTTTTTTTGGAACCCGTAAGAGCAACTCCAATGGGGCGACCCATTTCGTCCGCAGCCGTCCGTTTGGGTCGGCGTGGAACGAAAAGGCGGCCCAACGCGCCGACCCAAACGGACGCTCATCCGTTTTTCGTCTGCGGGCGACCCATTCCCAGTCCAATTTTCAGCCGAATTTGCGTCGGCGCGGACATGAGACGGACGCGCGCGCGCCTACTCCTATCCCAGGGCCTGCTGGTCTGTGGCACATTGGCCTCCCCTCTCACCCGCACCCCCCCGGCCAACAAGCAACTGATGAAGTCATGTACCTAGGGTAGGGTCATAGACCTGATCTAAGTACCCTACCCAAGGACACCCTCAGAAGAGACGGCCTTCCAGTCGACCAAGAGAGACTTCTCTCGAAGGACTCGACCATGAAGACTCACTCGACCACCAGAAAAGGGAAACCCAAAGGATCCTGGAACCCCAAGAAGGTGAAGGACAAAGAAGGAAATGACGTGATGGATATGCCGTGTCACATCCACACGAAGAAAGACGAAGATGGTAATATCATCTACCCGAAGCATACCACTCGTCAGTGTCGACTCCTGATCCAGCAGTTCCAAGGTAAACAACCCAAGGACAAGGAAAAGGAGTCGGACAAAGCCGAAGACAAGGAGGACAGTGAGGGAGGATATCCTCATGTTAACTCCACTCTGATGATCTTTGCGGATGTGGAAAGAAAGAGCCGACTGAAGGTTATTAACCGTGAGGTGAACATGGTCGCCCCGGCGAGACCAAGTTACCTGAGATGGTCCCAAACACCCATTACATTCGACCAGTCTGATCTCCCGACTCATATAGCCACCCCTGGGAGGCAAGCTTTGGTGGTCGACCCGGTTGTCGAAGGCACTCGGCTGACGAAGGTGCTAATGGACGGTGGTAGTGGGCTGAACTTATTGTATGCAGACACGTTGAAAGGAATGGGCATCCCGATGTCCCGACTGAGCACCAGTAACATGAGTTTTCACGGAGTCATACCAGGAAAGAAAGCCGAGTCACTCGGCCAAATAGCTCTGGACGTGGTGTTCGGTGATTCGAAGCATTTTCGCAAAGAGAAGCTGACGTTTGAGGTCGTGTATTTTCAGAGCGCTTACCACGCTATTTTGGGGAGGCCAGCTTACACATGGTTCATGGCTCGACCATGTTATGTGTACCTCAAACTGAAGATGCCCGGCCCCAAAGGAGTGATCACTGTCATTGGCGATCGGAAAAAGGCAGAAGAGTGTTTCCAGAAAGGCTCAAAGATTGCCGATTCCCAGGTGACAGCGGTCGAGTTTGAAGAATATAAGCAAAATGCAGATCTGAGTGATTTGCTGCGAGCCAAGAAGCCAGCCACGGAGTTAGCATTTCAGTCGTCCGGTGAGACAAAGCCCGTCCACATTCACCCGACTGACCCCAATGCAGCTCCGACCCATATCTCCACAACACTCGACCCGAAATAGGAAGAAGCGCTCATCCAGTTCCTCCGTGAGAACTGGGACATCTTTGCATGGAAGCCAGCTGACATGCCGGGTGTTCCCAGGGGACTGGCTGAGCATCGCCTTAGAGTCGATTCAACCGCAAAGCCAGTCAAGGAACATCTTCGGCGGTCCGCCGTCCAGAAGAGAAAAGCTATTAGTGAGGAGGTGGCTCGACTATTGGCGGCATGATTTATCCGAGAGATATACCACTCCGAGTGGCTCGCCAATGTCGTGATGGTTCCTAAGAAGGACAACTTACTCCGAATGTGCATCGATTTCAAGCACATCAATCGGGCCTGCCCGAAAGATCATTTTCCTCTCCCTCGCATTGATCAAATTGTTGACTCGACTGCGGGATGCGAGAGATTGTCTTTTCGAGACGCCTATTCCGGGTACCATCAGATCCATCTGTACGGACCCGATGAGATAAAAACAGCTTTCATCACTCCATTCGGATGCTTCTGCTATATCACCATGCCATTCGGCCTCAAGAATGCCGGAGCCACGTTCATGCGAATGATTCAGAAGTGTTTGCTCACTCAAATCAGTCGGAATGTGGAAGCGTATATGGATGATATCGTGGTCAAGTCGCGAAAGGGTTCCGACCTGCTGACTGACCTCGCCGAAACATTTGCCAACCTCAGAAGGTATGATATCAAGCTCAATCCATCAAAGTGCACATTCGGAGTTCCTGGTGGAAAGTTACTCGGTTTTCTCGTTTCCGAACGAGGAATCGACGCTAACCCAGAAAAAATTGGCACTATACTCCGAATGAAACGCCCTGTGCGGGTGCACGATGTCCAGAAGCTTACTGGATGCTTGGCCGCACTAAGTCGATTCATCTCACGACTCGGTGAAAAGGCATTGCCTCTTTACCGACTGATGAAGAAGGCAGGCAAGTTCGAGTGGACTCCAGAAGCTGATGCAGCGTTTGCCAAGCTAAAAGCTCTGCTCTCCACCCAGCCAGTGCTTGCTGCTCCAGTCAGCAAAGAGCCTCTGTTGCTTTATATTGCAGCCACAGGACAAGTCGTCAGTACAGTGCTTACGGTCGAGCGGGAAGAAGAAGGAGAAGCCTTCAAAGTTCAGCGCCCAGTGTACTATCTGTCTGAAGTTTTGACATTCAGATATGGGGTCCCGCACAGCATCATCACAGACAATGGGTCAAACTTCGACTCGAAGGAATTCAGGGATTTCTGCACTTCTCAGGGCACACGAGTCGACTACGCTTCGGTCGCCCATCCACAGTCGAATGGACAAGCGGAGCGAGCCAATGGCTTGATCTTCAAAGGGTTTAAACCCCGACTGATGCGTGACCTTAAGCATGCGGCTGGAGCGTGGGTCGATGAACTTCCCTCGGTGCTTTGGGGTCTGAGGACCACGCCTAATCGGTCGACCAGAAGAACTCCATTCTTCTTGGTCTATGGAGCTAAAGCGGTCTTGCCGAGTGATCTGCTCCACAATGCTCCTCGAGTTGAGCTCTACAACGAAGCTGAAGCGGAACAAGCGCGGCAGGATGCAGTCGACCTTTTAGAGGAAGAAAGAGAGATGGCTCTGATCCGCTCGACCATCTATCAACAGGACTTGCGTCGCTTCCACGCTAGAAACGTGAAGAGTCGAGCCTTCCAGGAAGGAGATTTGGTTCTCCGAGTGGACCAGCAGAAACAACACAAGCTTGCTCCTTCTTGGGAAGGACCCTTCATCGTCGCCAAGGTTCTCCACAATGGAGCGTACCGTCTCTACAACGTCAAGCATAATATCGACGAGCCTCGAGCTTGGAATGCGGAGCTACTCCGCCCATTTTACACTTAAGTTTTTACTCGGAATGAGTTGTAATAAAAGTACTTCTGTAGTTCATGTCTTGCAAGATAATAGTGTCATAATTTCCCCGATGATTTTTTGTCACTTTTATTTGTTCAGTAAAATTTTCCCCCTCAGTGGGTGACTTAGCTGCGAATCTGTTTCGCCTAAGTTTGTAAAAAAATCCTACCGAGTGATGAGCCAGACTCCCACTCGGGGGCTTAGCTGCGAACCCGTTTCGCCTAAGTTTGAATAAAATCCTACCGAGTGATGAGCCAGACTCCCACTCGGGGGCTTAGCTGCTAACCCGTTTCGCCTAAGTTTGTAAAAAAAATCCTACCGAGTGATGAGCCAGACTCCCACTCGGGGGCTTAGCTGAGAACCCGTTTCGCCTAAGTTTGTAAAAAAAATCCTACCGAGTGATGAGCCAGACTCCCACTCGGGGGCTTAGCTGCGAACCTGTTTCGCCTAAGTTTGAATAAAATCCTACCGAGTGATGAGCCAGACTCCCACTCGGGGGCTTAGCTGCGAACCCGTTTCGCCTAAGTTTGAATAAAATCCTACCGAGTGATGAGCCAGACTCCCACTCGGGGGCTTAGCTGCAGTCCAAGTACTCGCCTAAGTTTCAATAAAATCCTACCGAGTGACGAGCCAGACTCTCATTCGGAGGCTTAGCTGCAGTCTAAGCACTCGCCTAAGTACAAGTTCAACGTGCGCTCGCAAGGAGGACGAGGTGCAGGTCGACTACGACCCTCTCCTCTGAGCTACGCCACAAGTACAATGTGCGGTCGCAAGGAGGACGAGGCGCAGGTCGACTGCGACCCTCTCCTCTGAACTACGCCACAAGTACAATGTGCGGTCGCAAGGAGGACGAGGTGCACTTTGACTGCGATCCTCTCCTCTGAGCTACGCAACAAGTACAATGTGCGGTCGCAAGGAGGACGAGGTGCAGGTCAACTGAGACCCTCTCCTCTGAGGTACGCCACAAGTACAACGTAAAAAATCCTACCGAGTGGAGAGCAGACCTCCCACTTGGGGGCTTAGCTGCAGCCCAATGCTCGCGTAAGTTATAAAAATCCTACCGAGTGGAGAGCAGACCTCCCACTTGGGGGCTTAGCTGCAGCCCAATGCTCGCCTAAGTAATAAAAAATCCTACCGAGTGGAGAGCAGACCTCCCACTCGGGGGCTTAGCTGCAGCCCAGTGCTCGCCTAAGTTATAAAAATCCTACCGAGTGAGGAGCAAACCTCCCACTCGGGGGCTTAGCTGCAGCCCAGTGCTCGCCTAAGTTATAAAAATCCTACCGAGTGGAGAGCAGACCTCCTACTCGAGGGGTTAGCTACAGCCCAATGCTCGCCTAAGTTATGGAAAATCCTACCGAGTGGAGAGCAGACCTCCCACTCGGGGGCTTAGCTGCAGCCCAGTGCTCGCATAACTTATAAAAATCCTACCGAGTGAGGAGCAAACCTCCCACTCGGGGGCTTAGCTGCAGCCCAGTGCTCGCCTAAGTTATAAAAATCCTACCGAGTGGAGAGCAGACCTCCCACTCGGGGGCTTAGCTGCAGCCTAGTGCTCGCCTAAGTTATAAAAACCCTACCGAGTGAGGAGCAAACCTCCCACTCGGGGGGCTTAGCTGCAGCCTAGCGCTCGCCTAAGTTATAAAAACCCTACCGAGTGAGGAGCAAACCTCCCACTCGGGGGCTTAGCTGCAGCCCAGTGCTCGCCTAAGTTATAAAAATCCTACCGAGTGGAGAGCGCACCTCTCACTCGGGGGCTTAGCCGCAGCCCAGTGCCTGCCTAAGTGAATTAAAGAATAAGTCGACTGCAGTAAGCATCTCGCTTTAAACCTGCAAAAGACATTTCATACCGAATGCAAGCATATTCAAAATGTCGAATCCAAGTTCGGATAAAAATCTAACGTAACCAAAAGTGCTCAGGCGCTAGGCCTGTTAAGGTTTGTCGGTTACACAATCACTCGGCATACCGATGCAAATTTAAAGTGTCGAGCTCAAGAAGTTTTTTACCCCTCCTGTGGAGGGCTGGAAGGTGCAACAAACTCATCAAGATCAATTCCGTCCGCGATCCGAGTGGTAGCAGCGATGAAAGTCTCCATGAAAGACCGGAATCATGCTTCTTGGTGTTAGCCACCCGAAGAGCCGCCAGCTTGTCCTCTCGTGCATCCTTGCAATGGACTCGGGCCAGACACAGAGCGACATCTGCACCACACCTGGCAGAAGACTTCTTCCACTCCTGCACTCGACCAGGGACTGTGTTTAGTCGAGTCATCAGAGACTCGAGGTCATTTTGGAGTGTCTCCCTGGGCCAGAGCGTAGTGTCAATGCGGGAAGTGGCGACCTTCAACCTTGCAAGATAGTCAATGACAGCAGCAACGCGAGACTCGAGCCGGAACACGTTCATGGCGACTTCATCATTCACCGGAGAGTTGATGGGGTCCAGGTTTGGTTCCAGTCAACCAGTCTCCTCTTCAAAATTTTGGCAAAATTCTGCAAATACAATCGCCGAGTCAAGGCAATGGTCGAATGGAAAGATCACTGTAAAAACGATTGTTTGGCGCAAAGGATTACCTTCGAGCATGAGGAACAACTTCTTGGCGAGTCCACTCAGATAGGCCTCCAGATCATCCTTCTTCCCAGCCAACTGACTGGCCTTGTCATTCAGAGCAGCTTTGTCGCTTTTCAGTCGACTGACCTCCTTGTTGGCAATAGCAAGAGCAGCTTTCAGATTGGTGTTTTCTTCTTCAAGCCTGGTGACCGAAGCCAACTTCTCGTCCGCGAGCTTGGTCTTCTCTAAGGCTATCTTCTGCACCTCAGCTAGCTCAAGGTATTTCTTCTTCTGGGCCTCCTTCACTTTGCCTGCGAAGTTACAGCAAGGTCAGACTTTGAAACAAATAAGGGGCAAAAGCAGTCGTCGAGTCCTCACCAAACATACCTTTGCTCTCCTCCTTTGCTTTCGCCAAGTTCTCCTGGACCAGCTTCAGATCAAGCTCAAGTTGGATATGTTTGTTCTCCAACTCCGTGAATACGAGCCGCCAGGTCGCAGGATTTCTATGAAGAACCAATCGACAAAATGTCAAAGATAATTCACTTCCGAGTGACCGAGGAAAAAACACACGTTTCTAAGACTTCAGCCGAATTCGAACATTCGACCGAAGTCTCGGGGACTACACCCAGTGGGTGCACTCAGCGTACCCCCACTAGTTCTATCAAGAAAGAGTCGACCAGTCGACCACCAAAAAAAACAGGAGTTTCTCTTCAGACTGTAGTCCACTGCCAGCAGTCGACCACAGTCTCGGGGACTACACCCAGTGGGTGCACTCAGCGTGCCCCCACCGGTTTGAGAAATCCATTCGACCCGGTCGAATGAAGGAAAAATTTATAAAGCCTATGGTCGACTGCCAGCAGTCCACCATAGCCTTGGGGACTACACCCAGTGGGTGCACTCAGCGTGCCCCCACTAACCTGGAATTTCAATCGACACACCCAGTGGGTGTAGGACCGCTACGGATTTCAGAAAGAAGAATTTTCAGATAGCATATCCTAACAGAACAGGCGATGATCGACTGACCTGAACGTTGTTTTGAAGAGCAGAACTGGCGTCATAGGCTGCCTGGCTAGCCTCCCGGATGGCCTTCACCTGCTCCATCATGACTCCCGCTTGGCGTATCGCTTCTTTTGCAGCACTGGCTTGGTCCTCTGGGACGTAGTGGGTTGAGAAGAGCGAAGGCTGTGCAGCACTCGACGACGCGGGATGAGCACTCGTCAGCGGCACCGCGAAAGATACGGTGTGCCGAGTGGTGTTCTCCTCCTCTGCGACCAGTGTCTCGGGTGCTGTCACGTCCTGAGCCACCCTGCCAGCAGACGCTTTCCTGCTGCTCCTGTGCTTCAGCGGTTCCTCATTGTCGTCGTCGTCAGGAAGAGTGATACCGACATTGGATGGAGCTACAGAAAAGAATCAGAATTAGAGACTAAGAGCCGATCAACTAGAAGACGGAATTACGAGTCATACCAGGTTTTGAGGTAGCAGCATCTTCCATCTCATGGTCATCACCCCTGGCCGAAGTATCAGAAGTAGCAGCACTGCAATTCCAAAAATCAGTCGGTTAACTCAAGAGTCGGCCAAAGATAAACTCATATAAAACAAGAAGACTCAAGCAGCATTTTTACCCTGATATGGTGGGGATCGACACCTTCATCTTCGGCAGGACCTTGGCCGGCTTCGACGGTGCCACCCTGGATTGCTTCGGAGCCTTTTCAGTCGGCGCCGGAGAAGTGGTCCGAGGGCGCTTGGTCGACTGCACGACAGTCGCCACCCCCTTGCCGCGTTCAGTCGCAGGGTCATGGACAAGCTTCGATCGCCTTTCCGAGCGCGGCGGTGCAACGTCCTCCTCCTCCTCCTCTTCTTCCTCCCCATCAGAGTCGTCATCATCATCATCAGCAGCAGCGTCTGAATCCCAGTCCTCCTGGCTTTCGCCCCCACTACCTTCCTCCTCTTCAGTCGGCGTCTGTGCTTCATTGGGCATCGAGTACAGTTCAGTGAAGGCCTGACAGACAGCAAAATAAAGATCAATCGACCAATTTATAGTGACAGCAGAATGAGTATGGCAAGATTACAATTGGAAACAAAGTGGGCGTACCTTGTCTGGAATGCTAGAATGGTCGAGTGGCGGAATCCTCCTGGCTCCTCGAGGGTTGTCCTTGTTGCCAGTGACCGCGGCCATCCACCTCTCCAGTGTGGCATCGTCGACTGATTCTGGATGGACCCTAGTTTCATCCTCGGTTCCACAGTACAGCTACATGCAATGGCCTCAGTACTGAAGAGGTTGGATGCGTCGCCTAAGGAAGACCTCTAGAAGGTCCATACCCGTCACTCCTTCCCTGACTAGCTGGACTACACGCTCCATCAACATCTTCACTTGAGCCTTCTCCTCAGGGAGCACCTTCAAAGAAGAGGGTTTGCTTGCTCGGTCCATGGTAAACGGAGGGAGACCACTCGACATTCCCGGCGTCGACTCGTTTTGGCAGTAAAACCAAGTCGACTGCAATCCCCTGACCGACTCGGGGAGAGTCATGGTCGGAAAAGTGCTCTTGTTTCTCATCTGGATCCCCAGACCTCCACACATCTGAATAACCTTGGTCTTGTCGTCATCTGGACTCGCCTTTTTCACTGTCTGGGAACGACAAGTGAATATGTGCTTGAACAGACCCCAGTGCGGTCGGCAGCCCAGGAAGTTCTCACACATGGACACAAAGGCAGCAAGGTAGGCGATGGAGTTTGGATTGAAGTGGTGGAGTTGCGCCCCGAAGAAATTCAAGAAACTGCGGAAAAATACACTCGGAGGCAGAGAGAACCCGCGGTCGACATGGGTAGCCAGAAGAACGCACTCACCCTCTTTCGGTTGCGGTTGCCACTCGTCCCCCGGGAGCCTCGCCGCCCCGTGTGGGATCAAACCCTCGTTGGCCATCTCCGTCAGATCCTTCTCGGTGATGGTCGACCGGATCCAATCTCCTTGGACCCAGCCGTACGGCAGACGAGATCTCGAAGAAGACCCACCCTGACTGGTTGCTCTCCCTTTCGCCTTCGCCTTCCCCGTCGCTGTCGCCTTCTTCGCGCGCTCTAGTGCCGCCGTCTTCTCCTTCACCATTGTTGCCGGTGAAGCATACGAGGAGCGATTGCGCGGAGGCGAGAGCGGGCGCAGTGGGCGGAGGCGGAGAGGGCAGAGGGAGAATGGAGAGATACTGTTCAAAAACCCTCGCCGGGCGCCTTTATAATAACACTTCCGAGTGGATGACAGGTGGGCCCAGGCGATCCTATCACAGCCCGAAACAGTCGCGCGTACGCGATACATGGCGAAAAAGGTGGCGCAGGAATCGAGGCGTCTACGCCCTATCCCATTCGAGCGCCGCGGTCCGCCCCGCTTCGCGCGCTTCCCCAAAATTCGAATCCCACAAAATCCGCGAACGGCAGATCGACCTGTCAGACGAAAGATTTCCTGCGATCCGTCGCTCGGAGATTGTTAAGTTCAAAAGTTCACTCGACGAGAGGAAAGAATGGATCAAGGCGACTGAAGAAAAGTTGCTGATTATCAACGAAGAGATTATTGGTCCAAGGCGATACATATCCAGAATGCAAAGGCAGGTCGGAAATAATATCAACTCCTTCCTCACTCAAACCTCAATCCATTCGGGGGCTAATGATGAAGTCATGTACCTAGGGTAGGGTCATAGACCTGATCTAAGTACCCTACCCAAGGACACCCTCAGAAGAGACGGCCTTCCAGTCGACCAAGAGAGACTTCTCTCGAAGGACTCAACCATGAAGACTCACTCGACCACCAGAAGAACAAGAGGCACTCTACACCGCAACGGTCTGTAATTAAGTAGACTTTATGGCATTTAGGACACTTTATGTGAGGCGTTACCAGTAACGCCTAGACTTAATGTACTTTAAACCCCGCATTACTGAGGGCCGGAGGGGTCTGGCAGGCACTATATAAGCCACCCCCCTCCTCAGTGTAAAGGGTTCGCACCCCTGTAATCCATACACACATAATCCAGTCGACCGCCTCCAGGCTCCGAGACGTAGGGCTGTTACTTCCTCCAAGAAGGGCCTGAACTCGTACATCACTTGTGTTTACAACTGCTCCATAGCTAGGACCTTGCCTCTCCATACCTACCCCCCACTCTACTGTCAGACTTAGAACCACGGCAGCAACCCTTGCCCCGCCTCCTCCGTCACCGACACCGCCGCCCATTTTTGCCGGCGACTCTTCCAGCTGCCGCCGCCTCCACATCCGCCCAACAACACCGCCCCGGCCCCCCGTCGCCCGCCGCCGCCGTTTTGCCGCCGGGGAGCAAACTGGTTCCCACCGCCGCTTCCCCCACCGCACAGCCGCCCGTGACGAACAAGACGCCTCGTCGCCCCCGCCACATCCGACCGGCACGCTCGTCGGACGCCGTCACACTCGTCGGACGCCGGCGGGGCAGCTAGCTGGTCTGTGGGCGCCGCGTCTCCGCTCGCTGACCGTCTCCTTCTTCGACACCCGCAAGCTGTTCGACAGCTTGCCAAGGTACGAAAATGGACTCCGCCGACGAGTTCTTTTTCCACAATTTTCATTGCGACTCCGACGATTCGTTGTCCGACGACGAGGAGGAGATATTGGCTACCGTGTTGGTCCATCACCACCTCAACAGCCAGCGGCCGTTGTTCCTTGGCTCCATTCCGGGCCACCTTCCGGCATTGAATCGCAACCGAAAGAGCGGGCATTTCCTTCTCTGGAAGTACTACTTTGATACAACAAACCCGTTGTTCAAACATCAAAAATTCCGCCGCCGGTTCGGTATGAGCAGGCATGTTTTCAACCGTATTAGAGAGGGAGTGGTCGGCTATGATGACTACTTCGAGTGCAAAGAGGATACCATCGGCAAGATTGGTTTCTCCTCTTATCAGAAATGCACTGCCGCCATCCGAATGCTTGCATACGGAGTGCCCGGTGATCTCATTGACGAGTACGTCCATATAAGCGAGTCTACATGCCTAGAGTCTCTGTATAAGTTCTGCAAGGCTGTGATTGCTGTGTTTGGCCCTGAGTACTTGAGAGAGCCTACAATTGAAGATACAACCCGTTTGTTGGCGATGAATGCCAGCAGGGGCTTCCCGGGGATTCTTGGCAGCATAGACTGCATGCACTGGGAGTGGAAGAACTGCCCTTCTGCTTGGCAAGGGTAGTATAAGGGACATGTCAGGGCTTGTACTGTCATACTAGAGGTCGTGGCGTCTCAAGATCTCTGAATCTAGCACTCTTTCTTTGGCATGGCAGGATCACACAATGATATCAACGTGCTTCAGCGTTCGCTGGTGTTTGCTAGGCTTGCCGAAGGCAACAGCCCACCGGTGAACTTTACTGTGAACGGCCACAACTATGACAAAGGGTATTATTTGGGTGACGGTATCTATCCTCAGTGGACCACTATTGTCAAAACAATACCCAACCCTGTCGGAGAGAAAAGGAAAAGATTTTCCCAAGAGCAAGAGAGTGCTAGGAAGGATGTCGAGCGTGCCTTTGGTGTTTTGCAATCTCGATGGGGCATCGTTCGGTATCCTGCTAATACTTGGAGCATGCAGAAACTATGGGAGGTGATGACTGCTTGTGTGATCATGCACAATATGATCATAGAAGACGAGCGCCCGAAACGTCTGTACGATCAAGGCTTTCAGTTTCAGGGTGAGAATGTTGTGCCTGAGCATGGAGTAGCGACAACATTTGAGCAGTTCACTCAGTTTCATGAAGACATGCGTAGTTGGGAAACTCACGTGCAACTGCAAAATGATTTGGTTGAGTATATGTGGACTCATGTTGGCAACCAATAGATGTATCTTCTTTTACTCGTTTACAAAACTATGTGAAACATTTTTATTTGTATTTGGCTTGTAAAACTATACTATTTATTTGGGCAGCTATTTTGCTTGCATTTTCATTTCACAACATGTTTGAATGCAAATCAATGTAAAATTGGGCGGCCAGCCGGCCACGCTTGCACATATGGGTCGGCGCGTTGGGCGCGCTGCCGACCCATATGAAAAACAGGGCGGACGTCGGGCGGGCGGCCGACCCAAGCAGACAAAAAGCGGACGAAATTGCCGTCTGTTTGGGTCGGTCCGTTGGAGTTGCTCTAAGTGCATGAGTTTTCTGGGTTTTTTTAGATACTGCCCTTAGGCAATTTTATTCATTCATAAACCGTACACAATCCGAGTGCAAAACTGCACTTAGGAATATAGGGGTAGTAAAAAAAAGGTCATACTTCTCCACTTAGCAGTAATACCATGCCTATCCAAAACATGAGCTGCTTCATTGGCTTCTCTTTCATTGTACTGAGTCTCTACCCCCTGGAAAAGCGAGAGAAATGAGGACATCTCTCTGAAGATAGGGCCACTCACCGAACAGTGTATCCCGGCGTTCCAGCCATCTACTACTGGTTTGCAATCTGATATGATCTCCACCCTAGGCCATCCTCTTTCCATAGCTAGCAGCATAGCATCTCTGCACCCCATTGCTTCGCACACATATGGATCAGTGAGCCCCTCATATGAGACATGTCTCCCTACCTGAAACTCTCCTTTGTGATTTCTTGCGACTACCGCCGTCCCAGCTCTGCGGCCCATAGCATCAGTTGCAACATCCACATTTAGCTTCACCACACCTTCTGCCGGGGCCTTCCACCTTTCTTTCTGCCGCTGTACGACCTTGTCATTGGCTGGTATATTCAGAGCTCTCAGGTGCTCCTGTATTAGCTCCATAGACCTGATCAGCTGGTACCGCCGCTCCCCATGAGTGTACTTGTTGCGGTCGCTCCATACTGCCCACGTCACCGAGATTACGACGACTGCATCCTCCTTTGCGATGAAGCTGGGGTCGAGGAGGTCCCTTGTCCAAGTCAGAGGTAGCATCGTAGGGAGGTTACAGCCAAAAAATCTGAGTGCCTCTGCCCAGAACACTTGTGCGTGGGTACAGGTAACGAAAGAATGAAGCAATGTCTCATCCTCATGTCCACACAGCGCACAAATCACATCCTCGCCAATATGTCTCCTTGCGAGCTCCGCCTTGGCAGGTAGGAACCCTTTCATCATCCTCCACCAGAAGATTCGAAATTTGGGTTGAACATTCAGCTTCCATAGACGTTTCCAACTTTCTTCATCTCCTGATGAACTGCCCGCCAAGTTGTGGCCTTCGTCCTATCTCTGTTTTAGCACTCGGTAAGCCGATCTGACAGAGAAGACACCAGATCGCTCCCAAGCCCAAGCCCAAAAATCATCTTCATTTGTCCTTGGTCTCGGCAAGTTCAAAATCGCGTCGACGTCCGACCTCAAAAATAGTTTCTGTAGCAGCTCCGTGTTCCACTGCCTATTCTCCTCGTGCAACAAGTTAGAAACTAGCTGCATAGGTTCATTAGACAACCAGCAGATCGGCTTCATTGAGGTTGTTCCATCTATCCATTGATCATGCCAGATCTCAGTTGTTTGTCCGTTCCCCACCCGGCGGATCAGTCCTTTTTTGAGGACCTCCCGTCCTTGTAAGATCGCCCGCCAAGTGCGAGATGAACTAGCCGGACAACCAGCCTGAAGGAAGTTCCCATCTGGGTAGTAGCGGTGTCGGTGTCAAAACCGGCGGATCTCGGGTAGGGGGTCCCGAACTGTGCGTCTAGGCGGATGGTAACAGGAGACAAGGGACACGATGTTTTTACCCAGGTTCGGGCCGTCTTGATGGAGGTAAAACCCTACTCCTGCTTGATTGATATTGATGATATGGGTAGTACAACAGTGGATCTACCACGAGATCAAGGAGGCTAAACCCTAGAAGCTAGCCTATGGTATGATTGTTGTAATGGTTGTTGTGTCCTATGGACTAAAACCCTCCGGTTTATATAGACACCGGAGAGGGCTAGGGTTACACAAAGTCGGTTACAATGGTAGGAGATCTACATATCCGTATCGCCAAGCTTGCCTTCCATGCCAAGGAAAGTCCCATCTGATGAAGTCATGTACCTAGGGTAGGGTCATAGACCTGATCTAAGTACCCTACCCAAGGACACCCTCAGAAGAAACTACCTTTTAGTCGACCAAGAGAGACTTCACTCGATGGACTTGAAGGACTCGACCATGAAGACTCACTCGACCACCAGGAGATCAAGAACCACTGTGCAGTGTAACGGTCTGTAATTAAGTAGTCTTTATGACATTTAGGACACTTTATGTAAGGCGTTACCAGTAACGCCTAGACTTAATGTACTTTAAACCCTGCATTACTGAGGGCCGGAGGGGTCTGGCATACACTATATAAGCCACCCCCTCCTCAGTGTCAAGGGTTCGCACCCCTGTAATCCATACACATATAATCCACTCGACCGCCTCTGGGCTCCGAGACGTAGGGCTGTTACTTCCTCCGAGAAGGGCCTGAACTCGTACATCCTTGGTGTTTACAACTGCTCCATAGCTAGGACCTTGCCTCTCCATACCTACCCCCACTCTACTGTCAGACTTAGAACCACGACGGTTGGCGCCCACCGTGGGGCAGGTGTCTTAGCGATTTTTGGAGAAGTTGCAGTTTTTCCGATTACTTTCATCATGGCTGCTGGTGGAGTTTTGGTCGAGGGCCGCGAGATCCGTCTCGGTGCTCTCACCTTCATCGCCGACGACTCCGCTTGGCTCCAGGAAGCTCCACTCGACGTTGATGCGCTCCCCGTCCACGGTGCGATGCATTTTCGCGCATGTGTCCGCGGCGTTCTGCTGCGGCAACCGTCGACTCCATATCGGTCGACTCCCCTATCGTCCACCCTCCCTATCTCCCGCCAGCGCAAGCGCTCTGGTCGGTCGAGGCTCCAGCGGTGGGTGCGGCACGCGGTGGCTCGCCAGACGGCCACCACCCAAGTTGCGGCAATCGAGCCCGATGAGTCCCTCTACGGCCTGTTCGATCTGTCGACTGGCTCCGTAGAGACTGCATCCGAGTGCGATAGCAGTGATCCAACGGCAGAAGTGTTGATGGTCAACGGACCTCGCAGCCCTCCCAGTTTCCCCCGCGAGGACGGGGTAGACGGTGGAGGCGACCCCGCACAAGTCCATGAAGAGTACCAACCCGAGCCACTTAATTCCCTGCAAAGGGAAGAACTTCGCCGCAGGAACATGGATGCCCTGCATACTCCATCGCGGTAGAAACCCCCGAGGCTCGCGCCTTGGAGGAGGCACATTTGGCCAACTTGGCTGAACGCGCTCGTCTGGAGAACCTTCAGCGAGCACTCGACAAGCGCGCGCGGCAACGAGTACCCGACTCCAATCGATGTCAACTCTTCCCGCCGACTCAGGTATATTGAACCCCGATTCAGAATTTAGCAGCTGCAACTCGTATAGCAGAGTCCATTCAGCCCTCTCAGTCGGAGGCTGGCAGAGGCTTGATGCAGATCAGAGATTTGCTCCGGGCAGCAGGGGATCAGAATTCAGCCGTGTTGCAGTCACGCAACAGAATTCACAGTCGATCCGTCGCTGCGAATACGGTTCAGTCGGCTCACAGCCCCAGATCGCCTCCGTGGCATGAAGGACGCGAGAATCGATGGGACCAATATGGTGACTGATACGATCGTGATGATAGGCGTCGAGTGCCCACTCCTCCCCCAAGAGGTGGGTCTTACGCTCCTCGGCAGCAAGATGACAGGCGTCAACTCAGTGTGGGGCGAAGAGCTCCGGTCGACCCCCAGGAACTAGGCTTCGACGCGCGATCCATCATCGTGCAAGGCTTGGTCGATCGGAACAGGGCTCATCGAGGCGGCCCTGACAGAGATGCGCCCACTAGCAGTCGAGTGCATGTTTTTGGTCCGGAATGTTTCAGCAGGGCTATCAGAGCCGCGGTGATTCCCCCCAACTTTAGGTTGGCAACTGGAGTAAGCAAGTTCACCGGTGAATCTAAGCCTGAAACTTGGCTTGAGGACTACCGAGTGGCTGTACAGATCGGCGGTGGGAATGACGAGGTGGCCATGAAGCACTTACCGCTCATGTTGGAAGGTTCTGCCAGAGCATGGTTGAATCAGTTAACTCCAAGTAGCATTTACACTTGGGAAGATCTTTCCCGAGTGTTTGTTAGAACATTTGAGGGAACTTGCAAGCGGCCAGCTGGATTGACAGAGCTGCAAGTTTGTGTGTAGAAGTCGAATGAGACCTTAAGAGAGTATATTCAGAGATGGATCACTTTGCATCATACCGTGGAGAACGTGTCTGATCATCAGGCAGTCTGCGCCTTCAAGGATGGTGTTAAGAACAGAGAATTAAGTTTGAAGTTTGGTCGAACCGGAGATATGACCCTGAGTCGGATGATGGAAATTGCCACCAAGTACGCCAACGGCGAAGAGGAGGACCGACTCCGGAGCGGCAAGTACAAGCCGAGTCAGTCGGAGAAAGGAAACTCCAGTCGGAAGCAGAAACGGAAGACCGAACCAGCGGCTCCTGGAGAGGCTTTGGCCGTGACTCAGGGCAAGTTCAAGGGAAAACCCAAAGGATCCTGGAACCCCAAGAAGGTGAAGGATAAAGAAGGAAATGACGTGATGGATATGCCGTGTCACATCCACACGAAGAAAGACGAAGATGGTAATATCATCTACCCAAAGCATACCACTCGCCAGTGTCGACTCCTGATCCAGCAGCCAAGGTAAACAACCTAAGGACAAGGAAAAGGAATCGGACAAAGCCGAAGACAAGGAGGACAGTGAGGGAGGATATCCTCATGTTAACTCCACTCTGATGATCTTTGCGAATGTGGAAAGCAAGAGCCGACTGAAGGTAGTTAACCGTGAGGTAAACATGGTCGCCCCGGCGACACCCAGTTATCTGAGATGGTCCCAAACTCCCATTACATTCGACCAGTCCGATCACCCGACTCATATAGCCACCCCTGGGAGGCAAGCCTTGGTGGTCGACCCAGTTGTCGAAGGCACTCGGCTGACGAATGTGTTAATGGACGGTGGTAGTGGATTGAACTTATTGTATGCGGACACGCTGAAAGGAATGGGCATTCCGATGTCCCGACTAAGCACCAGTAACATGAGTTTTCACGGAGTTATACCAGGAAAGAAAGCCGAGTCACTCGGCCAAATAGCTCTAGACGTGGTATTCCGTGATTCGAAGCATTTTCGCAAAGAGAAGCTAACGTTTGAGGTCGTGGATTTTCAGAGTGCTTACCACGCTATTTTGGGGAGGCCAGCTTACGCACGGTTCATGGCTCGACCATGTTATGTGTACCTCAAACTGAAGATGCCCGGCCCCAAAGGAGTGATCACTGTCACTGCTGATCGGAAAAAGGCAGAAGAGTGTTTCCAGAAAGGCTCAAAGATTGCCGATTCCCTGGTGATAGCGGTCGAGTTTGAAGAATATAAGCAAAATGCATATCCGAGAGATTTGCTGCGAGCCAAGAAGCCAGCCACGGAGTCAGCATTTCAGTCGTCTGGTGAGACGAAGCCCGTCCACATTCACCCGACCGACCCCAATGCAACTCCGACCCATATCTCCACAACACTCGACCCGAAATAGGAAGAAGCGCTCATCCAGTTCCTCCGTGAGAACTGGGACATCTTTGCATGGAAGCCAGCTGACATGCCGGGTGTTCCCAGGGGACTGGCTGAGCATTGCCTTAGAGTCGACTCAACAGCAAAACCAGTCAAAGAACATCTTCGACGGTCCGCCGTCCAGAAGAGAAAAGCTATTAGTGAGGAGGTGGCTCGACTATTGGCGGCAGGATTTATCCGAGAGATATACCACTCCGAGTGGCTTGCCAATGTTGTCATGGTTCCTAAGAAGGACAACTCACTCTGAATGTGCATTGATTTCAAGCACATCAATCGGGACTGCCCGAAAGATCATTTTCCTCTCCCTCGCATCGATCAAATTGGTGACTCGACCGCGGGATGCGAGAGATTGTCTTTTCTAGACGCCTATTCCGGGTACCATCAGATCCGTCTGTACGGACCCGATGAGATAAAAACAGCTTTCATCACTCCATTCGGGTGCTTCTGCTATATCACCATGCCATTCGGCGTCAAGAATGCCGGAGCCACTTTCATGCGAATGATTCAGAAGTGTTTGCTCACTCAAATCAGTCGGAATGTGGAAGCGTATATGGATGATATCGTGGTCAAGTCGCGAAAGGGTTCCGACCTGCTGACTGACCTCACCGAAACATTTGCCAACCTCAGAAGGTATGATATCAAGCTCAATCCATCAAAGTGCACATTCGGAGTTCCTGGTGGAAAGTTACTCGGTTTTCTCGTTTCCGAACGAGGAATCGACGCTAACCCAGAAAAAATTGGCACTATACTCCGAATGAAACGCCCCGTGCGGGTGCACGATGTCCAGAAGCTTACTGGATGCTTGGCCGCATTAAGTCGATTCATCTCACGACTCAGTGAAAAGGCATTGCCTCTTTACCGGCTGATTATGAAGGCAGACAAGTTCGAGTGGACTCCAGAAGCTGATGCAGCGTTTGCTGAGCTAAAAGCTCTGCTTTCCACCCAGCCGGTGCTTGCTGCTCCAGTCAGCAAAGAGCCTCTTTTGCCTTATATTGCAGCCACAGGACAAGTCGTCAGTACAGTGCTTACGGTCGAGCGGGAAGAAGAAGGAAAAGCCTTCAAAGTTCAGCGCCCAGTGTACTATCTGTCTGAAGTTTTGACTCCATCAAAGCAACGATATCCTCATTATCAAAAGCTTGTGTATGGGATCTACATGACCACGAAGAAGGTTGCTCATTATTTCTCTGATCATTCCATTATAGTCGTTAGCGACGCTCCACTTTCAGAGATTCTGCACAACAGAAACGCAACTGGTCGAGTGGCGAAGTGGGCGATTGAACTTCTTCCCCTTGATATCAAGTTTGAGGCAAAGAAAGCCATTAAGTCCCAAGCAATAGCAGATTTCCTTGCCGAGTGGATTGAACAACAGCAACCGACTCAAGTTCACTCGGAGCATTGGACCATGTTCTTTGACGGCTCTAAGATGTTGAATGGTTCCGGTGCTGGGGTTGTCCTAGTTTCCCCCAGAGGAGATAAGCTCAGATATGTGCTCCAGATTCACTTTGATTCCTCAAACAATGAGGCGGAATATGAGGCCCTTTTGTATGGGTTGCGCATGGCCATTTCACTCGGCGTCCGTCGCCTTATGGTTTATGGCGACTCAGATTTGGTGGTCAACCAAGGGATGAAGGAGTGGGACGTTAGAAGCCCAGCCATGACTGGATACTGCAATGCAGTGAGGAAGCTGGAAAAGAAGTTTGAGGGCTTAGAGCTCCATCATATACACCGACTGAAAAATCAAGCGGCTGCTGATCTAGCAAAGATAGGTTCCAAGAGAGAAGCCATTCTGAGTGGCATGTTCTTGGAACACATCCATACTCCGTCAGTCAAAAAAGATCCTTTCACCGAAGAAACTCCGCAGCCCAAGAGTGCCACAGATCCGACTAAAGTAGAACTCCCAGCAGTGGTCGACTTGGTCATGGTGGTTTTAGTGATCACTCCCGACTGGACAGTTCCATACATCGCGTATATCCTGAGAAAAGAGCTCCCGGAGGACGAGGAAGAGGCTCGACAGATCGTCCGGCGATCCAAGGCCTTTACCGTGATCAAAGGACAGTTGTACAGGGAGAGCGCGACTGGAGTTGGTCAGAAGTGTATAACGCCAGAGGAAGGTCGAATCATCCTTGATGATATCCACTCGGGGACCTGTGGCCATCATGCGTCCTCTCGGACCATCGTGGCCAAAGCATACCGAGCCGGATTTTACTGGCCAAGGGCAAATGAGATGGCAAAGGAAATAGTGGACAAGTGCGAAGGATGCCAATTTTACTCCAACATGTCACACAAGCCTGCGTTAGCTCTGAAGACCATACCACTCGTCTGGCCCTTCACAGTATGGGGATTTGATATGGTGGGCCCCTTGAGGATAGGTCGAAGCGGTTTCACGCATGTGCTGGTGGCAGTCGACAAGTTCACCAAGTGGATTGAGGCTAAACCCATCAAGAACCTTGACGCCGGTACTGCTGTTAGCTTCATCAGGGAACTGATATTCAGATATGGAGTCCCGCACAGCATCATTACAGACAATGGGTCAAACTTCGACTCGGAGGAATTCAGGGATTTCTGCACTTCTCAAGGCACACGAGTCGACTACGCTTCGGTCGCCCATCCCCAGTCGAATGGACAAGAGGAGCGAGCCAATGGCTTGATCCTCAAAGGGTTGAAACCCCGACTGATGCGTGACCTTAAACATGCGGCTGGAGCATGGGTCGATGAACTTCCGTCGGTGCTTTGGGGTCTGAGGACCACGCCTAATCGGTCGACCGGAAGAACTCCATTCTTCTTGGTCTATGGAGCTGAAGCAGTCTTGCCGAGTGATCTGCTCCACAATGCTCGTCGAGTTGAGCTCTACAACGAAGCTGAAATGGAACAAGCGCGGCAGGACACAGTCGACCTTTTAGAGGAAGAAAGAGAGATGGCTCTGATCCTATCGACCATCTACCAACAGGACTTGCGTCGCTTCCACGCTAGGAAATGTGAAGAGTCGAGCCTTCCAGGAAGGGGATTTGGTTCTCCGAGTGGACCAGCAGAAACAACACAAGCTTGCTCCTTCTTGGGAAGGACCATTCATTGTCACCAAGGTTCTCCACAACGGAGCATACCGTCTCTACAACATCAAGCACAATATCGACGAGCCCCGAGCTTGGAACGCGGAGCTACTCCGCCCATTTTACACTTAAGTTTTCACTCGGATGAGTTGTAATAAAAGTACTTCTGTAGTCCATGTTTTACAAGATAATAGTGTCGTAATTTCCCCAATGATTTTCGTCACTTTTATTTATTCAGTAAAACTTCCCCCTCAATGGGTGGCTTAGCTGCGAATCAGTTTCGCCTAAGTTTGTAAAAAAAATCCTTACCGAGTGGTGAGCCAGACTCTCACTCGGGGGCTTAGCTGCGAATCCGTTTCGCCTAAGTTTCAATAAAATCCTACCGAGTGGTAAGCCAGACTCCCACTCGGGGGCTTAGCTGCAGTCCAAGTACTCACCTAAGTTTCAATAAAATCCTACCGAGTGGCGAGCCAGACTCCCACTCGGGGGCTTAGCTGCAGTCCAAGTACTCGCCTAAGTTTCAATAAAATCCTACCGAGTGATGAGCCAGACTCTCACTCGGGGGCTTAGGTGCAGTCTAAGCACTCGCCTAAGTTCAAATTCAACGTGCGCCCGCAAGGAGGACGAGATGCAGGTCGACTGCGACCCTCTCCTCTGAGCTACGCCACAAGTACAACGTGCGCTCGCAAGGAGGACGAGGTGCAGGTCGACTGCGACCCTCTCCTCTGAGCTACGCCACAAGTACAACGTGCGGTCGCAAGGAGGACGAGGTACAGGTCGACTGCGATCCTCTCCTTCGAGCTACGCCACAAGTACAACGTGAAATTCCTAACCGAGTGGAGAGCAGACCTCTCACTCGGGGGCTTAGCTGCAGCCCAGTGCTCGCCTAAGTTATAAAAAATCCTACCGAGTGGAGAGCAGACCTCTCACTCGGGGGCTTAGCTGCAGCCCAGTACTCGCCTAAGTTATAAAAAATCCTACCGAGTGGAGAGCAGACCTCTCACTCGGGGGCTTAGCTGCAGCCCAGTGCTCGCCTAAGTTATAAAAAAATCCTACCGAGTGGAGAGCAGACCTCCCACTCGGGGGCTTAGCTGCAGCCCAGTGCTCGCCTAAGTTATAAAAAATCCTACCGAGTGGAGAGAAGACCTCCCACTCGGGGGCTTAGCTGCAGCCCAGTGCTCGCCTAAGTTTTTGAAAATCCTACCGAGTGGAGAGCATGTTTCCCACTCGGAGGCTTAGCCGCAGCCCAGGGCCTGCCTAAGTGAATTGAGGAACAAGTCGATTGCAATGAGCATCTCGCTTTAACCTACAAAAGTCATCTCAAGCCAAATGCAAGCATATTCAAACGTCGAATCCAAGTTCAGATGGATACCTAACAGAACTGAAAGTGCTCAGGCGCTAAGCCTATTAAGGTTTATCGGTTACAAAATCACTTGGCATACCGAGGCAAATTTAAAGTGTTAAGCTCAAGAAGTTTTTTACCCCTCCCGTGGAGGGCTAGAAGGTGCAACAAACTCATCAAGGTCGATCCCATCCGCGATCCGAGTGGCAGCGGTGATGAAAGTCTCCATGAAGGACCGGAAATCATGCTTCTTGGTGTTAGCCACCCGAAGAGCCGCCAGCTTGTCCTCACGCGCATCCTTGCAATGGATTCGGGCCAGACACAGAGCGACGTCTGCACCGCACCTGGCAGAAGACTTCTTCCACTCTTGCACTCGACCAGGGACTGTGTTTAGCCGAGTCATCAGAGACTCGAGGTCATTTTGGAGCGTCTCCTTGGGCCAGAGCGTAGAGTCAATACGGGAAGTGGCGACCTTCATCCGTGCAAGATAATCAGTGACAACAGCAACGCGAGACTCGAGCCGGAACACGTTCATGGCAACTTCATCATTCACCGGAGAGTTGATGGCGTCCAGGTTTGGTTCCAGTCGACCAGTCTCCTCTTAAAAGTTTTGGCAAAATTCTGCAAGCACAACCACTGAGTCAGGACAACAGTCGAATGGAAAGGACACTGTAAAAATACTTGCTTAGTGCAAAGGTTGACCTTCGAGCATGAGGAACAGCTTCTTGGCGAGTCCGCCCAGATAAGCCTCCAGATCTTTCTTCTTCCCCACCAACTCACTAGCTTTGTCGTTCAGGGAAATCTTGTCACTTTTTAGTCGACTCACTTCTTTATTAGCAATATCAAGAGCAGCTTTCAGATTGGTGTTTTCTTCTTCAAGCCTGGTGACCGAAGCCAACTTCTCGTTTGCGAGCTTGGTCTTCTCTAAGGCTGTCTTCTGCATCTCAGCTAGCTCAAGGTCTTTCTTCTTCTGGGCCTCCTTCACTTTGCCTGCAAAGTTACAGCAAGGTCAGACTTTGAAACAAATGAGGGGCAAAAGCAGTCGTCGAGTCCTCACCAAACATACCTTTGGTCTCCTCCTTTGCCTTTGCCAAGTTCTTCTGGACCAGCTTCAGATCAAGCTCGAGTTGGATATGTTTGTTCTCCAACTCGGTGTAACGAGCCGCCAGGTCATAGGATTTCTACGAAGAACCAATCGACAAAATGTGAAAGATCATTCACTTCCGAGTGACTAAAGAAAAATCATACGTTTCTAAGACTACAGCCAAATACAAACATTCGACCGTAGTCTCGGGGACTACACCCAGTGGGTGCACTCAGCGTGCCCCCACTAGTTCTATCAAGATAGAGTCGACCAGTCGACCAACCAAAAAAACAGGATATATTCTTCAGACTGTAGTCAACTGCCAGCAGTCGACCACAGTCTCGGGGACTACACCCAGTGGGTGCACTCAGCGTGCCCCCACCGGTTTGAGAAATCCATTCGACCTAGTCGAATGAAGGAAGAACTTAACTTATAAAGCCTATGGTCGACTGCCAGCAGTCCACCATAGCCTTGGGGACTACACCCAGTGGGTGCACTCAGCGTGCCCCCACTAAAACCGGGATTTTAATCGACACACCCAGTGAGTGTAGGACTACCTACTACGGATTTCGGAAAGAAGAATTTTCAGAGATCATATCCTAACAGAACAGGCAATGACCGACTGACCTGAACGTTGCTTTGAAGAGCGGAACTAGCGTCATAGGCTGCCTGACTAGCCTCCTGGATGGCCTTCACCAGCTCCATCATGACTCCCGCCTGGCGTATCGCTTCTTTTGCAGCGCTGGCTTGGTCCTCTGGGATGTAGTGGGTCGAGAAGAGTGAAGGTTGTGCAGCACTCGACGACGCGGGTTGAGCACTCGTCAACGGCACCGCGAAAGATACGGTGTGTCGAGTGGTGTTCTCCCCCTCCGCGACCAACGTCTCGGGTGCTGGCACGTCCTGAGTCATCCTCCCAGCAGACGCTTTCCTGCTCCTCCTATGCTTCAGCGGCTCCTCATCGTCGTCGTCGTTAGGAAGGGTGATAACGACATTGGATGGAGCTGCAGAAAAGAATCAGAATTATAGACTAAGAGCCAATCGACTAAAAGACGGAATTACGAGTCATACCAGGTTTTGAAGTGGCAGCGTCTTCCATCTCATGATCGTCAGTCTTAGCTGAGGTGTCAGAAGTAGCAGCACTGCGATTCCAAAAGACAGTCAGTTGATTTATGAGTCGACCAAAGATAAGTTCATGGGGAACGGAAAAACTCAAGCAACATCATTACCCTGAGATAGTGGGGATCGACACCTTCATCTTCGGCAAGACTTTCGCCGGCTTCGATGGCGCCATTCGAGACTGCTTCGGAGCCTTCTCAGTCGGCGCCGGAGAAGTGGTCCGAGGGCGCTTGGTCGACTGCGCGACAACCGCGACCCCCTTGCCTCATTCAGTCACAGGGTCATGGGCAAGCTTCGATCGCCTTTCCGAGCGAGGCAGTGCAACTTCCTCCTCTTCCTCCTCTTCTTCCTCCCCATCAGAGTCATCATCGTCATCGTCGTCAGCAGCGTCTGAATCCCAGTCCTCCTGGCTTTCACCCTCACTACCTTCTCCCTCTTCAGTTGGCGTCTGAGCTCCATTGGGCATCGAGTATAGTTCGGTGAGGGCCTGACAGACAGCAAAATAAAGATCAATCGACCAATTTACAGCGAAATCAGAATAAGGATTGCAAGATTACGATTGGAAATAAAGTGGGCATACCTTGTCTGGAGTGCTAGAATGGTCGAGTGGCGGAATCCTCCTGGCTCCTCGGGGGTTGTCTTTGTTCCCTGTGACCGCAGCCATCCACCTCTCCAGCGTGGCGTCGTCAACTGCTTCTGGATGGACCCGAGTCTCATCCTCGATTCCACAGTACAACCACATGCAATGGCCTCGGTACTGAAGTGGCTGGATGCGTCGCCTAAGGAAGACCTCCAGAAGGTCCATACCCGTCACTCCTTCCCGAACTAACTGGACTACGTGCTCCATCAACATCTTCACTTGGGCTTTCTCCTCCGGGAGCACCTTCAGAGAAGAGGGCTTGTTTGCTCGGTCCATGGTAAACGGAGGGAGACCACTCGACTGCCCCGGCGTCGACTCACTTTGACAGTAGAACCAAGTCGACTACCATCCTCTGACCGACTCAGGAAGGGTCATGGCAGGAAAAGTACTCTTGTTTCTCATCTGGATCCCAAGACCCCCGCACATCTGGATAATCTTAGTTCTATCGTCATCCGGACTCGCCTTTTTCACTGTCTGAGAACGACAAGTGAATATGTGTTTGAACAGACCCCAGTGCGGTCGGCAGCCCAGGAAGTTCTCACACATGGACACGAAGGCAGCAAGATAGGCGATGGAATTTGCGTTGAAGTGGTGGAGTTGTGCCCCAAAGAAGTTCAAGAAACCACGAAAGAAGACACTCGGAGGCAGAGAGAACCCACGGTCGACGTGGGTAGCCAAAAGAACACACTCACCCTCTTCCGGTTGTGGTTGCCACTTGTCCCCCGGGAGCCTCGCTGCCCCGTGAGGGATCAAACCCTCGTTGGCCATCTCCGTGAGATCCTTCTCGGTGATGGTCGACCGGATCCAATCTCCTTGGACCCAGCCGTGCGGCAGACGGGATCTTGACGAAGATCCGCCCCGACTGGTCGCTCTCCCTTTCGCCTTCCCCTTCGTCGTCGCCTTCTTCGCGCGCTCCAGAGCCGCCGTCTTCTCCTTCACCATTGTTGCCGACAAGGTGTGCGAGGAGTGGTTGGGCGGAGGCGAGAGCAGGCGCAGTGGGCGGAGGCGGAGAGGACAGGGGGGAGAATGGAGAGATACTGTTCAAAAACCCTCGCCGGGCGCCTTTATAAGAACACTTCCGAGTGGATGACAGGTGGTCCCAGGCAATCCAATCACATCCCGAAACAGTCGCGCCTACGCGATACGTGGTGAAAAAGATGGCGCGGGGATCGAGGCGTCTATGCCTTATCCCATCCGAGCGCCGCGGTCCGCCCCGCTTCGCGTGTTTCCCCAAAATTCAGATCCCACAAAATCCGGGAACAGCAGATCGATCTGTCAGACGAGAGATTTCCTACGATCTGTCGCTCGGAGATTGCTAAGTACAAAAGTTCACTCGACGAAAGAAAAGAATGGATCAAGGCGACTGAAAGAAAAGTTGCTGATATCCACAAAGAGATCATTAGTCCAAGACGATACATGTCCAGAACACAAAAGCAGGTCGGAAATATTGTTAACTCCTTCCTCACTCGAACCTCGATCCATTCGGGGGCTAATGATGAAGTCATGTACCTAGGGTAGGGTCATAGACCTGATCTAAGTACCCTACCCAAGGACACCCTCAGAAGAAACTACCTTCCAGTCGACCAAGAGAGACTTCACTCGACGGACTCGAAGGACTCGACCATGAAGACTCACTCGACCACCAGGAGATCAAGAACCACTCTGCAGCGTAACGGTCTATAATTAAGTAGTCTTTATGACATTTAGGACACTTTATGTAAGGAGTTACCAGTAACGCCTAGACTTAATGTACTTTAAACCCTGCATTACTGAGGGCCGGAGGGGTCTCGCATACACTATATAAGCCACCCCCCTCCTCAGTGTCAAGGGTTCGCACCCCTGTAATCCATGCACATATAATCCACTCGACCGCCTCTGGGCTCCGAGACGTAGGGCTGTTACTTCCTCCGAGAAGGGCCTGAACTCGTACATCCTTGGTGTTTACAACTGCTCCATAGCTAGGACCTTGCCTCTCCATACCTACCCCCCACTCTACTGTCGGACTTAGAACCACGACACCATCCGGACACGGGACGGAGTCTTCAATCTTGTATCTTTGTAGTCTTGGAGTCCGGCGGACGATGATAGTCCGGCTGTCCGGACACCCCCTAGTCCAGGACTCCCTCAGTAGCCCCTGAACCTGGCTTCAATGACGATGAGTCCGGCGCGCATAATGTTCGGCATTGCAAGGCGGGTTCCTCCTCCGAATAATCCATAGAAGATTGTGAACACCAGGATAGTGTCCGGCTCTGCAAAATAAATTCCACATTCTGCCGTAGAGAGAATATTATGTACACAAGTTCGATCTGCTGACGCATCTTGTAGCGTGACGTCACGCCACTACCAAGCCTTTACTTGAATAGTTTTTTATTATACCACCTCAGCGCGTTTAGCGAAGCGGTTTCCTTGGCACGTCTTGTCGAAGCAGAGATCGTGTTCCCCTTATTCCGGGATTCTCATCAATATGGACGTGGGTAACCCAACCGCGCCATTGATGGTGGCGCTTGGGAGATAAGCGAGTTTTACTAGGCCGGTGGGGACGCATAGTCTTCGTCCGCCTATATATAAGGGGATAAGGATCCACCTTTTCACCTACGCCTTCTTCGTCCTTTGCTTATCCATCTCCGCGCACTCTCGAGCTCCAGCGCCCAAGTCCGTGCGTCTCGCCTCGACATTCTCCGACCATGTCCGGAGCGGGAGGCAAATGGCTGGCCTCCACCATTAAGGAGGAGCACGTCGAAAAGCTGCGCGGCGCCGGATACCTCTCCAGCGACATCGTGCACCGGCTGCCCGACAAGGGGCAGCTCGTCCCCACCCCCAGGCCCCATGAGAGGGTCGTTTTCCTTCCCCACTTCCTCCGCGGACTGGGCTTTCCACTTCACCCTTTTGTCCGGGGGCTCATGTTCTACTACGGCCTAGATTTCCATGATCTGGTGCCGAACTTCATCCTCAACATCTCGGCGTTTATCGTCGTGTGCGAGGCCTTCCTCTGCATCCAGCCCCACTTCGGCTTGTGGCTCAAGACCTTCAATGTCAAGCCGAAGGTAGTGAAGGGCACTCAAGCGGAGTGCGGAGGCTCCATGTTGGGAAAGATGCCCAACGTCCTTTGGCTCGAAGGGGCCTTTGTGGAGTCCGTCAAGGGGTGGCAATCGGGGTGGTTCTATATCACCGAGCCGCGCGACCCTATGTGGGCGGCGGCCCCCCGAGTTCAGATCTGGTATCCCTTCGCAGCTCACCTCCTGGAAAGAGAAGGGCTTGCTATGGGGTAGTTCGGAGGAGCTGACGGGACTCCAAGCCTGTATCCAGAAGCTGGTGAGCAAGAAGCTCAGGCTCGTCAATGTGGTCCAAGTCATGCTCATCCGCCGGATTCTCCCCTGCTAACAATGGGTATTTAAATTGTGGGAGTTCAATCCAGCACAGCACCAGGCATTGAACGGGCTCTTCGACACGACGTACGAAGGCGCCTGGAGAGTGCTGTTCAAGGGCACCGAAGCCCCCGCATCCGCTACTGAAGATCGTGGATTTCGCTCGCAGCGACCAACTGACGAGGTAAGTGATTCTACCCCTTTACGGGACACTTGTTTTCAATAGTTTGACCCTATGTGGGTTTCAATCTTCCTTTTCCTTTGACAGGACTGGATGAAGAAGGCCAAGCAGATCATCTGCCCGGCTCCCATGCCAGAAAACCAAGTAGACGCCCGTCTAGCGGGGCTGCTGGTTCCGACACCGCACATGGTGCCGGAGAAGAAGGCCAAGAAGGAGGCCACGGGTACTCGAAAGAGTTCCCGTTTTCAGGTGTCCGACGACTCCGAGGCGGACTCCTCCCTCGAAGGCGAGGAGGAGGAGGAAGACTCTCTCCCAGAGGGAGGAGAGAGGAAGAGGAAGGCTTCCCCAACAGGGGAGGCCGAGGGGTCCAAGAGGGGAAGAACTATTCCCCCGAACAGCTCCGCCAACGCCAACGTTGGCGAAGAAGAGTGGCCCTCGAGGGCCAGGCCTCCGGCAAGATCGTAAGTATCCTGATTCTGAATGATCTGTAATTTCTTTTGTGTCACATAGTGTCCTTCTAATGCCGCACACTGCCTGCAGTCCGGCCGATGATGATCTCCCCGCTTCGTCGAGCGGGTCATTGGCTCCGTCGGATGTGGATTCCATTCTGACCGCCTCCACCCCTCGCGCCGCTGAGGATGCCAAGGTGGGATCCCAGGAAGGGACCCATCAGGAGGAGGCTCCGGAGGCGCCGCAAGGCAGCCTCCCGGACTTTGCGCCGGACTCCACGCCGGAACCCGCAGTGGTTCCGGAGTTCGGCAGGAGGCCCCTTCGCAAGAAGGGCAAGACCGTGGCGCCGCTGGCCCCTGTCCAACCGGAGGCGCCGGACAACTTGTTGGAGGCGCTCAAAGGCGCTTGCATCGAGGAAGAACACCGCACTATCATGAGTGCGGTGATTCAGAGGGTTCAGCTCGCCAAGAGCGGGCTGACCGAAGCCTGCGGCAGCCTTCTAACAGGCTTTGAGGTAAGAAGTTAAAATTATGTAATGTAATACCGCATAGACAGTAGCCCCTGATGCTCGGTTCGGTGTTCAGAAAGAAAAGCCGGACTAAGGATCTAAAAAGATATACGCAGGGTTGCTAAAAAGTATGTCAATATGGGTTTGCAGGCTGTGCTGCTGACCTCTGCCGCACTGACTGCGGAGGTTGGTGCATTGAAGCAAGATCTCGAGCGGTCCGAGCAAGAGCTCGGCCGTGCCAAGAAGCAGCTCAAGGACAAAGAAGGTGAGTAACACCACTTTGAATATTTACCTTACAGAAAAGGATTTCGGTTGCAATAAAAATAACAAGGATAACGTGGGTACTGCAGCGGCCACGAACGAGGTGGCGGCCCTGAAGGAGGCCATATCCGTGGCCAAACGCAATGCGGCTGCGGAACGAGCGGAGAGAGACAAGCAGGAGGCGCGAGTGGCGGAAGTGCGGCAAGAGCTCCGGGCTCTCATGGAAAAACATGAGGGTTTGGAGCGCGACTCAAAGACTCGAGAGTCCGAGCTTGCCTCGGCTCTCGAAAGTGCCAAAGCCGCCAAGGCCGAGGCCCATAAGGCCCTTCAAAAGATTGAGGCGGTAAAGAAAATAGCGGCGGGTAAGGCATTTTTCATGCAAAGCAAGCATGTTAATGTAAACTACCTGACACTTACCCGAATTCGGAGCTCTCCAGGGGCGTTTGCAGATCTGCCTCGCAGTGTGTCCGATGCCATCGCATTCTACCGAGCCGAGGAGGGGAGCTCAACGGAGAAGGTCTTCTGGTCTCAGTATGCTGAGACCGGCCATCCGGTGCCCCCTAGCGACCAGCTGAAGCAGTTGGTCGAGCTCCACAAGGTAGCCGAGCAGGCCATGAAGGGCTTCATAGTTCGGCTGTGGCCTGGAGGGGCCATGCCTGGGAGCTACTTCGGCCTCGTGCGGCGGCTGGTGGATGCGTGCCCCTGGGTGGAGGTCATCAAGCGTTCCGCCTGTATTGAAGGTGCTCGTCGGGCCCTTGCCCGCGCAAAGGTGCATTGGGGCAGGCTGGATGCGGAGAGGCTTATCACTGATGCACCGCCAGCAGGCAAGGAGTATCGTACGCCCGAGATGTACTATAAGACTGTCCTGAAGGGTGCCCGCAAGATTGCAGATGAGTGCCCCAGAGATGTAATTATTGAGTAGACTCGCTATGTATTATCCTGTGCACTCAAAACTTTGTTCATATGCGCTAAGCAACGCTTGTTTTATTTAAAATATTACCTTCTGTGCGGCCGTTTATAAAATCTGAGAGATGGCAAGTCGTCGGCTTCAGCCCCCAAGCCACGAGTGCTGGGGTGTTCGGGATAAACTTGAGCACTCTTGTTCCCATGTTTGGGTACATCTAGGGAGGCGCTCAACACAACGAACAAGGCAACCGGACTTATAATGCTTGAACACTCTCACTTAGCCATAGAATTCTATAATTTTAAATTTCGGCGAAGCCCCTAGTATTTGGAAGACTGAGTTCGGGGCGCTATCCACGCCTTGGCCGGACATTATCCGGTTCTTTGCTTGACGCGGCATAAGTCTTTAGGGACTCGAAAGGACCTCTCGAACAGCGAGCAGTCTCTCGCCTTATCATGACAGTCAGTTTTAGCTTTCTCCACTGAGGTGCTCGCCCAGCTCAACCGGGGCGCAATCGCAGTGGTTCTCCCAGTGCCACCTTAGCCGATAGAACGGAACGTAAGGCACCAAAACGTGGTAGCCGGGCAAACCCAACTATTGACCCAAGACATGATTCGGAGCCGATTCATATAATGCAATAAGTTCGGGGTGCCGCACTTGTGAAAGTGTTCGGACTTATCACACCATAATGCGGGGAACCTAAGCCCCTGGTGTATTCGGCCGTACCAAAATATACATGTGCAAGATGTCATTAGTGAACATATATGTAAAGTAATGCAATTAGAGGCAAAAAGTGTTGCATTATTTATTCAAGGAACTCTGCTATGAATGCGGAATGATACAAATAGTGCGGTAAGCAATGGATTGGACTAATTAAACGTGTCCCCCTCCAGGGGTGGGCTGCGGACTGGTGTATATAATCAAATTTAATGCTCGTAATGGAGACCACCTGAGTGTTCGTCGCAGCCTTATTACCTCCCTGGCTGTTGCATCGTGAGTTCGGCGGGTTCGCCGCCGGACAGGGCCTCTGGTGAACGGAGTCCTGTGTATACAAAGAAAGAAAATAAAGAATAAAAAAGAGCGACACACTTGTGAGCCCCTGGTGTGGTCGAGCCGCACTCTGGGTCTGTTGTGGTCGCGCCCCTCCCCCTAGGCCCATGGTATCTCCAGAGCGTAATGATGTACGCGGAGGGTTGGTCTTGCAATCATGCGAGGGCTGGGGTTGGGGCCGCATTGCTACGCGTGCTCGGGACGTGCCAGGTGATCTTGATTGATGTTGCTCCGGGCGCGTTTGGCTGTGTCCGGTCGTTTAATGGCCCGACTCGAAAATTGCCTTAAAAGGCTGCTCTGTACTTCTGCCGCGAGAGCCACTGTATGTTCCTCCGTTCAGAGGGAGCGTTTCGTATTTCCGTTGACCGTGATGACTCCACGAGGGCCTGGCATCTTGAGCTTGAGGTATGCGTAATGCGGCACCGCGTTGAACTTTGCGAACGCGGTTCGTCCGAGCAGAGCGTGATAGCCGCTGCGGAACGGGACTATGTCGAAGATTAACTCCTCGCTCCGGAAATTATCCGGGGATCCGAAGACCACTTCCAGTGTGACTGAGCCTGTACAATTGGCCTCCACACCTGGTATGATGCCTTTGAAGGTCGTCTTTGTAGGTTTAATCCTTGAGGGGTCTATGCCCATCTTGCGCACTGTATCCTGATAAAGCATGTTCAGGCTACTGCCGCTGTCCATCAAGACTCTCGTGAGGTGAAATCCATCGACGATTGGGTCTAAAACCAATGCGGCGAATCCGCCATGGCGGATACTAGTCGGATGGTCTCTTCGATCGAAAGTGATCGGGCAAGAGGACCATGGATTGAACTTAGGGGCGACTGGCTCCATCGCATATACGTCCCTTAGTGCACGCTTCCGCTCCCTCTTGGGTATATGGGTTGCGTATATCATGTTTACCGTCCGCACTTGTGGGGGGAAACCCTTCTGTCCTCTATTGTTCGGCGGTCGGGTCTCTTCCTCGTCGTCGCTGTGCAGCCCCTTGTCATTGTTTTCGGCAATTAACTTGCCTGCCTGCTTAAATACCCAACAATCTCTGTTGGTGTGGTTGGCTAGCTTTTCGGGGGTGCCATGTATCTGGCATGAGCGGTCGAGTATTCGGTCCAAATTGGACGGACCCGGAGTGGTTCTTTTGAATGGCTTCTTCCGCTGACCGGGTTTAGAGCCTCGGAATCCGGCGTTGACTGTCGTATCCTCCTTGTCGTCGCCGTTAACGCGGCGTTTATTTTTGCTTCGACGCGACCTGCCATTGTGGTCCTTAGTATCCGGACTACCAGCATTTTTGCTGAGGTTGTTGCTGCGAGCTAGCCAGCTATCCTCTCTCGCACAGAAGCGGGTCATTAATGATGTGAGGGCTGCCATGGATTTCGGCTTTTCCTGTCCTAGGTGCCGGGCTAGCCACTCGTCACGGATGTTATGTTTGAAGGCTGCGAGGGCCTCTGCATCCGGACAGTCGACGATTTGATTTTTCTTTGTTAAGAACCGTGTCCAGAATTGCCTGGCCGATTCATCTGGCTGCTGGATTATGTGGCTTAGGTCATCGGCGTCTGGTGGTCGCACATATGTGCCCTGGAAGTTGTCGAGGAATGCGGCTTCCAGGTCCTCCCAACACCCAATTGACTCTGCGGGCAGGCTGTTAAGCCAATGCCGAGCTGGTCCTTTAAGCTTGAGTGGGAGATATTTAATGGCGTGGAGATCGTCTCCGCGGGCCATATGGATATGAAGGAGATAATCTTCGATCCAAACCGCGGGGTCTGTTGTGCCATCGTAGGATTCAATGTTTACGGGTTTGAACCCTTCAGGGATTTGATGATCCATTACTTCGTCAGTGAAGCATAGCGGGTGTGCGGCGCCTCTGTATTGAGCAATATCACGACGTAGCTCAAGGGAGCATTGTCTGCTGTGTTCGGCCCGGCCGGAGTTGTTGTATCCGGCGCGACGGTATTCGTCGTGGGTCGTGGGGCGCCCATGTGATCCATAGATGGATCTGGATTGCCTTGCTTTGTCCTCCAATATATCTCGCAAGTCCGGCGCGTTCCCTCGTGGCTTCGTACTTTTGGAGCGATGCCGGGGTACGGTCTTGGTGGAGGGCCTGGATGCCTCTCTGTCGCGACCACGGGGTGGTCGGTCGGCCGTATTGTGCGCTGGTGATGAAGGTATGTATGCTTCCTCCTTTAATCGGAGGAGCAACTTGCGTTTTGGGTAACTCTTGGAGGGACGTTCAAGTTCATACTCTTCGGCCGTGAGGACCTCGGTCCATCTGTCGGCCAGCAGGTCTTGATCAACTTGAAGCTGCTGCTACTTTTTATTTAGGCTGTTTGCTGTGGCCATTAGCCTGCGTTTGAAACGCTCTTGTTCGATGGGATCCTCGGGCACGATGAATTCGTCGTTGTCGAGGCTTGCCTCGTCTCCGAAGGGAGGTATGTAATTATCATCCTCGACCTCTTCGTCTGCCACTCTCTCGTGAGGGCTTGCTTCTGCATCCTCCTGCGCTGAATCTTGCTGGAGGGGATTGTCTTCGGCACTGTCTGGGGTGTTATTATCTCCTGTGCCGGAATCTCCATTCTTGCTGTGGCCGGATTTAGAGCGGCGCCGGTGACGTCGGCGCTTGGGCTATTTCTTTAAGGAATATGCCTCCGCTGCTTCTTCGCCGTCCCCCTCCTTTGGGGTGTCCACCATGTATATGTCATATGACGAGGTGGTCTTCCAGTGCCCTGTAGGCGCTGGCTCTTGTTCGTCTCCGGCATCGTCGTCCATACCGTCGATGTCTTCGGAGTCATAGTCTAGCATGTCGGTTAGATCGTCGACAGTGGCTACAAAGTGGGTGGTGGGTGGGCTTTGAATTTCTTCATCGTCCGCATCCCAACCATCCTGGCCATAGTCCGACCAGGGCTCTCCGGATAGCGTGAGAGGCTTTAGCGAATTTAGGATGTCGCCAAAGGGTGAGTGCTGAAAGATGTCCGCGATGGTGAACTCCATGATCGGCGCCCAATCGGATTCGATTGGCAGGGGCGTAGGAGGTTTGGTGTCCGGCAGGGAGTCTGGCACCTCGGAGTCATGAGCTTTATAAGGGACGAGGTCAGAGTTCGGCTCCATCGCCGTAGAAGTTGCAGCTCCCGAGGCAGTGTCCAGCCACCCGTCCTCGATCAGTGCGATCGGCTCCGAACTAAGGATCAGAGCAGATTCGTGTGCGGCCTCCAAGGTGTTTTCCGGCGGCAGAGCTAGATCGTGCCCATCGCGACAGTGCGGCACGCTCGGCTGCGGATCGGATCCATCGAAGATCAAGTCTCCACGGATATCCTCCGTGAAGTTTAGGCTTCCAAATCTGACCTGACGGACAGGGGCGTAGCTTTCGATCTGCTCCAGACGGCCAAGTGAATTGGCCCGCAGTGCGAAGCCGCCGAATACGAAGATCTGTCCGGGGAGAAAAGTCTCACCCTGGACGTCGTTGTTGTTGATTGAAGAAGCCATCAAGCCTATCGGTGACGACATAGAGGAACTCTCAATGAAAGCACCAATGTCGGTGTCAAAACCGGCGAATCTCGGGTAGGGGGTCCCGAACTGTGCGTCTAGGCGGATGGTAACAGGAGACAAGGGACACGATGTTTTTACCCAGGTTCGGGCCCTCTCGATGGAGGTAAAACCCTACTTCTGCTTGATTGATATTGATGATATGGGTAGTACAAGAGTGGATCTACCACAAGATCAAGGAGGCTAAACCCTAGAAGCTAGCCTATGGTATGACGTCCCTCGAACTCCGATCCAGCCGAGTTTCGAGGGAGAGTTCCGTCAGCACGACGGCGTGGTGACGATCTTGATGTTCTACCATCGCAGGGCTTCGCCTAAGCACCACTACAATATTATCGAGGAGGACTATGGTGGAGGAGGGCACCGCACACGGCTAAGAGATCAAGAGATCAATTGTTGTGTCTCCAAGGGGTGCCCCCCTGCCCATATATAAAGGAGTGGAGGAGGGGGAGGGCCGGCCCTCTCTCTATGGCGTGCCCTAGGGGAGTCCTACTCCCACCAGGAGTAGGATTCCCCCTTTCCTAGTAGAACTAGGAGCCCTTCCAAGTAGAAGGAGTACGAGAGAAGGAAAGGGAGGGGAGAAGGAGAAGGAAGTAAGGGGGCGCCCCCTTCCCTAGTCCAATTCGGACTAGTCCACGGGGAGGGGTGCGGCCACCCTTTGGGGCGTTTCTCTCCTTTCCCGTATGGCCCATTAAGGCCCAATACAAATTCCCGTAACTCTCCGGTACTCCGAAAAATACCTGAATCACTCGGAACCTTTCCGATGTCCGAATATACTCGTCCAATATATCGATCTTTACGTCTTGACCATTTCGAGACTCCTAGTCATGTCCCCGATCTCATCCGGGACTCCGAACTCCTTCGGTACATAAAAACTCATAAACTCATAATATAACTATCATCGAAACCTTAAGAGTGCGGACCCTACAGGTTCGAGAACTATGTAGACATGACCAAGACACGTTTTCGGTCAATAACCAATAGCGGAACCTAGATGCTCATATTGGCTCCTACGTATTCTACGAAGATCTTTTATCGGTCAAACCGCATAACAACATACGTTGTTCCCTTTGTCATCGGTATGTTACTTGCCCGAGATTCGATCGTCGGTATCTCAATACCTAGTTCAATCTCGTTACCGGCAAGTCTATTTACTCGTTACGTAATGCATCATCCCACAAATAACTTATTAGTCACATTGCTTGCAAGGCTTGTAGTGATGTGCATTACCGAGAGGGCCCAGAGATACCTCTCCGACAATCGGAGTGACGAATCCTAATCTCGAAATACGCCAACCCAACATGTACCTTCGGAGACACCTGTAGAGCTCCTTTATAATCACCCAGTTACGTTGTGACATTTGGTAGCACACAAAGTGTTCCTCCGGTAAATGTGAGTTGCATAATCTCATAGTCATAGGAACATGTATAAGTCATGAAGAAAGCAATAGCAACATACTAAACGATCAAGTGCTAAGCTAAAATAATGGGTCAAGTCAATCACATCATTCTCCTAATGATGTGATCCCGTTAATCAAATGACAACTCATGTCTATGGTTAGGAAACTTGACCATCTTTGATTAATGAGCTAGTCAAGTAGAGGCATACTAGTGACACTATGTTTGTCTATGTATTCACACATGTATCAAGTTTCCGGTTAATACAATTCTAGCATGAATAATAAACATTCATCATATAATAAGGAAATAAATAATAACTTTGTTATTGCCTCTAGGGCATATTTCCTTCAGTCTCCCACTTGCACTAGAGTCAATAATCTAGTTCACATCACCATGTGATTTAACACCAATATTCACATCTGTATGTGATTAATACCCATAGTTCACATCGTCATGTGATCAACACCCAAAGGGTTTACTAGAGTCAATAATTTAGTTCACATTGCTATGTGGTTAACACCCAAAGAGTACTAAGGTATGATCATGTTTTGCTCGTGAGAGAGGTTTAGTCAACGGATCTGTCACATTCAGAGCCATATGTATTTTGCAAATATTCTATGTCTACAATGCTCTGCACAGAGCTAATCTAGCTAATTGCTCCCACTTTCAATATGTATCCAAATTGAGACTTAGAGTCATCTGGATCGGTGTAAAAGCTTGCACCGATGTAAATCTTTACTATGGGCTCTTTTATCACCTCCATAATCGAGAAATATTTCCTTAGTCCTTACTAAGGATATTCTTGACCGCTGTCTAGTGATCTACTTCTAGATCAAAAAATTGTACTCCCTTGCCAAACTTAGAGCAAGGTATACAATAGGTCTAGTACACAGCATAGCATACTTTATAGAACTTATGACTGAGGCATAGGGAATGACTTTTCATTCTTCTTCTATTTTCTACCTTGGTCGGGTTTTGAGTCTTACTCAACTTCACACCTTGCAACACAGGCAAGAAGTCCTTCTTTGACTGTTCCATTTTTAACTACTTCAAAATCTTATCAAGGTATGTGCTCATTGAAAAATCTTATCAAGCGTCTTGATCTATCTCTATAGATCTTGATGCTCAATGTGTTAGCAGCTTCACCGAGGTCTTTCTTTGAAAAACTTCTTATTCAAGTATCCTTTTATGCTATCCAGAATTTCTATACCATTTCCAATCAACAATATGTTATCTACATATAGTTTTAGAAATGCTACAGAGCTCCCACTCACTTTCTTGCAAACACGGGCTTGTCCAAAAGTCTGTATAAAACCATATGCTTTGATCAACTCATCAAAGCATATATTCCAACTCCGAGATGCTTGCACTAGTCCATAGATGGATCACTGGAGCATGCACACCTTGTTAGCACCTTTAGGATTAACAAAACCTTCTGGTTGCATCATATACAATTCTTCTTTAATAAATCCATTAAGGAATGCAGTTTTGACATCCATTTGCCAGATTTCATAAAATGTGGCAATTGCTAACATGATTCGGATAGACTAAAGCATCGATACGAGTGAGAAAATCTCATCGTATACAACATCTTGAACTTGTCGAAAAAACTTTTGCGACAAGTCGAGCTTTGTAGATAGTAACACTACTATCAGCGTTCGTCTTCCTCTTGAAGATCCATTTATTTTCTATGGCTTGCCGATCATCGGGAAAGTCCACCAAAGTCCACACTTTGTTCTCATACATGGATCCTATCTCAGATTTCATGGCTTCAAGCAGTGGCGGAGCCAGGAAAAATTAGGAGCCGGGGCGGACCACAAGATAACTAAAAATACGGCGAACCGCAATCGGGCATTTGGATACATATTTTGCAACTATAAGAACTAAATTAGAGAACCACAAATCCATACAAAGTCAAACGACCTATATCGCATTGTCCATAAACATAATCTCAATAAAAAACTGGAATTAAATACGTCAACTAATTGCTGAATAAACAATACTTGCTCTAGGAATCCAAAAAATTCTCATATATGAAATTTAATAACTTACGATTAAAATTTGACGATCTGGAATGATTGAACTAACTGACAATGGTTAGGTTAGAGGAGTCTAGAAGAAACAATACCTATCGGGAGTGGAGATCGATTTTTCTTCAATGAACGGAATGATGGAATCCCCAAATTCCTATATCCCTACAGATTATAAACCAATACAGTTAAAAATCTAAAATACGAGAAGTGAATTCTCATCCCATACCATAAATCTTGTGTGTGCATGACCACTGGTTAAATTTCCCAAATCTATACAACCTTTAACTCACCTTGCCTAATCAGTGGGTTTGAATGGCTAGGAGGAGCCGATGTCGATTACCGTTTCTGCCCCTGTGCCCATCAAATCACCGGTGCATTCTGCCTTCTGCTAGACTGCGGCGACCGACGAAGTCGCATGTATTGTTGTTGCGATCGAATTGATTGAGAGAGGAGGTTTTTTTTCTCTAATCAGATGGAGGAGGTGAGGACGAGCACACTGCGTTGATAGTTATGCAGGCAGTTATATCTCTCCTACATGGAGCCATGGGCCTAGGAACAGCCGTGCAAGTTAGTTTTTTGGGGGCTTGCCGTGCAAGTTTGTTGAATGGGCCTAGAGGGACCAAGGCCCAGCGATTTGCTCGGGCAAGTTATGATAAATCCAGCTCATTAGTACGTGACGCTAACAAAAAAGCAAATTAGTACCTACGGTCATAGCGTATTTTATACAGCAGCTGGCTGGTGAGCCCGGGCAGCTGCCCCGGGTCGCCGGGTGCTGCCTCCGCCACTGGCTTCAAGCCATTTCGCGGAATCTGGGCTCATCATCGCTTCCTCATAGTTCATAGGTTCATCATGGTCTAGTAACATGACTTCTATAATAGGATTACCGTACCACTCTAGTGCGAACCATACTCTGGAAGACCTGCGAGTTTGTGTAATAACTTGATCTGAAGTTTCATGATCATCATCATTAACTTCCTCACAAATTGGTGTAGGAATCACTAGAACTGATTTCTGTGATGAACTAGTTTCCAATTCGGGAGAAGGTACAATTACCTCATCAAGTTCTACTTTCCTCCCACTCACTTCTTTCGAGAGAAACTCCTTCTCTAGAAAGGATCCATTCTTAGCAACGAATATTTTGCCTTTGGATCTGTGATTAGAAGGTGTACCCAAAAATCACCTTTGGGTATCCTATAAAGACGCATTTTTCCGATTTGGGTTCGAGCTTATCAGATTGAAACTTTTTCACATAAGCATCGCAACTCCAGACTTTAAGAAATGACATCTTAGGTTTATTGCTAAACCATAGTTCATACGGTGTCATTTCAACTGATTTAGATGGTGCCCTATTTTAACGTGAATGCAGCTATCTCTAATGCATAACCTGTTGGAAATATGCCCTAGAGGCAATAATAAAATGGTTATTATTATATTTCTTTGTTCATGATAATTATCTATTGTTCATGCTATAATTGTATTATCCCGAAATCATAATACATGTGTGAATACATAGACCACAACAAGTCCCTAGTGAGCCTCTAGTTGACTAGCTCGTTGATCAATAGATAGTCATGGTTTCCTGACTATGGACATTGGATGTCATTGATAACGGGATCACATCATTAGGAGAATGATGTGATGGACAAGACCCAATCCTAAGCATAGCACAAAGATCGTGTAGTTCGTTTCGCTAGAGATTTTCCAAATGTCAAGTATCATTTCCTTAGACCATGAGATTGTGCAACTCCCAGATACTGTAGGAGTGCTTTGGGTGTGCCAAACGTCACAACATAACTGGGTGACTATAAAGGTGCACTACGGGTATCTCCGAAAGTGTCTGTTGGGTTGGCACGAATCGAGACTGGGATTTGTCACTTCGTATGACGGAGAGGTATCTCTGGGCCCACTCGGTAATGCATCATCATAATGAGCTCAATGTGACCAAGTGTCTGGTCACGGGATCATGCATTACGATACGAGTAAAGTGAGTTGCCGGTAATGAGATTGAACGAGGTATTGGGATACCGACGATCGAGTCTCGGGCAAGTAACATACCAATTGATAAAGGGAATTGTATACGGGATTGATTGAATCCTTGACATCGTTTTTCATCTGATGAGATCATCGAGGAGCATGTGGGAGCCAACATGGGTATCCAGATCCCGCTGTTGGTTATTGACCGGAGAGGCGTCTCGGTCATGTCTGCATGTCTCCCGAACCCGTAGGGTCTACACACTTAAGGTTCGGTGACGCTAGGGTTGAAGAGATATTAGTATGCAGTAACCCGAAAGTTGTTCGGAGTCCCGGATGAGATCCCGGACGTCACGAGGAGTTCCGGAATGGTCCAGAGGTGAAGAATTTTATATAGGAAGTGCAGTTTCGGCCATCGGGAAAGTTTCGGGGGTCACCGGTATTGTACCGGGACCACCGGAAGGGTCCCGGGGGTCCATCGGGTAAGGCCACCTATCCCGGAGGACCCCATGGTCTGAAGTGGGAAGGGGAACCAGTCCCTGGTGGGCAGGTGGGCCCCCCCTTGGGCCCCTCTGCGCCTAGGGTTGGAAACCCTAGGGATGGGGGGCGCCTCCACTTGCCTTGGGGGGCAAGCCACCCCCTTGGCCGCCGCCCCCCCTTGGAGATCCCATCTCCTAGGGCCGGTGCCCCCCAGGGGGCCTATATAAAGGGGGGAGAGGGAGGGCAGCCGCACCCCAAGTCTCTGGCGCCTCCCTCTCCCCTGCTACACCTCTCCTTCTCGTAGAAGCTTGGCGAAGCCCTGCCATGATCACTGCTGCATCCACCACCACGCCGTCGTGCTGCTGGATCTTCATCAACCTCTCCTTGCCCCTTGCTGGATCAAGAAGGAGGAGACGTCTTCCCAACCGTACGTGTGTTGAACGCGGAGGTGCCGTCCGTTCGGCGCTAGGATCTCCGGTGATTTGGATCACGATGAGTATGACTCCCTCAACCCCGTTCTCTTGAACGCTTCCGCACGCGATCTACAAGGGTATGTAGATGCACTCCCCTCTCTCGTTGCTAGATGACTCCATAGATTGATCTTGGTGAAGCATAGAAATTTTTTATTTTCTGCAACGTTCCCCAACAGTGGCATCATGAGCTAGGTCTATGCGTAGTTACTATGCACGAATAGAACTCAAACTTCTTGTGGGCGTAGATGTTGTCAATTTTCTTGCCACTACTAGTCTTATCTTGCTTCGGCGGCATCGTGGGATGAAGCGGCCTGGACCAACCTTACACTTACACTTACGTGAGACAGGTTCCACCGACTGACATGCACCAGTTGCATAAGGTGGCTAGCGGGTGTCTGTCTCTCCCACTTTAGTTGGAGCGGATTCGATGAAAAGGGTCCTTATGAAGGGTAAATAGAAATTGGCATATCACGTTGTGGTTTTACGTAGGTAAGAAACGTTCTTGCTAGAAACCTATAGAAGCCACGTAAAAACTTGCAACAACAATTAGAGGACGTCTAACTTGTTTTTGCAGCAAGTGCTTTGTGTTGTGATATGGCCAAAGGATGTGATGAATGATATATGTGATGTATGAGATGATCATGTTCTTGTAATAGGAATCACGACTTGCATGTCGATGAGTATGACAACCGGCAGGAGCCATAGGAGTTGTCTTTATTTTTTGTATGACCTGCGTGTCATTAAAGAATGCCATGTAAATTACTTTACTTGATTGCTAAACGCGTTAGCCATAGAAGTAGAAGTAGTCGTTGGCGTGACAACTTCATGAAGACACGATGATGGAGATCATGATGATGGAGATCATGGTGTCATGCCGGTGATGAAGATGATCATGGCGCCCCGAAGATGGAGATCAAAGGAGCAATATGAAATTGGCCATATCATGTCACTATTTGATTGCATGTGATGTTTATCATGTTTTACATCTTATTTGCTTAGAACGACGGTAGTAAATAAGATGATCCCTCATTAAAATTTCAAGAAAAGTGTTCCCCCTAACTGTGCACCGTTGCGAAGGTTCGTTGTTTCGAAGCACCACGTGATGATCGGGTGTGATAGATTCTAACGTTCGAATACAACGGGTGTAAGCCAGATTTACACACGCAATACACTTCGGTTGACTTGACGAGCCTAGCATGTACAGACATGGCCTCGGAACACGGAAGACCGAAAGGTCGAGCATGAGTTGTATAGAAGATACGATCAACATGAAGATGTTCACCGATGATGACTAGTCCGTCTCAAGTGATGATCGGACACGGCCTAGTTGACTCGGATCATGTTTCACTTAGATGACTAGAGGGATGTCTGTCTAAGTGGGAGTTCATTGAATAATTTGATTAGATGATTTTAATTATCATGAACTTAATCTAAAAACCTTTGCAAAATGTCTTGTAGATCAAATGGCCAACGCTCATGTCCACCTCAACTTCAATGCGTTCCTAGAGAAAACCAAGCTGAAAGATGATGGCAGCAACTATACGGACTGGGTCCGGAACCTGAGGATCATCCTCATAGCTGCCAAGAAAGATTATGTCCTAGAAGCACCGCTAGGTGAAGCACCAATCCCAGAGAACCAAGACGTTATGAACGCTTGGCAGTCTCGTGCTGATGATTACTCCCTCGTTCAGTGCGGCATGCTTTACAGCTTAGAACCGGGGCTCCAAAAGAGTTTTGAGCAACACGGAGCATATGAGATGTTCGAAGAGCTGAAAATGGTTTTCCAAGCTCATGCCCGGGTCGAGAGATATGAAGTCTCCGACAAGTTCTTCAGCTGTAAGATGGAGGAAAATAGTTATGTTAGTGAGCACATACTCAAGATGTCTGGGTTGCACAACCGCTTGACTCAGCTGGGAGTTAATCTCCCGGATGACGCGGTCATTGACGGAATCCTTCAGTCACTCCCACCAAGCTACAAGAGCTTTGTGATGAACTTCAATATGCAGGGGATGGAAAAGACCATTCCTGAGGTATATTCAATGCTGAAATCAGCAGAGGTAGAGATCAAAAAGGAACATCAAGTGTTGATGGTGAATAAAACCACTAAGTTCAAGAAATGCAAGGGTAAGAAGAACTTCAAGAAGGACGACAAGGGAGTTGCCGCGCCCGGTAAGCCAGTTGCCGGGAAGAAGTCAAACAATGGACCCAAGCCTGAGACTGAGTGCTTCTATTGCAAGGGAAGTGGTCACTGGAAGCGGAACTGCCCCAAGTACTTAGCGGACAAGAAGGCCGGCAAAACCAAAGGTATATGTGATATACATGTAATTGATGTGTACCTTACCAGTGCTCGTAGTAGCTCCTGGGTATTTGATACCGGTGCGGTTGCTCATATTTGTAACTCAAAGTAGGAGCTGCGGAATAAGCAGAGACTGGCGAAGGACGAGGTGACGATGCGCGTCGGGAATGGTTCCAAGGTCGAAGTGATCGCCGTCGGCACGCTACATCTACATTTACCTACGGGATTAGTTTTAAACCTCAATAATTGTTATTTAGTGCCAGCTTTGAGCATGAACATTGTATCAAGATCTTGTTAATATCGAGATGGCTACTCATTTAAATCCGAGAATAATGGTTGTTCTATTTATATGAGAGATATGTTTTATGGTCATGCCCCGCTGGTGAATGGTTTATTCTTAATGAATCTCGAGCGTAATGTTACACATATTCAAAGTGTGAATACTGAAAGATGTAAAGTTGATAACGATAGTCCCACATACTTGTTGCACTGCCGCCTTGGTCACATTGGTGTCAAGCGCATGAAGAAGCTCCATGCTGATGGACTTTTAGAGTCTCTAGATTATGAATCATTTGACACATGCAAACCATGCCTCATGGGCAAAATGACCAAGACTCCGTTCTCCGGAACAATGGAGCGAGCAACCAACTTATTGGAAATCATACGTACTGATGTGTGCGGTCCAATGAGCATTGAGGCTCGCGGAGGATATCGTTATGTTCTCACTCTCACTGATGACTTGAGTAGATATGGATATGTCTACTTGATGAAACACAAGTCTGAGACCTTTGAAAAGTTCAAGGAATTTCAGAATGAAGTAGAGAATCAACGTGACCGAAAGATAAAGTTCTTATGATCAGATCGTGGGGGAGAATATTTAAGTCACGAATTTGGTACGCACTTAAGGAAATGTGGAATCGTTTCACAACTTATGCCGCCTGCAACACCTCAGCGTAACGGTGTGTCGGAACATCGTAATCGCACTCTATTGGATATGGTGCGATCTATGATGTCACTTACCGATTTACCGCTATCATTTTGGGGATACGCTCTAGAGACAGCTACATTCACTTTAAATAGGGCACCATCTAAATCCATTGAGACGACACCATATGAAATTATGGTTTGGGAAGAACCTAAGCTGTCGTTTCTAAAAGTTTGGGGATGCGATGCTTATGTCAAGAAACTTCAACCTGAAAAGCTCGAACCCAAGTTGGAAAAATGCGTCTTCATAGGATACCCTAAGGAAACTATTGGGTATACCTTCTACTTAAGATCCGAGGGCAAGATCTTTGTTGCCAAGAACGGGTCCTTTCTGGAGAAAGAGTTTCTCTCGAAAGAATTAAGTGGGAGGAAAGTGGAACTTGATGAAGTACTACCTCTTGAACCGATAAGTAGCGCAGCTCAGGAAGATGTTCCTGTGGTGCCTGCACCAACAAGAGAGGAAACTAATGATGATGATCAAGGTACTTCGAATCAAGTTACTACTAAACTTTGTAGGTCCACAAGGACACGTTCCACACCAGAGTGGTATGGCAACCCTGTCCTGGAAATCATGTTGTTAGACAATGGTGAACCTTCGAACTATGAAGAAGCAATGGCGGGCCCAGATTCCAACAAATGGCTTGAAGCCATGCAATCCGAGATAGGATCCATGTATGAAAACAAAGTATGGACTTTGATAGACTTGCCTGATGATCGGCAAGCGATAGAAAACAAATGGATCTTTAAGAAGAAGACGGACGCGGATGGTAATGTTACCATCTATAAAGTTCGACTTGTCGCTAAGGGTTATCGACAAGTTCAAGGGATTGACTACGATGATACATTCTCTCCCGTAGTGAAGCTGAAGTCCGTCCGAATCATGTTAGCAATTGCCGCATACTATGATTATGAGATATGGCAAATGGACGTCAAAACGGCATTCCTTAACGGACATCTTAAGGAAGAACTGTATATGATGCAGCCGGAAGGTTTTGTCAACCCTAAGAATGCTAACAAGGTACGCAAGCTCCAGCGCTCCATCTATGGGCTGGTGCAAGCATCTTGGAGTTAGAACATTCGCTTTAATGAAATGATCAAAGCATTTGGGTTTATGCAGACTTATGGAGAAGCCTGCGTTTACAAGAAAGTGAGTGGGAGCTCTGTAGCATTTCTCATATTATATGTGGATGACATACTTTTGATGGGAAATGATATAGAACTTTTGGACAGCATTAAGGCCTACTTGAATAAGTGTTTTTCAATGAAGGACCTTGGAGAAGCTGCTTACATATTAGGCATCAAGATCTATAGAGATAGATCAAGACGCCTCATAGGTCTTTCACAAAGCACATACCTTGATAAGATATTGAATAAGTTCAATATGGATCAGTCCAAGAAGGGGTTCTTGCCTGTGTTGCAAGGTGTGAAATTGAGCTCGGCTCAATGTCCGACCACGGCAGAAGATAGAGAAAAGATGAGTGTCGTCCCCTATGCCTCAGCCATAGGGTCTATCATGTATGCCATGACCTGTACCAGACCTGATATAAACCTTGCCGTAGGTTTGGTAGGAAGGTACCAAAGTAATCCCGGCATGGAACACTAGACAGCGGTCAAGAACATCCTTAAGTACCTGAAAAGGACTAAGGATATGATTCTCGTATATGGAGGTGACGAAGAGCTCGTCGTAAAGGGTTACGTCGATGCTAGCTTCGACATAGATCTGGATGACTCTAAGTCACAAACCGGATACGTGTATATTTTGAATGGTGGGGCAGTAAGCTGGTGCAGTTGCAAGCAAAGCGTCGTGGCGGGATCTACATGTGAAACGGAGTACATGGCAGCCTCGGAGGCAGCGCATGAAGCTATCTGGGTGAAGGAGTTCATCACTGACCTAGGAGTCATACCCAATGCGTCGGGGCCGATCACACTCTTCTGTGACCACACTGGAGCTATTGCACTTGCCAAGGAGCCCAGGTTTCACAAGAAGACCAGGCACATCAAGCGTCGCTTCAACTCCATTCGTGAAAATGTTCAAGATGGAGACATAGATATTTGTAAAGTGCATACGGACCTGAATGTAGCAGATCCGTTGACTAAACCTCTCCCTAGAGCAAAACATGATCAACACCAGAACGCAATGGGTGTTCGATTCATCACAATGTAACTAGATTATTGACTCTAGTGCAAGTGGGAGACTGTTGGAAATATGCCCTGTAGGCAATAATAAAATGGTTATTATTATATTTCTTTGTTCATGATAATTGTCTATTGTTCATGCTATAATTGTATTATCCGGAAATCGTAATACATGTGTGAATACATAGACCACAACAAGTCCCTAGTGAGCCTCTAGTTGACTAGCTCATTGATCAACAGATAGTCATGGTTTCCTGACTATGGACATTGGATGTCATTGATAACAGGATCACATCATTAGGAGAATGATGTGATGGACAAGACCCAATCCTAAGCATAGCACAAAGATCGTGTAGTTAGTTTCGCTAGAGCTTTTCCAAATGTCAAGTATCATTTCCTTAGACCATGAGATTGTGCAACTCCCGTATACCGTAGGAGTGCTTTGGGTGTGCCAAACGTCACAACGTAACTGGGTGACTATTAAGGTGCACTACGGGTATCTCCGAAAGTGTCTGTTGGGTTGGCACGAATCGAGACTGGGATTTGTCACTCTGTATGACGGAGAGGTATCTCTGGGCCCACTCGGTAATGCATTATCATAATGAGCTCAATGTGACCAAGTGTCCGGTCACGGGATCATGCATTATGGTACGAGTAAAGTGACTTGCCGGTAACGAGATTGAACGAGGTATTGGGATACCGACGATCGAGTCTCGGGCAAGTAACGTACCAATTGACAAAGGGAATTGTATACGGGATTGATTGAATCCACGACATCGTGGTTCATCTGATGAGATCATCGAGGAGCATGTGGGAGCCAACATGGGTATCCAGATCCCGCTATTGGTTATTGACCGGAGAGGCGTCTCGGTCATGTCTGCATGTCTCCCGAACCCGTAGGGTCTACACACTTAAGGTTCGGTGACACTAGGGTTGAAGAGATATTAGTATGCAGTAACCCCGAAAGTTGTTCGGAGTCCCGGATGAGATCCCGTACGTCACGAGGAGTTCCGGAATGGTCCGGAGGTGAAGAATTATATATAGGAAGTGCAGTTTCGGCCATCGGGAAAGTTTCGGGGGTCACCGGTATTGTACCGGGACCACCGGAGGGCCCCGTGAGCTGAAGTGGGGAGGGGAACCAGCCCCTGGTGGGCTGGTGCGCCCCCCCTTGGCCCCCCCCTGCGCCTAGGGTTGGAAACCCTAGGGGTGGGGGCGCCTCCACTTGCCTTGTGGGGCAAGCCACCCCCTTGGCCGCCGCCCCCCCTTGGAGATCCCATCTTCTAGGGCCGGCGCCCCCCAGGGGGCCTATATAAAGGGGAGGAGAGGGAGGGCAGCCGCACCCCAAGTCTCTGGCGCCTCCCTCTCCCCTGCTACACCTCTCCTTCTTGCAGAAGCTTGGCGAAGCCCTGCCGTGATCACTGCTGCATACACCACCATGCCGTCGTGCTGTTGGATCTTCATCAACCTCTCCTTGCCCCTTGCTGGATCAAGAAGGAGGAGACGTCTTCCCAACCGTACGTGTGTTGAACGCGGAGGTGCCGTCCGTTCGGCGCTAGGATCTCCGGTGATTTGGATCACGACGAGTACGACTCCCTCAACCCCGTTCTCTTGAACGCTTCCACACGCGATCTACAAGGGTATGTAGATGCACTCCCCTCTCTCGTTGCTAGATGACTCCATAGATTGATCTTGGCGAAGCATAGAAAATTTTTATTTTCTGCAACGTTCCACAACATAACCCTAAAATGATATTGGTGAATCGGTAAGAGACATCATTGATCGCACCATATCAAATAAAGTGTGGTTATGACGTTCGGACACACCGTTACGCTGTGGTGTTCCTAGTGGCATGAGTTGTGAAACTATTTCACATTATTTTAACTGAAGGCCAAACTCGTAACTCAAATATTCATCTCCACGATCAGATCGTAGAAACTTTATTTTCTTGTTACGATGATTTTCCACTTCACACTGAAATTCTTTGAACCTTTCAACTGTTTCAGACTTATGTTTCATCAAGTAGATATACCCATATCTGCTCAAATCATCTGTGAAGGTCAGAAAATAATGATACCCGCCACGAGCCTTAATACTCATTGGTCTGCATACATCAGTATGTATTATTTCCAACAAGTCAGCAGCTTGTTCCATTGTTCTGGAGAACGGAGTTTTAGTCATCTTGCCCAAAAGGCACGATTCGCAAGCATCAAATGATTCGTAACCAAGTGATTCCAAAAATCCATGGAGTTTCTTCATGCGATTTACACCGATATGACCCAAACGGCAGTGCCACAAATAAGTTGCACTATCATTATTAACTTTGCATCTTTTGGCATCAATATTATGAATATGTGTATCACTACGATCGAGATCCAACAAACTATTTTCATTGGGTGTATGACCATTGAAGGTTTTATTCATGTAAATATAACAACAATTATCCTCTGACTTTAAATGAATAACCGTATTGCAATAAACATGATCAAATCATATTCATGCTCAACGCAAACGCAAAATAACATTTATTTAGGTTTAACACTAAGCCCGAAAGTATAGGGAGTGTGTAATGATGATCATATCAATCTTCGAACTACTTCCAACACTCATCGTCACTTCCCCTTCAACTAGTCTCTGTTTATTATGTAACTCATGTTTCGAGTTACTAATCTTAGCAACCGAACAAGTATCAAATACTCAGGGGCTACTATAAGCACTAGTAAGGCACACATCAATAACCTGTATATCAAATATACCCTTGTTCACTTTGCCATCCTTCTTATCCACCAAATATTCATGGTATTTCCGCTTCCAGTGACCATTTCCTTTGCAGTGTAAGTGTCGGTGTCAAAACCGGCGGATCTCGGGTAGGGGGTCCCGATCTGTGCGTCAAGGCTGATGGTAACAGGAAGCAAGGGACACAGATGTTTACCCAGGTTCGGGCCCTCTCGATGGAGGTAAAACCCTACTTCCTGCTTGATTAATATTGATGATATGGGTAGTACAAGAGTAGATCTACCACGAGATCGTAGAGGCTAAACCCTAGGAGCTTGCCTATGATGGTATGATTGTAAATGTGATCGGCCTTCGAAGGACCAACCTCTCCGGTTTATATAGACACTGGAGAGGGTTAGGGTTTACATGGAGTCGGTTACAAGGAAGGAAATATAATATCCGGATCGCCAAGCTTGCCTTCCACGCCAAGGAAAGTCCCATCCGGATACGGGCCGAAGTCTTGAGTCTTGTATCTTCACGCTTCATTAGTCCGGGCGTTGTACATAGTCTGGCTGTCCGGATACCCCCTAATCCAGGACTCCCTCAGTACCCCCTGAACCAGGCTTCAATGACGATGAGTCCGACGCGCAATATTGTCTTCGGCATTGCAAGGCGGGTTCCTCCTCTGAATCCTCCAAAGTGGTTTATCGAACACGTAGGCCGTGTCCGGATCTGCAAGATGATCTTCGTATGGTATAGATTTGATTTGCTGGTAATCTTCGTGCGTCGTGCCCTTGCATCGTGGCTTGGTCCAACGCGAACCAACGTTTCCTTCCCCACAACGACTCGTGTTGCGAGGCGGTTTTATTGGCACGTCCCGTCAAGGCAGAGATCGTGTCCCTTTTATTACGGGATTTTCCATCAATACGAGCGTGCGTGACCCCACGACGGCTGTTGGTATTACCCCGTGTGTATTTAGATAAACCTCCAACGGTCACACCAGGGACTCTTTATATTGACTCTCTTTATAAAGGGGTCGAGACCTATGCCTCCTTTTTCACCTTCATCACGCCCTCTCGCACCTCGACTTCTAACACCCAAAACCTAAGCTCCACCCCTCCGGAATCCTCCAGTATGTCCAGATCTGACCCTCAAGGCCGGTGGGTGGCCTCCTAAATTGAAGAGAAGGACATTGCAAAGCTTAGGGACGTCGGATACCTGACCGCCGATATCCAGCACAGGCTTCCTGTTCCGGGGCAGGTCATCCCTACGCCGGAGCCCAATGAGTGTGTCGTTTTTGTCCCACACTTCCTGCATGGTTTGGGTTTCACCCTCCATCCCTTCGTGAGGGGGCTCATGTTCTATTATGGGCTGGATTTTCATGATCTGGCTCCAGATGCTATCCTCCATATCTCGTCGTTCATTATCGTGTGCGAGGCTTTTCTCCATGTCACGCCACACTTCGGCTTATGGCTCAAGACCTTCAATGTGAAGCCGAAGATGATCGAGGGGCAACATGTGGAGTGCGGAGGTGCTGTAATAAGCAGAAACGCCAACGCCCCGTGGACAGAGGGTTCTCCCAGAAGTATCTGATGTATGGCAGCGGAGGTGGTTTTACGTCACGGCTCCCAGAGGCACAAAGTGGGTGGCTCCCCCCAAGTTTTGCTCGGGCCCTCCGCCACAGTTGGCGTCTTGGACAGACGTAGGACGGAATTGGGGGCCCACTGGTGATGTACTAGTACTGCAGAATCGCATCCGGGAGCTTCTTGAGAGGGAAATTAACCTTGTCAACATAATGCAAGTGATGTTAATCCGGCGGATGTTGCCGTGCCAACGCCGGCCTCTCCGGATGTGGGAGTTCAATCCAGAGGGTTCGCGGACTGTCCAGCACTTCTTCGGCTTGAAGCTCGAAGAGATGTGCAAGTTATTCTTCAGACAGAAAGTAATGTGTCCGGACACCACCGAGGATGCGGGCCTAAGCTGTAATCGCCTAGATACCCAAGTAAGTAGCCTTGATACCGGACACCCTGTTTTGTATTTATCATGAATGTTTGCTCTGACAATCATCCGCGTCCAGGAATGGCTTAGCAATGCGGAGAGAATCAGGTGTCCGGCATCGCTTCCCGAAGGCTCGCTCGCCCCTACCATGGCCAAGATGCTCGACCGGGTACTCAGCAGGATGCCCTCGGGGAAAGGCGAGGGATGAAAAATCCAAACCCCACATGCTACGCATCCGAACCGGGGGGGGGGGGGGGTTGCTACCTCCCCCAAGGAGGATAGTCGGCGAGGAGAGGTTAAGGCCTCCTCCCCGCGCGGGAAGAAGAGGGCCGCGTTGGAAGACCTGGAGACGGAGATGCCTAAACCTGGGAAGAAGGTGTCCCCAAGGGGCTCTGCCGCGACGGGCATCCTCACCGCGTTACGCCCACCAACGGGCCAGCCCTCCAACGAGCCGTAAGTCAATCATTAACTTAAAGGTACTGTATTTCTCCTGGATCAATGACCAGGATTCAACTTTTTGCAGTCCGGCTGGCAGCTCTTCTCAACAGGGATCGTCTTCGGGGGACCTTCCTCCGGAGATGATGGAGAGCGAGACCCCACCCGCCTCTCCGATTCTTGACGTGAGCGACACCGAGGTGTCGTCACGGAGGAGTCCGGATCCGCCAAGGCCGGAGGCCAATACGTCAGCCGCCCTGAGTCCGGACGTACTGACGGGCTTACTGGAGCGAGCTGCACTCTCGGAGGAGCACCGCTCATTAATGAGTGCGGTGCTCAAGAAGATTTCATCCGCTACAAGGAGTTTGAATGAAGCATTTACAAGCCTTCTCAGAGGCTTTGAGGTATGTAATGAGGAATACACCATATAGATAGTAGCCCCTGAGACTCTGGTTGCCCGACCTAGGTGGCAAACGGGGGATCATAAACCAAAGATTTATGTGGAAATGTGTGCAGGTACCTGTGGTTCCAGCCGCCGGCCCGTCCGTTGAAGTTGCCGAACTATCAAGGCAAATTGGGTCGATTGATGCCGATATTACTCTGATGAATGAGCGGCTGGATACATCACAAGGTATGTGCGCTGTCTCCCATTGCATAGGAAAATATTAAGGTGGCACATATTAATATAATTTGTTTGGACTGCAGATGGTGCTGCTGCTGTGGAGGCCCTGAGGGCGGAACTTGCTCTGGCCAAGGAACAAGCTCGGGTGAGCAATGCGGCTTCCCTAAAGGCGGCTGTGGAACTGAGAGCCGAACAGGCTGCTCATCGCCGAAGCGAGGAAAAGATAGCCGAAATGGCTATCGAGTTAAAAAATGCCGCTGACCGGTATGAGCTCCAGAAAAAGGAGCATGAGGATAAATCGGCTGACATGAGCAAGGCACTTAATGCCACCAAGGAAATACGGACCGAGCTCAGGGGTGCGCGGGAGGAGCTTCAACAGGCCGGTAAAATCGTGGATGGAGGCTCCTATTTGCTGCGGACGAAGTTCTTTGATCCGAAGTGCGCTCCCCTGGATGGACGCTGGAGTTCGCCGGACGCATACGCGGACCTGGCGAAGAGTACGGCTAATGCTGCGGAGTTCTTCAAAGATCAGGGTGAGAAGGAGGTGGCGAAGCTTTTCTGGTCGCAGTTCATTGCTCCCACTCGCCCGCTACCGTTAAGTGATAAGATGGCTGCTGTAGCGGAGCTTCACAGGCTGTCCAACCTTGCAATGCGGTCTGTAATACACCATCTTTGGCCGAAAGGGCCTAAGCCGGACAGTTACTTTGGATTGGTGCAACAGTTCCTTGGGGCCGTGCCTCGGCTCGATGCCATGAGGAGGTCGGCATGTATAGAGGGTGCACGGATGGCCCTTGCCCGCCTTAAAGCGTATTGGACGGATATGGATGCCACAATGATAGTGTCTCAGGATCCGGTGGGGGGCCAATATCCGGCCGGGCACTACTTGGCGCGGGTCACAGAGGGTGCCCGCCTGATAGAGGCACAGTGCCCGAAGAATCTCCTATTCGAGCGAACGAAATTATTGTAAAAACAATGTTTATTTTGATTAGAAGGCTAGATTTATACTGTTTGCCTGAGAATATGATTAATTCCCCTGTGCGGCCGTTTATATATATGTATATATAAATATGCAATCTGAAAGTTAGCAGTCGTTGGCTTCAGTAGCGCGAGCAATCATCCAACTATGGTGGTTTCTCAACCGGTGGGTACATTTCTGTTGCACATTGTGAGTTCATATTTTCTTTTCTAAGAAACAAAAGTTCGAGCAGATGCCGTTCTAGCAGGTACAAGAACTCCCGTTCGGTAGGCGTCTGCTTTAGCAATATCTTTGATCCTCGATCAACAATTCGAGGAAGACGAGACAGAAGCCTTTGGATGAAACCAATGAATCTTCCGATCCGAAAGACTAAGGGGCTAGGCGCTCACCTACTATCTACACATTTCCTCTTTAGCGTTGGCTCCACCAGTTTTGACTGTGAGTCGCTTTAGTTATCTCAAATCTTTGGCAGGAAGGGCCCCCACGCATACAATACAGGGGTGTTCGCGAAAAAATATGCTTAATCACTCTTGATCCAACATCTTGGTCCATTAAGGAGATGATCACACGACGAACGAGGCAACCGGACTATATAGCTGGAACACTTTCGCTTAGCTGCGGGATTCTAAAGTGGGGCTACTATGTAGCCCCTGGTACCTTCGCGTGCATCCGAATACGGGCGCGTATGTACCTGGCCGGGAAATGGCCCTTCGTTAATGCGGAGGAATCCTAAAGATTCCGATGAGTCATCGAGTGGTTGACCAGTCTCTCGCTGTATCATGACAGTCAGTTTTCGGCTTTCTCTACTGAGGTGCTCATCTGGAATAACCAGGTCACAATCGCAGTAGTTCTCCTTTGGACACCTTAGCCGATAATGACGGAATGTAAGGCGGCAAACCCGGGAGCCGGGCAAACCCAACATTTGACCAAAGACATGATTCGGAGCTGATGCATATAAGGCCAAACTCGTGACGCCGAACACTCCCTAAGGTATTCGGACTTTATAATAGATGATGAGCTCAAGAATGCCCATTCATTATAAACCCTGTGTTTCCAGGTACGGGCGTTAATCTGTCATGGTGAAATGCCAAAAACGGTAGTATCCTCTGTGGGTATGGAACCCATGGGATGGTTGAACAACAAGAGACAATAGAAAAGGTTTACACGGGGGCTTAATCTAAAAAGAAACCTGTTGAACGGGGCCCTGCTGCACGTCTACGCCTTTGTCTCCGTTGTGCCGCATCCTGGAAGGGTATCGCGCGAACGTTGTCTGCTGAAGAGGGAAACTCATGGAAGAGTGCAACGTAAGTATGCGATGGATGATAAAAATGTGAGATGCTGGCCTGCCCGTAAGGTTGAGGCAAAAATGGGGCTTTTATTATTAGCCCCTGGTGTCCACTATAGGGTTACATATACAGTGCCCTGGTTTAATGTGGGCTGCCGGACTCACCTAACCGTGTCCGTGGTCTTAACGACCCGCTGTATTTTTGTTAGAGGCCGCTTATAGTCCGGCCGCTAGGGCCGTCGCGTATTCCTCTGCTCGCGAAGAGCGCTCTGTTATTCCGCTAATGGTGATGACGCCACATGGACCGGGCATCTTAAGTGTAAGGCAGCCATAGTGCGGCAATGCGTTGAAGCGGGCGAAGGCCGTTCTTCCAAGCAATGCTTGATAGCTGCTTTTTGGAAAGGTGCGATGATGAAGGCTAGTGCTTCGCTTCTGGAGTTGCCTGGAGGGCCGACTGTTACCTCTAGTATGACGGAGCCCTGCTACCTCTTGAGCACTGCGTTGGATTTCCCCGAAGAGGAGAGGATGATGCAGCAAAGTAGCGTAAGTATTTCCGTCAGTTTTTGAGAACTAAGGTATCAATCCAGTAGGAGACCACGCACAAGTCCCTCGTACCTACACAAAACGATAGCAACTCGCAACCAACGCTTAGGGGTTGTCAATCCCTTCACGGTCACTTACGAGAGTGAGATCTGATAGAGATAATATTTTTGGTATTTTTGATAGATAGATTCAAAGTAAAAAGTAAAGGCAAAGTAAAAACAAATCAAGTAAATAAAGTGATATAGATTGATATGATGAGAATAGACCCGGGGGCCATAGGTTTCACTAGTGGCTTCTCTCAAGAGCATAAGTATTCTACGGTGGGTGAACAAATTACTGTTGAGCAATTGACAGAATTGAGCATAGTTATGGGTATATCTAGGCAATGATCATGTATATAGGCATCACGTCCAAAACAAGTAGATGGAAACGATTCTGCATCTACTACTATTACTCCACTCATCGACCGCTATCCAGCATGCATCTAGAGTATTAAGTTAAAAGCAGAGTAACATCGTAAGCAAGATGACATGATGTAGAGGGATAAATTCATGCAATATGATAAAAACCCCATCTTGTTATCCTCGATGGCAACAATACAATACGTGCCTTGCTGCCCCTTCTGTCACTGGGTAAGGACACCGCAAGATTGAACCCAAAGCTAAGCACTTCTCCCATTGCAAGAACTACCAATCTAGTTGGCCAACCAAAATGGATAATTCGAAGAGACTTGCAAAGATAACTCAATCATACATAAAAGAATTCAGAGAAGAACCAAATATTTTCCATAGATAATACTGGATCATAAACCCACAATTCATCGGTCTCAACAAACACACCGCAAAAAGAAGATTACATCGAATAGATCTCCACGAGAGAGGGGGAGAACATTGTATTGAGATCCAAAAAGAGAGAAGAAGCCATCTAGCTACTAGCTATGGACCCGAAGGTCTGAACTAAACTACTCACACTTCATCGGAGGGGCTATGGTGGTGATGTAGAAGCCCTCCGTGGTGGATGCCCCCTCCGGCGGAGCTCCAAAATAGGCCCCAAGATGGGATCTCATGGATACAGAAGGTTGCGGCGGTGGAATTAGGTTTTTGGCTCTTGTTCTGATCGTTCGGGGATACGTAGGTATATATAGGAGGAAGGAGTACGTCGGTGGAGCTCCGAGGGGCCCACGAGGTAGGGGGGCGCCCTCCACCCTCGTGACCTCCCCGGGCACTACTTGGAGTAGGGTCCAAGTCTCCTGGATCACGTTCGGTTGGAAAATCACGATCCCGAAGGTTTCATTCCGTTTGGACTCCGTTTGATATTCTGTTTCTTCGAAATACTGAAAAAGGCAAAAAACAGCAATTCTGGGCTGGGCCTCCGGTTCATAGGTTAGTCCCAAAAGTAATATAAAAGTGGAAAATAAAGCCCAATATAGTCCAAAACAGTAGATAAAGTAGCATGGAGCAATCAAAAATTATAGGTACGTTGGAGACGTATCAGGCATCCCCAAGCTTAATTCCTGCTCGTCCTCGAGTAGGTAAATGATAAAAAAATTGATGCGGAGTGATACTTTGGCATAATTTCAATGTAAATCTTCTTAATTGTGATATGAATATTCAGATCTGAAAAATTCAAGACAAAATTTCATATTGACACAAAAATAATAATACTTCAAGCATACCAATCAAAGCAATCATGTCTTCTCAAAATAACATGGCAAAAGAAAGTTCATCCCTACAAAATCATATAGTTAGGCTATGCTTCATTTTCGTCACACAAATATGTTCCCAACTTCTATACCCCCGATGACAAGCCAAGCAATTGTTTCATACTTAAATAATCTCAAACTTTTTCAACCTTCACGCAATACATGAGCGTGAGCCATGGATATAGCACTATGGGTGGAATAGAATATGATGATGGGGATTGTGTGGAGAAGACAAAAAAGGAGAAAGTCTCACATTGACGAGGCTAATCAACGGGCTATGGAGATGCCCATCAATTGATGTCAACATGAGGAGTAGGGACTGCCATGCAACGGATGCACTAGAGCTATGAATGCTCAACAAAAGAAAACTAGTGGGTGTGCATCCAACTCGCTTGCTCACGAAGACCTAGGGCATTTGAGGAAGGCCATCGTAGGAATATACAAGCCAAGTTCTATAATGAAAAATTCCCACTTAGTATAAAAAGACAACTTATGAGACTCACTACATGAGGAACAAGGTGCTACTTTGAAGCACAATATATGAGACTCACTACATGAAGAACAAGGTGCTACTTTGAAGCACAAGTGTGGAAAAAGAGATAGTAGCATTGCCCTTTTTATTTTTTTTATTTTTTTGGGCCTTTCTTTTTTTGGCCTTTCTCTTTTTTTGGGCAATGCTCTAATAATGATGATCATCACACTTCTATTGATTACAACATAAGGATTACAACTCGAAACTTAGAACAAGATATTACTCTATATGAATGCCTCTGGCGGTGTACCGGGATGGTGCAATGAATCAAGAGTGACATGTATGGAAAATAATGCATGGTGGCTTTGCCACAAATACGATGTCAACTACAAGATCATGCAATGGCAATATGACAAAAGTAATGTATGTCATGATGATGATGATGGAAGTTGCATGGCAATATATCTCGGAATGGCTATGGAAATGCCATGATAGGTAGGTATGGTGGCTGTTTTGAGGAAGATATAAGGAGGTTTATGTGTGATAGAGTATATCGTATCACGGGGTTTGGATGCACCGGCGAAGTTTGCGCCAACTCTCAAAGTGAGAAAGGGCAATGCACAGTACCGAAGAGGCTAGCAAAGGTGGAAAGGTGAGAGTGCGTATAACCCATGGACTCAACATTAGTCAAAAGAACTCATATACTTATTGCAAAAATTTAGAAGTTATCAAAAATTCAAGTACTACGCGCATGCTCATAGGGGGATAGCGTAAGTGCATCTAGTGCCCCTTAGTGATTTTGGTGTATTGAAGACTTATAGGTTAAGGGACTAATGTGTTTATGAGTGTACACAGGTCTATACGTCTATGAGGAGTTTGATATTTACAGAGAAAGTCGACCCCTAAAAATGAATATCTTCGACTGAAGATTTTGGTATTCCTAAAATGTTTCATGAAGACTTTGAAAGTGAAGAAATTGGTGTGTCCGTGCAGACTTGATATTCATGCAAGGAATATGAGGCTTGAAGACTATCATTTTCATAGTTTTGTTTTTCTCCTTCTTGAGTCATAGGAAACACCGTACTATTAAAGGGGGTCGAGGAAATACTAAGGAAAAATTTCCATGTGATGCTCAACTCAAAATCCTACACCTACCAATCCCTTCGAGTGAAGCCATTGGAAATCTCATACAGTTCAGTAAATTTCTTCAGTGACAGAGACGAAGTTCTTCTGGTCGCTGAGGAATTTCTTCTGGCTGAGGAGTTAGGAATTTGCTAGTGCGGATTGCCTACACAGTGAGGAACATGATAGCCCTAAGGAATTTGAGAGTCAAATTTCCGACCGTTGCTGTGCTACGCGCCAGCTGTCCCAAAATATCTTATCCACATAACGGTCCCAAAATAGCCGCCCCCTACAACCACTAGCTGGTTGGCTGCTCCGAGAGAAACTGACACTTGTCATTTGAGAGCAACCCATCCTCCGAGGACTTTGAGTGAAAATCATCGAGTGAGGAAAATCCAAACCCAAACACTCACAAACCCAAAGTGATTGAGCATCACTGAAGAGATTGATCTTGTGTGGATCCGACGCTTGTTACCTTTGAAGACTGTGCTTCTTCTAGACGGTTAGGCGTCATGGTCTAGAGCATCCAAGAGGAATTGTGGATCGCCGAGTGACCGAAGTTTGTGAAGGTTTGGAAGTCGCCTGAAGACTTACCACGAGTGATTGGACAAGGTCTGTGTGACCTTAGTTCAAGGAGAATACGGTGAGGACTTGGTGTCCTGAGCTGCGTGCTCAGCGACTGGGTGTCCGGGACTGTGTGTCCTCGAGTTTAAATACTCAGCCGCTCCAACCAGACGTACAACTGAGACAACAGTTGGAACTGGTCTACCAAATCATTGTCTTCACCAACCTTACTGGTTCTATTTCCTCAACTCTTTCATTTCCTCATTATTGTGTTGAGTGATTGTTCATATCTGTGTTTGAAGACTTTGACTGAAGACTTTCTCAATTTCCTCAGTTCAATTTCTTCAGTCTGTTTGTCTTCATCTTGTGTTGTCCTGTGTTTACGCTTTCTGTACTCTGTGATTGTCTTCATTTCATCATGATAACTGTGTGTGTATTTTGTTATGCTTACTTCTGAGTACTTATTCCGCTGCAAGTAGTTCTTCACTAAGGAATTTCCTCACTGGCAAATTCCTCAGTGAAGAATTCATAAAAATCGCCTATTCACCCCCCTCTCGATCCAGTCTGAAATCAAAGCCCTCAGCGATGATTTCAATGCTTATTATGCTGATTGGCAAGGAGCCAAAGTCAGGCTCGTTAAACTGACTGAGAAGTTCACCAATGTTGCAGCCCCATCGCAACAAGAAGTTCCTCAAGCTGAAGCCTCTGTTCAGCAAACTGAAGAACATGCCAGCACCGCTGATGACTTTCAGGCTGCTGATGAAAATGCTAGCTCCAGGGCTGATGACTCCATTCCAACCGCTGACGACATTGCTAGGGCATCCACTAGTGGTGCGCCTGATGAAAATGAAGAAGTCAGGGCAACTGCATCAGTTGCGCCTGAGGAAATACAAACAGATTCCTCAGCTCCTCCTGCGCCTACCCCAACTCCTACCCTTCCATCTGCATCAGATATGAGGAAGACCAAGGCTGCAGTGAGAGCTGCAGTAAAGAAAAGGAAAGCATCATCTGCTTTAGATTCTTCAGCTCCGAAGAAAATGAAGACTATGACCAACTCACTTGAGAATCCAATTGATGATGTTCCGATTTCCACCATGCCATCAAAGGACCTTGTTCCTTTTGGTGAAGAATATGTGATCCCTAGTGGATCAGATGAAGAAAATCATTCTGCTGCTTCGTCAGAGCAGATTGATGAAGAAATTGAAGTGGATGCGATCCCTTCAACCCCTGTTGCTTCCTCGCCAATGCCTCAGTTCATAGATGAAGAGGCTGGCGTTGAAGAAGTTGACGATGAAGACGTGGATATTGGATGCACCAGCCTATGATGAATGATGTTTTTGGGAAAGTCAGCATCCCAATTCTCCACACTTCACCCCACTACAGCAAATACCTTAGTCCCCTGCACCAACCGTTCAAATGGGCTCTGAAGAAACTCATCCCACCACATCTGTGCATGAAGAAATTCCAGCCACTAGTGCTGAAGAAACTGCTGCTGCTAATACCTTGAACATGCAGACTGCCACTGAAGAGGAACCAGAAATTCCTCAGCCTGAAGAACCGGAGATTGCGATTCCTGAGGTTGTGATGCAACTCACTGACACTCCTGTGCCCAAGCCAAAGGATCCATTCTCAAAGAAGCAAAAGTTCAAGGCTGTTGATTTCTTCAACGAGCATGTGTTCTTCACTGACTATAATCCCTATGATTCTGCTCGCATAAGGAAGAGGCGTTTTTGGACTGCTAGTCAAGCAAATTTCTATTCCTCTGTGCTATTCGACAAAGACAAAGTCTTCGATCATGATCACATTCCTCACATGGACATGGAATCTCTGTCGTGCTTCGAGCCAGTCCTCAGTGTTCTTCACAATGCTGGATTGCTAAATTTCTACACTGATATCTGTGATTGGAATGAAGAACTCATTCTTCAATTCTTTGCAACGCTGCACATCACAGGAAATTCTAAAGATGTGAACTCATGGGTGCTGGACTGGATGTCAGAAAATACTCACTACAAGGCACCAGCAACTGAATTGCTTCGTGCCCTCCCACTCAGTCCTCCCCTTGATGGTGCTCATTGCATCTACAATGAACCTGAGCTTACAAATCATTACATGCAAGTACTGATGAAGCCTTTGAAGCCAGGGCATGCCCCACGAACCAAATTCCTCGTCAAGGAACTATATGTGCCTCGGACTGTCTATCGCATTCTGACGAAGACAATGAGTCCTATCAAAGGCCACGACTCAAATGATGAAGAAGTCGTTGGCATCATGAAGAATATGCTTTTCAACATCAATCATGGCGTTCCCGTCAACTTCCATGATTTCTTCATGAGGACTCTGGCAAATATTGCTATGTCACCATTTGAGCTGAAGCCTTATGCGCCATGGATTATGAGGTTCATCAGGACAAGGTCTTCACTCAACTACAAGGCTGATACTCTGAACCATGGCAGCTACTTGCCTCCAATTGAAGTCCTCAAACGGACATTTTCCTCAGCTGATGACGAAGGCAAGGCAACTGCTATGATAGATGAAGGCATTCGTCTGTTGGATGGTCAATTTTGCAAGGCTGCATCCTACTCCACCAATGATGACTCTGCCACACATGACTCTGCTGCCAACACCTCTGCCAAGCAAATTCCTCAAGCCACAGCACCCAGGGTGATGACTGATCGTGAGTTACTCCTCAGTCTTCATCAGAAAGTTGATTGCAATCATAAATGGGTCAAGCGTCAGTTTGGTTCAATTCTTTACAACATGACCTCAACACACAATGCAGTGAAGAAAAACCAATACTACCTCCATGAAACCTTCAACCGTACCTGGGCTGTTCTATCTCATGTCTACAACATAGAAGATCTGAAGAGCATGGGTCTCAAGGAAGAATTTGACTGGTCTGCACCTCCACCGAAGAAATTCAAGAAGGTCAAGGTTCCTTCCTTGGTGGCTAGCTCCTATTCTTCATCACGCGACACTGATGAAAATGAAGACTTGGACGATACTGCGGCAGGCCCTACTACGACAACTGACCCCGACAACGCTGGCGCTCCTCCATCAACTTGATATTCTTCAGGGGCGTTAGTCCTCAGTTTCGATCCTTTTGGTCATTCGATGACAAAGGGGGAGAAACCTGAGTTAGTATTCAAGCGGGTCTATTATATGGGCGTTTTTTTGCTAAGTTACAACTCTCGCTCTTCTGAAACTTTTATTGGATCTAGTTGTAATCTTAAACAAGATGGTGCTCTGATACTTTTGATGCACTATGCTCTGATTCTGCATGCTTGTTCCTCGTTGATATTATTTCACGCATGCTGAATCTCTTCAGGCACCATATTTTATCATGCATTTCAAATTCTTCATATTATATGTCAAATGCATGTATGAATTACAAGATATAGGGGGAGATCTCCATGATTCAACTCTTCAAGTGCGCATTGCTTCAAAAGCATGCACATCTTCAGGGGGAGTCCTTCTATATCTTGCAATCAAATTCCTCAATATTAGTACTTACACTTCATATGTTAATTCCCGTTGAAAACTTAACCTATATTGTCATCAATCACCAAAAAGGGGGAGACTGTAAGTGCATCTAGTGCCCCTTAGTGAATTTGGTGTATTGAAGACTTATAGGTTAAGGGACTAATGTGTTTATGAGTGTACACAGGTCTATAAGTCTACGAGGGGTTTGATATTTATAGAGAAAGTCGACCCCTAAAAATGAATATCTTCAACTGAAGATTTTGGTATTCCTGAAGACTTTCATGAAGACTTTGAAAGTGAAGAAATTGGTGTGTCCATGAAGACTTGATATTTATGCAAGGAATATGAAGCTTGAAGACTTCCGTTTTCATAGTTTTGTTTTTCTCCTTCTTGAGTCATAGGAAACACCGTACTGTTAAAGGGGGTCGAGGAAATACTAAGGAAAAATTTCCATGTGATGCTCAACTCAAAATCCTATACCTACCAATCCCTTCGAGTGAAGCCATTGGAAATCTCATACAGCTCAGTCAATTTCTTCAGTGACAGAGACGAAGTTCTTCTGGTCGCTGAGGAATTTGTTCTGACTGAGGAGTTAGGAATTCGCCAGTGCGGATTGCCTACACAGTGAGGAATTTGAGAGTCAAATTTCCGACCGTTGCTGTGCTACGCGCCAGCTGTCCCAAAATATCTTATCCACATAACGATCATATCATTGAAGGGCATTTATGTCTTATCATGTTGAGCTACTCCCTAGGCTATAAATAGCCACCCCCTACAACCACTAGCTGGTTGGCTGCTCCGAGAGAAACTGACACTTGTCATTTGAGAGCAACCCATCCTCCGAGGACTTTGAGCGAAAATCATCGAGTGAGGAAAATCCAAACCCAAACACCCACAAACCCAAGTGATTGAGCATCACTGAAGAGATTGATCCTGCGTGGATCCGACGCTTGTTACCTTTGAAGACTGTGCTTCTTCTAGACGGTTAGGCATCATGGTCTAGAGCATCCAAGAGGAATTGTGGATCGCCGAGTGACCGAAGTCTGTGAAGGTTTGGAAGTCGCCTGAAGACTTACCACGAGTGATTGGACGAGGTCTGTGTGACCTTAGTTCAAGGAGAATACGGTGAGGACTTAGTGTCCTGAGCTGCGTGCTCAGTGACTGGGTGTCCGGGACTGTGTGTCCTCGAGTTTAAATACTCAGCCGCTCTAACCAGACGTACAACTGAGACAACAGTTGGAACTGGTCTACCAAATCATTATCTTCACCAACCTTAGTGGTTCTATTTCCTCAACTCTTTCATTTCCTCATTATTGTGCTGAGTGATTGTTCATATCTGTGTTTGAAGACTTTGACTGAAGACTTTCTCAATTTCCTCAGTTCAATTTCTTCTGTCTGTTTGTCTTCATCTTGTGTTATCCTGTGTTTACGCTTTCTGTACTCTATGATTGTCTTCATGTCATCATGATGACTATGTGTGTATTCTTTTATGCTTACTTCTGAGTACTTATTCCGCTACAAGTAGTTCTTCGCTAAGGAATTTCCTCACTGGCAAATTCCTCAGTGAAGAATTCATAAAAATCGCCTATTCACCCCCCCTCTAGTCGATATAACGCACTTTCAGATAGATTGGTAGGAAAAGACCATCGCTCGTCCCCGACCGTCACTCATAAGGATGCACAAGCCAGGTACACTTCATGTTTCAAATTTGTTACACAACTTTAACCATACATGCATGCTACGGTATTTTCAAACTTCAACACAAGTATTTCTCAAATTCATAATCACCCAACTAGCACGACTTTGATATTATCACCTCCATATCTCAAAACAATTATCAAGCATCAAACTTATCTTAGTATTCAATTCAGTCAAAAGAAAGTTTCACATATCTTGAATACCAAGTGTATTAACATTAAGCAAATTACCATTCTATCAACGACTCTCAAAATAATCTAAGTGAAGCATGAGAGATCAATAGTTTCTTTAAAACAAATCCACCACCGTGCTCTAAAAGGTCTAAGTGAAGTACTAGAGCAAAAATTATCACGCTCAAAAGATATAAGTGAAGCACTATGAGCAAAACTATCAAGCTCAAAAGATATAAGTGAAGCACATAGAGTATTCTAACAAATTCCAATTCATGTATGGATCTCTCAAAAGATGTGTACAGCAAGGATGATTGTGGTAGACTAACAAGCAAAGACACAAATAATACAAGACGCTCCAAGCAAAACACATATCATGTTGGTGAATAAAAATATAGCTCCAAGTAAATTACCGATGGAAGTGGACAAAAGAGGGGATGCCTTCCGGGGCATCCCCAAGCTTTGAATTTTTGGTGTCCTTGGATTATCTTGGGGGTGCCATGGGCATCCCCAAGCTTTGGCTCTTGCCACTTCTTGTTCCATAATCCATCAAAAGAATCCACCCAAAACTTGAAAACTTCACAACACAAAACTCAACAGAAATCTCGTGAGCTCCGTTAGAGAAAGAAAACAGAAGACTACTTCAAGGTACTGTAATGAACTCATTCTTTATTTATATTGGTGTTAAACCTACTGTATTCCAACTTCTCTATGGTTTATAAACTAATTTACTAGCCATAGATTCATCAAAATAAGCAAACAACACACGAAAAACAGAATCTGTTAAAAACAGAACAGTCTGTAGCAATCTGTAACTAATGCAAACTTCTGGAACAATTTGTTTATTGATCAGCAGCAAAAAGAATCAATGCAAACGCACGTTCCTGTGATTTATCATAACTAAATTTGTGCGCGCAAAGTTTCTGTTTCTCAGCAAAATCAAATCAACTATCATCGTAGGTTATCCTATAGGTTCTACTTGGCACAAACACTAATTAAAACGTAAAACCACATCCAAACAGAAGGTAGATGGATTATTTATTCCTAAACAGAAGCAAAAACAAAAAACACAAAATAAAATTGGGTTACCTCCCAACAAGCGCTATCGTTTAACGCCCCTAGCTAGGCATAAAAGCAAAGATAGATCTAGGTATTGCCATCTTTGGTAGCAGGGGCGGGCCCAGTTCAATTCATGGGTACTCAGTTGAATACCCACAATTTTTGCCAAATAAATTTGCATATATAACGTGTGTACCATGTATTACATCGAAAAGACAATATTTACGCAGAATAGTAGGCTGCATGCGCTTTCAGCCCAAGGGAATAGCCAGCCCCTTTGCGTTTCTCTCCCCTCCCGCTCAACATGGCCTAGTGGCCCAATTGTCTTTTATCTACTGGACGTGGGGTCAATTGCACACGATCGATCGATCACACGAACTGGCACCTCCACACTCCCAGTTCTCATCGGTAGCACGCCGCACAGCCGCACGGCGGCAGCCGGCAGGGGCATCTGGCGCAGTATCAGGCAGGAACAGGATGGTGCCGCGCATACATCCGGCGTGGAGATTGATTCGAGGCGTCGATGTCGTTCGTCAGTCAACACATCGACCTTTTTAGATACGTTTTATATTTTTTTCTCCATCTAATGTGATCACGTTACGGCCTTTTGAGTTAAATTTTGGATTGTTATCTCCGATTCAATCTATGGAGGTGCTTCATAGTTGTTTGTTGGTCAAATGTTTTCCTTTTTTGGAGACATGGATAGTAGTACCGGATGTGAATTTGTTTTGGATGAATCGACATTAGTACTCCCTCCATTTTTGTATACAAGGCCACAAACCCATATTACAGGTACCAAGATAAAAACCAATGCATGTTTAATTCAATATTGCAAGCTAGCTTGTCATCTTGTTTGTCTTGTTAATTAATTTGGTTTTTCTCTCCCACGCACAACAAGACAACCCTTTTACTCCTCATTGGTTGATTAATGTCGGGATTGCAAGCCAAGATTCTCACTCCCGCATGCATGCAAGGGATATTAATGTCCTCGGGTTCTAGTACGAGGCAAACACCATCAATTTTGCCTCGATTAATGTTATTGGCCTTGTATAATTGCAAATTGTAATTTTGATAGTGGCCTTGTATACAAAAATGGAGGGAGTACTATCGGTTGTACCCTCCATTTGTACCAGATGTGGCCACTTTGATAGGTTATAAATAATTTATCCTTTCATATGTTGAGCAATTCCAAGTTATGATCCCAATTAAAAATATCATGTTACGACCAATTATATGATCTGAGATATTATTCCTAATTCTATGTTTATATTATACAATTCACATAACATGGTGCTATAATCATTTATACTTGCCGAAAATAAGAGGATGCAAAAAAATTGTAACCTTCAAAATTTTGAATACACACTCTAAGAATCCTGGGCCCGCCCCTGTTTGGTAGGCAATTCTTCAATGAGGCATCTACCTCCTTTAGGATTTTCTTTCTTACTAGTAATTGTCAAATTTTCAGGCAAAAGATCGAAAAATTCATCTATAGCAAAAGGTTCCTTAATGATGGAAAAAAGATTGGGATGAACGCTTATAGATTTAAGATCCGCAGTTTCCTTACTAGATGATTCACCCTTATTCTTAGGAACATAAATGAGCTTAGTATTTTTAGTAGACGAACTTGGAGTATTTTGCACGGAAGAAAAAGCGGTTCCCAAGTTGGTAATGATACCCTCAAGTTTATCGATTCTTGTGGAGTCTAGATTTATTTTCTCATTGACTATGGGATCTTTTTCTCTAATATTTTTCAAAGTCATTCCTACCTTAGATCCATATTGGGTAATTTGATTGTGGATCTTTTTATCAAGATTTTCAATTGATTCAATGGTAGCAACTTTATTCTCAATAATTTCAAGTCTTTGCATAACATGCTCCAAAATTAACGTTGTTCCATTAATCAAAAGAGGTGGTGAGCCAAATATATCTATTAAAGCATTATAAGAATCAAAAGTATGGCTACCCAAAAAATTCCCTCCGATAATGGTGTCAAGGATATATCTATACCAAGGATTAGCACCTACGTAAAAATTGCGAAGAAGAACTGAAGTAGATTGCTTCTTGGTAGATTTATTTTGAGCATTGCAAATTCTATACCAAGCATCTTTTAGATTTTCTCCCTCCCTTTGTTTAAAACTTAGGACTTCATTCTCGGGAGATAACGGAGAAGATAAGAAACTAGTCATGACGACAAGCAAGCAAACGAGCAAGCACACGAGCAAACAGAAAGGCAACGGGAGAAAGGCAAACAGGAATGAGAGGAGGAGATTGGGAAAGAGAGGGCGAATAAAACGACAAGGGTGAAGTGGGGGAGAGGAAAACGAGAGGCAAATGGCAAATAATGTAATGCGAGAGACAGGGATTGCGATGGGTACTTGGTATGGTTGACTTGCTTGCGTGAGCCTCCCCGGCAACGGCGCCAAAAATTCTTCTTGCTACCTCTTGAGCACTGCGTTGGATTTCCCCGAAGAGGAGAGGATGATGCAGCAAAGTAGCGTAAGTATTTCCCTCAGCTTTTGAGAACCAAGGTATCAATCCAGTAGGAGACCACGCACAAGTCCCTCGTACCTACACAAAACGATAACAACTCACAACCAACGCTTAGGGGTTGTCAACCCTTCACGGTCACTTACGAGAGTGAGATCTGATAGAGATAATATTTTTGGTATTTTTGATAGATAGATGCAAAGTAAAAAGTAAAGGCAAAGTAAAAACAAAGAAAGTAAATAAAGTGATATAGATTGATATGATGAGAATAGACCCGGGGGCCATAGGTTTCACTAGTGGCTTCTCTCAAGAGCATAAGTATTCTACGGTGGGTGAACAAATTACTGTTGAGCAATTGACAGAATTGAGCATATTTATGAGTATATCTAGGCAATGATCATGTATATAGGCATCACGTCCAAAACAAGTAGATCGAAACAATTCTGCATCTACTACTATTACTCCACTCATCGACCGCTATCCAGCATGCATCTAGAGTATTAAGTTAAAAACAGAGTAACGCCGTAAGCAAGATGACATGATGTAGAGGGATAAATTCATGCAATATGATAAAAAACCCATCTTGTTATCCTCGATGGCAACAATGCAATACGTGCCTTGCTGCCCCTTCTGTCACTGGGTAAGGACACCGCAAGATTGAACCCAAAGCTAAGCACTCCCATTGCAAGAACTACCAATCTAGTTGGCCAAACCAAAAAGGATAATTCAAAGAGACTTGCAAAGATAACTCAATCATACATAAAAGAATTCAGAGAAGAATCAAATATTTTCCATAGATAATACTGGATCATAAACCCACAATTCATCGGTCTCAACAAACACACCGCAAAAAGAAGATTACATCGAATAGATCTCCACGAGAGAGGGGGAGAACATTGTATTGAGATCCAACAAGAGAGAAGAAGCCATCTAGCTACTAGCTATGGACCCGAAGGTCTGAAGTAAACTACTCACACTTCATCGGAGGGGCTATGGTGGTGATGTAGAAGCCCTCCATGGTGGATGCCCCCTCCGGCGGAGCTCCGGAACAGGCCCCAAGATGGGATCTCATGGATACAGAAGGTTGCGGCGGTGGAATTAGGTTTTTGGCTCCTGTTCTGATCGTTCGGGGATACGTAGGTATATATAGGAGGAAGGAGTATGTCAGTGGAGCTCCGAGGGGCCCACGAGGTAGGGGGCGCGCCCTCCACCCTCGTGACCTCCTCAGGCACTACTTGGAGTAGGGTCCAAGTCTCCTGGATCACGTTCGGTTGGAAAATCACGATCCCGAAGGTTTCATTCCGTTTGGACTCCGTTTGATATTCTGTTTCTTTGAAATACTGAAAAAAGGCAAAAAAACAGCAATTTTGGGCTAGGCCTCCGGTTAATATGTTAGTCCCAAAAGTAATATAAAAGTGGAAAATAAAGCCCAATATAGTCCAAAACAGTAGATAAAGTAGCATGGAGCAATCAAAAATTTTAGATACGTTGGAGACGTATCAAGCCCCTGCTGTAGGCTTCAACGCCTGGTATCACCCCTTCAAAGGTGGTGTGAATCTTGCTGATTCTGGATGAGTCTATCCCCATCCTGCGGACAGTGTCCTCATATATTAAATTGAGACTGCTGCCACCGTCCATGAGGACATGAGTGAGATGTTATCCGTCGATTATTGGGTCAAGCACCAGGGCATTTGATCCTTCGCGCCGAATACTAGTTCGGCCGTCCAGGCAATCAAAGGTGATCGAACAAGACATCCAGTAGTTAGGTGTGGGTACGATGGGCTCTATATCGTGTGCGTCTTTATGGGCGCGCTCTTGCCTTCCCAAGGATGTGTGAGTCGTGTGGATCATGTTCACTGTTTTAACCTCTGGCGGGAATTTTTTCTGTCCCCCAGTGTTCGGTTGGCGAGGTTCATCCTCGTCCTCACTTGGTGTTTCCCTTCCCTTGTGTTCGGCATTCAATTTTCCAGCCTGCTTGAAGACCCAGCACTCTCTGTGCGTGTGGTTTGCAGGTTTGTCAGGGGTGCCATGGATTTGGCACAACCTGTCTAGGAATCTGTTCAGTCCGAACGGTCCCTCTTTACTGCCTTTAGATGGCTTATTTTGCTGATTAGGTCGAGAGCCCCTGAATCCGGCATTAACCGTTGTGTTATCCGGGCTCTCTTCCTTGTTTTGGCGTTTATTTTTATTACGATGTGGATTCCCGTTGCCATCCCTTATTTCGGATATGCTGGGGTCGCTGGTGCCTTTGCGGGCGAGCCAGCTATCTTCTCCCGTGCAAAAGCGGGTCATAAGGCTTGTTAGGGCTGTCATTGTCCTTGGCTTTTCTTGGCCGATGTGTCTGGCGAGCCACTCGTCACGGATGCTATGTTTGAATGCCGCTAAGGCTTCAGCATCCGGACAGTCAACTATTTGATTCTTCTTAGTGAGGAATCTGTTCCAAAGCTTGCGGGCGGACTCTCCGGGTTGTTGGATTATGTGACTTAAATCATCAGCATCCGGAGGCCGGACATAAGTCCCATGAAAATTGGCCCTGAAAGCGTCCTCTAGTTCCTCCCAGCTCCCAATTGAATTTTCGGGGAGGCTTTTCAACCAGTGCCGAGCTGGTCCCTTCAGTTTGAGGGGAAGGTATTTGATGGCGTGGAGGTCATCCCCACGAGCCATGTGTATGCGTAAGATAAAGTCCTCGATCCAGACCCCTGGGTCTGTTGTTCCGTCGTATGCCTCTATGTTCACAGGTTTAAAGCCCTGTGGGAATTCATGGTTCAGTACTTCATCAGTAAAGCACAGGGGGTGAGCGGCCCCTCTGTATCTGGACGCGTTGTGGCCATAAGCTTCCTGTGGAGGTTCTCTCATTCCACGCACTCTTCCGGAATGATGAATGCGTCGTCGTCCGGACTGTCTTCTTGTCCTGGGCCGGTTTGATGAACGCGTCCCTCTGGATCATTTTCTTCGGGCGTATGCTCCGAACTATGTTCGGCGTGACCTGGTTAGTCCTGCTCCATTGCTGGTTCTATTTGGTCGTTGTTGCCTTCAGGGTTGGCCGGAGTATCCATCCTTCTGGCGCTCTTGCTGATATTTTTGCTGTTGCTGGATTTGGAACGGCGTCTGCGCCGTCGCTTTGGTCTTTGTCCAGGGGTTTTATCTTCCGGGTTGTCACCGTCATCTTCCTTGGGCGTATCCACCATGTATATGTCATGTGAGGAGGCGGGAATCCGGTACCCCGTAGATTCTGAGTCTTCTCCTGCATCATCATCCAGACCGTCGATGCCTTCGGAGTCGAAATCAAGCACGTCGGTTAAATCATCAACCATGGCTATAAAGTGGGTGGTGGGTGGGCAAAGAATTGCCTCGTCGTTTGCTTCCCATTCAAGCCGGACATAGTTCGGCCCAGAGTCTTCTGACAAAGAGAGAGACTTCAATAAGTTAAGCATGTCGCCAAAGGGCGAGTGCAAAAAAACCTCCGCCGCGGTGAACTCCATCACCGGAGCCCAATCAGGCTCGGCGGGATCGGGGGCGCGCGGACCGGAGCCTACAACCGGACACGAGTCCGAGGGTCCGGAGTCACAGGCTTCATCAGAAGCGAGGCCTGTGTTCGGCTCCATCGCCGATGAGGGTACGTCCTACGGGGCGGGGTCTAGCCCTCCGTCCTTAGGCAACACAACCTGCCCCGGATTCAGATCCGAGGCTTCTGCCGGGATGATGTCCCAAGCATCATCGGACAGCAGTTCTAAGCCGTGCTCATAGTGACTGTTCGGCGCTCCTGGTGCTGGCCCGAATCCGTCGAAGATTAAGTCTCTGCGGATATCCGCTGTGTAGTTCGGGTTTCCGAACCTTATTAGATGGCCAAGGGTATAGCTGTCGATCTGCTCCAGATGGCCAAGCGAATTGGCCCGCAGCGCAAAGCCACCGAACACGAAGATCTGTCAGGGGAGGAAAGCCTCGCCCTGGACGGCGTCGTTGATGATGATTGAAGGAGCCATCGAGCCTGACAGCAACGACAGAGAGGAACTCTCAATGAAAGCACTAATGTTGGTGTCAAAACCGGCGGATCTCGGGTAGGGGGTCCCGATCTGTGCGTCAAGGCTGATGGTAACAGGAAGCAAGTGACACAAATGTTTACCCAGGTTCGGGCCCTCTCGATGGAGGTAAAACCCTACTTCCTGCTTGATTAATATTGATGATATGGGTAGTACAAGAGTAGATCTACCACGAGATCGTAGAGGCATACCCTAGGAGCTTGCCTATGATGGTATGATTGTAATTGTGATCGGCCTTCTAAGGACCAACCTCTCCGGTTTATATAGACACCGGAGAGGGTTAGGGTTTACATGGAGTCGGTTACAAGGAAGGAAATATAATATCCGGATCGCCAAGCTTGCCTTCCACGCCAAGGAAAGTCCCGTCCGGACACGGGCCGAAGTCTTGAGTCTTGTATCTTCACGCTTCATTAGTCCGGACGTTGTACACAGTCCGGCTGTCCGGATACCCCCTAATTCAGGACTCCCTCAGTAAGCACTCAGTTGCAGGCTTTGGTCCAGCTTTGGGTTTCTTCGCGGGAGTGACAACTTGCTTGTCATTCTACTTGAAGTTCCCTTTCTTTCCCTTTGCCCTTTTCTTGAAACTAGTGGTCTTGGCAATCATCAACACATGATGCTCTTTCTTGATTTGTACCTTCATTGATTTCAGCATCACGAAGAGCTCGGGAATCATTTTCGTCATCCCTTGCACACTATAGTTCATCACGAAGTTCTAGTAACTTGGTGATGGTGACTAGAGAACTCTGTCAATCACTATCTTATCTGGAAGATTTACTCCCACTTGATTCAAGCGATTGTTGTACCCAGACAATCTGAGCACATGCTCACTAGTTCAGCAATTCTCCTCCATCTTTTAGCTATAGAACTTGTTGGAGACTTCACATCTCTCAACTCGGGTATTTGCTTGAAATATTAACTTCAACTCCTGGAACATCTTATATGGTCCGTGACGTTCAAAACGTCTTTGAAGTCCCGATTCTAAGCCGTTTAAGCATGGTCCACCAAACTATCAAGTAGTCATCATTTTTAGCTAGTCAAACGTTCATAATGTCTGCATCTGCTCCTGCAATAGGTTTGTCACCTAGCGGTGCATCAAGGACATAATTCTTCTGTGCAGCAATGAGGATAAACCTCTGATCACGGTCCAATCTGCATCATTGCTACTAACATTTTTCAACACAATTTTCTCTAGGAACATATCAAAATAAACATATGAAAGTAACAACACGAGCTATTGATCTACAACATAATTTTCAAAATACTACCAGGACTAAGTTCGTTATAAATTTAAGTTTAATTAATCATATTACTTAAGAACTCGCACTTAGACAGACATCTCTCTAGTCATCTAAGTGATCACGTGATCCAAATCAACTAAACCATGTCCGATCATCACGTGAGATGGAGTAGTTTTCAATGGTGAACATCACTATATTGATCATATCTACTATATGATTCACGCTCGACCTTTCGGTCTCCGTGTTCCGAGGCCATATCTGTATATGCTAGGCTCGTCAAGTTTAACCTGAGTATTCCACGTGTGCAACTGTTTTGCACCCGTTGTATTTGAACGTAGAGCCTATCGCACCCGATCATCACGTGGTGTCTCAGCACGAAGAACTTTCGCAACGGTGCATACTCACGGAGAATACTTCTTGATAATTAGTGACAGATCATCTTAAAAAGCTACCATTAATCAAAGCAAGATAAGATGCATAAAGGATAAACATCACATGCAATCAATATAAGTGATATGATATGGTCATCATCATCTTGTGCTTGTGATCTCCATCTCTGAAGCACCACCGTGATCACCATCGTCACCGGCGCGACACCTTGATCTCCATCGTAGCATCGTTGTCGTTTTGCCATCTATTGCTTCTACGACTATCGCTACCGCTTAGTGATAAAGTAAAGCAATTATAGGGCGTTTGCATTTCATACAATAAAGCGACAACCATATGGCTCCTGCCAGTTGCCGATAACTTCGGTTACAAAACATGATCATCTCACACAATAAAATATAGCATCACATCTTGACCATATCACATCACAACATGCCCTGCAAAAACAAGTTAGACGTCCTCTACTTTGTTGTTGCAAATTTTACGTGGCTGCTATGGGCTGAGCAAGAACCGTTCTTACCTACGCATCAAAACCACAACGATAGTTCGTCAAGTTGGCGCTATTTTAACCTTCGCAAGGACCGAGCGTAGCCACGCTCGGTTCAACTAAAGTTGGAGAAACAGAAACCCGCCAGCCATCTGTGTGCAAAGCACGTCGGTAGAACCAGTCTCGCGTAAACGTACGCGTAATGTCAGTCCGGGCCGCTTCATCCAACAATACCGCCGAACCAAAGTATGACATGCTAGTAAGCAGTATGACTTGTATCGCCCACAACTCACTTGTGTTCTACTCGTGCATATAACATCTACGCATAAAACCAGGCTCGGATGCCACTGTTGGGGAACGTAGTAATTTCAAAAAAATTCCTACGCACACGCAAGATCATGGTGATGTATAGCAACGAGAGGGGAGAGTGTTGTCCACGTACCCTCGTAGACCGAAAGCGGAAGCGTTAGAACAACGCGGTTGATGTAGTCGTACGTCTTCAAGGCCCGACCGATCAGGCACCGAAACTACGACACCTCCGAGTTCTAGCACACGTTCAGCACGATGACGTCCCTCGAACTCCGATCCAGCCGAGTGTCGAGGGATTGTTCCGTCAGCACGACGGCGTGGTGACGATCTTGATGTTCTACCGTCGCAGGGCTTCGCCTAAGCACCGCTACAATATTATCGAGGAGGACTATGGTGGAGGGGGGCACCGCACACGGCTAAGAGATCAAGATCTCGATTGTTGTGTCTCCAAGGGGTGCCCCCCTCCCCGTATATAAAGGAGTGGAGGAGGGGCAGGGCTGGCCCTCTCTCTATGGCGCGCCCTAGGGGAGTCCTACTCCCACCGGGAGTAGGATTCCCCCTTTCCTAGTAGAACTAGGAGCCCTTCCAAGTAGAAGGAGTAGGAGAGAAGGAAAGGGAAGGGAGAAGGAGAAGGAAGGAAGGGGGCGCCCCCCCTCCCTAGTCCAATTCGGACTAATCCATGGGGAGGGGGGCGGCCACCCTTTGGGGCGTTTCTCTCCTTTCCCGTATGGCCCATTAAGAACCAATACGAATTCCTGTAACTCTCCGGTACTCCGAAAAATATCCGAATCACTCGGAACCTTTCCGATGTCCGAATATAGTCATCCAATATATTGATCTTTACATCTCGACCATTTCGAGACTCTTCATCATGTCCCCGATCTCATCCGGGACTCTGAACTCCTTCGGTACATCAAAACTCATAAACTCATAATATAACTGTCATCGAAACCTTAAGCTATGGGTTCGACAACTATGTAGACATGACCGAGATAGGTTTCCGGTCAATAACCAATAGCGGAACCTGGATGCTCATATTGGCTCCTACATATTCTACGAAGATCTTTTATCAGTCAAACCGCATAACAACATACGTTGTTCCCTTTGTCATTGGTATGTTACTTGCCCGAGATTCGATCGTCGGTATCTCAATACTGTTCGAAATATGCCCTAGAGGCAATAATAAAAGTATTATTATATTTCATTGTTCATGATGATTGTCTTTTATTCATGCTATAACTGTATTATCCGGAAATCGTAATACACGTGTGAATACATAGACCACAATATGTCCCTAGTGAGCCTCTAGTTGACTAGCTCATTGTGATCAACAGATAGTCATGGTTTCCTGACTATGGACATTGGATGTCATTGATAACGGGATCACATCATTAGGAGAATGATGTGATGGACAAGACCCAATCCTAAGCATAGCACAAAGATCGTGTAGTTCGTTTGCTAGAGCTTTGCCAATGTCAAGTATCTCTTCCTTCGACCATGAGATCGTGTAACTCCCAGATACCGTAGGAGTTCCTTGGGTGTATCAAACGTCACAACGTAACTGGGTGACTATAAAGGTGCATTACAGGTATCTCCGAAAGTATCTGTTGGGTTGACACGGATCGGGACTGGGATTTGTCACTCCGTATGACGGAGAGGTATCTCTGGGCCCACTCGGTAATGCATCATCATAATGAGCTCAAGGTGACCAAGGTTTTGGCCACGGGATCATGCATTACGGTACGAGTAAAGTGACTTGCCGGTAACGAGACTGAACAAGGTATTGGGATACCGATGATCGAGTCTCGGGCAAGTAACGTACCGATTGACAAAGGGAATTGTATACAGGGTTTTGATCGAATCCTCGACATCGTGGTTCAACCGATGAAATCATCGAGGAGCATGTGGGAGCCAACATGGGTATCCAGATCCCGATGTTGGTTATTGCCTGAGAGTCGTCTCGGTCATGTCTGCGTGTCTCCCGAACCCGTAGGGTCTACACACTTAAGGTTCGGTGACGCTAGGGTTATTAGGAAGACTAGTATGTGACTACCGAATGTTGTTCGGAGTCCCGGATGAGATCCCGGACGTCACGAGGAGTTCCGGAATGGTCCGAAGGTGAAGTTTTATATATGGGAAGTTGTCATACGGACACCGGAAAGTTTCGGGGGTCTATCGGTAATGTACCGGGACCACCGGAGGGGTTCCGGGGGTCCACCGGGAGGGGCCACCCCTCCCGGAGGGCCACATTGGCCGCAAGGGGAGGGAGCCAGCCCCTGGAGGGCTGGGCCCGCCCCCCACCTTGGGCCCATGCGCCTAGGGTTGGGGGGGGAACCCTGAGGGGGACGCCCCCCTTGCTTGGGGGGCAAGCCTCCCCTCCCTGGCCGCCGCCCCCCCCTCTAGATCCCATCTAGAGGGGTCGGCCCCCCTTGCCCCTTCCCCTATAAATAGAGGGGTGGGGGAGGGCTGCTATACCCATCTCCAAGGCGCAGCCCCTCCCCTCCCCAACACCTCTCCTCCTCCGTAAGCGCTTGGCGAAGCCCTGTCGGAGTACTGCTGCACCAACACCACCACGCCGTCGTGCTGCCGTTGGAGCGAGCTTCCTCAACCTCTCCTTCCCCCTTGCTGGATTAAGAAGGAGGAGACGTCTCCCGTCCCGTACGTGTGTTGAACGCGGAGGTGCTGTCCGTTCAGCACTTGGACATCGGTGATTCGAATCACGTCGAGTACGACTCCATCATCACCATCTTCTTGCAGTCTTCCGCACGCGATCTACAAGTGGTATGTAGATCCAAACTCTCTCCCATGACTCGTTGCTTAGATGAACTCATAGATGGATCTTGGTGAAACCGTAGGAAAAATTTTAATTTTCTGCAACGTTCCCCAACAGTGGCATCATGAGCTAGGTCTATGCGTAGTTCTCTAATGCACGAGTAGAACACAATTTTGTTGTGGGCGTGGATCTTGTCAACTTACTTGCCTCTACTAGTCTTTTCTTGCTTCAACGGTATTGTGGGATGAAGCGGCCCGGACCAACCTTACACGTACGCTTACGTGAGACCGGTTCCACCGATTGACATGCACTAGTTGCATAAGGTGGCTGGCGGGTGTCTGTCTCTCCCACTTTAGTTGGAGCGGATTCGATGAAAAGGGCCCTTATGAAGGGTAAATAGAAGTTGACAAAATCACGTTGTGGTTATTCGTAGGTAAGAAAACGTTCTTGCTAGAACCCAATCGCAGCCACATAAAAGATGCAACAACAATTAGAGGATGTCTAACTTGTTTTCGCAGCGATTGATCATGTGATGTGATATGGCCAGAAGTTGTGATGAATGATGAATTGTGATGTATGAGATCATGTTCTTGTAATAGGATTCACGACTTGCATGTCGATGAGTATGACAACCGGCAGGAGCCATAGGAGTTGTCTTTATTTTTTGTATGACCTGCGTGTCATTGAAGAACGCCATGTAAACTACTTTACTTTATTGCTAAACGCGTTAGCCATAGAAGTAGAAGTAGTCATTGGCGTGACAACTTCATGAAGACATGATGATGGAGATCATGGTGTCAAGCCAGTGACAAGATGATCATGGAGCCCCGAAGATGGAGATCAATGGAGCTATATGATATTGGCCATATCATGTCACAACTATATAATTGCATGTGATGTTTATTATGTTTATGCATCTTGTTTACTTAGGACGACGGTAGTAAATAAGATGATCCCTTACAAAAAATTTCAAGAAGTGTTCTCCCCTAATTGTGCACCGTTGCTACAGTTCGTCGCTTCTAAGCACCACGTGATGATCGGGTGTGATGGATTCTTACATTCACATACAACAGGTGTAAGACAGTTTTACATAGCGAAAACACTTAGGGTTAACTTGACGAGCCTAGCATGTACAGACATGGCCTCGGAACACGGAGACCGAAAGGTCGAACACGAGTCGTATGGAAGATACAATCAACATGAAGATGTTCACCGACGATGACTAGTCCGTCTCACGTGATGATCGAACACGGGCTAGTCGACTCGGATCGTGTAAACACTTAGATGACTAGAGGGATGTCTAATCTAAGTGGGAGTTCATAATTTGATTAGAACTTTATTATCATGAACTTAGTCTAAAACCTTTGCAAATATGTCTTGTAGATCAAATGGCCAATGCTAATGTCAACATGAACTTCAACGCGTTCCTAGAGAAAACCAAGCTGAAAGATGATGGCAGCAACTATACGGACTGGGTCCGGAACCTGAGGATCATCCTCATAGCTGTTAGGAAGCAATATGTCCTAGAAGGACCGCTAGGTGACGCTCCCGTCCCAGAAAACCAAGACATTATGAATGCTTGGCAAACTCGTGCTGATGATTACTCCCTCGTTTAGTGCGTCATGCTTTACAGCTTAGAACCGAGGCTCCAAAAGCGTTTTGAGCATCACGGAGCATATGAGATGTTCGAAGAGCTGAAACTAGTTTTTCAAGCTCATGCCCGGGTCGAGAGATATGATGTCTCCGACAAGTTCTACAGTTGTAAGATGGAGGAAAACAGTTCTGTCAGTGAGCACATCCTGAAGATGTCTGGGTTGCACAACCGTATGACCCAGCTAAACATTAACCTCCCAGATGAGGCGGTCATTGACAGAATCCTCCAGTCGCTCCCACCAAGCTATAAGAGCTTTGTGATGAACTACAACATGCAGGGGATGGTGAAGACCATTCCTGAAGTGTTCTCGATGTTGAAGTCAGCAGAGGCTGAAATCAAGAAAGAACATCAAGTGTTGATGGTCAATAAGACCACTAAGTTCAAGAAGGGCAAGGGGAAGAAGAACTTCAAGAAGGACGGCAATGATGTTGCCGCGCCCGGTAAGCCAGTTGCCGGGAAGAAGTCAAAGAATGGACCCAAGCCTGAGACTGAGTGCTTTTATTGCAAGGGGAAGGGTCACTGGAAGCGGAACTGCCCCAAATACTTAGCGGATAAGAAGGCCGGCAACACCAAAGGTATATTTGATATACATGTAATTGATGTGTACCTTACCAGTACTCGTAGTAACTCCTGGGTATTTGATACCAGTGCCGTTGCTCATATTTGTAACTCACAGCAGGAGCTGCGGAATAAACGGAGACTGGCGAAGGACGAGGTGACGATGCGCGTCGGGAATGGTTCCAGAGTCGATGTGATCGCCGTCGGCACGCTGCCTCTACATTTACCCACGGGATTAGTTTTGAACCTTAATCATTGTTATTTAGTGCCAAGTTTGAGCATGAACATTGTATCCGGATCTCGTTTAATACGAGATGGCTACTCATTTAAGTCTGAGAATAATGGTTGTTCGATTTATATGAGAGATATGTTTTATGGTCATGCTCCGATGGTCAATGGTTTATTCTTAATGAATCTCGAGCGTAATATTACACATGTTCATAGTGTGGATGCCAAAAGATGTAAAGTCGATAACGATAGTCCCACATACTTGTGGCACTACCGCCTTGGTCACATCGGTATCAAGCGCATGAAGAAGCTCCATGCTGATGGACTTTTAGAGTCTCTTGATTATGAATCGTTTGACACATGCGAACCATGCCTCATGGGCAAAATGACCAAGACTCCGTTCTCCAGAACAATGGAGAGAGCAACCAACTTGTTGGAAATCATACATACCGATGTGTGTGGTCCAATGAGCGTTGAGGCTCGCGGAGGATATCGTTATGTTCTCACTCTCATTGATGACTTAAGTAGATATGGGTATGTCTACTTAATGAAACACAAGTCTGAGACCTTTGAAAAGTTCAAGGAATTTCAGAATGAGGTGGAGAATCAACGTGACCGAAAGATAAAGTTCCTACGATCAGATCGTGGAGGAGAATACTTAAGTCACGAATTTGGTACACACTTAAGGAAATGTGGAATCGTTTCACAACTCACGCCGCCTGGAACACCTCAGCGAAACGGTGTGTCCGAACGTCGTAATCGCACTCTGTTGGATATGGTGCGGTCTATGATGTCTCTTACCGATTTACCGCTATCATTTTGGGGATACGCTCTAGAGACAGCTACATTCACTTTAAATAGGGCACCGTCTAAATCCGTTGAGACGACACCGTATGAATTATGGTTTGGGAAGAAACCTAAGCTGTCATTTCTAAAAGTTTGGGGATGCGATGCTTATGTTAAGAAACTTCAAACTGAAAAGCTCGAACCCAAGTCGGAAAAATGCGTATTCATAGGATACCCTAAGGAAACTGTCGGGTATACCTTCTACTTAAGATCCGAAGGCAAGATCTTTGTTCCCAAGAACGGATGCTTTCTGGAAAAAGAGTTTCTCTCGAAAGAAGTAAGTGGGAGGAAAGTAGAACTCGATGAAGTACTACCCATCGAATGGGAAAGTGGTGCAGCTCAGGAAAATGTTCCTGTGATGCCCACACCAACTGAAGAGGAAACCAATGATGATGATCAAGGTACTTCGGATCAAGTTGCTACTGAACTTCGTAGGTCCACAAGGACACGTTCCGCACCAGAGTGGTACGGCAACCCTGTCCTAGAAATCATGTTGTTAGACAACGGTGAACCTTCGAACTATGAAGAAGCGATGGCGGGCCCAGATTCCAACAAATGGCTTGAAGCCATGAAATCCGAGATAGAATCCATGTATGAAAACAAAGTATGGACTTTGACAGACTTGCCCGATGATCGGCGATCGATAGAAAACAAATGGATTTTTAAGAAGAAGACGGACGCGGATGGTAATGTCACCATTTATAAGGCTCGACTTGTCGCTAAGGGTTATCGACAAGTTCAAGGGATTGACTATGACGAGACATTCTCTCCCGTAGCGAAGCTGAAGTCCGTCCGAATCATGTTAGCAATTGCCGCATACTATGATTATGAGATATGGCAGATGGACGTCAAAACGGCATTCCTTAACGGACATCTTAAGGAAGAGCTGTATATGATGCAGCCGGAAGGTTTTATCGATCCTAAGAACGCTAACAAAGTATGCAAGCTCCAGCGATCCATTTATGGACTGGTGCAAGCATCTTGGAGTTGGAACATTCGCTTTGATGAGATGATCAAAGCGTTTGGGTTTATGCAGACTTATGGAGAAGCCTGCGTTTACAAGAAAGTGAGTGGGAGCTCTGTAGCATTTCTCCTATTATATGTAGATGACATACTCTTGATGGGAAATGATATAAAACTTCTGGACAGCATTAAGGCCTACTTGAATAAGTGTTTTTCAATGAAGGACCTTGGAGAAGCTGCTTATATATTAGGCATCAAGATCTATAGAGATAGATCGAGACGCCTCATAGGTCTTTCACAAAGCACATACCTTGATAAGATTTTGAAGAGGTTCAAAATGGATCAGTCCAAGAAAGGGTTCTTGCCTATGTTACAAGGTGTGAGATTGAGCTCAGCTTAGTCACCGACCACGGCAAAAGATAAAGAAGAGATGAGTGTCATCCCCTATGCTTCAGCCATAGGATCTATAATGTATGCCATGCTGTGTACCAGACCCGATGTAAACCTTGCCGTAAGTTTGGTAGCAAGATACCAAAGTAATCCCGGCAAGGAACACTGGACAGCGGTCAAGAATATCCTGAAGTACCTGAAAAGGACAAAGGACATGTTTCTCGTTTATGGAGGAGACGAAGAGCTCGTCGTAAAGGGTTACGTCGACGCTAGCTTCGACTCAGATCTGGATGACTCTAAGTCACAAACCGGATACGTGTATATGTTGAATGGTGGAGCAGTAAGCTGGTGCAGCTGCAAGCAGAGCGTCGTGGCGGGATCTACGTGTGAAGCGGAGTACATGGCAGCCTCGGAGGCAGCGCATGAAGCGATTTGGGTGAAGGAGTTCATCACCGACCTAGGAGTCATACCCAATGCGTCGGGGCCGATCAAACTCTTCTGTGACAACACTGGAGCTATTGCCCTTGCCAAGGAGCCCAGGTTTCACAAGAAGACCAGGCACATCAAGCGTCGTTTCAACTCCATCCGTGAAAATGTTCAAGATGGAGACATTGAGATTTGCAAAGTACACACGGATCTGAATGTCGCAGATCCATTGACTAAACCTCTCTCGCGAGCAAAACATGATCAACGCCAGAACTCTATGGGTGTTCGATTCATCACAATGTAACTAGATTGGTGACTCTAGTGCAAGTGGGAGACTATTGGAAATATGCCCTAGAGGCAATAATAAAAGTTGTTCATGATGATTGTCTTTTATTCATGCTATAACTGTATTATCCGAAAATCGTAATACACGTGTGAATACATAGACCACAATATGTCCCTAGTGAGCCTCTAGTTGACTAGCTCGTTGTGATCAACAGATAGTCATGGTTTCCTGACTATGGACATTGGATGTCATTGATAACGGGATCACATCATTAGGAGAATGATGTGATGGACAAGACCCAATCCTAAGCATAGCACAAAGATCGTGTAGTTCGTTTGCTAGAGCTTTGCCAATGTCAAGTATCTCTTCCTTCGACCATGAGATCGTGTAACTCCCAGATACCGTAGGAGTGCCTTGGGTGTATCAAACGTCACAACGTAACTGGGTGACTATAAAGGTGCATTACAGGTATCTCCGAAAGTATCTGTTGGGTTGACACGGATCGAGACTGGGATTTGTCACTCCGTATGACGGAGAGGTATCTCTGGGCCCACTCGGTAATGCATCATCATAATGAGCTCAAGGTGACCAAGGTGTTGGCCACGGGATCATGCATTACGGTACGAGTAAAGTGACTTGCCGGTAATGAGAATGAACAAGGTATTGGGATACCGACGATCGAGTCTCGGGCAAGTAACGTACCGATTGACAAAGGGAATTGTATACAGGGTTTTGATCGAATCCTCGACATCGTGGTTCAACTGATGAAATCATCGAGGAGCATGTGGGAGCCAACATGGGTATCCATATCCCGCTGTTGGTTATTGCCCGAGAGTCGTCTCGGTCATGTCTGCGTGTCTCCCGAACCCGTAGGGTCTACACACTTAAGGTTCGGTGACACTAGGGTTATTAGGAAGACTAGTATGTGACTACCGAATGTTGTTCGGAGTCCCGGATGAGATCCCGGACGTCACGAGGAGTTCCGGAATGGTCCGGAGGTGAAGTTTTATATATGGGAAGTTGTCATACGGACACCGGAAAGTTTCGGGGGTCTATCGGTAATGTACCGGGACCACCGGAGGGGTTCCGGGGGTCCACCGGGAGGGGCCACCCCTCCCGGAGGGCCACATGGGCCTCAAAGGGGAGGGAGCCAGCCCCTGGAGGGCTGGGCGCGTCCCCCCACCTTGGGCCCATGCGCCTAGGGTTGGGGGGGAAACCCTGAGGGGGGCGCCCCCCTTGCTTGGGGGGCAAGCCTCCCCTCCCTGGCCGCCGCCCCCCCTCTAGATCCCATCTAGAGGGGTCGGCCCCCCTTGCCCCTTCCCCTATAAATAGAGGTGTGGGGGGAGGGCTGTTGTACCCATCTCCAAGGTGCAGCCCCTCCCCTCCCCAACACCTCTCCTCCTCCGTAAGCGCTTGGCGAAGCCCTGTCGGAGTACTGCTGCACCAACACCACCATGCCGTCGTGCTGACGTTGGAGCGAGCTTCCTCAACCTCTCCTTCCCCCTTGCTGGATCAAGAAGGAGGAGACGTCTCCCGTCCCGTACGTGTGTTGAACGCGGAGGTGCTGTCCGTTCAGCACTTGGACATCGGTGATTCGAATCACGTCGAGTACGACTCCATCATCACCATCTTCTTGCAGTCTTCCGCACGCGATCTACAAGTGGTATGTAGATCCAAACTCTCTCCCATGACTCGTTGCTTAGATGAACTCATAGATGGATCTTGGTGAAACCGTAGGAAAAATTTTAATTTTCTGCAACGTTCCCCAACAAATACCTAGTTCAATCTCATTACCGGCAAGTCTCTTTACTCGTTACGTAATACATCATCCCGCAACTAACTCATTAGTCACATTGCTTGCAAGTCTTGTAGTGATGTGCATTACCGAGAGGGCCCAAAGATACCTCTCCGACAATCGGAGTGACAAATCCTAATCTCGAAATACGCCAAATCAACATGTACCTTCAGAGACACCTGTAGAGCTCCTTTATAATCACCCAATTATGTTGTGACGTTTGGTAGCACACAAAGTGTTCCTCCGGTAAATGTGAGTTGCATAATCTCATAGTCATAGGAACATGTATAAGTCATGAAGAAAGCAATAGCAACATACTAAACGATCAAGTGCTAAGCTAACGGAATGGGTCAAGTCAATCAAATCATTCTCCTAATGATATGATCCCGTTAATCAAATGACAACTCATGTCTATGGTTAGGAAACTTAACCATCTTTGATTAACGAGCTAGTCAGGTAGAGGCATACTAGTGACACTATGTTTGTCTATGTATTCACACATGTATCAAGTTTCCGGTTAATACAATTCTAGCATGAATAATAAACATTTATCATGAAACAAGGAAATAAATAATAACTTTATTATTGCCTCTAGGGCATATTTCCTTCAGGCAAGCCCAGATATTTCTCCGTGAGGGCCTCTCTCTGAATCTGCAGTACATTCTTAACCCCTCTCTTCGTCGATGCCCCACACTTTGGGCTGAAGAAAACTGAACTTTTGTGTTTATTAGCACTTTGGCCTGAGCCAAGGCTATGGCAGTCAAAATCTCATTGAGATGTACTGCACTTCTGCTATCTGCCTTCATGAATACAAAGCAATCATCCGCAAATAGCAGGTGTGAAATTCACGGGGACCTCATTCCTGCTCTAATGCCTCTGTCAATCCATCCTTCGTCGTAGTTTTTCAACATACATGATAGGCCCTCCCCGCATAGCAGAAACAGGTAAGGGGACACTGGGCAACCTTGTCGCAGGCCTCTCGACGGGTGGAAAGGAGGTAGGAGCTCCCCATTAACTTTGACCCTGAAGGATACAGAATTGACACATTTCATCACCAAAGAAATCCAATCCTTAGAGAAACCGAGTTGGATCATTATGCCTTGTAGATAGTCCCACTCCACTCGATCGTATGCTTTCATCATATCGATCTTAACTGCACACCATCACTGCTTCCCTTTCTTCCTCTTCATTGCGTGGACACACTCATATGCAGTCGGGATATTATCAGTTATGAGCTGTCCTGGCACAAAGGCGCTTTGCTCTTCAGAGATGATTTCATCTAAAATCTCACGAAGACGGTTAGCCAAAACTTTCGAACACATCTTATAAATAACATTACACAAGGAGATGGGTCTGTATTGAGTAATGTTTTGAGGATTTTTAACCTTTGGTATTAGAACAATCACAGTCCTGTTTACCGACTCCAGCATTTGCCCCCATTCAGGAAATTGAGGACTGCAGCAGTCACATCCTCCCCGATCAGGTGCCAATGCCATTGGTAGATACCTGCATTGAAACCATCCTCTCCCGGAGCCTTCGAAGGCGCCATTCCAAATAGCGATGCCTTCTCTTCTTCCGCTTTGAACGACCTCGTCAGCCGCTCGTTCATCTGCTCAGTTACCTTAGCCGGTACATGATGCAGCACCTCGTCTATAACCAATTCTTCCTGGGAAGTATAGAGATTGGTATAGAAATTCTGGACCTCTACATGGATGGCCTCCTTGCTTTCACAGACCTGTCCACTGGAGTCCACCAGTGCCGAGATCCTGTTGCGTGCATGTCTAGCAGTAGACTGCGCATGAAAGAACTCAGTATTCCGATCTCCCGCGTGCAGCCAGTTGACCCGGGATCTTTGCTTCACCATTATTTCCTCTCTCAGTAAAAGCTCATTCAGCTTCCTGGCAAGATCCTTCTTCCGCTGAGATGATCCCTTGTACAGGGAATTACTCTTCTCCCTCTCAAATTCCTTTCGCAGCTTCATCAGTTTCCTTCTGACATCGCCAAACTTCTTTGCTTTCCAGTCCTTGCATGTGTACCAGATTTCTTTGGGGATCCCCGAGGGAAAAGTTCCCCGTCCCATGCATCCAGCCACTCTCCACCGCGGATATGTAAGATTCTTCCCGATGCCACGCGTCCTCGTACATAAACCTATGTTGTCCCACCCCGTCATCTGCATCTAATTTCTTAATGCGGGCTATAACTAAGCAATGGTCTGATCTACTGGAGGGCACATGTCGAACTCTGGTTGCTTCGTAGAAGCTCAAAAAGGTCGGGTTAGCAAGAAACCGGTCCAGTCTTACTTTCACATTAGCAACATCATCTTGTCTACTGTCCCACGTGTAAGTAATACCCGTGAATCCCAAGTCATGGAATTCACAATCCGCTATCACCTCGCGGAAGCCTGCCATCGTCCACTCTGCATTTCATGTGACCCTAAATACTCACTATTATCAGTGATCTCATTGAAGTCTCCACCACAGAGCCACGGCAAAGAGCTTTGCGCATTCAACTGCCTCAACCGTTCCCAACTTTGGGATCTCTCACTTTGACGAGCTTTAGCATAGAATTCAATAAAACGCCACGTCTTGCGATCCGACCCCACATTCTCTACCTTTACATCAATGTGCTGATCTGAATAGTTGTTCAAAGTTACATCCACTTCATGCGACCAAAATAAGGCCAATCCGCCACTTAAGCCAGAACTGCTTACGGGCACACACCCAGCAAAACCCAAACGGTTTGTTAAATCTGCCACTCTAGAACCCTCGATCTTTGTTTCAGAGATAAAGACCAAGGCGGGTGCTTCCACTCTCACCAGATGGTGGAGTTCTCGAACTGTCTCCAGGTTCCCAAGTGAAAGGATCGATATGGTTGACTAGAGGGGGGTGAATAGGCAACTAACAATTTTTAAGCTTTTCTTTACCAAATTAAACTTTGCAACAAAGTAGGTTGTCTAGATGTGCAACTAAGTGAGCAACCTATATGATGCAATGACAACTAGCACAAAAGCAAGCAAAGGATGTAACACAAGTAGGCTTGCAAAAGTAAAGGCACGAAATAACCAAGAGTGGAGCCGGTGGAGACGAGGATGTGTTACCGAAGTTCCTTCCTTTTAAGGGGAAGTACGTCTCAGTTAGAGCGGTGTGGAGGCACAATGCTCCCCAAGAAGACACTAGGGCCACCATATTCTCCTCACGCCCTCACACAATGCAAGATGCCGTGATTCCACTATTGGTGCCCTTGAAGGCGGCGACCGAACCTTTACAAACAAGGTTGGGGCAATCTCCACAACAATTGGAGGCTCCCAACAACACCACTAAGCTTCACCACAATGGAGTATGGCTTCGAGGTGACCTCAACCGTCTAGGGTGCTCAAACACCCAAGAGTAACAAGATCCGCTAGGGATAAGTGGGGGGAATCAAATATCTTGTGGTGGAAGTGTAGATCGGGCCCTTGTCACCCAATCCCGAGCAAATCAACAAGTTTGATTGGCTAGGGAGAGAGATCGGGCGAAAATGGAGCTTGGAGCAACAATGGAGCTTAGAGATGGAAGAGGGGTCAACTAGAGGTAGAAGACGCCCCTTATATAGTCATGGGAAAAATCCAACCGTTATCCACATGTTCAGCCCGCGACACGCGGTACTACCGCTCCAGGGGTGCGGTACTACCGCGAGGCTGCGCGGTACTACCGTGGCGGACCATGGTACTTCCGCGACAGCAGCACAGGCCGGGACTTGCCTAACTAGGGGGCAGTACTACTGCTCCCCCTTGCGGTACAACCGCAAGGCAGGAAAGTCATTGCCTGGGAAGGGCGCGGATGAAATAAATTACATCCGTGCCTACTTCCGCTGAAAATGAGGTGGTACAAAAATCCGACGCAGTACTACCGCACGCGAGGTGCGGTACTATCGTTGCAGGCGTGGATGTAAAAAGTTACATCCGCTCCTACTACCGTGACGCTGCGGTACTAGGTAGGAGGGCCACGGTACTACGACTCCTGCGGAGCGGTACTACCGTGGGCCACCATGGTACTACCGCGCTGGACGAGCGGTACTACCGTGGATGGCGCGGATGTAAAAAATTACATCTGCCCCTACTACCGTACCGGAGCGGCACTAGGCCTGGGAGCCGCGGTACTACGGCTCCAGAGGAGAGGTACTACCGTGACCCACAGCGGTACTACCGCTGGTACTTGCGGTACTACCGCAGGTACAGCAGTAGTCGTCAGATTTCAGCACAACCAAGATAACGAAGAGAAGCTCCAACGTGCAGGGAAAGGTAGGACAAGTGTACGTGTTGATTCCACCCAAACCTTTCCGACGCGGACCCCCTCTTAATAGTACGGCTCTCCTACGACTCAAATCCACCAAAGAGAAACGTAGAACAATGCCGACTTCAATAGTCTCCGAGGGGCACCGAATCGTCTCATGCCTAGTGATGAAGTATCTGAGAAACTCAAGGCACACGATTAGTCCGCAAAAGCATTGTCATCAATCACCAAAACACCTAAGGGATAAATATGCCCTTACAATCTCCCCTTTTTGGTGGATTGATGACAACACGGGATTTGCACATAGATAAGATAATTTAGAGCAAGGGCAAACCCCACCTCTCTAAAATATAGACGGGCTCCCCCTAGATGTGTGCACTATAGATAAATGCTTTGGACTGCATAGCACACACACTAGGATCAACACTCCCCCTATATTTTAGAGACCAAGGCACGATAAATAACATAGCATAGCATAAAGATAGCACAATATAACACAAGCTCGCTAGGATAGATAGAGTGCATATGTCTTACACCATACGAAGTAAAGCAACCGAGGTTCAAACGAGAAAGCAGCAAATAGTTCAACCGAGAAAGCAGCAAACACACGACACACTCGCAAATCCCTAAACTCCCTCCCCCTTTGGCATCGAGACGCCAAAAAGGCAGAGAGGACACCTACACACAAGAGGTGGCTCAAGCAGGGAGCTCGTCCCAACCCTCTCCGTCGGTCTCCTCGGCAGCAGGGATGGTCTCCTCGACATCCTCCTCAGAATCAGTCCACCTGTAGCCTTGCTTCTCCATCCACTCGGCCTCTAGAGTGATGCGCTCCTCAGACCCGCCAGACACTTCCTCACCATAGAGCTGCATGATCTTGTTATCCCGGTGACGACTCTCCTTGGACGCCAGGTGAGTCCTGTACTGCCCCTTGGCTTGCATGCAGAAAAGAGTCTTCATCTTGTCCTTCAGCTTCTTGGCCCATGATGGCATAGTGGCACTCTGGGAAGGCCTATCAGCACGGCCCTCAGCAACATCCTCGGCGCCAGCATCCTCCTCATCAACAGCAGCCCTAGCAGCATTCGCCTCGGCACGAGTAGCGGTGTTGGCCAAGTTGGATTTGATACGCATATAGATGGGCTCATGGCGAATCCAGTCTGGAGCAAGGAACTCCTCACCAGGGAACATCTTCTCCCAAGTCTTCGAGATCAGCAGAAATAGATAGGGCCCATAGATAGGCACCTTGCAGTTGAACACTGCAAACCGAAGCTCACACCACATGATGTGTGAGACATCAAGTGGCTGAGACTGAGTCGAACGAGCCTCCTCGCAAATGAGCATCATATCCACCATATAGGCATGAACCTTCTCTTTGTCACCGATGCGAGGGAACAAGGAGTTGCGGAAGATGCGATACATGATATCCAGAAAGGAGTTGAGCACCAAAGTTGTCTTGCCATTGGCGAGCGCCTTCTCAACCATGAACGGTGCAAGCTTGTCCTTGTTGGCAGACTCGGCATTGGCATGGGGGCGAACACCCACTGGAGTGTTGAGCCCATCATCAGGAACATGGAGCAGATCCATGAACTCCTTCCAGGTAGCAGACAGTTGACGGCCATTTGACATCCAGGTCATCCTCCGCTCTTCATTAGGGTGAAAATAAACTGAGGCAAAGAACTGACAGATAAGCTCAGGGTCATAGTCAAGGTGAAAGGATATCACAGGCTCAATGCCAAACTGCTCCACCAAGTCCAGAGCCTCTCCAAAGTAGTCATGGAACTTGTCCTTCCTCATGTGATGCATATCAATCCATTTCACCTCCACGTAGGTATTCTGCTTGTTCTTGATGACATCCAGATAGATGTTGGTCTGTTGCTTGTTCCAGAACAGCTCACAGCCTCTGACAGTGGAACGAGGGTGCACATATGGGTGAAGCTGCCTGAGACGAACATACTCAGATGGGGCTATCTCATCCATGCCCTTAGCGGGCTCCTTGTGCTTGCTAGCTGAGGTCTTGACATTGCGCTTGGAGGCAGACGAGCCCTCTGGTACTTCACCTGGGTTGCGCAGACGCTTGAAGCCAGTGTCACGACTAGGATTGGACCGGCGAGAGCCACCACCTGAGACACACACGCAAAACACCAAAGACGCGAAGAAGATCAATGCAAAGGCCACGATAAAGCACAAGAAACACATAGAAGGCATACGAGAAAGTTGGCATGCGATAGATGTGAGCCACGGTAGAACTGCCACTGCCTGCGGTACTAAAACATTAGTACCGCTCCAAAACGCGGTAGTACCGTGCGAGGTCATAGTAGTACCGTGGTTGGAGCGGAAGTAAAATTTTAGTGCCGCAGAGGGCGCGGTAGTACCGCTCCCGAGGGGCGGTAGTCCCGTGCGAGTGGTAGTACCGCGCCAGACGGGTGGTAGTACCGCGTCGCGTCAGATCCAACCGGCGGTTTGAATCTGAAAAGAATCGTGAAACAATGGCGGTGCTACGGTGGTCAAATCTAGCGCAAGACAACAATACAAGTATAAATCCTATGCAATACTACGCTCCTTCATCCTACTCTTGCAGAGATTAAGCCTATGAATCTCAAGAACACACAAGCCTCCCCCAAAACCTAGAAACACCAAACACAAACAACAAGGAGAGGGAGTTGGGGAAAAACCTTGGTCCATAGCAAGAGCACGTGGTGGGGAACGATCCCACCGGACGGAATCACGGGAGGGCAGCCGGTGGAGGAGATCCGGCGACGAACGTCGGCTCCGTTCTTGAGCGAGGGAGAGAAAGAGGCGATGTGGGGGAACAACTGCGAATGGGTATGAGGAGTTAGAACTCCCCCTACCCGTCCTTATCTCCACGCGCCCAAACCAGCGCGGTAGTACCGCGTATCATCGCGGTAGTACCGCTCGGGCGGAAGTACCGCACCGAGGCGGTAGTACCGCTCAACCAGGCGGCAGTAAAAAATTACTGCCGCGTGGTGACGGTAGTACCATGCTCCCGCAAGCGGTAGTACCGTGGCAAGCTGCGGTAGTACCGTAGCTGGCCGCGGTAGTACCGTGAACTCAAGTCATCGCAAGTTTCAACACGAGAAAAAAAGCCTTTGCACGGAAACTTTTCACACACAAGAAACCACAAGAACACGCACAAACCAGAGGCAAAGAAACTACAAGAAGCCACCAAGCGACAAAGCCTCTCGAGGAGAGAGGGCGGTGGCCGAAGCCACCTATGTTTCAGTTGGATGGTATGGCACCGCGAAGAATTATCCTTGGGCCCATGACCCAAAACTCGTCTTTGACGCACAAGTACCATCAAAAATGGCTAATGTGAAAGAGGTGATCGATTTATGCATAATGGGGGGAGGGAGAGTTCATTGAGAGAACAACACTCCCCCTATGTCCATGCCTACACCTAAACTAGACAACAAGTTGAGTGTGGTGGGGGGTACACGGGTTCAAGTCACATTGCTCAAATCAATGATATTTAGCTCATGCCTTAACTCGCGAAATCTTGCTTCATCCAAGGGTTTCGTGAAAATATCTGCAAGGTTATCATGAGTGTTGACATACTTGAGCTCGATCTCCCCACGCCTAATGTGATCCCGGATGAAGTGATACCGAACCTCAATGTGCTTCGTCTTGAAGTGTTGCACCGGGTTGAGAGAAATCTTGATGGCACTTTCATTATCACACCAAAGAGGCACTTTGTCACAAATGATACCGTACTCCTTTAAAGTTTGCCTCATCCATAGGAGTTGAGCACAACAACTACCGGCCGCCACATATTCCGCTTCGGTGGACGAGAGAGACACACAACTTTGCTTCTTGGAAGACCAACTTGCCAAAGAGCAACCAAGAAATTGGCACCCTCCGGAAGTGGACTTCCTATCCACTTTGTCTCCCGCCCAATCGGAATCCATAAAACCTTCAAGCTTGAAGTTTGCTCTTCTTGGGTACCATAAGCCAAAGTTTGGGGTATGAGCCAAATATCGAAAGATTCGCTTGACCGCCACATAGTGACTTTCCTTCGGTGCGGCTTGAAACCATGCACACATCCCCACACTCAACATGATATCCGGTCTAGATGCACAAAGGTAAAGCAAGGAGCCAATCATGGAGCGATATACCTTTTGATCCACCGCTTTACCATTGGGATCAATGTCAAGTTGGCACTTGGTAGGCATTGGTGTAGTAGCCGGCTTGACATCACTTAGCTTGAATCTTTTAAGCATGTCTTGAGTGTATTTGGCTTGGTTGATGAAGGTTCCTTCTCTTCTTTGTTTGATGTCAAAACCAAGGAAGAACTTCAACTCTCCCATCGAAGACATCTTGAACTTGGAGGTCATGAGAGCAGCAAATTCCTCATTGAAAGCTTTGTTAGGGGAACCAAAGATAATATCATCAACATATAGTTGGCATACAAACGACTCCCCTTTGACCTTCTTAGTAAAAAGAGTGGGATCGATTTGTCCTACTTCAAATCCATGATCTTGTAGCAACTCAGTAAGGTGGTCATACCACGCACGTGGGGATTGTTTAAGGCCATAGAGTGCCTTATCGAGTTGATACACATGATCCAGGAAGTAGGGGTCCTCGAACCCGGGGGGTTGCTTGACATAGACCAACTCATTAATAGGACCATTAAGAAAAGCACTTTTCACATCCATTTGTTGCAACTTAAAGTTGTGATGGGAAGCATAAGCAATCAACAAACGAATGGATTCAAGACGAGCAACGGGAGCAAAGGTTTCACCGTAGTCGATACCCTCGACTTGGGAGTAGCCTTGTGCTACCAATCTTGCCTTGTTGCGAATGATGTTCCCATGAGCATCTTGCTTGTTCTTGAAGATCCACTTGGTTCCAATGACGCTGTGGTTCCCCGAAGGTCTTGGCACCAATCTCCACACCTTGTTGTACTCGAAGTTGTTGAGTTCTTCATGCATGGCATTGAGCCAATCCGAGTCTTCGAGCGCCTCATAGACCTTTTGGGGTTCAACACAAGAGACAAACGCGTGATGTTCACAATAGTTTGCTAATTGTCTACGAGTGCTTACCCCCTTTCTTAGGCTTCCAACCACGTTTTCCATGAGATGGCCTTGGGTGGTGAGCTTGGAAGCAATCTTTGCGGCACGATGCTCTAATTCCTCCTCGGGTGTGGAAGGAGGAGGGATAACTTGATCATCTTGAGCGCCGTCAAGAGATTGTTCTTGATCTTGAGCTTGCTCATGATCTTGAACTTGCTCGAGGGGGAGAACTTGACCTTGGGTATCATTTAGAGGTTCACCACCATCTTGAGGTTGATCTTGCCCTTGGTCTTGTTCACGAGGATGAGGGCCTTCACTTTGTTCTTCGTAAGCGTGTGGGTCTTGGGGAGGTGATGGCTCCACTTGAGTGGAGCATTGTCCTTCTCCTTCGGCCACAAGGGGTTCCTCAATGGGTAGGATTTGACCAATACCCATTCTTCTTATGGCTTGGGGAGGAATTTCATCACCTACATCACAAGTACCACTTTGCTCCACTTGGGAGCCGTTATTTTCATCAAACTCCACGTTACACGTCTCCTCAATGAGTCCGGTGGACTTGTTGAGAACACGGTAAGCATGAGAGTTTGTAGCATAACCAACAAATATGCCCTCATGAGCTCTAGCCTCAAATTTAGACAAACGAACACCTTTCTTGAGAATGAAACACTTACAACCGAACACCCGAAAGTACTTGAGGTTGGGCTTGTTGCCGGTGAGTATCTCATAAGGAGTCTTGTTCAAGCCTTTGCGAAGATAGAGCCGATTGGATGCATGACATGCGGTGTTGATGGCTTCGGCCCAAAAGTTGTATGGAGACTTGAACTCCGCCATCATGGTCCTAGCCGCATCCATCAACGTCCGGTTCTTCCTCTCCGCATGCAACACCATTTTGTTGAGGGGTGTATGGAGCAGCATATTGGTGCTTGATCCCCTCATCACTAAGAAACTCATCCAAGGTGTAGTTCTTGAACTCGGTGCCGTTGTCACTTCTTATTGTCAAGATCTTTGCATTGTGTTGACGTTGAGCTTCATTTTCAAAGTCGATGACTGTTTGTTGAGTCTCATTCTTCCTCTTGAAGAAGTATACCCAAGTGTATCTTGAGTAGTCATCCACAATCACCAAGCAATAATTTCTCCCTCCAAGACTATCAAAAGATGGAGGCCCAAAGAGATCCATGTGAAGGAGCTCCAAGGGTCTCTTCGAGTAGATGATGGTTGATGGAGGGTGAGCCTTTTCATGAAGCTTTCCTTTGATACAAGCACTGCAAGCACGATCTTTGGCAAAACTAACATTTGTTAGTCCACGAACATGGTCCCCCTTGAGAAGACTTTGCAAAGATCTCATATTGACGTGGGCTAAACGGCGATGCCAAAGCCATCCCACGTCAACTTTAGCCATTAGGCATGTCGCGGTCTTAGTGGGTCGCTCCGAAAAGTTAATCACATAGAGACCGTTCTCGACATGCCCAACAAATGCTACTTTAAGAGTCTTGCTCCACAAGAGGGCCACGGTATCAATGTCAAAGAAAGTAGCAAAACCCATGAGTGCAAGTTGATGAACGGAAAGCAAATTGTATGCAAGGGACTCAACAAGCATGACTTTCTCGATCGTTAGATATGAGAAATGACAACCTTGCCGAGACCCAATACCTTAGAATGTGATGCATCACCCCACTCGACATTGGTGGGCATAGATGGAATCTCTTGCACGTCCACCACCAAGTCCTTGCTCCTGGTCATATGATTTGTTGCTCCACTATCGAGCAACCATGATCCCCCACTGGAAGCAAACACCTACAAGAGATCAATGCTTGGTTTTAGGTACCCATTTAGTAATGGGTCCTTTGATGTTAGTAACAAGGGTCTTGGGAACCCAAATAGACCATTCAATGTACTCATAAGGAGAACCAACAAATTTAGCATAAACATGTCCATCACTAGCACGGCACAACACATATGACGGGTTAAAGTCGCCGGCTTTGTTTGAGGAAATGCTTTTGCCCTTTTGGATGTCAACTCCCTTCACTTTTTCCTTCTTCTCCTTAGGAGCACCCTCTCCCTCTTTCACAAACGTTTGCTTGAGAGGAGGAGGACGTTTGGTCTTGTTGTTCTTCTTCTTCTTGCTCTTGGACTTGGGTGCAAACCCAATTCCTTCCTTGGCCACAACTTCCTTTTGATTGCTCAAAAGGTCGTTGAGGTTCTTCTCATCTTGAATGCATGTCACAAGGCCCTTCTCAAGTTGATCCTTCAACTTGGCATTCTCCTCCACAAGATGCACATGCTCACAACACGGGTTAGTAGCACATGCATTATCAATTAATACCATATGAGGAAAGGTGGCCTTTTCCTTGATTAGCTTAACTTGGAGTTGAGCATGAGACTCCTTGAGGTTAGCGTGAGCACCCTTCAAGACCTTGTGGGCCTTGTCAAGTGTCTCAAACTCCTCTTTGAGTCTAGCATGATCAACCCCAAGTTTAGCCTTCTCGGAAGTTAGCACACGAGACACGACAAGAGCATGATCAAGATCTTTCTTTAACTTAGCATGGTCATCATTGTGTGACTCCTCAAGAGTCAAACGATGCACACACTCTTCCTCAAGGGCATTAGAAAGATCCGATATCTCATCGGCATAGTCACGACTATGACCTTCCATCTTAGAGATGGTTTCTTCGTGAGCCTCGATCATGTCATTGGCCTCACCAAGTTGTTACAAGAGAGTAACAAAGTGCTTCTTGGACTTACCCTTGAGCTTACTCATAAAAGACTCAAATTCATTCACTTCCTCATTAGACTCAACATGTTCATCAATGCAATCCTCCAAGGAGGGATTAGTAATGATGGTGGTTGTGATGTTGGGGGTTACCTTGTTTGAAGCTTTAGCCATGAGGCACTTGGCGGTGATGTTTTCATTGGGTGAATCAAAGAGAGACACCGGGGGAGTAGTAGCAATGGCAACGGATGCCATGGCCATTGCTTCTCCACTTTCATCATCATCGTCATCCTCTTAGTATTCTTCTTGAACCACCAACCCACGAGTTGGAGTCTTCTTGGCGAAGTTGTTCTTGTTGGGGAAGGACTTGGCATTGTCTTTTTGAATGAATTTGCCACCATTGTCTTCCCGCTTCTCGTAAGGACAATCTGCAACGAAATGGCTCACATTGCCACAGTTGAAGCAAGTTCTAACTCGTTGCTTGCCCTTGACGCCACTTGAGTTGTTCTTGTTGAAGTTGGGTCTTGTATTCTTCTTGCTCCAAAATTGTCTTGAAGCAAGGGCCATGTGCTCATGATAATCATACGTGGTGTCTTCGGGATTGCTCTCCTCATCTTCCACTTCTTCCTCTTCTTCCATGATGACCTTGGCCTTCAAAGCAAGATTGGGCTTCTTTGCCCTTTGAGAATGGAGCACCGCATTGTTGGCGGTCTTGTCCAAGATGCTCATTGCAACGAACTCATCCAACACTTCACTTGAGGTCATGGAGTGGAAGTCCGGTCTTTGACGAATGACGGAGGACATGGCCTTGTTGTAGGGCATCATGGCCTTGAGCAACTTGCGCTTGATCCAATTGTCATCCGTATCCTTGCTTCCATGATCTTGGAGTGAGACCGCAAGTTTGGTCACTCTTCGAAAGAGCTCACGAGGTTCTTCATCTTCTTTCATTGCAAACTCATCGGCTTCATCTTGCACCACTTCATAGTTGGAGCGTTGGATGCTAGCACTTCCACGATAGAGAGACTCAACACATTTCCATGCTTCTTTAGCCATGGCATGGGGTCGAAGATGAGGGAGATCTTCGGGAAGGATTGCATCTTGGATGATGAAGAGAGCACTCTCATTAAATTGATTGTCCACGGCTTCTCGAGGGGTGAAGTTTCTTGGGTCATGAGGATAGAAACCTTCTTCAATGATTCTCCAAAGGTTAGTGTTCACATGTTTTAAATGACGCTTAAAGCGATAGACCCAAGAATCAAAATCTTCATGTTTCTCATATTTAGGAGGAGGACCGGCATGATTCAAATGAGTAGAGGGGATAGGCCCTCCATAAATTGGGGGTTCCACATGGGCAAAGATGCCGGTACCATTTCTACCACTAATAAAATGACTCTTTTCAATGTTAGCTTCCCCCTTGTCGGAGGTAGCATCCGTCACCTTGTTGGTGGGATCACCCACTTTTATCGGCGAGGTAGATTGTTTAAGTCCTTCTAGGAAATCTTTAAACATGTCCTTGACCTCGGTCGTCATGGAGGTTTTCAATGTTTCCAAAGCCACATTGAATTCCTCACGTGAGATCGAGTTACCCCCATCTCCCGTAGATGATATCGGATTCGCACCGGAGTGCTCTCCCACCTCATCTACGACATCAACCATACTCTTCGGACGGTAAAGTCCTTAAAAAGAGACGAAGCTCTGATACCAATTGAAAGGATCGACATGGTTGACTAGAGGGGGGTGAATAGGCAACTAACAATTTTTAAGCTTTTCTTTACCAAATTAAACTTTGCAACAAAGTAGGTTGTCTAGATGTGCAACTAAGTGAGCAACCTATATGATGCAATGACAACTAGCACAAAAGCAAGCAAAGGATGTAACACAAGTAGGCTTGCAAAAGTAAAGGCACGAAATAATCAAGAGTGGAGCCGGTGGAGACGAGGATGTGTTACCGAAGTTCCTTCCTTTTAAGGGGAAGTACGTCTCAGTTAGAGCGGTGTGGAGGCACAATGCTCCCCAAGAAGCCACTAGGGCCACCGTATTCTCCTCACGCCCTCACACAATGCGAGATGCCGTGATTCCACTATTGGTGCCCTTGAAGGCGGCGACCGAACCTTTACAAACAAGGTCGGGGCAATCTCCACAACAATTGGAGGCTCCCAACAACACCACGAAGCTTCACCACAATGGAGTATGGCTTCGAGGTGACCTCAACCGTCTAGGGTGCTCAAACACCCAAGAGTAACAAGATCCGCTAGGGATAAGTGGGGGGAATCAAATATCTTGTGGTGGAAGTGTAGATCGGGCCCTTGTCACCCAATCCCGAGCAAATCAACAAGTTTGATTGGCTAGGGAGAGAGATCGGGCGAAAATGGAGTTTGGAGCAACAATGGAGCTTAGAGATGGAAGAGGGGTCAACTAGAGGTAGAAGACGCCCCTTATATAGTCATGGGAAAAATCCAACTGTTATCCACATGTTCAGCCCGCGACACGCGGTACTACCGCTCCAGGGGCGCGGTACTACTGCGAGGCTGCGCGGTACTACCGTGGCGGACCATGGTACTTCCGCGACAGCAGCACAGGCCGGGACTTGCCTGACTAGGGGGCAGTACTACCGCTTGCACGGTACTACCTCTCCCCCTTGCGGTACAACCGCAAGGCAGGAAAGTCATTGCCTGGGAAGGGCGCGGATGAAATAAATTACATCCGTGCCTACTTCCGCTGAAAATGAGGTGGTACAAAAATCAAATGCGGTACTACCGCACGCGAGGCGCGGTACGACCGTTGCAGGCGCGGATGTAAAAAATTACATCCGCTCCTACTACCGTGACGCTGCGGTACTAGGTAGGAGGGCCACGGTACTATGACTCCTGCGGAGCGGTACTACCGTGGGCCACCGCGGTACTACCGCATTGGACGAGCGGTACTACCGTGGATGGCGCGGATGTAAAAAATTACATCCGCCCCTACTACCGTACTGGAGCGGCACTAGGCCTGGGAGCCGCGGTACTACGGCTCCAGAGGAGCGGTACTACCGTGACCCACAGCGGTACTACCACTGGTACTTGCGATACTACCGCAAGTACAGCAGTAGTCGTCAGATTTCAGCACAACCAAGATAACGAAGAGAAGCTCCAACGTGCAGGGAAAGGTAGGACAAGTGTACGTGTTGATTCCACCCAAACCTTTCCGATGCGGACCCCCTCTTAATAGTACGGCTCTCCTACGACTCAAATCCACCAAAGAGAAACGTAGAACAACGCCGACTTCAATAGTCTCCGAGGGGCACCGAATCGTCTCGTGCCTAGTGATGAAGTATCTGAGAACTCAAGGCACATGATTAGTCCGCAAAAGCATTGTCGTCAATCACCAAAACACCTAAGGGATAAATATGCCCTTACACCAAGCCCGTGATAGTTCCACACAAAGAAATTCATTGATCCTGGCAGGGCTGTCCAGCAGCCGCCGCCTCCTTTGACAAGCTTTTTCCCCCCTCTGCTTTCATCTTCTTCGAATCTCTACTGTCTGACTATGACTCGCTCGATAAGTCCTCATCATTTGTTCTCTTCTTGATTAATGTCTCCTGATCAACAAGCATAAGGGGCATATTACCTGACCCCCTACTCCACTCTGCCCATCCATGTTCACCCTTCGGTACACCCAGTTTCTTCCTTGCACCTGACCTCTCGCTCTATGAGTCGGGCCTCCACGTCCTACTCCACCGCCACCTCTCGCATTAAAGTGATATACCACTGCTTGCACCTTGCCCTTGGCAGCTTTGTTTGGGGAGGTAACTTCTTCTCCTTTCTCAACATCTTCATCTTCTCCCTCCTCTTCTTCTACAGTATTCCTAGTCTGATTCCATCCACCCCTCTCGGGTACATTGCTCCATCTCTTATTGCGTAGTCGTACTATCAGGTCCTCTCCATAGGGGAGATTTCCCTTATCATCTCTCAGTGCAGGCGACGGGCAGTACCGATCTGCATGCCCCAGTCTACCACACGAGAACAAAAATATGGAAGAGCTTCATATTGAATTTCATAAAAAAACATCCTCCTTCGTTCTTGCCGATTCCAACCTTACCCACCTCATCAGCGGTTCATTGACATTGATCCACACTCTTGCATGAAGGGCTTCTCCATAGGCAAAACCCCTTGCATCCACATCCATCTTGATGACCTTCCCGATCAGTTTCGCGATTCTTTCTGGCCAAGGGTGACATCTCAGATTGAAAGGTAAATTGATAACCCTGGCCCAGATTTGCATCATCTCGAACTCCAAGTCCGATGGCCTGTTTCTCGCATCAAAGATTTCTAGCACCACTGCATGCTTTCCTACCATCCACGGGCCACCTTCAAAGATTATGTCTCTCTCCCTCTTTCCTTCGAAGCTAGCCAAGAACATATTGTCCCCCACTGAGCTGAATGACAAGCCCCTTACATTACCCCAGGGAGGGCGCATCGCCTCCTCGATGGTGTTTACATGTAATACCCTTCTATTCATAACCTTGCCCACCACCGCCAAGATTGGATCTCCTTGCGCCTCCTCCTGATCATCCACCACAAGCTTTGCACTTTCTCTGTCCGTCAGATTCATCTTCTCCATCATCCTCTCAACCCCTTCTCTCTCCTTACCAGCGTTCGTTGAAGAACTAGACATTGCCGCCGATCCCCCTTAACTCGATCCTCGCCCGTCCCGCATGTTACCAAGGGTGGGCAGGGTCGCCAGGACCCCCCTTAATCACCCCGAGCACACGAACAAGGAGCGGACAAGAGGAGCGGAGTCTAGGCGGAAGATCGCAGCCGGAAGACCTCAGGTCGCGCCTCGGGAGATCGAGTCGCCCGAGCGCCGCCGTTCCACTCGAAACCCTAGAAAACGTTTCGGGGATGATTACATGTTCTATCATAATATGCGTTCATGATTGTTCTTTTTTTGGAATCTAAAAAATCTCTTAAATAGGTATAGGTAACACTCCATCTAGATTTGCTTTGCTGTCATTGTCGAATATAGGATTGAAATGTTTGCAATTGCTGTTAGATGTTACTACTTGTTTATTTATTTTGCTGAAAGACTGATCTACTCGCAAGAAAACTTCAGAAGAAAATAAGTGCATACCGATGGGGACAATCTAATCTACCGACAGAAATCACTAGCCACCAATCGTACCAATCACTAGCAGTACCTGCTCGCCGGAGCGAGCTTGCACTTGACCATCTGGAAGACGACGGCCGGCGTGCCGGGCGGCGCGAGCTGCAGCTTGAGCGGGCATTTGGCCTGGAACTTGCACTTGGTGAAGTGCGCCTGGTACCTGACCTCGCCCGACAGCGCCACCTCCACCTGGAACACCCCCGTCTTGTTCTCCTCCTTGAACTCGGCGACGCCGGCGTTGCCCAGCGCGACGTAGGCGCCGTCGGAGCCGGAGACGAGGTGGTGCACCTGGGTCTTGCGGGCGGGGTGCGTGGACCCCTCGTCGGCGAGCCTGACCCGCTCGAAGCGCTGGCCGTCGAAGCTGTAGTCGGCCTCGAGCGGCTGGGTGTTCTTGACGCTCATGGCCCAGTTCTTGTTCCGGACGGTGAGCGTGAGCGAGAGGTTGTAGGCGAAGGCGGTGGCGGGGGCCGTGGCCAGCGCGAGCCGCGTGAGGGAGGCGCCGGTGACGGCGACCTCGGCGTGGCGGATGAAGCAGAAGGCCGCGAGGAGGACGAGGAGGAGGCCGACGCCGGCGAGGACGGCGAGGCAGCACGCGCAGCAGAGGATGGTGTCGCGCGCGCCGGAGGAGACGCAGGGGCAGCAGCGGTCGCAGAATGCGTCGTAGCAGCCGCACTCGCTGCAGCACATGGCTGGCTGACCCTGCGTGGATCTTGAGCTGGATCTTGGACTGGCAGGAGTGGAGTACGAACGCAGGAACCGGAGTGGTGGCGGCTTTTTGGAGTTTCAGCAACCGGTCGATGCGGATAGGGGGATTGGGCACTTATTTTTCACTTGATATGAACGTGGACCCCTGACAGCAACGGCTACCAGTCAAGTGTTCAGTCAACGGGTCAACTGGTCAAGTCTTCGAGCATAATTGTGCGCGACTTTTCTTAAAAACTAATCAACCCTCCCTCCTCATGCCCTGGCGTCGCCCCGCAAGGCGACTCGGGGGGGGGGGGGGGGGGGGGGGGGGCAATGGTTTCCCCAGCTACCACCATTCCCCTCCCCCCTCCTCCCTCGCTGTCACCTGAGACGGTCGTCGGAGCAAGCCCGTGATGGCGTCGGTGCCGGTGGCGATGAGGATTGTCTTTGAAATGTCACCGCGGGAGAGTATTGCGACCATATAATTTTCGCCACCATCCAGCCTTTGAAATGTCAGTCTTCAATTATCTACCTCTGATTGTCTTGTGAAGGCACTGCCCGTAAGTGAAAGCGTTGAATATGTTACATCGCTCTAAACTCATTTAAATATTAAAATTTTATGTTCTTTACTAATTCTTTCATTGCTGTCATCTTGTAGGAGGATGAAGAAATGGCGTGTAAAGATTGAAGAGTGAAGATGTCCCTGCTTATTCGTGTTTTCATTTATGTCAGTAATTTGAACTGAGTGGAGCTTGCGAGTATGTTGTTTGTGAACTTGTTACCAAGTTAAGCACTTGAGCTATTATGACGCTGGCCTTTTATAAGCCCCCGCTTGCGTGTGAGGGACCCGTCAGAGCTCATAGCGGCTAGGGACTTCTCCACGTCGATTTGCTCACCTAGGTCGCGGTCAGCAGCCATTGACCCACCGTTGGTGTTGATGGTGTACGAGTAGTGTTTTTTTGTTGTTGTTCATATGTGATCACTGTTGTGATGTTGCATTTGGGTGGTATGACGATCACATTTGGAAATGGGTGATCAGAACAACAAAGTAGGCAATCCAAACAATTGCGTTTTACATCTGGCCATCTCTAAAGCACAAATGCAGGCCACCAAACAGTATTCATAACAAACTGTACAAGCTTCTTCCAAAGCATACGGTTTTCTAGATGTATATGACGATCTCTGGATAGATGGATCTTATATGAATCATATGATGAAGCACCACATGAGAAGTTTAACTTTTTCTTCTCGCACGTAACTTCAACCATGAAAGATATGCCTTGATTAATGTACATCTATCATAAGTGTGTCGTGGCCCGGCGATAGGACCTCTAGGCGCTATGGTTTTGGAAAATCTTGCATGCTATTTTTGAAAGGTCTCGTCTAGTTTCTTTTTTTTTATTATTTTTTTCGGTTTTCTTTCAGAGTATTTTCAGGTTTTTCTTTTTAAATTTCTCTGATCGTATTTTCCTTTTTATTTTTTTTATCTTTTCTATGGTTATATTATTTATTTGTTTCTAAAATATATGGAGACATTTGTACAAACACATGTCGGGTATATTTTTAATACATGTTAAACATTTTTTTAGGACACGTTGAACATATTTAAACACACATTGAACATTTTCCGAATAGATATTGAATACTTCCTCCGTTTGAAAAAGCTTGTCTCTCAAATGGTTGTATCTAGCACCAATTTAGTGCTAGATACATCCATTTGAGACAAGCTTGGGACAACATTTTCCAGACGGAGAGAGTATTTGCTAAAAACATGTTCCACATGATTTAAATAACCAGTGAATATTCTTAAAATGCACGGTGAACATTTTTTAAACACACATTGAACATCTAATACACAATGAACATTTAGATATAGCATTTTTAAATACATGGCGAAAATTTTATAAATACATGATGATTTTTTAATACATTATGACCACTTTGTAAATACATTATGAACATTTTTTAAAATGTCATGAATATCTTTTTATTATCATGAACATTTTGTGTATTGTATGAATATATTTTAAATTTCAGAAAATCTTTTAAACGTGGAATTTTTGAATTGTAGAAATATTTTTAAACGTATGAATATTATTTATAAACTGTGATTGAACGCTAAAGAAACTAGAAAAAACCAACGTCGGAAACCAGCAATAATAAAACCAGAAAAAAACACAGATCCAAATCAACGTTACAGGGACACTGTATAATGGGCCGGGCCATGAGGGAGCCTCTATAGGCGAGCGGAGCAATCGAGCTCGCTGCGGCCAATACCTAGACGCTCCCAGCTTCGATTCCCTCCACCCGCCGCCGCCGGAGACGCCACACTCTCCGCCGTCGTCGACCTGCCGGAGGTTCTCAGAAAGCAGAGGCGGAGAGATGTGGTACCTTTGCGTCTTCTACCACCGGCTCCTGGACTACCGGCGGCCGGAAGTGCAATCGCTCGCCGAGCTCTTCGGTGGGCCCGGCGCCGGGGACGCCGTCGAGTGGCGTATGCCCGAGAACCACCACGAGGACTCCCCCTTCCACCTCGTCCGCCTCCCCGGCGACGAGCGTCTTGCCGCCCAGATCGCCAACCGCAGTAAGCGAGCTCCCCTCGCCATCCTTTACTGATTTATACTGTTAGTACCTAGCATCTCGCGTTTATCCCGGACACCGCATGCTCCAGGCCTGCTCGTGAAGGGGATCTTTGAACTATGGGGACAAGGCGCCACCTACGACGAACTGGAGAAGGCGATACGGGAGTACCCCGACGAGAGGAAGCTGCCGTACCTGACGCCAGAGAGTTCGTTCAAGATTGTCGTCGACAGCTTCGGCAAGGTGATCAGCTTCGAAGAGCAGAATGAGATCATAAAGGGGTTCACTTACATTCCATTCGAGGTTGCTGCCACAATTCTTCTACTACCTTGTATTTGTGTATTATTAATTCCAGAGGTAGGCATTTGTGGGTGCCAATTGTTCCTTCTTCTTATGATGGGTGTTGTGTTGTTTCTCTTGTTTTAGGGCCGTGTTAATTTGAAGAAGCCCGAACACAAGTTCTTTGTCTTGGAGACCGATGATTATGGGTCACAAAATGGCCTCCCACCAGTTGTCCAGAAGACGGTATTCTTTGGCCGGGAGGTCGGAGCAGCAGATAGGCATCTATTGCCGACGTATCAGTTGAAGAGCAGGAAGTACATTGGTCCGACTGCAATGGATTGTGAAATGGCCTTCCTCATGGCCAACCAAGGGCTCGCACGGCCTGGGAAACTTGTGTATGACCCTTTTGTTGGCACTGGGAGTATTTTAGTCGCTGCTGCGCATTTTGGAGCCATGACTATGGTTTGTGCTTATTGCAGAAATAAATACATAGCTGTGCTTTTGCTAGTCAATGTCTCGCTTATAAAGTTCTTTCAGGGTGCAGATATTGATATAAGGGTTGTGCGGGATGGTCGTGGCCCTGATTGCAACATTTGGAGCAACTTTGAGCAGGTAATTAGGTGGACTTGACCAGATTTCAGTTCAGAGAAGCTTCTTGCATGTCTGCCATGAGACTCGTCTGAATCATCATTATTAGATCTTGAAGTAGCACATCTTCTTATTTAGTTTGTGATTTGCTGGATACCTATAATTCATCTAATGTATTGACCATATTATCTTATTCAGTACAAGTTGCCAGAGCCTTTGTGTGTGCTGCGAGCAGATAACAACCTGCCACCTTGGCGTCCAGGCTTGAAGGAGGTACACTATCCTACATTTTGTGTTATTTGTGCAATGTTTCAGTGCATCACTGTTGCAGTTTTGGAATTGTTCATCAGTGACTGGTCGGAAATGAAGAAAATCATCAGCAACTACACCCCTTTTGCATAAATGCATGCTGCAGAATGTTCGTAGCTGTGCTTGAAGTCTTGCATGGACACATATGACATGATATTCACATAGTCACATAGTCGAATGCTTATATGACCTTCTTGTGGTTGGTATATCTAGCTTAATTTGTAAAAAAGTTCACCATGAAATGTTTGTTTTCTATTCCCATGAGAAAATTAATTGATGGTTATTGTTTGATTAATAATCCTTAAAAGCATAGTTAAAAAAGTGAAGCCTAGGCTCTAGGTGATAGCAAAACGCCTAGCACTTAATCTGCGCGTCCCATGAGAAAATTAATTGATGGTTATTGTTTGATTAATAATCTTTAAAAGCATAGTTAAAAAAGTCAAGCCTAGGCTCTGGTGATAGCAAAATGCCTAGCGCCGCAAGGCAGTGGCAAAATGCACAAGTGCCTAGCGCTTTTTCAACTATGCTTAAAAGCAGTACCTGGAGCATACTGTATAAACTACTGTGTGATATATCAACTGAATTACCATGTCGAAAAACCTTTAGATTATCGTGAGATAGAACAACTGTATTATGTTAAAATTGCTTTGTGGTTGTGATTTCAATTGTGCTTATATGATGCTCAGTCACATAGTTGAATGTTTATATGACCTGAATGTGGTTTGTATATATCCATTTTAATTTGAAACGAGTTCACCATGAAATGTTTGATTTGTAGTCCCATGAGAAAGTAATTGATGGTAAATATCTGCTTAATACTCCTTCAAAGCAGTACCTGGAGCACACTGTATAAACTTCTGCGAGATATATCAACTGAATAACTATGTGAAAAAATCTTTACACTATTGTGTGATAGAATAACTGTACTATTTTAACATTGCTTTGTGTTTGTGGTCTACAACTGAACATTGCATCTTTCCTTAGATGCTACTCACTCCGTCCCATAATATAAGAACGTTTTTGACACTAGTGTAGTGTCAAAAACGCTCAGTGTCAAAAACGCTCTTATATTATGGGACGGAGGGAGTATTACGAGGTTATCTTCTGTGCAAGCTGCATGCTGCTACTCCTCGGATACTGTCTAATTCTATTGTCTAGGTCACAAGAAATGATAAGCTACTGCTGCTTTTGTCCATCAGATATTTGATGCAATCATTTGCGACCCCCCATATGGTGTCCGAGCTGGTGGGCGCAAGTCGGGTGGCCGGAAGCTCCTAAAAGGCATCATCCCTCCCTACACACTTCCGGACGAGAAGAGAGAGAACCACATTCCATCAACCGCGCCATATAGCCTTGCCGAATGTGTTCACGACCTGCTCCACCTTGCTGCGAGAATGCTGGTGGTTGGCGGCAGGCTCGTCTTCTTCTATCCAATGTTGCGGGAGGATGATGCTGCTGGGGTGGCGAAATTTCCGGAGCACCCCTGCTTCAAGCTGGTGTCCTCCTGTGAGCAGATCCTAAGCCTGCGGTACAGCCGGGTCCTGCTGACCATGGTGAAGGCCGGGCCCTACACGGAAGAGGTGGAGAGGATGGGCGAGGAGCGGCACCAGGAGTTCAGGGAGAACCACCAGAAGTGGATGGAGGAGGGCAACCTGCACTCTGCCGTGTTCAGCCCGGCGGAGCATGATAAGAAGCCCGAGTCTGATAGAGGTTCCAAGCCCAAGTACAGAGGCAAGTACGTGTAGTGATGGAAACACTCTGGGATCGATGACAATTTTGTTGATCTTCTGTTGTTTGTATCTTTCAGCGATGGCTCTTGTATGGCTTGTGCTAGGTTTGCAAGCTAGCGCCAATTAGTGCAAGATGAACTCTCAACTTGATATCATGCCAGGCTAACTCATTTTGATGATGAACTGTAGTTTTTTCAACTTCTTTCGTGGGTATTGTGTGTTCTGCTGCCATTCTTTCCAGCCTTAAGACAGCTCTAAGGGTGCATGCTTGCGTTCATAAAGGCGAGGATATGTGTATATGTATGAGCGTTTACGTCTAAAGAAAACTTGACTACAAAAGCTGTTTTTGTTAGTTCATGCACTCAAACATATCCCAAAAAAATTATTGGGGCGAGCCAAAAAATCGGCCGCTCCCTGAAACACTGGGCAAAACCATGATCACCCAAAAACATCCCAATCTGTGAAATCCAGGTGAGCAAAATGAGCACAAGTCTAAGGGCTAGCCAAAATTTTGGTTGAGGTTTTGGTTGCCCATAATTTGGCCAACATTGGCAAGAAAAAATGAATTAGAGTTGGCTAGAGTTCATTGGCATATGCCAAAAATTGGCAACCATCCAAACAAAGACCAATCTTTGGGTCATGACCAAAACTTTGGTAAGGTGCACTTTGGCCACAATCCAAACACACTCTAAAGCCCGATGTGGTAGGGACAAGGACCCAGCGTCAGGGTTGCTCCGAGCTTGGGTTCCTCCTGGGACCAGCGGAAAGCCAGCCGGACGGCTATATCCTCCTCAACCGAGCAAGGGATGAGGTCCTAGTCGATCTAGAGTTGCCGGACTCAGATCCGTTGTCTGCCATGTTGAAAGTGGTTGGAGATCAATGTAGAGGAGCTCGGTGGAGCGGAATAGAAGTGAAGTGGGGTTGTAAATGGCTAGGGTTTGATCCGGGGTACGAATAGGGACGGAATATCAATGGGGTCGAGGTAGGCCGATCCGACGTGGTGGACACGTCCGATCGTGTCCAGGCAGCCAAATCCGCCCCCACATGTACATGAAATGAATATGAGGGGTGATGGACAACCCAGATGTTTGAGCTGGCTTTGGGGGTCCGGTTGGGTGGCAATTTCGTGACCGAGTCTAATCTAAGTTGTCTGCCGAGGCGTTTAGGTTAGGTGTCGACTGTTGCTCTTAGAAGAGAAAGTGCCACCCTCGCCGCACCGTAGCCGGGGCGTTGTGCCCACTGGGGCCGCTGATTCTGGGCCCATGCTGCGTCCGGGCTGGAACTCGCATGCCTCGGGACTGCTCTGCCGCGCTGAGCGTCACTTGGGGCGTGTTTGGTTCAAGTTGTGAACAGTTACTGCATTTCATACACTTCTCAACCCAGCCTGGTTGAGCCAAAACAGGCCCTAATGCGCCATCTATAGGTTGTTTGGTTGCCTGCATCTAGGGTCCCTGCATTAGGTAATGCGCAAGTGCACTTTGTTTGGTTGCCTGCATTGGTCCAAGCGGCACATGGACAAGGTGTTTGGTTGCATACAACATACATGATGTGCTTACCTTATACCCTAGTTGGTGAGCTTACCCACAATGATCATACCTAGCACACCAATGCCACAGCACAGCAATGACGATGAACTGGGCGAAGATGATGAAGTTCTTCAGCTTCAGCCCAAACTGACGATTCACCTTAGCACCTTCCACTTTGACACCTCCAACCTTGCCACTGTCAACACTGATGCCTCCGTGCTTTCGTACCTAGTCGGAGTAAGCTTCTTCTGCTGCCTGCCTAGTCTTGAACCCTCTATGGCTGCTGTTGCTATACGATGCCACTTGTGCACTGGCTTCTTCCCAAGAACTATAAACCCCTGGAGCCTTACCGATGAACACGACATACCACTTGCCCTAGCAATGCACAAGAGCAAGAGTTGAAACAGCAAACCAATGGAGCACACAAGTAGCAAGCAAAGTAGCACACAAACAACAATGGAGCAGAAGAGAAGAAGTAAACCATGCATGATCATACGGCATAGAAAGTTCTACCTAGCACTACCATGGTGTTATCCTACCACCACATCCAAAAGAGGGTGTCGTCCTACCACCAAAAGTTCACCATCATCGTGAGGGGTTAGTATGTACCACCTCACCAAACTATACAGACCATCAAATAGTTTTCCAGCCCTAGCTACACAAAACATACATCGTCATCGTCATCATCGTCGTCGCCACCACCATCGCCGTCGGGGATCATGCACGCTCACAGGCAGCACTACTCTAGTAGTACTGCTTGCCCAGCCAGCTCCTGAGCCATAGCACCCTATGAGCGTCTACCATGGCAATGAACCCAACACCATGGGCCTTGTTGTTAAGCAGGTGGCTGAGAGCTGCCATGAGAGCCTTGTCGCTGAAGCCACCCTGGGTCATGACAGCGCCATACAGGTCAGGGTGGAAGTCGAGGGGCTTGCACTCCCTGATGGATGTTGCCACCTCCTTCATCGCCTCAGTCATGCTGCAAAAGACATTGATCTCCTCCTCCATCAGGCCTCCTCTCTTCCTCTTCCTATCATGGACGGGGTCAAATGGCTTGTCGAAGGGCTTCTTGGCGGGCTTGTCAGGGCCATCAAGGACCTCGATGTCTGGGGTCCCAGGAAAGTCTGGCATGGGAGAACCAAGAGGCTCCCCCAATCCCATGGCATGCTTCCCAGTTGCCAGCTCGAAGGAGAAGATGTGCTGCATCTGGCTGTAGTTCTGTATGGGTGTGTTGAGGAATTCAGCGTCCCTTGGGTGGTCCTAAGAATGAAATACAAGTGTTGTTAGTTGCTATTAGGAGTAGGCAATGGTGGAAAATATGAAAAGGAAGGGCTGTGAGCTAACCCCGACATGGCCGGCGTAGTGCTCTGCCTCCAGAACTATGGAGAAAGTGTTCTAATCCCATGAGGCACCGCTAAGGTCTCTCAGCTTGGACACTTGGATCCATCGACCTCTCCACTTCCTCAGGTGGTTGTACACTGCTACCTCTTAAGCTTGCGTTGGTTTTTCCCTTGAAGAGGAAAGGGTGATGCAACAAAGTAGCGTAAGTATTTCCCTCAGTTTTGAGAACCAATGTATCAATCCAGTAGGAGATGACACACAAGTCACCTAGTACCTGCACAAACAATCAAGAACCTTGCAACCAACGCGATAAAGGGGGTGTCAATCCCTTCAAGGTCACTCGCAAAAGTGAGATCAAATAAAGTTAGTAAAGTAAATCTTTTTGGTATTTTTGTTGTATAGATTGGAAAGTAAAGATTGCAAAATAGTAAACGAGATGCAATGTAAATAAAAGAGATGTAATATGATAGAAAAGAGACCCGGGGGCCATAGGTTTCACTAGTGACTTCTCTCAAGATAGCATGTATTACGGTGGGTGAACGAATTACTGCCGAACAATTGATAGAAAAGTGCATAATTATGAAGACATCTAAGGCAATGATCATGAACATAGGCATCACGTCCGTGTCAAGTAAACCGAAACGATTCTGCATCTACTACTATTACTCCACACATCGACCGCTATCCAGCATGCATCTAGAGTATTAAGTTCATAAGAACGGAGTAACGCATTAAGCAAGATGACATGATGTAGAGGATAAACTCAAGCAATATGATATAAACCCCATCTTTTTATCCTCGATGACAGCAATACAATATATGCCTTGCTGCCCCTATTGTCAGTTTGTCATTGGGAAAGGACATTGCAAGATTGAACCCAAAGCTAAGCACTTCTCCCATTGCAAGAAAGATCAATCTAGTAGGCCAAACTAAACCGATAATTCGAAGAGACTTGCAAAGATATCAAATCATGCATATAAGAATTCAGAGGAGAAACAAATAATATCCATAGATAATCAAGTTCATAAATCCACAATTCATCGGATCTCGGCAAACACACCGCAAAAGAGTATTACATCGAATAGATCTCCAGGAACATCGAGGAGAACTTTGTATTGAGAATCAAATAGAGAGAAGAAGCCATCTAGCTAATAGCTATGGACCCGAAGGTCTGTGGTAAACTACTCACGCTTCATCGAAGAGGCAATGGTGTTGATGTAGAAGCCCTCCGTGACCGATTCCCCCTCCGGCAGATCGCCGGAAAAGGCCCCAAGATGGGATCTCATGGGTACAGAAGGTTGCTGTGGTGAAAAATTGGTTTCGTGGCTCCCCTTGATGTTTCTAGGGTATAAGAGTATATATAGGCGAATGAAGTACATCGGTGGAGCTACGAGGGGCCCACGAGGGTTGGGGGCGCGCCTACCCCCTGGGCGCGCCCTCCTGCCTCGTGGCCTCCTCGTAGAGTCCCAGACTTCAACTCCAAGTCTTCTGGATTGCTTTTGGTCCAATAAAGATCCTCGCGAAGGTTTCATTCTGTTTGGACTCCGTTTGATATTCCTTTTCTGCAAAACTCTAAAATAGGCAAAAAAACAAAAACTGGCACTAGGCCTCTGGTTAATACGTTAGTCCCAAAAATAATATAAAAGAGCATATTAAAGCCCATTAAACATCCAAAACAGATAATATAATAGCATGGAACAATCAAAAATTATAGATACGTTGGAGACGTATCAAGCATCCCCAAGCTTAATTCCTGCTCGTCCTCGAGTAGGTAAATGATAAAAACAGAATTTTTGATGTGGAATGCTACCTAACATATTTATCAATGTCATTTTCTTTATTGTGACATGAATGTTTAGATCCGAAAGATTCAAGAAAAAAGTTTAATATTGACATAAAAATAATAATACTTCAAGCATACTAACAAAGTAATCATGTCTTCTCAAAATAACATGGCCAAAGAAAGTTATCCCTACAAAATCATATAGTCTGGCTATGCTCTATATTCATCACACAAAGTATTTAATCATGCACAACCCCGGTTTCAGCCAAGCAATTGTTTCATACTTTATTATTTGCAAACCTTTTCAATCTTCACACAATACATGAGCGTGAGCCATGGACATAGCACTATAGGTGGAATAGAATGGTGGTTGTGGAGAAAAAAAAGAGAAGATAGTCTCACATCAACTAGGGGTATCAAAGGGCTATGGAGATGCCCATTAATAGATATCAATGTGAGTGAGTAGGGATTGCCATGCAACGGATGCACTAGAGCTATAAGTTTATGAAAGCTCAATAAAAGAAACTAAGTAGGTGTGCATCCAACTTGCTTGCTCACGAAGACCTAGGGCACTTTTGAGGAGGCTGATGTCTACTACACAACCTTCTTCTTGTAGATGTTGTTGGGCCTGCAACTTCACTTGTTTGTAGGACAGTAGCAAATTTCCCTCAAGTGGATGACCTAAGGTTTATCAATCCGTGGGAGGCGTAGGATGAAGATGGTCTCTCTCAAACAACCCTGCAACCAAATAACAAAGAGTCTCTTGTGTCCCCAACACACCCAATACAATGGTAAATTGTATAGGTGCACTAGTTCGGCGAAGAGATGGTGATACAAGTGCAATATGGATGGTAGATATAGGTATTTGTAATCTGAAAATATAAAAACAGCAAGGTAACTAATGGTAAAAGTGAGCGTAAATGGTATTGCAATGATAGGAAACAAGGCCTAGGGTTCATACTTTCACTAGTGCAAGTTCTCTCAACAATAATAACATAGATAGATCATATAACAATCCCTCAACATGCAACAAAGAGTCACTCCAAAGCCACTAATAGCGGAGAACAAACGTAGAGATTATGGTAGGGTACGAAACCACCTCAAAGTTATTCTTTCGGATCGATCTATTCAAGAGATCGTACTAGAATAACACCTTAAGACACAAATCAACCAAAACCCTAATGTCACCTAGATACTCCATTGTCACCTCAAGTATCCGTGGGCATGATTATACGATATGCATCACACAATCTTAGATTCATCCAACCAACACAAAGTACTTCAAAGAGTGCCCCAAAGTTTCTACCGGAGAGTCAAGAAAACTTGTGCCAACCCCTATGCATAGGTTCATGGGCGGAACCCGCAAGTTGGTCACCAAAACATACATCAAGAGGCACGTGATATCCCATTTTCACCACAGATAAACACGGCAAGACATACATCAAGTGTTCTCAAATAAAGACTCAATCCGATAAGATAACTTCAAGAGGGAAACTCAATTCATAACAAGAGAGTAGAGGGGGAGAAACATCATAAGATCCAACTATAATAGCAAAGCTCGCGATACATCAAGATCGTGCCACAGGGAGAACACGAGAGAGAAAGAGAGAGAGAGAGATCAAACACATAGCTACTGGTACATACCCTCAACCCCGAGGGTGAACTACTCCCTCCTCGTCATGGAGAGCGCCGGGATGATGAAGATGGCCACCGGTGATGGATTCCCCCTCCGGCAGGGTGCCAGAATGGGCTCCCGAGAGGTGTTTGGTGGCTACAGAGGCTTGCGGCGGCGGAACTCCCGATCTATCTTGATATTCGATGGTTTTAGGGTACGTAGGCTTATATAGGCAAAAGAAGTCGGTCGGGGGGGGGGGGTCCTCGAGGGGCCCACGAGACAGGGGGGCGCGCCCTACAGGGGGGGCTCCTATCTCATGGCCTCCTCGAGGGTCTTCTGACATGGACTCCAAGTCTCCAGGATCATATTCTTCCAAAAAATCACGATGCCGAAGGTTTCATTCCATTTGGAGTCCGTTTGATATTCCTTTTCTTTGAAATACTGAAACAGGCAATAAAACAGCAATATGGGCTGGGCCTCTGGTTAATAGGTTAGTCCCAAAAGTAATATAAAAGTGTATAATAAAGCCCGTAATCATTCAAAACAGATAATAAAATAGCATGAATGCTTCATAAGTTATAGATACGTTGGAGACGTATCAGCATCCCCAAGCTTAATTCCTACTCGTCCTTGAGTAGGTAAATGATAAAAGAAAGAATTTATGAAGTGTGAATGCTAGAAGGTGCACAAGTTTGATCAATGATAATTTCAATCACCTTTTCTAGCATGATAATATGTCATAACAGTAGTTCATCTCATAAAACCTCTCACAATAAAGTAACAAGCAATTCACATGTCAAAGCATAGACCATAAACCTTCTTGAAAACTAGCAAACTTCATTCTCAGTCATCAAAAAATTGCAATTCATCTTATTTTCAGGAATAGCAAACTCCACATACTCAACTATCATATAGTCTTCTACAATTGCTAACACTCACACAATACTAATGGTTATGGAGTTTCAATCGGACACTGAGAAAGATAGGGGCTTATAGTATTGCCTCCCAACGTATTCACCTTTGGGTGATGTCAACAAAGTGCTTGCCAAAGGATAAAATGAAAAAGGGAAAGGTGAAGATCACCTTGACTCTTGCATAAAGTAAAAGACATAAAGTAAAAGATAGGCCCTTCGCAGAGGGAAGCGGAGGTTGTCATGCGCTTTTAGGGTTGGATGCACAAAATCTTAATGCGAATGAACATCACTTTATATTGCCACTTGTATATGGACCTTTATTATGCAGTCCGTCGCTTTTATTGCTTCCATAACAAGAGATCGTATAAAGCTATTTTCTTCACACCAAAAGATCATACATATTTAGAGAGCAATTTTTATTGCTTGCACCGATGACAACTTACTTGAAGGATCTTACTCAATCCATAGGTAGGTATGGTGGACTCTCATGGCAAAACTGGGTTTAAGGATATTTGGAAGCACAAGTAGTATCTCTACTTGGTGCAAGGAATTTGGCTAGCATGAGGGGGAAATGCAAGCTCAACATGTTTGAATGATCCATGACAATATACTTTAACTGAGATGTCGGAAAACATAAACCATTACGTTGTCTTCCTTGTCCAACATCAACTCTTTAGCATGTCATACTTAATGATTGCTCCCAATTATAAAAGATGTCTAGGATAGTGTATTTATATGTGAAATCTCTCTTCCTTCAATATTCTTTCATGAATTGTTCAAATGACCAATACAATGCTTGCTAACCTTCAATAAATTTATAACCTCTACTTCTTAGATGTGAAGTCATAACTCCCCATGGGATAAGAAAATGAGACATATATAATTTCAGATTTATGACAATCAACTCATTCAACCATTTACTCATAGGATATAAGTGAAGCACACGAGTAAATGAAAAAACTACTCCAAAAAGATATAAGTGAAGAACAATGAGTAGCTAAATAATTATGTAACTATGTGAAGACTCTCTCTCTTTAAAGAATTTCAGATCTTGGTATTGTATTCAAGCAGCAAGCAAAGCAAAATAAAATGACATTGCAAGGATAGCACAACTCATGTGAAGAAGCAAAAACTTAGGCTCAACCGATACTAACCGATAGTTGTTGAAGAAGAAAGGTGGGATGCCTACCGGGGCATCCCCAAGCTTAGATGCTTGAGACTTCTTGAAATATTATCTTGCGGTGCCTTGGGCATCCCCAATCTTGAACTTTTGTGTCTCCTTAATTCCTCTCATATCATAGTTTCTCTTCTTTTTATCAAAAGCTTCATTCATAACAAACTCAACAAGAACTCGTGAGATAGGTTAGTATAAACCAATGCAAAACCTTATCATTTTCTACTGTAACAAATCACTAAAATTATTATTCAACATTGCATACTAAATGTCTCTGCAGATTTAATACTCCTATCCTCAAATAGAATCATTAAACAAGCAAACATATGCAAACAATGCAACCATAACAGCAATCTGCCAAAACAGTACAGTCTGTAAAGAATGCAAGAGTATCAATACTTCCTTAACACCAAAAATTATGAAATAAAATTCCCACTGTAGTAAATTTATCAGATCTCATTATGCAAAAAGTTTCAACATTATATCATTCTCTGACTTTTCTAGGGAATTTTGGCAACAGCGGTAAACTTTCTGTTTTCAAACAGCAACACGTATACTAGCAAAATAAGCATGGCAAAGGCTATCATTGACTTCTTTATTGAAACTAAAGATGCAAAACATTAATCTTAATAACAGTAAGCAAATAATAACAAAAGAAAATGACGCTCCAAGCAAAACACATATCATGTGGTGAATAAAAATATAGCTCTAAGTAAAGTTACCGATGAACGAAGACGAAGGAGGGGATGCCATCCGGGGCATCCCCAAGCTTAGGCTCTTGGTTGTCCTTTAATATTACCTTGGGGTGCCTTGGTAATCCCCAAGCTTAGGCTCTTGCCACTACTTATTCCATAGTCCATCGAATCTTTACCCAAAACTTGAAAACTCCACAACACAAAACTCAACAGAAAACTCGTAAGCTCCGTTAGTATAAGAAAATAAAACAACCACTTAGGTACTGCAATGAACTCATTCTAAATTCATATTGGTGTAATGTCTACTGTATTCCAACTTATCTATGGTTCATACCCTCTTATACTACTCATAGATTCATCAAAATAAGTAAACAACACAAAGAAAACAGAATCTATCAAAAATAGAACAGTCTGTAGTAATCTGTATCAAACGTAACTTCTGGAACTCCAAAATTTCTACGAAATTAGGAAGTCCTAAGAAATGTTTGTACCAATCCAGATCAAAAAGAATCAGATCAGAATCACGTTTATGTGAATTAACAAAACTAATTTACTGGGTGCAAAAGTTTCTGATTTTCAGCAGGATCAACACAACTATCACCGTAAGCTATCCTAAAGGTCTTACTTGGCACTTTATTGAAAAAAAAGCTATAAAACATGATTATTACAGTAGCATAATCATGTAGACACACAAAAATAGTAAGGGTAAATATTGGGTTGTCTCCCAACAAGTGCTTTTCTTTAATGCATTTCTAGCTAGGCATGATGATGACAATGATGCTCACATAAAAGATAAGAATTGAAACATAACGGGAGTATCATGAAGCATATGACTAGCACATTTAAGTCTAACCCACTTCCTATTCATAGGGATTTTGTGAGCAAACAACTTATGGGAACAATAATCAACTAGCATAGGAAGGTAAAATAAGCAAAGCTTCAAAACTTGAAGCGCAAAGAGAGGAAACTTGACATTATTGCAATTCCTACAAGCATATATTCCTCCCTCATAATAATTTTCAGTAGCATCATGAATGAATTCAACAATATAACCAGCACCTAAAGCATTCTTTTCATGATCTACTAGCACAGAAAATTTACTACTCTCCACATAAGCAAAATTCTTCTCATTCGGAATAGTGGGAGTATCATAAGAGACTTGACCACTAAAAATTGTTTCCACATTAAAAGAGTAATGTTCAGAAAAAGGGTAATCATAATCATAACAAGATTTATAAATATAATCATCACTACTTTTTATAGCATAAGTTTCATCACAATAATCATCATAAGTAGCAACTTCGTTCTCATCGTAATCGATTGAAACCTCTCCCAAGATAGTGGAATCACTAAATAGAGTTGACACTCTTACAAATCCACTTTCATATTCATCACAATAAGATTCAACATCCTCCAAAATAGTGGGATCACTACTTCCTAAAGTTGACACTCTTCCAAACCCACTTTCATCAATATAATCATCATAGGTAGGAGGCATGCTATCATCATAACAACTTTGCATATCAAAACTTGGGATGCTAAAAATATCATCTTCATTAAACATAGCATCCCCAAGCTTGGGAAGAACATTAATTTCAGCAAATATATTCTCAAATATTTCATTCTTATCAAACATAGCTTCCCCAAGCTTGGGCCCTTTCATGTCATAAGCATAATCACTCTCATCATTAAAAATATTGATAGCACCAATAGTATAGAAATTATCATCATCACAATGAGTAGTAGGAGCAATATCATTTGGGAGGGATACCTTTCTACCTTTGTTGCTCCTTCTTTTCTTTTTCTTCTTCACATTATGTGTGGGTTCAACCTTCCTCTTTGAGCTCCTTATTGACGAGATTGGTTGAATAGAAAGCTCCTCCTCGTTACCTGATTCATCATAAGAAATAATAGGAGGAGATTGGGAAGTCTCTTCCCTTTCATTAGTATTATCATCATCTTCTATTTGCTTTCTTTTCTTTAGGTAATTGGCAATATAAGGATTTTCAATGCAATTCTCCGCACAAAACATATAAATATCCTCTAGATCAAAATCAAGAAATCTATCAAGATTAAATTTTGGAATACCCTTGGTTATACGTTTCATTTCTTCATACCCCAAAAGAAGACTAAGCTCTTTATGATGCCCAAGGGTAATCAAGCTATCACAATTTTTGGACACGATTCGATCATAAAACAATTTGCATTGGAGATTTAAATGACCACGTTCATTGCAAAGTTCACAAGGAGCATGAAAAATACTGAATCTTCTAGCACATTCATCAAGACTTTCTTGCAAACCTTTAGTTTTTAAATACTTATGCCTCTTGCAATATCTATTTTCTCTATTTGGTGTGTCCATGCAAGTCCAATCCACTCCACACAAATCAACATGCTTATAGGAGACATTTTCATAATAACTAGTGCAATCATCATTAGTACTATGGATATTCAAAGAGTTCATACTAACAACATTGCAATCATGCTCATCATTCAAAGATTGAGTACCAAGAATTTTAATGCACTCTTCTTCTAGCACTTGAGCACAATTTTCCTTTCCATCATACTCACGAAAGATATTAAAAAGATGAAGCATATGAGACAAACTTAACTCCATTTTTTTGTGTAGTTTTCTTTTATAAACTAAACTAGTGATAAAACAAGAAACAAAAAGATTCGATTGCAAGATCTAAAGATATACCTTCAAGCACTCACCTCCCCGGCAACGGCGCCAGAAAAGAGCTTGATGTCTACTACACAACCTTCTTCTTGTAGACGTTGTTGGGCCTGCAAGTGCACAAGTTTGTAGGACAGTAGCAAATTTCCCTCAAGTGGATGACCTAAGGTTTATCAATCCGTGGGAGGCGTAGGATGAAGATGGTCTCTGAGGGAGTCCTGGACTAGGGGGTGTCCGGATAGCCGGACTATCATCGTCAGCCGGACTCCAAGACTATGAAGATACAAGATTGAAGACTTCGTCCCGTGTCCGGATGGGACTTTCCTTGGTGTGCAAGGCAAGCTTGGCGATATGGATATGTAGATCTCCTACCATTGTAACCGACTCTGTGTAACCCTAGCCCTCTCCAGTGTCTATATAAACCGGAGGGCCTTAGCCCGTAGGACACAACCATTACAACAATCATACCATAGGCAAGCTTCTAGGGTTTAGCCTCCTTGATCTCGTGGTAGATCCACTCTTGTACTACCCATATCATCAATATCAATCAAGCAGGAGTAGGGTTTTACCTCCATCGAGAGGGCCCGAACCTGGGTAAAAACATCGTGTCCCTTGTCTCCTGTTACCATCCGCCTAGACGCACAGTTCGGGACCCCCTACCCGAGATCCGCCGGTTTTGACACCGACATTGGTGCTTTCATTGAGAGTTCCTCTGTGCCATCACCAATAGGAAGGATGCCTCTACCCGTCTTCAAAGACGGTATCTTCGCCAAAGGAGCCTTGGCCGCCGGCCAAACTATCCGGCTAGGTGGTTTTCTCATGACCGCCTGTTCGGCCACCGCTTCGACGATGACCTCTCGGGTCATCAAAAGCAACCTTCACGTCAACTCGGAATTCGCCGAGCAGCTGGATCCAATAGAGATCTCGTCCGTAAACGAGCTCTTGGATCGCATCACCGCCCTGGGAGTCACTACAGACTACAATCAGATTGGGATTAAAACCGATCTGAGAGAGATTAACTCTCCCCAGGTTACCCACCACGTTGCGGTGGTAGAGGAACAACGCGGCGACTCTTCTCCTGTATTGAAAACTAGTCATGTCCAGGCTTCCGAACCCTCCACGCCGGATTCCCGCGGAGGGACGGACTTCGATCGAGCACTGAACCTAAAGTCAGGCATCGGACCGGACTCATTGGACAACGTCCAACAATCCAAGCTTCGAAATTCGGAAACTTCTCGGCCCTTGAGCCTCGAGATGGGTAGGATTCCGGACTCAATTCCACCCACCCACCCAGACATATGCGATCTATCTCAAATCCGGCAAGAGCCCGCTGAAACAGTACATCATTACTGGGCCAGATTCCTCCTGGTTATGAACAGGATAAAGGACTGCCGACAGGAAAACGCAATTTCAATTTTCTGCAATAATTGCACGAACAAGGGAATCTTGAACACCGTCAGTCGCCGTGAAATTACACGCTTCGCTGACCTGGCGTCCATAGTACGAAAGTACTGTGCGATGGAGAGTTTCCGGAAAACCGAAACTAAGTTTTGGGACAATCCGGCCCCGAATACAACCCTAGTCCGTAACAAAAGGGTGCATCACACTCAGGCACCAGGTACAAAAACCAAAAAGCAAAAACCCCATAAAGGGCACGGAACCGTACTGAGGGATGGCTCAGCGGACCCTGTAAAATTCACTGTACAGAAGGCGCCACCCCAACACATAGCCTTCGAGCATGTTGGATATTGCGGCAGGTGGCCAAAAGTGGCGAGGAGCTTCTAGCCCCGGAAAACCACTCCAACAGTACCAGTACGGTGTCAACAGTCTTCGAGACTTTCAAATCAAATAATATGCGAAAACGAACAATCCGCAGCCTCGCCGAAGTCTACCAAGTAGCAACAACAAATCCATGGAGCGACACGGCCATCACCTTCAATGCCAGCGACGAACCTAAATTTCGAACAGCCCGAGCACCAGCCGCATTGGTCCTCAGTCCAATAGTGGACGGCTTTCATCTTACCAAGGTACTCATGGATGGCGGAAGCGGACTAAACCTCATCTACGAGGAAACTCTTCAAAAAATGGAAATAGACTGGAGCCGCATTGAGTGAAGCAGCACAGCTGAGGGAGTCCTGTACTAGGGGGTGTCCGGACAGCCGGACTATCATCGTCAGCCGGACTCCAAGACTATGAAGATACAAGATTGAAGACTTTGTCCCGTGTCCGGATGGGACTTTCCTTGGCGTGGAAGGCAAGCTTGGCGATACGGATATGTAGATCTCCTACCATTGTAACCGACTCTGTGTAACCCTAGCCCTCTCTGGTGTCTATATAAACCGGAGGGTTTTAGTCCGTAGGACACACAACCATTACAACAATCATACCATAGGCTAGCTTTTAGGGTTTAGCCTCCTTGATCTCGTGGTAGATCCACTCTTGTACTATCCATATCATCAATATCAATCAAGCAGGAGTAGGGTTTTACCTCCATCGAGAGGGCCCGAACCTGGGTAAAAACATCGTGTCCCTTGTCTCCTGTTACCATCCGCCTAGACGCACAGTTCGGGACCCCCTACCCGAGATTCGCCGGTTTTGACACCGACATTGGTGCTTTCATTGAGAGTTCCTCTGTGCTGTCACCGATAGGAAGGATGCCTCTTCCCGTCTTCAAAGACGGTATCTTCGCCAAAGGAGCCTTGGCCGCCGGCCAAACTATCCGGTTGGGTGGTTTTCTCATGACTTTTTGTTCGGCCGCCGCTTCGACGATGACCTCTCGGGTCATCAAAAGTAATCTTCACGTCAGCTCGGAATTCGCCGAGCAGCTGGATCCAACAGAGCTCTCATCCGTAACAAAACTCTTGGATTGCATCGCCGCCCTAGGAGTCGCTACAGACTACAATCAGATTGGGCTTAAAACCGATCTGAGAGAGATTAACTCTCCCCAAGTAACCCACCACGTTGCGGTGGTAGAGGAACAACGCGGCGATTCTTCTCCTATATTGTAAACTAGTAATGTCCGGGCTTCCGAACCCTCCATGCCGGATTCCCGCGGGGGGACGGACTTCGATCAAGCACTAAACCTAAAGTCAGGCATCAGACCGGACTCGTTGGACAACGTCCAACGATCCAAGCTTCCAAATTCGGAAACTCCTCGGACCTTGAGCCTCGGGATGGGTAGGATTCCGGACTTAATTCCACCCACCCACCCAGACATATGCGATCTATCTCAAATCCGGCAAGAGCCCGCTGAAACAGTACATCATTACTGGGCCAGATTCCTCCTGGTTATGGACAGGATAAAGGACTGCCGAGAGGAAAGCGCACTTTCAATTTTCTGCAATAATTGCACGGACGAGGGAATCTTGAACACCGTCAGTTGCCACGAAATTACACGCTTCGCCGACCTGGCGTCCATAGTACGAAAGTACTGCGCGATGGAGAGTTTTCGGAAAACTGAAACTAAGTTTTGGGACAATCCGGCCCCGAATACAACCCCAGTCCGTAACAAAAGGGTGCAGCACACTCAGGCACCAGGTACAAAAACCAAAAAGCAAAAAACCCATAAAGGGCAAGGAACCGTACTGGAGGGATGGCTCAGTGGACCCTGTAAAATTCATAGTACAGAAGGCGCCACCCCAACACATAGCCTTCGAGTATGTTGGATATTGCGGCAGGTGGCCAAAAGTGGCGAGGAGCTTCTAGCCCCGGAAAACCACTCCAACAGTACCAGTACGGTGTCAACAGTCTTCGAGACTTTCACATCAAATAATGTGCGAAAATGAACAATCCGCAGCCTCGCCGAAGTTGACCAAGTAGCAACGACAAATCCATGGAGCGACACAGCCATCACCTTCAACGCCAGTGACGAACCTAAATTCCGAACAGCCCGAGCACCAGCCGCATTGGTCCTCAGTCCAATAGTGGACGATTTCGTCTTACCAAGGTACTCATGGATGGCGGCAGCGGACTAAACCTCATCTACGAGGAAACTCTTCAAAAAATGGTAATAGACTGGAGCCGCATTGAGCGAAGCAGCACAACCTTTAGGGGAATAATCCCTAGCCAGGAAGCGCGCTGCACAGGAAAAATCACACTTGATGTGGTGTTCGGCTCGCCGGACAATTACAGGTCCGAAGAGATCACGTTCCAAGTGGCCCCGTTCAGCAGCGGATATCACGCTATATTAGGACGGGAGGCATTCACAATTTTTCAAGCCATACCCCATTACGGGTACATGAAGCTTAAGATGCCCGGGCCCGGCGGAACAATCACTCTCGCTAGTGATCCGGACATAGCACTCCGCGCCGAAAACAAGATAGCCGCATTAGCCCTGGAGGCACTATCCGAAACCCTAGCGGTAGAAGAACTCACTGCGCTGCGCTCTACGACGAATAGGGACGATGTGATACTCGATAAGAGATCCAAGTCCACCTCTTTCAAACCAGCGGATGAAATAGTCAAATTCCAGGTCCACCCAATGGACCCAACAAAGACGGCCTCCATCGGGGCACAGTTGAACCCTGATGTAGATGCCGCACTGCGAGAATTCCTTCGGGAAAATTGGGACATCTTCGCCTGGCACCCTTCAGATATGCCAGGAATCCCACGCAGATTGGCAGAACACAGCCTAAACATCCTAAAAGGATTCAAGCCAGTCAAACAGGCTCTTCGGCGATTTTCCGAACCCAAAAGACAGGCAATGGGAGAAGAGCTAGCCAAACTACTGGAAGCTGGATTCATCAGAGACATCAAACATCCGGACTGGCTAGCAAACCTGGTAATGGTACCAAAGAAGGACAAATCCTGGCGCCTATGTGTCGATTTCAAAGACCTCAACAAGGCCTGCCCAAAGGATCCCTTCCCCCTCCCCCGCATCGACCAAATAATCGATGCTACTGCAGGGCACAATTCATTGTGCTTCCTTGACGCATATTCCGGCTACCATCAAATCAAGATGCCGGAAGCGGACCAAGCCGCAACGGCATTCATTACTCCATATGGACCATTCTGCTTCAACACAATGCCCTCCGGACTCAAAAACGCCGGCGAAACATATCAGCGCATGATTCAGACATGTCTGGCCACCCAGATCGGCAAAACAGTAGAAGCATACGTAGACGACGGAGTCGTCAAAACCAAACACGTCGAGACTCTAGTAGACGATTTGAGGCTGACATTCGACAACCTCCGAGCATATGACATCAAGCTGAATCCGGGAAAATGCGTTTTCGGTGTACCAGCCGGAAAGCTCCTGGGCTTCATTGTATCCGGTAGAGGAATTGAAGCAAACCCAGCCAAGATCCGAGCTCTGTCACAGCTAGATATTCCAAAAGACCTCAAACAAATACAAAATTGACCGGATGTGTGGCGACCCTAAGCCACTTTATCTCCCGTTTGGGAGAAAAGGCATTGCCCCTCTATCGCCTCCTCAGGTGCACCGAACACTTCGAGTGGACGGATGCTGCCACTGCCGGACTCGAAGAAATCAAAGCCATATTGGCAACAAATCCGGTCCTGGCTGCGCCTAACCTGGGCGAACCAATGTTGTTATACATCGCGGCAACACATCAAGTTGTAAGCGCGGTACTCGTCGTCGAACGAGAAACAGAAGGGCACAGATTCCCTCTTCAAAAAACAGTGTACTACGTATCCACTGTCTTAACTTCCTGCAAGTCCCGTTACCCGCACTATCAAAAGATAGCCTATGCGGTGTTCATGGCATCCCGGAAGCTCTGACACTACTTTCAAGAGTGTTCGCTAACAGTGGCCTCCGAAGTGCCCCTCAACGACATTATAAACAACCGCGACGCAACGGGCAGGATTGAAAAATGGGCCATTGAGCTCTTACCATTCGATATAACTTATAAACCTCGGCGAGGTATAAAGTTGCAAGTCTTGGTTGACTTTGTCGCCGAATGGACTGAAGCCGAACTCCCTAAAGAGTACGGCGCATACTCCAATTGGATTATGCATTTCGACGGCTCCAAAATGTTGGCCGGCTTGGGGGCTGGCGTCGTATTGACGTCCCCAACCGGGGACACAGTCCAATACGTACTTCAGATAATGTACACGGACTCCAACAACGCAGCCGAATACGAGGCCCTCCTACATGGCCTCCGGATGGCAATCTCCATGGGCATTCAACGCCTAGAGGTGCGCGGGGATTCAAACCTCACAATATCCCAAGTAAATGGAGACTTTGACGCCAAGGATCCGAAAATGGCAGCCTATCGTAACCCTGTCCTAAAAATGTCAGCTCGGTTCGAAGGACTCGAATTCCATCACATAGCCCGAAATAATAACCAAGCAGCTGACGTATTGGCACGCATCGGCGCGAAACGCGACGCTGTCCCTCCAAACATCTTCCTGGAACGGCTCTTTAAGCCATCCGTACTATGGGAAGAAGAGTCCGGAAATAACAACCCGGAGGCAGCCGCACCACCCAATACAGAACAATCTGACATAATCGGCGATTCAGCCGATGAAATAACACCCTCAGCCCATGAAATAATGGCAGTAATCGCCCCTTGGACAGAGCCATTCCTAGCCTACTTACTCAGGCAGGAACTTCCCGAAGACCAAAATGAGGCCCGTTGCATAGTCCGGCAATCTAAAGCCTACAAGGTCCACGAGGGAGAACTCTACAAGAAAAGCACAACCGGAGTCCTTCAACAGTGTATCTCCGAAGAGGAAGGGTGAAACCTTCTGGCTGAAATTCATGCCGGACTAGGCGGACACCACGCTGCAGCTTGGGCCCTTGTAGGCAAAGCATTCCGTACAGGATTTTATTGGCCGACGGCCCGGGAAGATGCTCAGGACTTAGTCCAAAGGTGCGTCGGTTGTCAGCTCTTTGCTAATCAGAGCCATATGCCACCCACCGCCCTCAAAACTATACCCATTACCTGGCCGTTCGCGGTCTGGGGGCTTGACATGGTCGGACCCCTTCAAGGGGGAACCCACAAGCAAAGGTACCTATTGGTCATGGTGGACAAATCCACCAAATGGATAGAGGCCAAGCCAGTTAAAACGGCAGAGTCCGGACCAGTGATAGACTTCATATCCGGGGTAGTACACCGTTATGGTGTCCCCCATAGCATCATTACCGATAACGGCACGAACTTTACGGCCGACGAGGTTAAATTATGGTGCAAAAATATGGGCATTAAGCTCGATTACGCTTCAGTCTATCATCCTCAAACCAATGGTCAAGTGGAATGAGCAAATGGTCTAGTAATGAGCGGCATCAAACCCAGACTAGTGCGGTCCCTTATGAAATCTAACACGCACTGGGTAGAGGAGCTCGACTCCGTACTCTGGGGGCTGCGGACAACGCCCAACCGTACTACCGGATTCACACCATTTTTTATGGTATACGGCGCAGAGGCAGTTTTGCCCTGCGACATCATTCATGACTCACCTCGAGTGCGCATGTACGAAGAAAGAGAAGTCGAGCTGGATCGGCAGGACAGCTTGGACGCATTGGAGGAAGAACGCGACGTCGCCAAGGCTCGTTCCGCATTCTATCAGCAGCAGGCTCGAAGATATCAAAGCAGAGAAGTACGGGCTAAGACTTACAATGTTGGCGAACTAGTTCTACGCCTACCGGACAAGAAAAAGGACAAGCTCAAGCCCAAATGGGAAGGCCCCTTCATTATCGATCAAGTCCTGACCGGCAGAGCGTACCGTCTGCGAAATGCGTCGGATAACCGACTCGAGCCGAACCCATGGAACGCAGCCCGCCTCCGAAGATTCTACGCCTAGCGCCGGACTAAGAGTTCGTCTCCTTCCCCCGTCCAAATTTTTACACTTTAGCTGTCTTTTGTTTCTCTTTTTTCTCTCACCCCTTTTCATAAAAGCCCTTAAAGGCCTACTTGCGCATTGTTCGCACACAATTGATGTGCTATCCGCACTCATTGTACCTGGGGGCTTCTTTACCAGAAGCTTACTTATCAGGGCTTCATGCCCAGCACATGTGTCAAACTTCCACGTGTACCTTTTATTCACCATTATATGCATCGATATGACTTAAGTTTTGGCCAAGCTGGGTTGCCTGGCTCCTATGATTACCCCTATGTTCCCGATTGTTCGGCTAGGAGGTAAAGGGAGCACCTCTGCAATTGTTACTGCCGGGTCAGCCGGACGTGTACCTCATACTGGGTGAAGCCGAAAGCTAGCGTTCTTAAGGGAATATTCGGTCAGTGACTTGAAAGATGATTTTTTACCTATTTATTTATCTGCCCCCAGATGTTTTCCTGCTCTTTTCGCAGTCCGGACATGCACTTTAGGGCAGCCTACCAGGGAAAGGAACCCTTAATGGAACTATTCTCCCTAGAAGATGTTTCTTACTAACCATGTAATATAACATAACTAGTTGGGCACTTGTCTGATAAAGCACTAATGACCCCTACGCCTGGTCTCCATGCATGCCCCGGTTGTTTCTTAACCGAGAAGGTATTCGGACACACTCCGGACTCTAGGGTCCCGAGGTTGAAGCGAAAAGGTCGGCAAAGACAAACGATCTACAATCCGGCTAGAAGGCATTTTACACGTCATTTTAAATACATTGTCAAATCGACTGACTGTATTCCTCCTCAATCCCGTCTAATAGGCTGTCTAATTTACAGTCCCGTTGGGAATATTTAGCGGCCAACTCTACTTGGCCGTACACTAAACTCACAGGGATCTCCTTCCCGTCGGACCCCACAGGTCCGACCTCGGCCATGTGGTTGGGATCCGCCTTCTTGTACCACGTCTTCACCATGGCCCAGGCCTCCCTGGCACCTTGGCGGCAGGCCGAAATCTTCCATAAACGGAAGCGCTGCCGCGCTCCCTGAAGCTTCTCCGCAAGCTCTCCAAGGCCCTCGGGCAGGGAGAGGGACGGCCATAAAGCCTGGACGACACCGCTCATCGCCTGCCGAACTTGTTCAAGCAGTTGCACCAGCTCGGGAAGTTGATCACCCGTTGATACGGGCATCTGCTCCGCAGGGCGACCTGTGAGCACACCTACAGACATATTTTTGTCAATTGACTTCCTCGCCGAACTCTTCTTTTCAAAGGAGCTCGCTCAAGCACTTACTATAGATGCCGCGACGAAGCCGTTGATTCTCCTTCACGGAGCCAGACAGCTCGGCCTGAACACCTTTCAGCTCTTCTCCAAGCTGGGCGTGGGCATCCTGGAGTTTGTTCCTTTCCTACTGCACCTTCGTCAGCACCCTCTCGCCGGCCTTCAGCTGGCGTAATAGGTCTTGCTTGTCCGGATCTAGTCCGGCAACACCTGCAATGTCATTGTCAGACTTACACGCACGCCGCACACCGATTTTTTTTTTGAAATAATGTGTTACCAGGAGGGGTCTCTGTGTTTCCTCCTGCAGCAGCTAGTGCGGCCTCGAGTTGGGCCTTGCACTCTTCTAGCTCCTGGGAAAACTGGGTATTCTTCTCTGTAAGATCCTGCACATCAAATGATCCTTAAATCAGTTACTCTAACTACTTTAAGTCTCGGGGGCTACTGGCATATACAACTATTAACATCTCTTACCCGTATGTCCTTTACATACTGCTCCGCGGCTCTGGTCAAACCATCTTGAGCAGCACGGAGGTGCGCGTCCCCCGCGTTAAAGGCATTCAACGCCTCAGGGGAGAAGCACACGTCACAGAAAACTGTCCGGCGGCGCCTATGATTCATGGCGCTCTCCACCTCAGACCTGGTGGCGGACAGTCTGTCGGCATCCTCCATTGGAGGAGTATCCGGCTCGTCCCTTGCGCTCGCCTCCCCCTCCAGACCAGGTGTTGGATCCTGGCTGGCAGAGGCTTGGTTGGCAACCTCTACGCCCACAGTCCGGCGGGCACTCTTTCTCCTGCAAAAGTCATGAGCATTCAAACACTTCCTAGGAACTTTGTCCTAAATAACAACCGCGAGCTATACCGTTGCAGCGACGTTTTGATCCGCGCCGCGCTCCTCTTTCGCCTGCTGGGCCGGACTGACCCTTGTTGGCCAGCCGCCGCGGGTTCGGCTTCCTGCCTTGAAGGTACCTCCTGCGAGACACCATTGTATACGGTGGTCAGAAATACACGAGGACAAAATAATGGTGTCGGGACTTCGGTCACAATGACCTGGGGAGCCGGAGATAGGACGGGGTAGTCAGCCGTAATGGCGACTAGAGCATTGTCCATGCTAAGTTGATGGAACACCCCGTCGATTAGCTCCACCTTTATGTCTGGATCCTCTTCGAAGGCCGGATCAAGGGATCTTTCCGGATCCTCGGGTTGTGGAGCCGGGCTATGTATGCTCTCCACAGTCCGGCGCAGATCCTGCGTCAAAACCATAAAGTAAGGTACTTAACTTTGAAAGTGTGGGTCGGATAAATGAACATCCGCTTACCCAGCTTCGAGGGTTGTTCATGGAGAACCCGTTCAATGGGCTCGTCCGGAGAAAGTCCTCCTTCTCCCCCTTGTACAGGCCGGACAGAATCTTCACCAGATCTTCGGCTGATCCCGGCCCTTGGCGGCCATGACGAGTGGCATCATTCTCTCCGTTGAAATCCCACATGGGGTGGCCCCTGTATTGCAGCGGCTGCACTCCCCGCATAATGCACGTGGCCATGACTCCAATCATGGTCAGTCCGGAATGGGCCAGTAACCTTATCCAGCCAATCAAATAATGGACGCTCTTGTCTTCCTCCAGTTGGGGGCTCCGCGGGCGCCAACTCAGGCGTTTCTTCAGAGGAGCATTGCTGAACTCCGGGAGGCCGATCCGAACAGGGTCCGGCAGCGAAGCGTCTTCTACGTAAAACCATTCTGAAGGCCAGTCTTCAGACGCCTTCTTAGGGGTTCCGGATGGATATCTGGTCCTGGCGATGTGCCATATTTCGGCACCGCCCACTTGATATATTGACCCCTCGTGAGAGCGGGGTACGAGGCACAATAACCTCTTCCACAGCATGAAATGGGGTTCGATGCCCAGGAATAGCTCGCAAAGAGCTACGAAGCCCGCAATATGCAGAATCGAGGCGGGCGTGAGGTGATGGAGCTGGAGTCCGTAGAACTCCAGAAGCCCGCGGAGGAACGAATGTACAGGAAATCCAAGCCCCCTTATCAGGTAGGGGACGAAGCATACCCGCTCCCCTTTGTTGGGACTTGGGGTGGCCTCCGCTTGCTTCCCACCTTTGTAGGTGGCCAGCCCGGCTCAAACCGGAACCATAAAGGCCAGATGAAGATATCCCTCCGCTTGGAGCGTCACTAGCTCGTTGTGCGGGACAGAACATCTCCTCCAACCTCCTGGCAGAGGGCTGGGAGCGCGAGAGGGGGAGCCGCGTCGACGGTCCATGATGGAATCGATTTTTGGTCGAAAGCACTCCGATGAGTAGTCGCGGGTGGAAGATGGTGTGATTTGGATCTGGATTCTTGCCTCTCTTATAGGCAGATTATTTGCGCAGCTAGGGGGTAAAACATAAAAGATACCCTGGCTTTTCGCATTCGTACGACGCGTGGAAGCCAAGGAGCGCAACGTTTACAAAAGAGCCGGACACTATTCGGCAGGTACATGGAACTTAAAGGAGAACCCGCATTGCAACGCCGAAGACTATATACGCGCTGGACTTATCGTCATTGAAGCCTGGTTCGGGGGCTACTGAGGGAGTCCTGGACTAGGGGGTGTCCGGACAGCCGGACTATCATCGTCAGCCGGACTCCAAGACTATGAAGATACAAGATTGAAGACTTTGTCCCGTGTCCGGATGGGACTTTCCTTGGCGTGGAAGGCAAGCTTGGCGATATGGATATGTAGATCTCCTACCATTGTAACCGACTCTGTGTAACCCTAGCCCTCTCCGGTGTCTATATAAACCGGAGGGTTTTAGTCCGTAGGACACACAACCATTACAACAATCATACCATAGGCTAGCTTTTAGGGTTTAGCCTCCTTGATCTCGTGGTAGATCCACTCTTGTACTATCCATATCATCAATATCAATCAAGCAGGAGTAGGGTTTTACCTCCATCGAGAGGGCCCGAACCTGGGTAAAAACATCGTGTCCCTTGTCTCCTGTTACCATCCGCCTAGACGCACAGTTCGGGACCCCCTACCCAAGATCCGCCGGTTTTGACACCGACAACAACCTTTAGAGGAATAATCCCTAGCCGGGAAGCGCACTGCATAGGAAAAATCACACTTGATGTGGTGTTCGGCTCGCCGAACAATTACAGGTCCGAAGAGGTCACGTTCCAAGTGGCCCCGTTCAGCAGCGGATATCACGCTATAATAGGACGAGAGGCATTCACAATTTTTCAAGCCATACCCCATTACGGGTACATGAAGCTTAAGATGCCTGGGCCCGGCGGAATGATCACTCTAGCTAGTGATCCGGACATAGCACTCTGCGCCGAAAACAAGACAGCCGCATTAGCCCTGGAGGCACTATCCGAAGCCCTAGCGGCAGAAGAACTCACTGCGCTGCGCTCTATGGTGAATAGGGACGATGTGATACTCGATAAGAGATCCAAGTCCACCTCCTTTAAACCAGCAGATGAAATAGTCAAATTCCAGGTCCATCCAACGGACCCAACAAAGACGGCCTCCATCGGGGCACAGTTGAACCCTGATGTAGACGCCGCACTGCGAGAATTCCTTCGGGAAAATTGGGACATCTTTGCCTGGCACCCTTCAGATATGCCAGGAATCCCACGCAGATTGGCAGAACACAGCCTAAACATCCTAAAAGGATTCAAGCCAGTCAAACAGGCCCTTCGGTGATTTTCCGAACCCAAAAGACAGGCAATGGGAGAAGAGCTAGCCAAATTACTGGAAGCCGGATTCATCAGAGACATCAAACATCCGGACTGGCTAGCAAACCTGGTAATGGTACCAAAGAAGGACAAATCCTGGCGCCTATGCATCGATTTTAAAGACCTCAACAAGGCCTGCCCAAAGGATCCCTTCCCCCTTCCCCGCATAGACCAAATAATCGATGCTACTGCAGGGCACGATTCATTGTGCTTCCTTGACGCATACTCCGGCTACCATCAAATCAAGATGGCAGAAGCGGACCAGACCGCAACGACATTCATTACTCCATATGGACCATTCTGCTTCAACACGATGCCCTTCGGTCTCAAAACGCCGGCGCAACATATCAGCGCATGATTCAGAAATGTCTGGCTACCCAGATCGCAAAACAGTAGAGGCATATGTAGACGACGTAGTTGTCAAAACCAGACACATCGAGACTCTAGTAGACGATTTGAGGCTCACATTCGACAACCTCCGAGCATATGACATTAAGCTGAATCCGGAAAAATGCGTTTTCGGCATACCAGCTGGAAAGCTCTTGGGCTTCATTGTATCGGATAGAGGAATTGAAGCAAACCCAGCCAAGATCCGAGCTCTGTCACAGCCAGATATTCCAAAAGACATCAAACAAATACAAAAATTAACCGGATGCATGGCGGCTCTAAGCCGCTTTATCTCCCATTTGGGAGAAAAGGCATTGCCCCTCTATCGCCTTCTCAGGCGCACCGAACACTTCGAGTGGATGGATGCTGCCACCGCCGGACTCGAAGAAATAAAAGCCAGATTGGCAACAAATCCGGTCCTGGCTGCGCCTAACCTGGGCGAACCAATGTTGTTATACATCGCGGCAACACATCAAGTTGTAAGCGTGGTACTCGTCGTCGAACGAGAAACAGAAGGGCATAAATTCCCTCTTCAGAAACCAGTGTACTACGTATCCACTGTCTTAACTCCCTGCAAGTCCCGTTACCCGCACTATCAAAAGATAGCGTATGCGGTGTTCATGGCATCCCGGAAGCTCCGACACTACTTTCAAGAGTGTTCAATAACAGTGGCCTCCGAAGTGCCCCTCAACGACATTATAAACAACCATGACGCGACGGGCAGGATTGCAAAATGGGCCATTGAGCTCTTACCATTCGATATAACTTACCAACCTAGGCGAGCTATAAAGTCGCAAGTCTTGGCTGACTTTGTCGCTGAATGGACTGAAGACGAACTCCCTAAAGAGTACGGTGCATACTCCAATTGGATTATGCACTTCGACGGCTCCAAAATGTTGGCCGGCTTGGGGGCTGGCGTCGTATTGACGTCCCCAACCGTGGACACATTCCAATACGTGCTTCAGATAATGTACATGGACTCCAACAATGCAGCCAAATACGAGGCCCTCCTACATGGCCTACGGATGGCAATCTCCATGGGCATTCAACGCCTAGAGGTGCACGGGGATTCAAACCTTTCAATATCCCAAGTAAATGGAGACTTTGACGCCAAGGATCCAAAAATGGCAGCCTATCGTAACGATGTCCGAAAAATGTCAGCTCGGTTTGAAGGACTTGAATTCCACCATGTAGCCCGGGATAATAACCAAGCAGCTGACGTATTGGCACGCATCGGCGCGAAACGCAACGCTGTCCCTCCAAACATCTTCCTGGAACGGCTCTTTAAGCCATCCGTACTATGGGAAGAGGAGTCCAGAAATAACAACCCGGAAGCAGCCGCACCACCCAACACAGAACAATCTGACATAATCGGCGACTCAGCCGATGAAATAACACCTTCAGCCCACGAAGTAATGGCAGTAATCGGCCCGTGGATAGAGCCATTCCTAGCCTACTTACTTAGGCAGGAACTTCCCGAAGACCAAAATGAGGCCCGCTGCATAGTTCGGCGATCTAAAGCCTACAAGGTCCACAAGGGAGAACTCTATAAGAAAAGCACAACCGGAGTCCTTCAATGGTGTATCTCCGAAGAGGAAGGGCGAAACCTTCTGGCTGAAATTCATGCCGGACTAGGCGGACACCACGCCGCAGCTCGGGCCCTTGTAGGCAAGGCATTCCGTACAGGATTTTATTGGCCGACGGCCTGGGCAGATGCTCAGGACTTAGTCCAAAGATGCGTTGGGTGTCAGCTCTTTGCTAATCAGAGCCATATGCCACCCACCACCCTCAATACTATACCCATCACCTGGCCGTTCGTGGTCTCGGGGCTTGACATGGTTGGACCCCTTAAAGGGGGAACCCACAAGCAAAAGTACCTTTTGGTCATGGTGGACAAATTCACCAAATGGATAGAGGCCAAGCCAGTTAAAACGGCAGAGTCCGGACCAGTGATAGACTTCATATCCGGGGTAGTACACCGTTATGGCGTCCCCCACAGCATCATTACCGATAACGGCACGAACTTCACGGCCGACGAGGTTAAATTATGGTGCAAAAATATGGGCATTAAGCTCGATTACGCTTCAGTCTATCATCCTCAAACCAACGGTCAAGTGGAACGAGCAAATGGTCTAATAATGAGCGGCGTCAAACCTAGACTAGTGCGGTCCCTTACGGAATCTAACACGCACTGGGTAGAGGAGCTTGACTCCGTACTCTGGGGGCTGCGGACAACGCCCAACCGTACTACCGGATTCACACCATTTTTTATGGTATACGGCGCAGAGGCAGTTTTGCCCTGCGACATCATTCATGACTCACCTCGAGTGCGCATGTATGAAGAAAGAGAAGCCGAGCTGGATCGGCAGGACAGCTTGGACCATTGGAGGAAGAACGCAACATCGCCAAGGCTCGTTCCGCATTCTATCAGCAGCAGGCTCGAAGATATCAAAGCAGAGAAGTACGGGCTAAGACTTACAATGTTGGCGAACTAGTTCTACGCCTGCCGGACAAGAAAAAGGACAAGCTCAAGCCCAAATGGGAGGGCCCCTTCATCATCGATCAAGTCCTGACCGGCGGAGCCTACCGTCTGCGAAATGCATCGGACAACCGACTCGAGCCGAACCCATGGAACGCAGCCCGCCTCCGAAGATTCTACGCCTAGCGCCGGACTAAGAGTTTGTCTCCTTCCCCCATCCAAATTTTTACACTTCAGTTGTCTTTCGTTTCTCTCTTTTCTCTCACCCTTTTCATAAAAGCCCTTCAAGGACTACTTGCGCATTGTTCGCACACACTTGATGTGCTATCCGCACTCATTATACCTGGGGGCTTCTTTACCAGAAGCTTACTTATAAGGGCTTCATGCCCAGCACATGTGTCAAACTTCCACATGTACCTTTTATTCACCATTATATGCATCGATATGACTTAAGTTTTGGCCAAGCTGGGTTGCCTGGCTCCTGTGCTTACCCCTATGTTCCGGATTGTTCGGCTAGGAGGTAAAGGGAGCACCTCTGCGATTGTTACTGCCGGGTCAGCCGGATGTGTACCTCAGACTGGGTGAAGCCGAAAGCTAGCGTCCTTAAGGGAATATTCGGTCGGTGACTTGAAAGATGATTTTTTACCTATTTATTTATCTGCCCCTAGATGTTTTCCTGCTCTTTTCGCAGTCCGGACATGCACTTTAGGGCATGCCTCCCATGGAAAGGAACCCTTAACGGAACTATTCTCCCTGGAGATGTTTCTTACTAACCATGTAATATAACATAACTAGTTGGGCACTTGTCTGATAAAGCACTAATGACCCCTACGCCTGGTCTCCATGCATGCCCCGGTTGTTTCTTAACCGAGAAGGTATTCGGACACACTCCGGACTCTAGGGTCCCGAGGTTGAAGCGAAAAGGTCGGCAAAGACAAAAGATCTACAATCCGGCTAGAAGGCATTTTACATGTCATTTTAAATACATTGTCAAATCGACTGACTATACTCCTCTTCAATCCCGTCTAACAGGCTGTCTAATTTACAGTCCCGTTGGGAATATTTAGCGGCCAAATCTACTTGGCCGTAAACTAAGCTCACAGGGATCTCCTTCCCATCAGTCCCCACAGGTCCGACCTCGGCCATGTGGTTGGGATCCGCCTTCTTGTACCGCGTCTTCACCATGGCCCAGGCCTCCCTGGCACCTTGGCGGCAGGCCGATATCTTCCATAAAAGGAAGCCCTGCCACGCTCCATGAAGCTTCTCCGCAAGCTCTCCAAGGCCCCCGGGTAGGGAGAGGGACGACCATAAGGCCTGGACGACGCCGCTCATCGCCTGCCAAACTCGTTCGAGCAGTTGCACCAGCTCGGGAAGTTGGTCACCCGTTGATACGGGCATCTCCTCCGCCGGGCGACCTGTGAGCACACCTATAGACATATTTCTGTCAATCGACTTCCTCGCCGAACTCTTCTTTTCAAAGGAGTTCGCTCAAGCACTAACTATAGATGCCGCGACGAAGCCGCTGATTCTCCTTCACGGAGCCAGACAGCTCGGCCCGAACACCTTTCAGCTCCTCTCCAAGCTGGGCGTGGGCATCCTGGAGTTTGTTCCTTTCCTGCTGCACCTTCGTCAGCACCCTCTCGCCGGCCTTCAGCTGGCGCAGTAGTTGTTGCTTGTCCGGATCCAGTCTGGCAAAATCTGCAATATCATTGTCAGACTTACATGCACGCCGCACACCGCTTATCTTTTTAAAATAATGTGTTACCAGGTGGGGTCTCTGTGTTTCCTCCTGCGGCAGCGAGTGCGGCCTCAAGTTGGGCCTTGCACTCTTGTAGCTCCTGGGACAATTTGGTATTCTTCTCTGTAAGATCCTGCATATCAAATGATCCTTAAATCAGTTACTCTAACTACTTTAAGTCTCGGGGGCTACTGGCATATACAACTATTAAAATCTCTTACCCGTATGTCTTTTACATACTGCTCTGTGGCTCTAGTCAAACCATCTTGAGCGGCACGGAGGTGCGCGTCCCCCGCGTTAAAGGCATTCAACACCTCAGGGGAGAAGCACGCGTCACGAAAAACTGTTCGGCGGCGCCTATGGTTCATGGCGCTCTCCACCTCAGACCTGGTGGCGGACAGTCTGTCGGAGTCCTCCGTTGGAGGAGTATCCGGCTCGCGCCTTGCGCTCGCCTCCCCCTCCAGACCAGGTGTTGGAGCCTGGCTGGCAGAGGCTTGGTTGGCAACCTCTCCGCCTGCAGTCCGGCGAGCACTCTTTCTCCTGCAAAAGTCATGAGCATTCAAACAGCTCCTAGGAACTTTGTCCTAAATGATGGTCGCGAGCTATACCATTGCGGTGACGTTTCGATTCGCACCGCACCCCTCTTCCGCCTGCGGGGCCGGACTGACCCCTGTGGGTCAGCCGCCGCGGGTTCGGCTTCCCACCTTGAAGGTACCTCCTGCGAAACACTATTGAATGCGGTGGTCAGAAGTGCGCGAGGACGAAATAATGGTGTCAGGACTTCGGTCACAATGACCTGGGGAGCCGGAGATAGGCCGGGGTAGTCAGCCGTAGTGGCGACTAAAGCATTATCCATGCTGAGTTGGTGAAACACCCCGTCAATTAGCTCCACCTTTATGTCCGGATCCTCTTTGGAGGACGGATCAAGGGATCTTTCTGGATCCTCGGGTTGCGGGGTCGGACTATGTATGCTCTCCACAGTCCGGCGCAGTTCCTGCGTCAAAACCATAAAGTAAGGTACTTAACTTTGAAAGCGCGGGTCGGATAAATGAACATCCGCTTACCCAGCTTCGAGGGTTGTTCATGGAGAACCCATTCAATGGGCTCGTCTGGAGGAAGTCCTCCTTCTCCCCCTTGTACAGGCCGGACAGAATCTTCACTAGATCTTCGGCCGATCCCGGCCCTTGGCGGCCATGACGAGTGGCATCATTCTCCCCGTTGTAATCCCACATGGGGTGGCCCCTGTATTGCAGCGGCTGCACCCCCCGCATAATGCACGTGGCCATGACTCCGATCATGGTCAATCCGGAATGGGCCAGTAACCTTATCCGGCCCATCAAATAATGGACGCTCTTGTCTTCCTCCAGCTAAGGGCTCCGCGGGCGCCAACTCAGGCGTTTATTTAAAGGAGCATTGCTGAACTCCGGAAGGCCGATACGAACAGGGTCCGGCAGTGGAGCGTCTTCTACATAAAACCATTCTGAAGGCCAGTCTTTGGACGCCTTCTTAGGGGTTCCGGATGGATATCCGGTCCCGGCGATGCGCCATATTTCGGCACCGCCCACTTGATATATTGACCCCTCGTGAGAGCGGGGTACGAGGCAGAATAGCCTCTTCCACAGCACAAAGTGGGGCTCGATGCCCAGGAATAGCTCGCAAAGGGCTACGAAACCCGCGATATGCAAAATAGAGGCGGGCGTGAGGTGATGGAGCTGGAGTCCATAGAACTCCAGAAGCCCGTGGAGGAATGGATGTACAGGAAATCCGAGCCCCCTTATCAGATAGGGGACGAAGCATACCCGCTCCCCTTTGTTGGGACTAGGGGTGGCCTCCGCTTGCTTCCCACCTTTGTAGGTGGCCAGCGCGGCTCGAACCGGGACCATAAAGGCCGGAGGAAGGTATCCCTCCACTTGGAGCGCCACCAGCTCCTTGTGCGGGAAAGAACATCTCCTCCAATCTCCTGGCAGAGGGCTGGGAGCGCGAGAGGAGGAGCTGCATCGACAGTCCATGACAGAATGGATTTTTGGTCAGAAGAGCTCTGATGAGTACTCGCGGAAGGAGGATGGTGGGATTTGGATCTGGATTCTTGCCTCACTTATAGGCAGATTGTTTGCGCAGCTGGGGGTAAAACATAAAAGATACCCTGGCTTTTCGCATTCGTGTGACGCGTGGAATAAGGCTATTATTGGGCGTGGAAGCCAAGGAGCGCAACATTTATAAAAGAGCCGGACACTATCCAGCAAGCACATGGAATTTGAAGGAGAACCCGCCTTGCAACGCCGAAGACTATATATGCGCTGGACTCGACGTCATTGAAGCCTGGTTCGGGGCTACTGAGGGAGTCCTAGACTAGGGGGTGTCCGGATAGCCGGACTATCATCATGAGCCGGACTCCAAGACTATGAAGATACAAGATTGAAGACTTCGTCCCGTGTCCAGATGGGACTTTCCTTGGCGTGGAAGGCAAGCTTGGCGATACGGATATGTAGATCTCCTACCATTGTAACCGACTCTGTGTAACCCTAGCCCTCTCCGGTGTCTATATAAACTGGAGGGCCTTAGCCCGTAGGACACAACCATTACAACAATCATACCATAGGCTAGCTTCTAGGGTTTAGCCTCCTTGATCTCGTGGTAGATCCACTCTTGTACTACCCATATCATCAATATCAATCAAGCAGGAGTAGGGTTCTACCTCCATCGAGAGGGCCCGAACCTGGGTAAAAACATCGTGTCCCTTGTCTCCTGTTACCATCCACCTAGACGCACATTTCGGGACCCCCTACCCATGATCCGCCGGTTTTGACACCGACAGTCTCTCTCAAACAAGCCTGCAACCAAATAACAAAGAGTCTCTTGTGTCCCCAACACACCCAATACAATGGTAAATTGTATAGGTGCACTAGTTCGGCGAAGAGATGGTGATACAAGTGCAATATGGATGGTAGATATACGTATTTGTAATCTGAAAATATAAAAACAGCAAGGTAACTAATGGTAAAAGTGAGCGTAAACGGTATTGCGATGATAGGAAACAAGGCATAGGGTTCATACTTTCACTAGTGCAAGTTCTCTCAACAATAATAACATAGATAGATCATATAACAATCCCTCAACATGCAACAAAGAGTCACTCCAAAGCCACTAATAGCGGAGAACAAACGTAGAGATTATGGTGGGGAGCGAAACTGTTGGAAATATGCCCTAGAGGCAATAATAAAATGGTTATTATTATATTTCCTCCTTCATGATAATTATCTTTTATTCATGCTATAATTGTGTTATCCGGAAATCGTAATACATGTGTGAATACATAGACCACAACATGTCCCTAGTGAGCGTCTAGTTGACTAGCTCGTTCATCAATAGATGGTCACGGTTTCCTGACCATGGACATTGGATGTCATTGATAACGGGATCACATCATTGGGAGAATGATGTGATGGACAAGACCCAATCCTAAGCATAGCACAAGATCGTGTAGTTCGTTTGCTAGAGCTTTTCCAATGTCAAGTATCATTTCCTTAGACCATGAGATCATGTAACTCCCGGATGCCTTAGGAGTGCTTTGCGTGTGCCAAACGTCACAACATAACTAGGTGACTATAAAGGTATACTACAGGTATCTCCAAAAGTGTCTGTTGGGTTGACACGGATCGAGACTTGGATTTGTCACTCCGTATGACGGAGAGGTATCTCTGGTCCCACTCGGTAATGCATCATCATAATGAGCTCAAAGTGACTAAGTGGTTGGTCACGGGATCGTGCATTACGGTACGAGTAAAGTGACTTGCCGGTAACGAGATTGAACGAGGTATTAGGATACCGACGATCGAGTCTCGGGCAAGTAACGTACCGATTGACAAAGGGAATTGTATACGTGATTACTTGAATCCTCGACATCGTGGTTCATTCAATGAGATCATCGTGGAACATGTGGGAGCCAACATGGGTATCCAGATCCCGCTGTTGGTTATTGGCCGGAGAGTTGTCTCGGTCATGTCTGCATGTCTCCCAAACCCGTAGGTTCTACACACTTAAGGTTCGGTGACGCTAGGGTTGTAGAGATACTAGTATGCAGTAACCCGAAAGTTTTTCGAAGTCCCGGATGAGATCCCGGATGTCACGAGGAGTTCCGGAATGGTCCAGAGGTGAAGAATTATATATAGGAAGTCCAGTTTCGGCCATCGGGAAAGTTTTGGGGGTCACCGGTATTGTACTGGGACCACCGGAAGTATCCCGGGGGGTCCACCGGGTGGGGCCACCTATCCCGGAGGGCCCCATGGGCTGAAGTGGGGAAGGGAACCAGCCCTTGGTGGGCTGGTGCGCCCCCCTTGGCCCCCCTGCACCTAGGGTTGGAAATCCTAGGGTTGGGGGCGCCCCACTTGGGTTGGGGGGCAAGCCACCTCCCTTGGCCGCCGCCCCCCTTGAGATCCAATCTCTAGGGATCCGGCACCCCCTGGCCCCTATATAAAGAGGGGGGAGGGAGGGCAGCCGCACCCAAGTCCCTGGCGCCTCCCTCTCCCTCTGCAACACCTCTCCCTCTTGTAGAGCTTGGCGAAGCCCTGCCGAGATCACCGCTGCATCCACCACCACGCCATCGTGCTGCTGGATCTCCATCAACCTCTCCCTCCTCCTTGCTGGATCAAGAAGGAGGAGACGTCTTCCCCAACCATACGTGTGTTGAACGCGGAGGTGCCGTCCATTCGGCACTAGGATCATCGGTGATTTGGATCACGACGAGTACGACTCCCTCAACCCTGTTCTCTTGAACGCTTCCGCGCGATCTACAAGGGTATTTAGATGCACTCCTCTATCTCGTTGCTGGATGACTCCATAGATTGATCTTGGTGAAGCGTAGAATTTTTTTATTTTCTGCAATGTTCCCCAACAGTGGCATCATGAGCTAGGTCTATGCGTAGTTTCTATGCACGAGTAGAACACAAACTTGTTGTGGGCGTAGATGTTGTTAATTTTCTTTCCACTACTAGTCTTATCTTGCTTCGGCGGAATCGTGGGATGAAGCGGCCCGGACCGACCTTACATGTACGCTTACGTGAGACAGGTTCCACCGACTGACATGCACTAGTTGCATAAGGTGGCTAGCGGGTGTCTGTCTCTCCCACTTTAGTTGGAGCGGATTAGATGAAAAGGGTCCTGTCGGTGTAAAAACCGGCGGATCTCGGGCAGGGGGTCCCGAACTGTGCGTCTAGGCGGATGGTAACAGGAGACAAGGGACACGATGTTTTACCCAGGTTCGGGCCCTCTTGATGGAGGTAAAACCCTACGTCCTACTTGATTAATATTGATGATATGGGTAGTACAAGAGTGGATCTACCACGAGATCAAGGAGGCTAAACCCTAAAGCTAGCCTATGGTATGATTGTTGTCATGTATGTTGTGTCCTACGGACTAAAGCCCTCCGGTTTATATAGACACCGGAGAAGGCTAGGGTTACACAGAGTCGGTTACAATGGTAGGAGATCTACATATCCGTATCGCCAAGCTTGCCTTCCACGCCAAGGAAAGTCCCATCCGGACACGGGACGGAGTCTTCAATCTTGGATCTTCGTAGTCTTGGAGTCCGGCGGACGATGATAGTCCGGCATTCCGGACACCCCCTAGTCCAGGACTCCCTCAGTAGCCCCTGAACTAGGCTTCAATGATGATAAGTCTGGCGCGCATAATGTTCGGCATTGCAAGGCGGGTTCCTCCTTTGAATAATCCAGAGAAGATCATGAACACCAGGATAGTGTCCGGCTCTGCAAAATAAGTTCCACATTCCGCCGTAGAGAGAATAAAATGTACACAAGTACAATCTGCTGACGTATTTTGCGGCATGTCGTCACGCCACTACCAAGCCTTTACTTGAATCATTTTTTATTATACCACCTCAGCACGTTTAGCGAAGCGGTTTCCTTGGCACGTCTTGTCGAAGCAGAGATCGTGTTCCCCTTATTCCGGGATTCTCATCAATACGAGTGTGGGTAACCCAACCGTGCCCGTCGCCACGCTTACTCTATCGAAGGTGAATCCCGAACGGTCACGGAGACGGCTCTTGGTATTTTCCCCCTTTATAAGAGGACCAAGGCTCGTTTCTTTTCTTCAATCTTCCATTGAATCTTCTCCTTGCTCCAAGTTCCAACACCCAGAGCCCCAGATTCAAGCGCTTCGGATCTTCAACAATGTCCAGCTCCGACCTTCAGGGCCGGTGGATGCCCTCCTCCGTCACGGAGGAGGACGTGCTAAAGCTGCGTGAGGCCAAGTACCTGTCCTACGAGATTTCGCACAGGTTGCCCGCCCAAGGGCAGGCCGTACCTACTCCCGAGCCCGGTGAGTACGTCATCTTCGTATCCCACCTCCGTCGGGGTTTAGGCTTCTCGACGGACCCCTTCGTGAGAGGGCTCATGTTCTACTACGGGCTGGATTTTCACGACATGGCTCCGGAGTCCATCCTCCATATTTCCGCATTCATTATCGTCTGCGAAGCCTTCCTCCGCGTCACCCCCCACTTCGGCCTGTGGCTGAAGACCTTCAATGTGGAGCCGAAGATGATCGGGGGGCGTCAAGCGGAGTGCGGCGGGGCGGCCATAAGCAGGAGGGCTGATGCCCCGTGGCCCGAGGGCTCCTTCCAAGAGGAGCTCGGCTTGTGGCAGCAGGAGTGGTTCTATATCACCGCTCCGAAGGGCAGCAAGCAAAAGCCGCCGCCTTCATTCCGCCCGGGACCTCCACGCCGTTTGATGTCGTGGGTCAACCAAGGGCTCAATTGGGGGCCGTCCAAAGATGTGCCCTTATTGCAGGGCCGGATTCGAGACCTCCAAGCGAGGGAGATCAATCTGGTTGTGGTGATGCAGGTCATGCTAATCAGGCGTCTTCTGCCCTGCAAACGCCGTCCTCTCCGGTTATGGGAGTTCAATCCGGAGGGACCACGAATTCTCCAACACTTCATGGGTATGACACCCGTGGAGATGTACAAGTTGTTCTTCAGACCACAGGTGGCGTGTCCGGAATTGACCGAGGACGCAGGCCTAAGCTGCAATCGCCCGGATACTCAGGTAGGTAGCTCAGAGTCCGGACGTTCTGTTTGTTTGCTTTTCTAAAAATTCGCCTTGTAACCCATTATTCTTCATTAGGAGTGGGTAGTGCGATCGAAGCTGATAAGGTGTCCGGCGCCCCTCCCAGAGACTGCACCGGAGCCCGTGCTGGTCAGAATGTTGGAGGTCATGCCCGTAGAAGGAGGCGATGGGGAAAATAGAAGAGCTATCACCTCGCCCAAGGGGGCGCCTGAAGAGGGGGGATCGAAAATCCCTCCTTCCAGGGGGAGAAGTGGACCGCCTCCGAAGACCCGGAGGCCAAAGCCCCTAAGCGGGGGAAGAAATCTTCACCGGAGGGTCCTGCGTCCGGGGCGAACCCGGACGTACAATCGTCTCTAAAGGATCAGCCCTCTAGCGAGCCGTGAGTAGGAAAAGGGGAGTTCATTAATAAGAAAATACCCCTATTTGTGCTTCTGTGGATAACCGAAATTTTTACCTTACAGTTCGGATCTGCGGCCTTCTCAGATGAGTTCTTCTTCGGGGGATCTTCGTCCGGAGATGATGGAGAGCGAAACGCCTCCGTCTACTGCGCCGTCGGACAGGGCAGACGAGCCTGAAGTATCGTCACGAAGGGTATCCCAGAGCCTAGTGGAGCCGGAGAGTTCAGCGCCGACTAGTGTCCGGCCAGGGGAGCTGAAGGATCTGCTTGAGAGGGCGTCCATCTCAGAAGATCACCGTGCTTTGATGAGTATGGTGATTGGAAGGATTTCGTCCGCCGAAAGCGGATTGCATAATGCCGTCAGGAGTTTGCTGGAGGGATTTGAGGTACGCAAAAACGACGCTCCTTTTTGACAGTTTTGCACATGGAAGTGCGCCCTGTATAGATAGTAGCCCCTGAGACTCGGTAGGTTGTCGAAAGCGACAGCGTGCCGAGGATCAAAATCGCAGGTATTGAATGTCGCCCTTCCTATGCAGGTGGCGGATAGTCCGGGGGCTAGCCGGACTAGTGGAGTTGTCGAGTTAATGCGGCAACTTGATGTGGCGGATGCGGACATCGCGCTTGTCAACCGACGACTTGACGAGTCGCAAGGTAAATGAATTCTCCGCAGTCACTTTTTTAAGGGAGCCAAAGCCCGCCTCTAACAATATATATGCTGTGATACAGACGGTGCTGCTACCGTGGAGAGCCTTCGGGCCGAGCTTGGTCAAGCCAAGGAGCAAGCCCGAAGGAGTGATGCGGCTGCCTCGAGGGCGGCCGAGGAGTTGAAAGCCGAAAAGGCTGCACACTGCCTAAGCAGGGAAAAGATGGCCGAATTGGCCGTGAAATTGAAGGATGCTATCGACCGCAATGAGGCTCTTGAAAAGGAGCGCCTATCGGAGCGAGAAGACCTGGGGAAGGCCACCGCCGAGGCCAAGGATGCCCGTTCTGCAATGCGGGCTATGAAGGAGGAGCTGCGCCAGGCCGGAGATATTATGGCTAGCAGGCCTTTTCTGCTGCGTCGCCGGTTTACGGATCCAAAGTATGCCCAACTTGGCCAGCTGTGGGGTCCGGAGGATCCATATATGGACTTAGCGGCAAGTGCGGCGGATGCCGTTGTGCACTTCCGGAGTCAGAAGGATCACAAGACGGAAGAGCTATTTTGGTCTCAATTCCATAGTCCGGATTGTTCACTTCCGTTGACCGATCGGTTGGCCGAATGGGCTGAGCTGAACAGGTTGTCCGGACTTGCCATGACTGATATCGTGGCTCATGTCTGGCCAGAGAGGCCGAAGGCGACAAGCTATTTTGGCTTATTGCAGTAATTTCTTGGAGCGGTGCCGCATATCAAGGAGATGAAGCGGTCGGCCTGCATAGAAGGTGCGCGGATGGCCCTTGCCCGTGTGAAGACACATTAGACAGAGATGGATGCCACCGCTATTGCAGCCCAGGGTTCGGACGAAAGCCGGTTACCCGCCGAGCACTATTTTGGGGAAGTTATGCGTGGCGCTCGTGTAATAGAGTCGCAGTGCTCGAAAAATGTCACGTTCAAATGAACGTTTTATCTTGTAAAACAATGATTATGATGTAACCGCTTTTTATACTTGTGCATTCCAAGTATTAAAATATCTCCTATGCGGCCGTTTATGTATACGTTTGTATAACCTGAAAGATTGCAGTCTTCGGCTTCAGCCCCCACGCACAAGGTGCGGGGGTGTTCGCAAAAAATAGCACGTTTTCACACTTAATCCGACGTCTCGGTCCTGTTAAGGAGGTGGTAGCGTAGCAAACGAGGCAATCCGGACTATGATGCTTTATCACTTTCACTTAGCCATTGGAGTTCGAGGGTGGGGCTACGATATAGCCCCTTGGGGCACCGCGCTTCTCCGGATTCGGGGCGCGTGTGTGCCTGACCGGGAAACGGTCCTTCGTCAAAGCAGGGAATTCTAAACATTCCGGTAGTCGATCGAGTGGTCGACCAGTCTCTCGTTGTATCATGACAGTCAGTTTTCGGCTTTCTCTACTGAGGTGCTCGCCCAGCCGAACTGGGGCACAATCGCAGTAGTTCTCCTGGTGCCGCGTTAGCCGATGATACGGAACATAAGGCAGCAAAACACAGGAGCCGGGCAAACCCAACATTTGACCAAAGACATGATTCGGAGCTGATGCATATAAGGCCTAACTCGAGACACCAAACACTCCCTAAGGTGTTCGGTCTTTATAATAATGGGCAGAACAATGCCCTAAGCCCCCAGTGTCCAGGTACGGGCATGGTCCTCTGACACGGCCGATGCCAAAACGTCAGGCTCCACTTTGGTTATAATGAGAAACCAAGGGATTATAACAACAAGAGACAGTAAAAAAGGTTTACGCAGGGTCTTAATCTGAAAAGAATCCTTGCGACGGGTCCCTACTGCACGTCCGCGCCTGCGTCTCCGTTGTGCCGTTATCCTGGACGGGTGTGCACGTTGTTCATCTGTAAAAAGAGAGGAACTTAGTTCGGAAGGAAATCGTGCGAAAAAAATATATACGAATGAAGAAATATAAATAAGTAAAGCGGAGTCTATATGAGCTCGCTGTTGCTTGTGCGCGCAGCCCCTTGTGAAGGGATGTGCGGCTAGGGAGCCCCTAGCGTATTTATGCCGGACTCGTCTGACTGTGTCTGGGGTCTTTAAATGACCTTCACATTGAAATGATGCCACGTGGACCGGGCATCTTAAGTGTAAGAGACGCGTAATGTGGTATGGCGTTGAAGCGGACAAAAGCTTCTCGTCCCAAGAATGCTTGATAGCTACTTTTAAATGGGACGATATGAAAGATTAGTTTTTCGCGTTGAAAGTTGTTCGGTGATCCGAACACAACTTCTAGTAATAAGGAGCCTGTGCACTTGGCGTAAGGGCATGGCATCACTCCTTTAAAGGAAGTGCGGCTGTGTCGAATTTTAGTAAGGTCTATCCCCAACTTGCGGATTGTGTTTGGATACAGCAGGTTTAAGTCACTTCCTCCGTCCATCAGGACTTGTGTAAATTGCAGTCCGTCGATTATAGGATCCAAAATCAGGGCAGTCCATCCTGCATTTCGAACGCTTCTGGAATAATCCAGGTGGTCGAAAGTGATTGGTTTTGATGTCCAATCTCTATGTTCCGCTGGGTTGGACCGTGCGAGACCCATTTTAACGGGTGCCACACTGTTTTTCCGTATTATCACATGAAGTGAATTTACTACTTTGATCTCTTGTGGGAAAGTCTTTTGTTTTCCGGTCCTCTGCTGGTGGGGTTTATCATCGTTTTCGCTTGATGCGTCGAGCCCCTTGTGTTCGGTGTTTAATCGGCCGGAATGTTTGAAAACCCAACAATCTCGGTGGGTGTGGTTTGCAGGCCTTCCGGGGGTACTGTGGATTTGACATATCCGACCCAAAATCTTGTTTAGGTTGGATAGCTCATCGCTGTTATCCTTAAGAGGCGGTGTTTTGCTGTTTGGCCGCGAGCTTTTGAATCCGGCGTTGACCGCCATGTTCTTTGTGCTTTTCTCTTTATTCCGGCGCTGATCTTTTCTACGCCGTGATTTTCCGTTTCCATCTCTGGTCTCGGATGTACTTGGGTCACTGGTGCTGCATCTTGCTAGCCAGCTGTCCTCTCCCGCGCAAAAGCGGGTCATGAGGCTTGTTAGCGCGGACATTGTCCTCGGCTTCTCTTGGCCGAGGTGTCTGGCGAGCCATTCGTCTCGGACGTTGTGTTTAAAAGCTGCTAAGGCTTCGGCGTCCGGACAGTCGACTATTTGGTTCTTTTTGGTGAGGAACCTATTCCAGAATTTGCGCGCTGACTCTCCGGGGTGTTGAGTTATATGACTTAGATCGTCTGCATCCGGAGGGCGGACATAAGTTCCTTGAAAATTTGCTCTAAACGCGTCCTCGAGCTCTTCCCAACTTCCAACAGTGTTTTCTGGGAGGCTTTTGAGCCAATGACGGGCTGGCCCTTTGAGCTTGAGGGGTAAGTATTTTATGGTGTGGAGATCATCTCCTCTAGCCATGTGTATGTGTAGTATGTAATCCTCTATCCAGACTCCAGTGTCTGTTGTTCCGTCGTAGGCCTCTATGTTTATGGGTTTAAACCCTGCTGGGAATTCATGATCCAGCACCTCATTGATGAAACATAGTGGGTGTGCGGCGCCCCTGTATTTGGGTGCACCGATGTCTTCGGACACTTGGCGTGTTGCATTGCTTCCTGGGGCCCTCTTCTTTGGCCCGTAAATGGACCTGGCTGGGCCATCTGTCTTTCCAGGGTCATTAGTCGGCTTATGTGCGGCGCCGCTTTTAGATTTTGGCCTATCATCTGGCCGTCTATCCAACCAGGCAGCCTCTATGTTTTTTGACTGTGGGGGCTCTATGGCCTCCTCGTCAAATTCTGGCAGCAGCTTGCGCTTCGGGTAGCTCTTTGATTGATGGCCATTGCCGTATTTGTCTGCGGTTTTGAGCACTTTGCTCCACCTCATTCTGAGTGTATCTTCCGCTGTTTTGAGCTTCCGTTTTTCCTTTTTCAAACTTCTTGCGGTGGCGACGAGTCTTTTCCGAAGGTTTTTATTCCCCGGCAGTGTTTCCGGCGTGAGGTCGTCTGGACTGTTGTTTTCATCGGGCCTGGACTGATTATCTGACTCGTCCTGTTCGGACGGTTGCTTGTCTGTGTGTTCGTCGTCCACTGGTTTGCCCTGCTGTATTGCTGGGTCATTAGGAGCGCTGTTGTTGTCGAGGCGGGACTTAGGGCGGTGTCTGCATCGCCGTTTTGGTTGTTTGTCGGCGGGATTATCTTCTGCCGCGCCCCGTTGGTCCTCGTTATCGCTTCCTTTTGGGGTATCCACCATGTATACATCGTATGATGAGGTGGTCTTCCCGTGCCCTGTAGGCGCTGGTTCTTGTTCATCTCCGGCATCGTCGTCCATACCGTCGATGTCTTCGGAGTCGTATTCTAGCATGTCGGTTAGATCGTCGACAGTGGCTACAAAGTGGGTGGTGGGTGGGCTCTGAATTTCTTCTCGTCCGTATCCCAACCATCCGGGCCATAATCCGGCCAGGACTCTCCGGATAGCGAGAGGTGTTTTAACGAATTTAGGATGTCGCCAAAGGGCGAGTGTTGGAAGATGTCCGCGGCGGTGAATTCCATAACCGGCGCCCAATCAGATTTGATTGGCAGGGGCGCGGGAGGTCCGGAGTCCGGCAGGGAGTCCGGCACCTCGGAGTCACGAGCCGCAAGGGATAAGGTTAGTGTTCGGATCCATCGCCGTGGAAGTTGAAGCCCCCGAGGCGGTGTCCAACCACCGGTCCTTGATCTGGGCGATCGGCTCCGGACTAAGGGCCAGAGCGGATTCTTGTGCGGCCACCAAGGCACTGTTCGGCGGTAGAGCTAGATCATGCCCATCGTAACAGTGCGGCATGCTTGGCTGTGGCTCGAGCCCGTCGAAGATCAAGTCCCCGCGGATGTCGGCCATGAAGTTTAGGCTTCCGAATCTGACCTGACGGCCAGGGGCGTAGCTTTCGATCTGCTCCAGATGGCCAAGTGAATTAGCCTGCAGTGCGAAGCCGCCGAATACGAAGATTTGTCCGGGGAGAAAAGTCTCACCCTGGACAGCGTTGTTGATTGAAGAAGCCATCGAGCCTATCGGTGACGACACAGAGGAACTCCCAATTAAAAGCACCAATGTCGGTGTCAAAACCGGCGGATCTCGGGTAGGGGGTCCCGAACTGTGCGTCTAGGCGGATGGTAACAGGAGACAAGGGACACGATGTTTTACCCAGGTTCGGGCCCTCTTGATGGAGGTAAAACCCTACGTCCTGCTTGATTAATATTGATGATATGGGTAGTACAAGAGTGGATCTACCACGAGATCAAGGAGGCTAAACCCTAAAGCTAGCCTATGGTATGATTGTTGTCATGTATGTTGTGTCCTACTGACTAAAGCCCTCCGGTTTATATAGACACCGGAGAAGGCTAGGGTTACACAGAGTCGGTTACAATGGTAGGAGATCTACATATCTGTATTGCCAAGCTTGCCTTCCACGCCAAGGAAAGTCCCATCCGGACACGGGACGGAGTCTTCAATCTTGTATCTTAGTAGTCTTGGAGTCCGGCGGACGATGATAGTCCGGCTGTCCGGACACCCCCTAGTCCAGGACTCCCTCAGGTCCTTATGAAGGGTAAATACAAATTGGCATATCACGTTGTGGTTTTACGTAGGTAAGAAACGTTCTTGCTAGAAACCTATAGAAGCCACGTAAAAAACATGCAACAACAATTAGAGGACGTCTAACTTGTTTTGCAGCATATGCCTTGTGATGTGATATGGCCAAAAGGATGTGATGAATGAAATATATGTGATGTATGATATTGATCATGTTCTTGTAATAGGAATCACGACTTGCATGTCGATGAGTATGACAACCGGCAGGAGCCATAGGAGTTGTCTTTATTTTTTGTATGACCTGCTTGTCATTGAATAACGCCATGTAAATTACTTTACTTTATTGCTAAACACGTTAGCCATAGAAGTAGAAGTAATCGTTGGCGTGACAACTTCATGAAGACACGATGATGGAGATCATGATGATGGAGATCATGGTGTCATGCCGGTGACGAAGATGATCATGGCGCCCCGAAGATGGAGATCAAAGGAGCAATATGATATTGGCCATATTATGTCACTATTTTATTGCATGTGATGTTTATCATATTTTGCTTCTTATTTGCTTAGTACGATGGTAGTAAATAAGATGATCCCTTATAGTAATTTCAAGAAAGTGTTCCCCCTAACTGTGCGCCGTTGCGAAAGTTCGTTGTTTCGAAGCACCACGTGATGATCGGGTGTGATAGGTTCTAACATTCACATACAACGGGTGTAAGACAGATTTACACATGCAAAACACTTAGGTTGACTTGACGAGCCTAGCATGTATAGACATGGCCTCGGAACACAAGAGACCGAAAGGTCGAACATGAGTCGTATGGAAGATACGATCAACATGGAGATGTTCACCGATGATGACTAGTCCGTCTCACGTGATGTTCAGACACGGTCTAGTTGAGTTGGATCATGTATCACTTAGATGACTAAAGGGATGTCTAATCTGAGTGGGAGTTCATTAAATAATTTGATTAGATGAACTTAATTATCATGAACCTAGTCTAAAAACCTTTGCAAAATGTCTTGTAGATCAAATGGCCAACGCTCATGTCAACCTCAACTTCAACGCGTTCCAAGAGAAAACCAAGCTGAAAGATGATGGCAACAACTATTCAGACTGGGTCCGGAACCTAAGGATCATCCTCATAGCTGCCAAGAAAGCATATGTCCTAGAAGGACCGCTAGGTGAAGCACCCATCCCAGAGAATTAAGACGTTATGAACGCTTGGCAGTCACGTGCTGATGATTACTCCCTCATTCAGTGCGACATGCTTTAGAGCTTAGAACCGGGGCTCCAAAAGCGTTTTGAGCAACACGGAGCATATGAGATGTTCGAAGAGCTGAAAATGGTTTTCCAAGCTCATGCTCGGGTCGAGAGATATGAAGTCTCCGACAAGTTCTACAGTTGTAAGATGGAGGAAAATAGTTCTGTGAGTGAGCACATACTCAAAATGTCTGGGTTGCACAACCGCTTGTCCCAGCTGGAGATTAACCTCCCGGACGACGCGGTCATTGACGGAATCCTTCAGTTTCTCCCACCTAGCTACAAGAGCTTTGTGATGAACTACAATATGCAAGGGATGGTGAAAACTATTCCTAAAGTCTTTTCAATGCTGAAATCAGCAGAGGTGGAAATCAAAAAGGAACATCAAGTGTTCATGGTCAATAAAACCACTAGTTTTAAGAAAGGCAAGGGTAAGAAGAACTTCAAGAAGGACGGCAGGGGAGTTGCCGCGCCCGGTAATCCAGCTGCCGGGAAGAAGCCAAAGAATGGACCCAAACCTGAGACTGAGTGCTTTTATTGCAAGGGAAAGGGACACTGGAAGCGGAACTGCCCCAAATACATAGCGGACAAGAAGCCCGGCAACACCAAAGGTATATGTGATATACATGTAACTGATGTGTACCTTACCAGTACTCGTAGTAGTTCCTGGGTATTTGATACCGGTGCGGTTGCTCATATTTGTAACTCAAAACAGGAGCTGCAGAATAAGCGGAGACTGGCGAAGGATGAGGTGATGATGCGTGTCGGGAATGGTTCCAAGGTCGATGTGATCGCCGTCGGCACGTTACCTCTACATTTACCTACGGGATTAGCTTTAAACCTCAATAATTGTTATTTAGTGCCAACTTTGAGCATGAACATTGTATCTGGATCTCGTTTAATGCAAGATGACTACTCAATTAATCCAAGGATAATGGTTGTTCTATTTATATGAGAGATATGTTTTATGGTCATGCCCCGCTAGTCAATGGTTCATTCTTAATGATTCTCGAACGTGATGTTACACATATTCATAGTGTGAATATCAAAAGATGTAAAGTTGATAACGATAGTCCCACATACTTGTGGCAATGCCGCCTTGGTCACATTGGTGTCAAACGCATGAAGAAGATCCATGCTGATGGTCTTTTGGAGTCTCTTGATTACGAATCATTTGACAAATGCGAACCATGCCTTATGGGCAAAATGACCAAGACTCTGTTCTCCGGAACAATGGAGCGAGCAACCAACTTATTGGAAATCATACATACTGATGTGTGCGATCCAATGAGTGTTGAGGCTCGCGGAGGATATTGTTATGTTCTCACTCTCACTGACGACTTGAGTAGATATGGGTATGTCTACTTAATGAAACACAAGTCTGAAACCTTTGAAAAGTTCAAGGAATTTCAGAATGAGGTGGAGAATCAACATGACCGAAAGATAAAGTTCTTACGATCAGATCATGGGGGAGAATACTTAAGTCACGAATTTGGTACGCACTTAAGGAAATGTGGAATCGTTTCACAACTCACGCCGCCTGGAACACCTCAGCGTAACGGTGTGTCCGAACGTTGTAATCGCACTCTATTGGATATGGTGCGATCTATGATGTCACTCAATGATTTACCGCTATCATTTTGGGGATACGCTCTAGAGACAGCTACGTTCACTTTAAATAGGGCACCGTCTAAATCCGTTGAGATGACACCGTATGAATTATGGTTTGGGAAGAAACCTAAGCTGTCGTTTCTAAAAGTTTGGGGATGTGATGCTTATGTCAAGAAACTTCAACCTGAAAAGCTTGAACCCAAGTCGGAAAAATATGTCTTCATAGGATACCCTAAGGAAACCATTGGGTATACCTTCTACCTCAGATCCGAAGGCAAGATCTTTGTTGCCAAGAACGGGTCCTTTCTGGAGAAAGAGTTTCTCTCGAAAGAAGTAAGTGGGAGGAAAGTGGAACTTGATGAAGTACTACCTCTTGAAAGTAGCACGGCTTAGGAAGATGTTCCTGTGGTGCCTGCACTGTCTAGAGAGGAAACTAATGATGATGATCAAGGTACTTTGGAAGTTACTACTAAACTTCGAAGGTCCACGAGGACACGTTCCACACCAGAGTGGTATGGCAACCCTATCCTGGAAATCATGTTGTTAGACAACGGTGAACCTTCGTACTATGAAGAAGCAATGGTGGGCCCAGATTCCAACAAATGGCTTGAAGCCATGCAATCCGAGATAGGATCCATGTATGAAAACAAAGTATGGACTTTGACAGACTTGCCCGATGATCGGCGAGCGATAGAAAACAAATGGATCTTTAAGAAGAAGACGGACGCGGATGGTAATGTTACCATCTATAAAGCTCGACTTGTCGCTAAGGGTTATCAACAAGTTCAAGGGGTTGATTACGATGAGACTTTCTCTCCCGTAGTGAAGCTGAAGTCCGTCCGAATCATGTTAGCAATTGCCGCATACTATGATTATGAGATATGGCAAATGGACGTCAAAACGGCATTCCTTAATGGACATCTTAAGGAAGAACTGTATATGATGCAGCCGGAAGGTTTTGTCGATCCTAAGAATGCTAACAAGGTATGCAAGCTCCAGCGCTCCATCTATGGGCTGGTGCAAGCATCTCGGAGTTGGAACATTCGCTTTAATGAAATGATCAAAGCGTTTGGGTTTATGCAGACTTATGGAGAAGCATGCGTTTACAAGAAAGTGAGTGGGAGCTCTGTAGCATTTCTCATATTATATGTGGATGACATACTTTTGATGGGAAATGATATAGAACTTTTGGACAGCATTAAGGCCTACTTGAATAAGTGTTTTTCAATGAAGGACCTTGGAGAAGCTGCTTACATATTAGGCATCAAGATCTATAGAGATAGATCGAGACGCCTCATAGGTCTTTCACAAAGCACATACCTTGATAAGATATTGAAGAAGTTCAATATGGATTAGTCCAAGAAGGGGTTCTTGCCTGTGTTGCAAGGTGGGAAATTGAGCTCGGCTCAATGTCTGACCACGACAGAAGATAGAGAAAAGATGAGTGTCGTCCCCTATGCCTCGTCCATAGGGTCTATCATGTATGCCATGTCATGTACCAGGCCTGATGTAAACCTTGCCGTAAGTTTGGTAGGAAGGTGCCAAAGTAATCCCGGCATGGAACACCGGACAGCGGTCAAGAACATCCTGAAGTACCTGAAAAGGACTAAGGATATGTTTCTCGTATATGGAGGTGACGAAGAGCTTGTCGTAAAGGGTTACATCAAGGCTAGCTTCGACACAGATCTGGATGACTCTAAGTTACAAACCAGATACGTGTATATTTTGAATGGTGGGGCAGTAAGCTGGTGTAGTTGCAAGCAAAGCGTCGTGGTGGGATCTACATGTGAAGCGGAATACATGGCAGCCTCGGAGGCAGTGCATGAAGCAATCTGGGTGAAGGAGTTCATCACCGACCTACGAGTCATACCCAATGCGTCCGGGCCGATCACACTCTTCTGTGACAACACTGGAGCTATTGCCCTTGCCAAGGAGCCCAGGTTTCACAAGAAGACCAGGCACATCAAGCGTCGCTTCAACTCCATTCGTGAAAATGTTCAAGATGGAGACATAGATATTTGCAAAGTGCATACGGATCTGAATGTTGCAGATCCGTTGACTAAACCTCTTCCGCGAGCAAAACATGATCAACACCAGAACTCTATGGGTGTTCGACTCATCACAATGTAACTAGATTATTGACTCTAGTGCAAGTGGGAGACTGTTGGAAATATGCCCTAGAGGCAATAATAAAATGGTTATTATTATATTTCCTCGTTCATGATAATTGTCTTTTATTCATGCTATAATTGTGTTATCCGGAAATCGTAATACATGTGTGAATACATAGACCACAACATGTCCCTAGTGAGCCTCTAGTTGACTAGCTCATTTATCAATAGATGGTCACGGTTTCCTGACCATGGACATTGGATGTCATTGATAACGGGATCACATCATTGGGAGAATGATGTGATGGACAAGACCCAATCCTAAGCATAGCACAAGATCGTGTAGTTCGTTTGCTAGAGCTTTTCCAATGTCAAGTATCATTTCCTTAGACCATGAGATCGTGTAACTTCCGGATGCCGTAGGAGTGCTTTGGGGTGCCAAACGTCACAACGTAACTGGGTGACTATAAAGGTATACTACAGGTATCTCCGAAAGTGTATCTTGGGTTGACACGGATCGAGACTAGGATTTGTCACTCCATATGACGGAGAGGTATCTCTGGGCCCGCTCGGTAATGCATCATCATAATGAGCTCAAAGTGACTAAGTGGTTGGTCACGGGATCATGCATTACGGTACGAGTAAAGTGACTTGCCGGTAATGAGATTGAACGAGGTATTAGGATACCGACGATTGAGTCTCGGGCAAGTAACGTACCGATTGACAAAGGGAATTGTATACGGGATTACTTGAATCCTCGACATCATGGTTCATTCGATGAGATCATCGTGGAACATGTGGGAGACAACATGGGTATCCAGATCCCGCTGTTGGTTATTGGCCGGAGAGTCGTCTCGGTCATGTCTGCATGTCTCCCGAACACGTAGGGTCTACACACTTAAGGTTCAGTGATGCTAGGGTTGTAGAGATACTAGTATGCGGTAACCTGAAAGTTGTTCGGAGTCAGGGATGAGATCCCGGACATCACGAGGAGTTCCGGAATGGTCCAGAGGTGAAGAATTATATATAGGAAGTCCAGTTTCGGCCATCGGGAAAGTTTTGGGGGTCACCGGTAGTGTACCGGGACCACCAGAAGGGTCCCGGGGGGTCCACCGGGTGGGGCTACCTATCCCGGAGGGCCCCATGGGCTGAAGTGGGGAAGGGAACCAGCTCCTGGTGGGCTGGTGCACCCCCCCTTGGTCCCCCCTGCGCCTAGGGTTGGAAACCCTAGGGGTGGGGGCGTCCCACTTGGCTTGGGGGGCAAGTCACCCCCCTTGGCCGCCGCCCCCCTTGATATCCAATCTCTAGGGGGCCGGCGCCCCCTAGCCCCTATATAAAGAGGGGGGAGGGAGGGTAGCCGCACCCAAGTCCCTGGCGCCTCCCTCTCCCTCTGCAACACATCTCCCTCTCGTAGAGCTTGGCGAAGCCCTGTCGAGATCACCGTTGCTTCCACCACCATGCCGTCGTGCTGCTGGATCTCCATCAACCTCTCCCTCCCCCTTGCTAGATCAAGAAGGAGGAGACGTCTTCCCCAACCATACGTGTGTTGAACGCGGAGGTGCCGTCCATTCAGCACTAGGATCATCGGTGATTTGGATCACGACGAGTACAACTCCCTCAACCCCGTTCTCTTGAACGCTTCCGCGCGATCTACAAGGGTATGTAGATGCACTCCTCTATCTAGTTGCTAGATGACTCCATAGATTGATCTTGGTGAAGCGTAGAAATTTTTTTATGTTCTGCAATGTTCCCCAACAGAAACCACCTCAAAGTTATTCTTTTGGATCGATCTATTCAGGAGTTCGTACTAGAATAACACCTTAAGACACAAATCAACCAAAACCCTAATGTCACCTAGATACTCCATTGTCACCTGAAGTATCTGTGGGCATGATTATACGATATGCATCACACAATCTCATATTCATCCAACCAACACAAAGTACTTCAAAGAGTGCCCCAAAGTTTCTACCGAAGAGTCAAGAAAACTTGTGCCAACCCCTATGCGTAGGTTCATAGGCGGAACCCGCAAGTTGGTCACCAAAACATACATCAAGAGGCACGTGATATCCTATTGTCACCACAGATAAACATGGCAAGATATACATCAAGTGTTCTCAAATAAAGACTCAATCCGATAAGATAACTTCAAGAGGGAAACTCAATTCATCACAAGAGAGTAGAGGGGGAGAAACATCATAAGATCCAACTATAATAGAAAAGCTCGCGATACATCAAGATCGTGCCATAGAGAGAACACGATAGAGAGAGAGAGAGAGATCAAACACATAGCTACTGGTACATACCCTCATCCCCGAGGGTGAACTACTCCCTCCTCGTCATGGAGAGCGCCGGGATGATGAAGATGGCCACCGGTGATGGATTCCCCCTCCGGCAGCGTGCCGGAACAGGCTCCCGAGAGGTTTTTGGTGGCTACAGAGGCTTGCGGCGGCGGAACTCCCGATCTATCTTGATATTCGATGGTTTTAGGGTACGTAGGCTTATATAGGCGAAAGAAGTCGGTCGGGGAGTCCTCGAGGGGCCCACGAGACAGGGGGCACGCCCTATAGGGGGGGGGGGGGCTCCCTCCTATCTTGTGGCCTCCTCGAGGGTCTTCTGACGTGGACTCCAAGTCTCCAGGATCATATTCTTCCAAAAAAATCACGATGCCGAAGGTTTCATTCTGTTTGGACACCATTTGATATTCCTTTTCTTCGAAATACTGAAACAGGCAATAAAACAGCAATATGGGTTGGGCCTCCGGTTAATAGGTTAGTCCCAAAAGTAATATAAAAGTGTATAATAAAGCCCGTAATCATTCAAAACAGATAATAAAATAGCATGAATGCTTCATAAGTTATAGATACGTTGGAGACGTATCAGAGGCCCATCATTGGAATATACAAGCCAAGTTCTATAATGAAAAATTCCCACTAATATATGAAAGTGACAACATTGGAGACTCTCTATTATGAAGATCATGGTGCTACTTTGAAGCACAAGTGTGGTAAAAGGATAGTTTTTTTGAGAATCATGGTAAAAGGATAGTAGCATTGTCCCTTCTCTGTTTTTCTCTCATTTGTTTTTATTTGGGCCTTTTCTCTTTTTTTATGGCCTCTTTTTTTTATTTAGTCCGGAGTCGCATCCCGACTTGTGGGGGAATCATAGTATCCATCATCCTTTCCTCACTGGGACAATGCTCTAATAATGAAGATCATCACACTTTTATTTACTTACAACTCAAAAAATACAACTCGATACTTAGAACAAAATATGACTCTATGTGAATGCCTCCGGCGGTGTATCGGGATGTGCAATGATTCAAGAGTGACATGTATGAAAAAATTATGAACGGTGGCCTTGCTACAAATACGATGTCAACTACATGATCATGCAAGGTAATATGACAATGATGGAGCGTGTCATAATAAACAGAACGGTGGAAAGTTGCATGGCAATATATCTCGGAATGGCTATGGAAATGCCATAATAGGTAGGTATGGTGGCTATTTTGAGGAAGGTATATGGTGGGTGTATGGTACCGGTGAGAGTTGCACGGTACTAGAGAGGCTAGCAATGATGGAAGGGTGAGAGTGCGTATAATCCATGGACTCAACATTAGTCATAAAGAACTCACATACTTATTGCAAAAATTTTAAATCATCAAAACAAAGTATTACACGCATGCTCCTAGGGGAAGGGTTGGTAGGAGTTAACCATCGCGCGATCCCGACCTCCACACATAAGGAAGGCAATCAATAAATAAATCATGCTCCAACTTCATCACATAACGGTTCACCATACGTGCATGCTACGGGAATCACAAACCTTAACACAGGTATTCTTCAAATTCACAATTACTCAACTAGCATGTCTCTAATATCACCATCCTCATATCTCAAAACAATCATCAAGCATCAAACTTCTCATAGTATTCAACACACTTTATATGAAAGTTTTTATTATACCCATCTTGGATGCCCATCATATTAGGACTAATTTTATAACCAAAGAAAATTACCATGCTGTTCTAAAAGACTCTCAAAATAATATAAGTGAATCACAAGAGATCAATAATTTCTATAAAATAAAACCACCACCGTGCTCTAAAAAGATATAAGTGAAGCACTAGAGAAATATTGTCTAGCTCAAAAGATATAAGTGAAGCACACAGAGTATTCTAATAAATTCCGATTCATGAGTGTCTCTCCTAAAAGGTGTGTACATCAAGGATGATTGTGGTAAACTAAAAAGCAAAGACTCAAATCATACAAGACGCTCCAAGCAAAACACATATCATGTGGTGAATAAAAATATAGCCTCAAGTAAACTTACAGATAGACGAAGACGAAAGAGGGGATGCCTCCCCAAGCTTAGGATTTTGGTTGTCCTTGAATTACCTTGGGGTGCCTTGGGCATCCCCAAGCTTAGGCTCTTGCCACTCCTTATTCCAAAATCCATCAAATCTTTACCAAAAACTTGAAAACTTCACAACACAAAACTTCAACAGAAAATCTCATGAGCTCTGTTAGTATAAGAAAATAAGCCACCACTTTAAGGTACTGTAATTAACTCATTATTTATCTATATTGGTGTTAAACCTACTGTATTACAACTTCCCTACGATTCATACCCCCCGATACTACTCATAGATTCATCAAAATAAGCAAACAACACACGAAAAACAGAATCTGTCAAAAACAGAACAGTCTGTAGAAATATGTAATTTTAGAATACTTCTGTAACTCTAAAAATTCTGAAATAAATTGGTGGACTTGAGGAATTTTTCTATTAATCATCTTAAAAAAGAATCAACCTAAAATCACTCTCCAGTAAACAATGACAACTATTCTCTTGAGCGCAAAGTTTCTGTTTTTTACAGCACTATCGCAAAGACTTCACCCAAGTCTTCCCAAAGGTTCTACTTGGCACAAACACTAATTAAAACATAAAACCACATCTAAACAGAAGCTAGATGAATTGTTTATCACTAAACAGGAGCAAAAAGCAAAGAACAAAAATAAAATTGGGTTGCCTCCCAACAAGCGTTATCGTTTAACGCCCCTAGCTAGGCATAAAGACAAGAATAGATCTAGGTATTGTCATCTTTGGTATGCAATCCATAAGTGGCTCTCATTATAGATTCATAAGGCATTTAATTTTCTTCCTAGGAAAGTGTTCCATGCCCTTCGTTAACGGAAATTGGAATCTAATATTTCCTTCTTTCATATCAGTAATTGCACCGATCGTTCTAAGGAAAGGTCTACCAAGAATAATAGGACATGTAGGATTGCAATCTATGTCAAGAAAAATGAAATCTATGGGAACATAATTCCTATTTGCAACAATAAGAACATCATTAATCCTTCCCATAGGTTTCTTAATGGTGGAATCTGCAAGATGCAAATTTAAAGAACAATCATCAAATTCACGGAAACCTAGCACATCACACAAAGTTTTTGGAATCGTGGAAACACTAGCACCCAAATCACACAAAGCATAGCATTCATAATCTTTAATCTTAATTTTAATAGTAGGTTCCCACTCATCATAAAGTTTTCTAGGGATAGAAACTTCTAGTTCAAGCTTTTCTTCGTAAGATTGCATCAAAGCATCAACGATATGTTTACTAAAAGCTTTATTTTGATTATAAGCATGAGGGGAATTTAACACGGATTGCAACAAGGAAATACAATCTATCAAAGAGCAATTATCATAATTAAATCTCTTGAAATCCAAAATAGTGGGTTCATTGCTATGTAAAGTTTTGACCTCTTCAATCCCACTTTTATCAATTTTTGCATATAGATCTAAAAACTGTGAATCATTGGGACACGCTTTAACTAAATTTGACTCATCTCCAGTCCCATCTTTATCAAGATTCATATTGGAAAACAAAGATTTAATAGGAGTCACATCAATCACTGTTAAATCTTTATCATTATTATCATGAAAACTAGAACACGCTTTCACAAAGCAATCTTTTTTAGCACGCATCCTAGCGGTTCTTTCTTTGCACTCATCAATGGAAATTCTCATGGATTTGAGAGACTCATTGATATCATGCTTAGGTGGAATAGATCTCAGTTTCAAAGAATCAACATCAAGAGAAATTCTATCCACGTTCCTAGCCAACTCATCAATCTTAAGCAATTTTTCTTCAACCAAAGCATTGAAATTCTTTTGCGAACTCATAAATTCTTTAACACTATTCTAAAAATCAGAGGGCATCGTATTAAAATTTCCATAAGAGTTGTTGTAGGAATTACCATAATTATTAGAGGAATTACTAGGAAACGGCCTAGAATTAAAATTTCCTCTATATGCGTTGTTACCAAAATTGTTCCTACCAACAAAATTCATATCCATAGATTCATTATTATTTCCAATCAAAGTGGACAAAGGCATATCATTAGGGTCAGAAGAAACACTTTTATTAGCAAACAATTTCATAAGTTCATCCATCTTTCCACTGAAAACATTAATCTCTTCAATCGCATGAACTTTTTTACTAGTGGATCTTCCGGTGTGCCATTGAGAATAATTAACCATAATATTGTCTAGGAGTTTAGTAGCTTCTCCTAAAGTGATTTCCATAAAAGTGCCTCTCACGGCTGAATCTAAAAGATTTCTAGAGGCAAAATTGAATCCGGCATATTTTTTTGTATAATCATCCACAAATTCAAACCATGTGTAGGGCAATTACGTATCATTAATTTCATCCTCTCCCAAGCGTGTGAAACATGCTATCAAGTTGCTTAAAATTCATAATATCATTCCTAAGGGAGATGATCTTAGCGGGTGGAAAATACTTAGAGATAAGAGCATCTTTGCACTTATTCCATGAATCAATACTATTTTTAGACAAAGAAGAGAACCAAGTTTTAGCACGATCTCCAAGCAAAAATGGAAATAGTTTCAATTTAATAATATCATTATTCACATCTTTCTTCTTTTGCATGTCACACAAACCAATGAAGTTGTTTAGATGGGTTGTGGCATCTTCACTAGGAAGGCCAGAAAATTGATCTTTCATAACAAGATTCAACAAAGCGGTATTAATTTCACAAGATTCAGCATCGGTAGTAGGAGCAATCGGAGTGCTAATAAAATCATTGTTGTTGGTATTGGAAAAGTCACACAATTTAGTATTATCTTGAGCCATTGTGACAAGCAATCAATCCAACACACAAGCACACAAGAAGCAAGCGAAAAGAGACAAACGGAAGAGGGGCGAAGAAAAGGCAAAGGTTTTCAAAAATCATTTTAGAAGTGGGGGGGAGGAAAACGAGAGGCGAATGGCAAATAATGTAATGTGAGGGAGAAGAGTTTATGAAGAGTACTTGGTATGGCTTGACTTGGCATAGATCTCCCCGGCAACGGCGTGAGAAATCCTTCTTGCTACCTCTTGAGCTTGCGTTGGTTTTTCCCTTGAAGAGGAAAAGGTGATGCAGCAAAGTAGCGTAAGTATTTCCCTTAGTTTTGAGAACCAACGTATCAATCCAGTAGGAGAAGTCACACAAGTCACCTAGTACCTGCACAAACAATCAAGAACCTTGGAACCAATGCGATAAAGGGGTTGTCAATCCCTTCACGGTCACTCGCAAAAGTAAGATCTAACAAAGATAGTAAAGTAAATATTTTTGGTATTTTTGTTGTATAGATTGAAAAGTAAAGATTGCAAAATAGTAAACGAGATGCGATGTAAATAAAAGAGATGAATATGATAGAAAAGAGACTCGGGGGCCATAGGTTTCACTAGTGACTTCTCTCAAGATAGCATGTATTATGGTGGGTGAACAAATTACTGCCGAGCAATTGATAGAAAAGCGCATAATTATGAAGACATCTAAGGCAATGATCATGAACATAGGCATCACATCCGTGTCAAGTAGACCAAAACGATTCTGCCTCTACTACTATTACTCCACACATCGACCGCTATCCATCATGCATCTAGAGTATTAATTTCATAAGAACGAAGTAACGCATTAAGCAAGATGACATGATATAGAGGGATAAACTCAAGCAATATGATATAAACCGCATCTTTTTATCCTCGATGGCAACAATACAATACATGCCTTGCGGCCCCTACTGTCAATCTATCACTGGGAAAGGACACCGCAAGATTGAACCCAAAGCTAAGCACTTTTCCATTGCAAGAAAGATCAATCTAGTAGGCCAAACTAAACCGATAATTCAAAGAGACTTGCAAAGATATCAAATCATGCATATAAGAATTCAAAGGAGAACCAAATAATATTCATAGATAATCAAGTTCATAAATCCACAATTCATCGGATCTTAGCAAACACACCGCAAAAGAGTATTACATCGAATAGATCTCCAAGAACATCGAGGAGAACTTTGTATTGAGAATCAAAGAGAGAGAAGAAGCCATCTAGCTAATAACTATGGACCCGAAGGTCTATGGTAAACTACTCACGCTTCATCGGAGAGGCAATGATGTTGATGTAGAAGCCCTCCGTGATCGATTCCCCCTTCGACAGATTGCCGGAAAAGGCCCCGAGATGGGATCTCACGAGTACAGAAGGTTGCGGTGGTGGAAAAGTGGTTTTGTGGCTCCCCCTGATGTTTCTAGGGTATAAAAGTATATATAGGCGAAAGAAGTACGTCGGTGGAGCTATGAGGGGCCCACGAGGGTGGGGGCGCGCCCTCCTGCCTCGTGGCCTCTTCGTAGAGTCCCAGACTTCAACTCCAAGTATTCTGGATTGCTTTTGGTCCAAGAAATATCCTCGTGAAGGTTTCATTCCGTTTGGACTCCGTTTGATATTCCTTTTCTGCAAAACTCTAAAATAGGCAAAAAAACACAAACTGGCACCGGGCTTCCGGTTAATAGGTTAGTCCCAAAAATAATATAAAAGAGCATATTAAAGCCCATTAAACATCCAAAGCAGATAATATAATAGCATGGAATAATCAAAAATTATATATACGTTGAAGACGTATCATACACCTGGGTGGTAAACACCTCCTGCCCACAGAACTCGAACACCTGCTTCGCAACGGTGTTCAAGTGCACATCCTTGAAGCCCTTGTCAGTCCTAACTCCACTAGAGATGAGCTCACACATCTTGTTCAACACGAACGTGGACATGAACGGCTGCCACTTCATGTTGTTCGACCTACCATCATTCTTTGCCTTTGTTGTTGCTACGTTGAGTGCAACGGCAGCAACGGCAGCACCAGAAGTTTTCTCAACGAGCACTACTGGCACATAGACAGAATCATACGCGAACACCTCTGAATCATGTGCCATCTCGGACATAGGCTGCGAGTCCTCGACAAACGATGGAGCAAACTGGCTGTCGGATAGAATAGGGGCCTGACTAAGATCTTGCGTCTGCGTGGTCATGTCCTACAATCGTAGCATGTATTGACAGTAAGCATAGCACCCGATTTCAAGATGCAGTTCGAGATCAAGACCAACGCATCAGACAAAGGCATTGGGGCCGTGTTGCGCCAGGGCAAGCACCCCGTTGCCTTTCTCAGCAAGGCACTTGGCCCCAAGAATAGGGCGCTGTCCACATATGAAAAAGAGGGGCTAGCTATTCTGATGGCAGTGAACCATTGGCGCACCTACCTTCAGCATGATGAATTCATCATCCACACGGACCAGCATAGTCTGGTGCACCTGGAGGACCAGCGTCTGGCCACTCCCTGGCAACAAAAGATCATGGCCAACCTGTTGGGACTCAGGTACCGAATTGTGTACAAGAGAGGTGTGGACAACAGAGTTGGGGACGCCTTTTCGAGGCGCCCAGGGCCGCCCCAAGGCGATCTGGCAGCAGTGACAGTGGTGGTGCCTGCTTGGTTGGAAGCGGTCCAACAAGGCTACACCGAAGATGAGGCTGCCCAGAAATTGTTGGCTTGTTTGGCAACTAAACCAGAGGGACATGACGGCTTCACCCTGCAGCAAGGTATTATCAAGCACAATGGGCGTGTCTGGTTGGGCAACAATGTTGAGCTGCAGAAACAAGTCCTCACCGCTCTCCATTCGGGAGCTATTGGTGGTCATTCGGGGTTCAACGCCACCTACAGGAGAGTTAGGCGACTCTTCACATGGCCGGGCATGATATGTTGAGGAATGCCAAGTTTGCAAACAGGCCAAACCCAAATAGGTGCGATACCCCGGTCTGCTTGAACCATTGCCCGTACCTAAGCAAGCATGGGAACTGATCACAATGGACTTCGTCGAAGGGCTGCCACAGTCAGCGTGCTACAACAATATTCTAGTCGTGGTGGACAAGTTCTCCCGGTATGCTCACTTTATACCCCTGTCCCACCCCTTCATAGCATTTCAAGTGGTGTTGGCTTTCGTCAACAATATTTACAAGCTCCACGGACTACCAGAGGCAATAGTGTCCGATCGGGATCCCCTTTTTACCAGTACCATGTGGAAGGAAATATTCAGGCTGACCCATACTGAGTTGAAGATGAGCACGGCTCGCCACCCCCAAACGGACGGGCAATCTGAGCGGGTGAACCAGTGCCTGGAAACTTACCTTCGCTGCTTTGTGCATGCGTGCCCCTCCAAGTGGTCATCCTGGTTAGCCTTGGCTGAGTTCTAGTACAACACATCTCCTCACTCAGCCTTGGGCACTTCACCCTTTGAAGCACTATATGGGCATGCCCCAAGACACTTTGAAATCATCGACCCGTTGGCAAGCGCGGCACCGGACCTGGCAGACTGGCTCCAAGACCGTGCACAAATGGAAGCATTACTCAGGCAGCACCTTCTCCGTGCACAGCAGCAAATGAAGCAGTCCGCGGATAAGCACCGGTCTAAGCGCACCTTCAACGTCGACGACTGGGTTTTCCTCAAGATGCAGCCATACATCCAGCGCTCTCTGGTAACGCGAGCTAATCAAAAGCTTTCCTTTCGGTACTTTGGCCCCTTCCAGGTGATCAAGCAAGTGGGGCAAGTGGCATACAAGCTCAGGTTGCCGGCAACATGCACCATCCACCCCGTCTTCCACGTCTCGCAGCTTCGGCGCGCTCTTCCTCCCACGGAGCAGGCACTGCCCGACTTACCGGAGGACGCGGCGCCAAGTCCCATTCCAGAGGATATCCTCGACACCCGCCTCCATGTTCGCAACAAGACTCAAGTGGAGCAAGTGCTGGTGCACTGGACGGCACAACCAGCGTCGCTAGCAACCTGGGAAGACCGGGAGGAACTACATCAGCACTATCCAGGAGCACCAGCTTGGGGACAAGCTGTTTTTGAAGGAGAGGTGAGTGTTACGACCCCGGCTCGCACCCACATAGGCAGCGCACTGGAGGGAACGACCCAGCAGCCCATCAAGCGGATCCGCAGGCCCGGCACCCGGTTCCCAGCCCATCAATGGGAAACCTAGCCGGTACTTAAGGGAGAAGGCAACCAAAGGAAGGCAAGGAGAAACAAGACGACTCTGGTGGCGGTGGCTATCTCTCTCCCGATCCCCTTTCCTTCTCTTTATCTGAGCATAGCTACCCACTAAATTCGTGTATCCCCGATAAACTTTGTACTAGATCGAGCAAGCGCGTAACATTTAGGGTAGCTGGAGGAGCATCAACGGGTCCGAGAGCCCCTCGTGCTCCGCGCTGAGAGTAGTGGTTGCTCGTGCTGGCATGCCGCTTCTGCCGTCGTTGTGCAGCGATGGAAACGCTCCTATTCTTGCTTCTTCTTTTTACGTTCTTTGGCATGTATGCATGCTCTGACCGGCCGCACATAAAATGATTGATGAAATGATAAAAAATAGAGAGAGGAATTTTGAGGAGTGTGTGTAGGCATGCAAATGAGGGATCTAAGCGGACGCGCCAGGTCACTAGCCAAAATTAGTACTCCCTCGTTTTTTAAATATAAGCCATTTTAGAGCAACTCTAATGGGCTAACCCAAACGGACGACAATTTAGTCTGATTTTTGTTCGTTTGGGTCGGCCGCCTGCCCGGCGCCCGCCCTGTTTTAGATTTGGGTTGGCAGTGCGCCCAATGCACCGACCCATATCTGCCGGGGTGGCCGGCTGGCCGCCCTATTATAATAAATAACTCATTTTTGCATTGCTTTTTGCATTCAAACATATAGTCAAATAACATAGTTTCAACCAAATAAAATAGCATAGTTTTACAAGCCAAATACAAGTAAAAATATCTCACATAGTTTGCAAGCCGAATAAAGGAGATACATCTATTGGTTGCCAACATGAGCCCACATATGCTCAACCAAATCATTTTGCAGTTGCACGTGAGTTTCCCAATCACGCATGTCATGATGGAATTGGATGAACTGTTCAAACATTGCCGCTTTTCCATGCTTAGGCACAACATTCTCACCTGAAACTGAAATCCTTGATCGTACAGACATTTCGGGCGCTCATCTTCTATGATCATATTGTGCATGATCACACACGCACTCATCATCTCACAGTTTTTGCGTGCTCCAGGTATTAGCAGGATACCGAACGATGCACCATCGAGATTGCAAAACACCAAAGGCACGCTCGACATTCTTCCTAGCACTCTCTTGCTCTTGGGAAAATATTTTTCTCTTCTCTCCTACAGGGTTGGGGATTGTTTTGACAATAGTGGTCCAATGAGGATAAATACCATCACCCAGGTAGTATCCTTTGTTGTAGTTGTGACCGTTGACAGTAAAGTTCATCGGTGGGCTGTTTCCTTCAGCAAGCCTAGCAAACATCCGTGAGCACATAAGCACGTTGATATCATTGTGTAATCCGGCCATGCCAAAGAAAGAGTGCCAGATCCAGAGATCTTGAGACTCCACGGCCTCACGTATGATAGTGCAAGCCCTTACATGGCCCTTATACTGCCCTTGCCAAGCAGAAGGGCAGTTTTTCCACTCCCAGTGCATACAATCTATGCTGTCAAGCATCCCTGGGAAGCCCCTGTTGGAGATATTCCCTAGAGGCAATCATGTATGATGATATTTCATATGTGTTTATGAATAAAGATAGTCCTTGAACATTATCAATGATGTGTATTAGCAAGTACGTGACTTGTTTGTGGGACTATGCATTGTATGATAACTGTCCTAAAAGGTCCCTAGTTGAAAGGGATGTGTGGACGCGCAACCGACTAGACTAGCATATGACACGGTCGATGGCTTGGTCTCACTAGCCATGAAGCATTGGATGCTAACCGGATAATATGGACTCGGAAGGATCTGGTCGGATTCGACATAGTCGGATCCAAGTTGAGATAATGTCCAAGTCGGACAGACCCAACTATGAGACGCAGCGATATGTCATTTGTGAGTCTCTAGTACAACATATGTTCTATGTCCTAAGACCTGAGCTGACGCATGTACTCGGGATGGTGACAGACTTGCTTTGGGCTGACCAAACGCTACTCCGTGATTGGGTAGTTACAAAGGTAGGTTTCGGGTTTGTCCAGTCCCATGCTGCGACACATGGTCGAGCAAGATGGGATTTGCCCCTCCGATCAGGAGAGATATACTCTGGGCCCCTCGTGTGATCCGACCAGGATAAGCATGACCATGCGACAGAGATTATGAGATAATCCGGTTTGTGGTCGGTATCACTGGAACGAGAATGAGGTCGGGCTAGCACAAGGATGACATTCTCGCCTTGAGCCCGACAATATATATCGTGCGGCAAAGGGAATAGAAGTGTGACACGTTGTACATGTTCGCCTAACCAACTTCATAGTCAGCTTGGTGGTCGGCACGCCTTGCTAGAGGCCGCTACCAACCATGCAGGTCGGAGGTGATCCGAACTGTGACCAAGCCGACTTGAACCTAAGGGGTCGCGCGCTTCAAGGAAGGAACCTACATGGTCGGATCCGAGGACACTGGTCGGATGTGATCTGAGCTGTATTCGGATTGTGGCCGAGTAGACTTGCAGGCTTTAGGGTCCGTGCGAGGCCCAAGTGTTGAGCCCGCAACGGACGCCTATATAAAGTGGAGGTGCGGCACACTCATGCGGTTGATCGCTTCGGCGCTCCACCTCCACTCGCCGCCGACTGTGTGATCAGACCTAGCAGTCCGCCGCACGGTGTCCCTCCTGCACGCACGGATACCGTTAGAGGTGGTGCACTTGCGCCGCTCTGGCAAACTTGTACGTGGGATTGGACGACCGGCTGTTCGAGGGAGATCGGACGAGGAGGAGACGATCCACGTGGACGCGCTGCCTCAACTCTACTTCCGCTGCACGGCACTGCGCGTCTAGTGGTAACAATCTGTGATCCATCTCCCGTAGCATGTGCCTGGTTGTTTTGCGCGTAGGAAAATTTTAATTGCAGTCGACGCATCCTACCGTAGAACCCAACAGTGGTATCAGAGCCTCTGCTATAGGATTTGGATTCAGATCGTATGCATATTAGATATGTGGAGGCGGCGGATGAGATCTGTTGTCGTTGATGAGATCAGCTATGTGCAAGGTTGATGTGATCAATTGCACATGGGGATCGTTGAGGCTATGTTTTCTATCAATCGGGATAGATGAGCTCGTGACACGATCTACCCCTACCGGTCGGTTATCCGCCATTGGGGACCGACGTGTGCGTAGCGCCGTGTATTTCGTACCCGACACACAAACCGGTAGAATATTATTCTATGCATAACTTTGTTTTGCAGGTTTGATGTGAATAGTATGGCTCATGTGTATGTGATGCATGTGTGTAATTTATACATGACCTGCTGTCATGTTTGTCAGCCGGCAGGAGCCAAAGTGCTATCATTATATTGAATAATGACCTGCGTGTCGACTTGTGACTCTATGTACAATTCATTACTAGTTGTAGTAGTTGGATAATAGAGATCAGGTTGGTGGCTTGGCTTCCCGGCGTGACAAACAAGATGGAGTTCGTAGATGGTCATCAGAGTTGGAGCCGACCTGGAAGGACATCCATGAAGGAGCCATACTATTTCACAATATGTGTTTATTTGTGATTGTTATGCTTCTTTGTTTCTATGCATGTTAGAATGGTAGAATGATCCCTCATGAATATCAAGTGAATTGCCATCCCCGATGTTGCACCTTCGCACGTCAAGTACGTCTAGTAGTGGGCTCATAAAATTGGGGTGCTGCTAGGTGTCCTTGAACTAAAGGGTTCATGTCGGACACGGACATGCACTGCATCTGGTTAGCTTGACAAGGCTATCAAAACAGTTTTGGGCCTTGTGGCAAACAAGGTTGGGGGCCAGGGTATGAGATACCTTCCCGATCGACAGGAGTCGTATAGAGATACGATTAGCAAGGAGTTGTGCTTACCGGATAGGTATGTTGGCTAGCAGTGATGCTAAAGCTCACTAGTCGCATGCGCTAGTTGAATCCTGAGCCACTGAGAGTTTGCGGAGGGATGCTGACTTCAGTAGGAATATTTCTGTTTAGGCTTGAATTACTCTACATAAACCCATTGCTTAGTGATTGCATATTTTCTGTTGTAGATCAATGGCACCACCTGCTCAACCCAACTTTGCATTGAAATCAATTCTGGAAAAGGATATACTGAATGGAACCAACTTTACCACGTGGTATAGAAATCTGAGAATTGTTCTCAAGCATGATAAAAAGGAACATGTTCTAGAGGATCCACTCCAGAGGAACCTGCCGATAATGCTAATGCCACAACTAAGAATGCCTACCGGAAACTCGTTGATGAATCAACGGAGATCAGTTGTATCATGCTGGCTTGTATGGAGCCCGATTTGCAACAGCATTTCAAAAATGTTGAGGCTTACGATATGATCGATAGTCTCAAGAGCATGTTTCAGACACAGGCTAGGACCAAAAGGTTCAACGTCTGGCGATCCTTGATGGATTGCAAGCTGAAGGAAGGTGATCCACTGAGCCCACATGTGATCAAGATGATCGGATATGTGCAAGCTTTAGATCATTTGGGCATCCCGCTCTTGGATGAGCTGGCTACTGATGCTGTTCTGGGTTCTCTTCCGCCCTGCTATGGGACATTCATCTCGAACTATCATATGCATGGCATGGATAAGAAGCTCACTGAATTGCATGGGATGCTCAAAGTGGCAGAGCAGGATATTAAGAAAGGCATGCATCAAGTGTTGATGGTGTAGAAATCGGCTAAGTTCAAGAAGAGTTGGTCCAAGAAAAAGGCTAAGGCAAAGGGCACGGAGACGGTAACCTCCGCCGCTGCACCGAAGTTTGGACCGGACTCGGAGACCGTTTGCTATCACTGCAAGGAGACCGGTCACTGGAAGAGGAACTGTAGCAAGTGGCTTGCAGAGCATGGCAAGAAGGCCGGGAATGCTGCTTCAGGCAAAGGTACACTTGTTACATATGTTATAGACATTTACCTTGCTGACATACCTAGTAGCTCTTGGGTATTTGATATCGGATCAGTTGTTCATATTTGCAACTCGATGCATGGGCTGGTAAGAACTAGGAGTGTGGCACAAGGGGAGATTGACATCAGGGTCGGCAACAAAGCAAGAGTTGCTGCGTTGGAGGTCGGCACGATGTAGCTCCACCTTCCTTCCGGATTCATTATGGAATTAAATAATTGTTATTACATTCCTACACTTAGTCAGAACATTATTTCTACCTCATGTTTGATGAGTCAAGGTTATGAATTCAATTTAAAGGACAATGGTTGTTCGATATTTTTGAATGGTATGTTCCACGGCTATGCACCCATTGTTGATGGGCTATTTATATTGAATCTAGAACAGGAACCGGTCTATAACGTGAATCTCAAGAGGCATAAGCCTAATGAGATAAATCCGACATACTTATGGCATTGCCGGCTTGGACACATTAGTCTGAAACGCATGAAGAAGCTCCATGATGATGAGCTCCTAACTTCGTCCGACTTTGAGTCGTTCGACACATGCGAATCATGCTTGCTCAGCAAGATGACTAAGTCTCCTTTCACAAAGAGTTGCGAGAGAGCGTCCGAGCTGTTGGAACTTATACATAGTGATGTGTGTGGTCCAATGAGCACAACTGCCAGAGGCGGCTATCAGTACTTCGTGACTTTTACCGACGACTTGAGTAGATATGGATATATCTATTTGATGAGGCACAAGTCGGAAACTTTTGAAAAGTTCAAAGAGTTTCAGAACGAGGTTGAGAATTAGCTCGGCAAGACTATAAAGCTTCTGCGATCTGATCGTGGAGGTGAGTACATGAGCCAGGAGTTTGATGATCATCTGAAAAGCCGAGGTATAGTACCTCAGCTCACACCTCCTGGTACGCCACAGAGAAACGACATGTCAGAACGGAGGAATAGTACCATGTTGGACGTGGCCCGGTCTATGATGAGCAAATCGGATTTATCCTTGTCATTCTAGGGATACGCTCTAGAAACTGCAACTTTCACACTTAACAGGGTACCATCAAAAACCGTAAACAAGACACCACATGAGATGTGGACCGGGAAGAGTCCCAGTTTGTATTTTCTAAAGATTTGGGGTTGTGAAGCATTTGTCAAGCGACTGACATACAAGCTTACACATAAATCTGATAAATGCATGTTCGTGGGATATCCGAGGGAAACCTTGGGATATAGCTTCTACAACCGGGAAGAGAACAAAGTGTTTGTTGCTTGGAACGGGGTTTTCCTTGAGAAAGAGTTTCTCAGTCGAGAGGCCAGTGGGAGGACGTTTCGACTTGAAGAAATTCGAGGACCACTCAGGGATGGCTCAACTGGTGATGAGATCATACCGGAGTCAGTCAGGGAACCCGTAGTGGAAGCGGCACCGGAACCACGGAGGTTGGAAAGATTGCGTAGAGTGTGTGATGTATTGTTGCTAGAAAGCGATGAGCCGGCCACGTATGCGGAGGCGATGGTAAGCCTAGATTCCGAGGCCTGGCTGGAGGACATGAGATTCGAGTTAAAATCCATGGATGAGAATCAAGTTTGGGACTTGGTTGATCCACCACCTGGCGTAACTGCCATTGGTTGCAAATGGGTCTTTAAGAAGAAAACCGATGTGGATGGAAATGTTCAAATCCACGAAGCTTGTCTTGTCGCTAAAGGTTATGGACAAGTTCAAGGAATTGACTACGATGAGACTTACTCGCCGGTAGTGATGCTGAAGTCGGTGATGATCGTACTAGCTATAGCTGCATATTTTGATTATGAGATATGGCATATGGATGTCAAAACGGCTTTCCTTCACGAAAATTTAACCGAGGACGTGTATATGATACAACCCGAGGGTTTTGTTGATCCGACTAGCACTAGTAAGGTATGCAAGCTCAAGAGATCCATTTATGGGTTGAGGCAAGCATCTCGGAGTTGGAACATTCATTTTGATGAGGTCGTTACTGGTCTCGGTTTCATCAAAAGCGAAGAGGACTCTTGTTTATACAAGAAGTTAAGTGGGAGCTCGATAGTGTTTTTTGATCTTGTATGTGGACGACATACTACTGATCGGGAATGATGTTTCGATGCTGAACTCGGTCAAGGAGTCATTGAATGGCAAGTTTTTGATGAAAGACCTTGGTGAGGCAGTGTATATTTTAGGCATTAAAATCTATAGGGATAGATCGAGGAGGCTACTCAGCTTAAGCCAGAGCATGTACATAGATAAAGTGTTGAAGCGGTTCAACATGAGTGAGGCAAAGAAAGGGTTCTTGCCACTCTCACATGGTATAAGGCTAAGCGAGACTCAGAGTCCTTCGACATCTGATGAGTGAAGCAGGATGAGTAGGATTCCGTATGCCTCGGCAATCGGATCCATCATGTATGCCATGATATGTACAAGGCCTGATGTTGCTTTTGCAATAAGCCTAACAAGCAGATACCAGGCCAACCCAGGTGAGAGTCACTGGGCAGCGGTAAAGACTATTTTGAAGTACCTGAAAAGGACTAAAGAGATGTTCCTAGTTTATGGAGGTGAGGAAGAGCTCGTCGTAAGGGGTTACGCCGATGCTAGTTTCCAAACCGATAGAGATGATTGCCGATCATAATCCGGATTCGTGTACGTCCTGAACGGAGGGGCAATACACTGGATGAGTTCCAAGCAGGATACGGTGGCCGATTCTACCATAGAAGCCGAATACATTGCGGCTTGTGAAGCTGCAAAGGAAGGTGTTTGGATCCGGCATTTTCTGGATGATCTTGGTATTTTCCCAGCCTCGGTGAAACCGTTGGACCTTTATTGTGATAATTCTGGTGCCATCGCACAAGCCAAGGAGCCGAGGAATCACCACAAGGTCAGACACATAGATCAGAAATATCACCTGATATGAAAGATCGTAAAGAATGGTGATGTAGAGTTATGCAAGATTCACATGGATGCAAATGTTGCAGATCCGTTGACTAAGCCACTTCCACAATCCAAGCATGAGGGGCATGTTAGAGCTATGGGCATTCGATGTCTATTTGATTGACTCTAGTGCAAGTGGGAGACTGTTGGAGATATGCCCTAGAGGCAATCATGTATGATGATATTTCATATGTGTTTATGAATAAAGATAGTCCTTGGACATTATCAATGATGTGTATCAGCAAGTACGTGACTTGTTTGTGGGGATATGCTTTGTATTATAACTGTCCTAAAAGGTCCCTAGTCGAAAGGGTTGTGTGGACGCGCAGCCGACTAGACTAGCATATGACATGGTCGATGGCTTGTTCTCACTAGCCATGAAGCATTGGATGCTAACCGGATAATATGGACTCGGAAGGATCTGGTCGGATTCGACATAGTCGGATCCAAGTTGAGATAATGTCCAAGTCGGACAGACCCAACTATGAGACGCAGCGATATGTCATTTGTGAGTCTCTAGTACAACATATGTTCTATGTCCTAAGACCTGAGCTGACGCATGTACTCGGGATGGTGACAGACTTGCTTTGGGCTGACCAAACGCTACTCCGTGATTGGGTAGTTACAAAGGTAGGTTTCGGGTTTGTCCAGTCCCATGCTGCGACACATGGTCGAGCAAGATGGGATTTGCCCCTCCGATCAGGAGAGATATACTCTGGGCCCCTCGTGTGATCCGACCAGGATAAGCATGACCATGCGACAGAGATTATGAGATAATCCGGTTTGTGGTCGGTATCACTGGAACGAGAATGAGGTCGGGCTAGCACAAGGATGACATTCTCGCCTTGAGCCCGACAACATATATCGTGCGGCAAAGGGAATAGAAGTGTGACACGTTGTACATGTTCGCCTAACCAACTTCATAGTCAGCTTGGTGGTCGGCACGCCTTGCTAGAGGCCGCTACCAACCATGCAGGTCGGAGGTGATCCGAACTGTGACCAAGCCGACTTGAACCTAAGGGGTCGCGCGCTTCAGGGAAGGAACCTACATGGTCGGATCCGAGGACACTGGTCGGATGTGATCTGAGCTGTATTCGGATTGTGGCCGAGTAGACTTGCAGGCTTTAGGGTCCGTGCGAGGCCCAAGTGTTGAGCCCGCAACGGACGCCTATATAAAGTGGAGGTGCGGCACACTCATGCGGTTGATCGCTTCGGCGCTCCACCTCCACTCGCCGCCGACTGTGTGATCAGACCTAGCAGTCCGCCGCACGGTGTCCCTCCTGCACGCACGGATACCGTTAGAGGTGGTGCACTTGCGCCGCTCTGGCAAACTTGTACGTGGGATTGGATGACCGGCTGTTCGAGGGAGATCGGACGAGGAGGAGACGATCCACGCGGACGCGCTGCCTCAACTCTACTTCCGCTGCACGGCACTGCGCGTCTAGTGGTAACAATCTGTGATCCATCTCCCGTAGCATGTTCCTGTTTGTTCGGCGTGTAGGAAAATTTTAGTTTGCAGTCGACGCATCCTACCGTAGAACCCAACAGCCCCTGGCAGCATTCATCGCTAACAAACGGACTATATTTTCAGCAGTTGGCTCTCTCAAGTACTCAGGGCCAAACAGAACAATAACAGCCTTGCAGAACTTATACAGGGACTCTAGGCATGTAGACTCGCTCATGCGGACGTACTCATCAATGGGATCACCGGGCACTCCGTATGCAAGCATTCGGATGGCGGCAATGCATTTCTGATAAGAGAAGAAACCAATCTTTCCAATGGCATCCTCTTTGCACTCGAAGTAGTCATCGTAGCCGACCACCCCCTCTCTAGTACGGTTGAAAAGATGCCTACTCATACGGAAACGGTGGCGGAATTTCTGATGTTTGAACAAAGGATTTGTTGTATCAAAGTAGTCCTTTCAAAGAAGGAAATGCCCGCTCTCCCGGTTGCGATTCAACGCCGAAAGGTGGCCCGGAATGGAGCCACGGAACGCCGGACGCTGGCTATTGAGGTGGTGATGGACCAACACGACAGCCAGTATCTCCTCCTTGTCACCGGACGACGAATCATCGGAGTCGCAAAGGAAATTGTGAAAAAAGAACTTGTCGTCGGAGTCCATTTTGTACCTTGGCAAACTGTCGAACAACTTGCGGGCGTCGACGAAGAAGACGGCCGGCGAAGGAAGTCGCGGCGCGCACGGACCAGCTAGCTGCCCTGTCGGCGTCCGACGAGCGGGCCAGTGAGGATCTGGCCGGGGACGGCGAGGCGGCTTATTGGTCGCGGCTATGTCGGGGGGGGGGGGGGGATGGTGGGAAGCAGTCGGTTCCCCCGTCTTCAAGACGACGGTGGCGGGCGACGTGGGAGGTGGCAGCGTTGCTCAGAGGATGTTGCGGGCGCCGGCAGCTGGCAGAGTCACCGAAAAATGGGCGGCGGCGGCGACGACGAAGAAGGCGGGCATGGTTGCTGTTGGACGAGAGGAGGCCAATGTGCCACCGACGAGCGGGCTCGGGGGAGAAGAAGCCGAGCGCGCGCTTCTCCGTCTCGTGTCCGCGCCGACGCAAATCCAGCTTAAAAATGGACCGGAAATGGGCCGCCCGCGGACGAAAAGCGAACGCGCGTACGTTTGAATCGGCGTGTTGGACCGACTTTTGTGTCCGCGCCGACTCAAACGGACGCCAACGGACCAAATGGTCCGCCCAGTTGGATTTGCTCTTAGAGTTTAGAGGCTAGGAGGGCCTCCTAGCCTTCATCTTATCCTGCGCTGCAACTAGGCTCGACGACTTGACCAGTTGACCCGTTGACTCAACATTGGTCCTCCACTTCCACTCGTTGCTATGCCCGTCTGTTTTGCCATTGCTGTCAGGGGGATACACCTCAGAAGGAGCCAGCCAATTGTGACACACAGCAGCAGTAAAGGCAGCCAGAGTTCCTTCCCCAATCCGCATCGACTGGCCGTCACCCCCATAGTTCCTGCGTTCGTCCACCTTCCAGTCCCACTCCAAGATCCAGCTCAAGATCCAGGCAGGCTCAACCAGCCATGTGCTGCAGCGAGTGCGGCTGCTACGACGCGTTCTGCGACTGCTGCTGCCCCTGCGTCTCCCACGACGCGCGCGAGACCATCCTCTGCTGCGCGGCCTGCCTCGCCGTCCTCGCCGGCGTCGCCCTCTTCGCCGTCCTCCTCGCGGCCTACGGCTTCATCCGCCACGCCGAGGTGGCCGTCACCGACGCCTCCCTCACGCGCCTCGCGCTGGCCACCGCCCCCGCCACCGCCTTCGCCTACAACCTCTCGCTCACCCTCACCGTCCGGAACAAGAACTGGGCCATGAGCGTCAAGAACACCCAGCCGCTCGAGGCCGACTACAGCTTCGACGGCCAGCGCTTCGAGCGGGTCAGGCTCGCCGACGAGGGCTCCGCGCACCCCGCCGGCAAGACCCAGGTGTACCACCTCGTCTCCGGCTCCGACGGCGCCTACGTCGCGCTCGGCAACGCCGGCGTGGCCGAGTTCAAGGAGGAGAACAAGACGGGGGTGTTCCAGGTGGAGGTGGCGCTGTCGGGCGAGGTCAGGTACCAGGCGCACTTCACCAAGTGCAAGTTCCAGGCCAAGTGCCCGCTCAAGCTGCAGCTCGCGCCGCCCGGCGCGCCCGCCGTCGTCTTCCAGAAGGTCAAGTGCAAGCTCGCTCCGGCAGATAAGAACTGCTAGTGATCACTACGATTCGTGGCTTCCTTTCTCGTTTCTTTGTTCTTCAGTAGTGATTTCTGTTTGTAGATTTTAATCGGAGGAGCCAACTGCAGGTAGATTAGATTCTCCCCATTGGTATGCAAACTGTTCTTCTGATTTTGTTTTTCTTCCAAGTAGATTAGCGTTTCAACCATGAAAAATCCCTTGATTGTTCTTGTGGCTTACCCATCTTGGCTATCTTGCTGAGCACACGCTCCTTAAGGTCTTTCATCAGTTGGTTGCCCCAGGAAGCAAGCCAGAAAGCAAACATTTCAATCCTATATTCGACAACGATTGATGGATATAGCGCATCATCCACAGCAAAGCAACTCTAGATGGAGTGTTACCTGTACCTATTTAAACCAGAAAACTCGTGCACTTATGGGTTCCAAAAAAAGAACAATGATGAACGCAGGTTATGATAGAACATGTGAACTAGCAAAAGAATCTAGGCCTGTTAGTCAAGTTAGTATGATAATATTTCTATTGTAAAAAAAATCATGTACCTAGTCCTGTTAGTCATGTTCCCGGCAGCACCAACAGAGGCAGCAACAATCTTAGTATCTCTTTAGGATAGTTATTATAGGATCTCTAACTTAAAACTAGGATCGAGAGTTCTGTTTTCCCATGAAAACATGACAGGTATTCAGTACTTATCTCATTACTGCCACTAAACATTGCCAAAATCAATGCACAGACTTTTTCAGATTATCCATAATTTCACCAGTGTCACCATAACGGACAAGAAACTAAGTTTAGTTTCTGAAACTATGCCTGCAAAATATTACATAAACAGGTTTCTAATGTATGTTTGAGATGCAATAACGCAAATGTACAGTCCACGTGTCTGTTTAGACACACTGCTTCATCTAGCTTATCAAAAAAAGAATTCAATGTATTGCTCATAAGGCTTAACTGACAGCTATATGGATGAGGTCATCAAATATTTCCCCCCAATTAAAAACATACTGAAATTGACTCAAAGTCGGCACACTTTGATTAATCTCTAACGGAAACATTAAGAAGAGCAACAATTAGGCACACACTATGCAATAACAGACTAATTAACTCACTAGGAGTTGTCCAAATGGCCCAAGCAGGCCCTCCAAAAGCTGTCCAGCCGACCAAAATTTTCTTTGCTCCCAGGCTGTGCACCCCTGCAGGCTACAGACATGAACTCGTCAGAACTCATCGGTGGACTTCCCAACTAAAAACCGAAGGGCCCATCTCTCCACAGAGCCGGCACTCAAATCTGCTGCAACCTGGAACTTGGTGGCAATGTTTTGTTTTTGTAACGAAAACACAACCGGTTGACAAACTAACAACCGATGATTCAAAACCGAGTATGTTCTACTCCAAGTAAGGTTACAGGGCATATCACCTTGTTTACCAAGGATAATTACCAGTGAACAATCAGAGGGCTTGCTATTTCCTGAAGAACACTGCGTGTGACTTGGCATAACAGCAGAGGTAACTCAGAGTAGCCATTAAACTAGAAGGCTTTAATGGAACACCAACTCGCTCTGTTCACTAATGTAAGGCGTTTTTGCAGTTCAAATTGAACTGCAAAAACCTTCTTAAACATTTAGAAACAGAGGATGTAACATTTTGTGACAACTAGGAAATACAACGAAAGACTGAATCTTGGCAGCTGCAAGGCCAAGACACGTTTCAGCAATGTAAGAACAGAACTGAATCCTCATGGCAAGCTGATCACAAATACTAAGTGGAGTAATATGGATGGATTCAGTGCCGTCTCTTCCTAAAAAACATCTTGAGATCTTCGTCTCCATCAGAAAAGTCCATCGCTTCGAATGCAGCTCTGTCGCCGTGCTCTGTCGCCGCAAGCTCGGACCTGTTCCCTGTGAGCGAGGTAGTCGTCGTCGACCTCCACATAGCCATTCTTGGCGTACTCGCTCCGTACCCAGGCATGGAATTTGGAGACTTCCTCTGCAGCCTCATAGAAGTCGCGCGCATCAGCATACTCTGCCACCTTGAGCTCGTCCATCTCCTCTTCCGGCGAGGGAATCAGGTCCGGGTTCTGGAGCTTCAGTGCCTTGTAGGATGAAGGGGCGTGATCGGCATGGCTCCGACTGGAAAGGATCGAGGCCACCTCCGCCCGCGGCAGCCGCCTCATCTTTCTGCTTGGACCTGACTTGGCGTAGAAGGCCTTCTTTTTGGCGGCGAGCAGCTCGTCGTCGTCTTCGTCGTCGTCTGCCTCCGCCTTCCTTTTGGCGGCGCACGGCTTCAGTGGGCGCTTCTCCGTCGAAGCACGCTGGCACGGCTTCAGCGGGCGCTTCTCCTTGCCGGCGGCCAACGCATGCTTGGCCGCAATCTCATCCGCCGCCGTGCGCGAACCCTCCTCACGGGCCATCGATCTGTTGACCTGATCTCCTGCGCTGTCGATTTTGGGGACAGTTGAAGAACCCTAGCTCTCGATTTGGGGGACAACTGAGGAAGCCTAGCTCTCGATCTGGGGGAGGAAGAACCGGCGTGCTCTGGAGCGTGCTCTGGAGATTATAAAGGCAGTGCCTTTTTCCTTGGGTTTGCGCGTCGGAGCGAGCGAGAATCGGATTACGCACTGTAAGCGTGTTTGATTTGTTTTTTTTAACTATCATGTTTTTTATAGCAAATTTAGAAACTATACCACCTATAATGCATAAAAATCAGAAGTGGGCTCGTCGGCCTCCCGCTGCCGACCGAAGAGGTGGTCGTCGGCCTACCAGCGACCGAAGAGGCCGTCTTCGGCCAACGAGCGCCCGAAAAGGGTCTTCGGCCATCCCGCGTCGAAGTATTTTGTTTTTGAGCGTGTTTGATTTGACACGGAGTGTTTATTCTTCACCATATGTCGGTTTACATTCACTTGGTATGAATCGAAGGGCAAAACCAGATGCATCAATGGTGGCATTACTCGAAGCGCCCCACTATGTATTAAAGATAAACTTTACGGACCACAGCCAATGAAGTTTATGAGTGTCCGCTACCGCAGTAGTGGATATGAATTATTGTACTTTAAGACACAATGTAACATAGCTAGTTTAAGGGCTCGAGGGCATGACATACCATATATAAGCTTGCCCCCCCGACAGCCGGCTATAGGTTTGAAACCACTGTATTCTCAATCTCCTACGCAAGAACACCTTCCCGTGAGATAGGACTAGGGTTATTAACTCCATCGTCGAGGGGCCTGGACCTATATACATCTTTGCATCCCCCATTGCATCTCGATAGATCAAGCTCCTTTCTTCTACCTTTCTTACTGTAAGAATTAGCACCATAGCAATTGGCGTTCACCATGGGGCTGCATATCTATCAATCCGTGGCACAGATGGTTTCTTCATTGGTTTTTGGTGTTGAGCTGATATCGGGGGACACGATCTTCTTTGCGTCGGTCGGTTTCTCAGCTGATGGTTCAACGTTAATCCCTGAGGCCCCGTTGAACAGAGATTCGCTACAACGTGTTGTACCTCCAAGCCTTCTTTTTGGTGGCGAGCAGCTGGTCATCGTCTGCCTTTGCCTTCGTTTAGCGGCGAAGCATGTTGGCACCGCTTCAATACGCACCCCTCGCTGGCAACCGCATCCTTAGCCGCAATCTCATCTACCGCCATGCTTCCGATGAGATTACACGACTACCTGCACTTATAGGTTATGAATATGGTTCGTCTTGTAACAAACATATAAAATAATGAAATCGCACATGTGCAAAACTAGTAGAATGAATGTCAATAATTCGATGAAAAGCTCCTCACTACTAGGGAAAAACTTATACACAGAATCTTAGTAGTAGCGTTGGGTAAAATGAGGCGCTGCTGCTACTTAGTAGTAGCGCGTGTCAGTAAGACGTGGTACTGCTATCCTTTTAGCAGCAGCGCGTTTTAGAGAAATGTGCTGCTGCTAAGTTTGAACTGGGCGCATATGGCTAGCCCCACATAGCAGCAGCGTGTATCCCGATACCGCGCTACTGCTATGCTCCATAGTAGTAGCGCTTTTCTTCGACACACGCTACTACTAACCCTACCTTATCGTCACTGCGCGACCGACGACCCCCCTCACTCTCCCTCTCACTCACTCTCTCCCCCGCGCCCCCGTCGCCCGCCACCACCGTCGTTCCCCGACGACCGCCGTCGCCCGCAGCCGTCGTTCCTCCTCCACTAAGGTAGTCCCTCCTCCCTCCTCCTCTCTCCTTCCCTCCTCCTCTGGTCGCCCCCTCCTCCCTCCTCCACCGGTCGTCCCCTCGGCCCTCCTCCACCGGCCGCCCCCTCCTCCCTCCTCCACCGGCCGTCGCCTCCGCCCTCCTCCTTCGATCGCCCCCTCCTCCACAGCCGCCTTTCCTCCTCCACTGAGGTACTCCCTGCTCCCCCTCCCCTCCTCTCTCCTCCTATGGCCGCCTCCTCCTCCCTCCTTCATCGGCCGCCTCCTCCGCCCTCCTCCACGGGCCGGCCCCTCCTCCCTCCTCCACCGGCCGCCCCCTCCTCCCTCCTCCTCCGGCCGCCCACTGTTCCTGTATAATGTAAATTTTTAGTGTTTTTAGTAAGTGTTTAATAGAATTAGTAAGAAAAATTAATAGAACTAGTTGAACTAGTTTATTTTTAGTAAGAATTAGTTTATTTATAGTAAATGCTTAATTGAACTAGTTGAATTAATAGAACTAGTTTGTTTTTATTAAGAAAATTTAGGTATATGAGATTTGATGATCTAATTAAAATTTTACTATAGAACTAGTTTATGTTTAGTAAGAACTAGTTTATTTTTATTTATAGTAAGTGTTTAGTTGAACTAGTTGAATTAATAGAACTAGTTTATTTTTAGTAAGAAAATTTAGGTATATGAGATTTGATGATCTAATTAAAATTTTACTATATAACTAGTTTATTTTAGTAAGAAAATTAATAAAACTAGTTCATGTTTTAGTTAAAGCAATTATTCCCGCATCAACGTCGACGATGCCTATCCCGCATCCTCGTCGTCGACTCGATGGAGGAGGCCTGCTTGATCAGAGGGGCCATGTCCGGGACTGGGCTCCACCGGGCTGGAATGGGATGTGCTACCTTCCGGGGCGCAGCTTGGCGAGGAGCCAGCCTGTCGTTGACCGAAATCTTCTTTGGTGGCGGTCACGTGGGCCAGTTACGGTGCGGAGGCTTGAGGACCCCGTGGAGGTGGTACGTCACCGTGTCAGCGAGGAGGACGAGCACGTCCGTCGCTACATGGTTGCGTTGGAGGGCAGGTTCTTCGGGGATCTCACTGGAGCTATGATCCTGTGATGGTTCCTTCTCTTTGGGTGTCCATCGCCCGGGCCTATACCCATCGTTCGCTAGGGTTTTAGCTGTATTAGTGAGGTTATATGTATGATACTATTTGAGTAATATTCGACAATGTACGGATGCAAGAGATGATTTAGTTTTGCTTATTGAATGCATGCTAATTTGAATACTAATTTATTATATGATTTAGTTTTGCTTATTGAATGCTCAAATTGGAGAATACTTCTATTTTTAATGTTCACATTGAAGAGCACTATGCAAGGCGTATGCATTTGATTGGTTGATAGCTTATAGGGTTTCACTAAGTCCTAAGATCAGGATAATATTGTTTTATTTATATTTTCTTTTTGCAGCCAAATCTCCATGTCGTTGCTACCGTCGTCTCCGTCACGGACCCCCTCCGACCTCAAGGTGAGACAACCAAATCTCCATGTCAATATGAGTCCTATAAGATATGCCAAGATGTTTTTGTTCATATTTTCAACCATTGAAATGCACTGACCATCAAGTTTGAATGCAATGACCATCAAGTTTGAATGCAATGACCATCAAGTTTGAATGCAAATAGCATATGTGCTTGCCCAAGTGGCCATGTTTGTAGGACACCTCCGAGTGGCCTATGTTTTGCCGGAGTGTTGATTAATTTCTGTTCCGGCAAATTTCAGGCGCTCAATATGTCCTTTTTTAGCAAAGGTCATGCCGGTTTTTTCCGTGAATTTTGGCATGACTTGTGCTAGAATATGTAAGAAATATCGAGTGGCCTGGATTTACTAGAAAGATAATTAAACGACATTTTGGGTTGACTTTAAGTCTATCATGATCCATACATGACAATTAAAAAATGAGTGAGGGAGAAAGTCTGCACCATATATGAGAGAGGAAGAATCTCGACTGTTGTCGTGGGGGTCGTTTCTCCTTCTTCTCCTTGTGCTAGACCTTTGTTATGCAGTAGGGAAAGGAGGAGTAGCGACCATCACCGACGGTCAAAAAATGAATGAGGGAGTGTGTCCACTATATATGAGAGAAGAAGAATGCCGACTGTTGTCGTGGGGGTCGCTTCTCCTTCGTTCCCGTATGCTAGACATTTTGGTTTAATGCCCTCGGGGACAAAGGGAGGAGCGACCATTACCAATGGTCGAATATATACACCACGTGAGCTAAGAGTTTTCAAAAAAAGACTCGACGGACCGATAGTCAACCCGTGCTCAATAATAATGATCTATTTAATTTTTGTAGTACATATATTGAATTTTAGAAGTTTAATCTTTGAATTATGAACATAGGAAATGTCATCAGACGACGAAAGTCTCGCGAAGTGCTCCTGGTGCGGCGACAACCGGGGTTTTTGCGACATGCCTCACTTGGTAGAAGGTCGGCGCTTCATCATTAAGCTCCAAGAGACCTTCGATGTTGAAACGGTATGCTATGACGCAAAGTGTTTTTTTGTAATTAAGCTTGATTTCTTCTTCTTCAACATGTAATTTTCGTCTTTTACAATTCAACTAGCTTATCCCATGCCATGCAAGACGCTATGTCTTGGTGAGGATGGATTTTGAAGACCATGAGAATTGGGAAACAAAGATAGTTCGCCTAAGGACCCATCATGGTTTTGATTTTCCTGTAAATCTATACAACTCTATGAGCTTATCCCATTTTGGCTGCCCGAATTGGGAAGCACTTTTCAAGGCATATGATTTCCATGAGGGTATGCTTGTCACCATGGATCTTGGTGATCCTGACATCGAGGAAGACAATATGGACATTTGGGTCCTTTTTGATACGCTTCCAATTCTACCGCTATGTGAGTTTCTCAAACATAGTTATTAAGTAATTTATATTGTTTATTTCAAAATAGTTGAAAACTTATTTCCATTGATAGCTTATTTTCATTCTTCAATGAATGTGCGGAAGACGGTAGACAAAACCTACTACACCGATGTCGCAGAATTAACTTATCAGGAGAAAAATCATCTGATTTCATTTATTAATGATCTTGGGAATTACAATATCCATAATGAAACTCCTGCACATTATGGTCAATACGTGCCACTAGTGCACGTGTTGAACTACGGTAACATCCATGGAGATGGCATGGTAAGATTTTTTTTACTATTATGACATCCATGCATCTTTTGCATAAATTCTTCTAAACCTAAACTACATTGCTAACTACGAAGTTATTATTATGTTTTTCAATAGAAAATCCCGAAGGATTGTGTGCCTCATCTGATGTTATGAGCTTACGGCCATGTCATCCTACGCATCACAGCTGTTCATATAGGATTTCTAAAACCGGTGAAGACATGACAATCAAAGATTGGAAACAATGTATGGTCAGTCGTAGGGAGGTACTTGGAAGCACCATTGTGCAACGCGCAAGAATTGGAGACATGATAATCTCCATTCCCCATAATGGAGAGTCAAGGCCTATCTTGTTTTATTCTATTTTACCTAAGAGAGTGTAGTCGGTCCTATTAGAGAGGAGTAGGTCTGGTAAAATGTGTTATTATGTGGTACAATGTGTTAGAGTTGATGATGAGGAGGAGGAGGAGTTGTGATTATGACTAGTGACCAACTTGCTATATGATGTCTCATTGAAGAAAATGATGATCATGAGGAGGTGTTATATGACAATGATGTATTATGATGATAAGTTGTTAATGATATGATGATGGTGATGATGATGATGATTTATTCTATCATTGGGTGAAAGAACTGCTGATTACTTTCAAGTGGATGGATCCGTCCACTTGAAACTAGTCCACGCTTCTTTCACCCAGCAATGTAATAACTCATTATGATGTAAAAACAATATCTAAATTGCTATTGTATGAAAACTTGTGTAAAGGTGTATGAATACAACATGAAGTAAAAAACAAATAGCATACGGAATAATAGTACACTACAAAAAAATACACTTCCATAATGATACGTGTTTGTCACAGTAGGTCGCGTTTTTTGTCATGCATGTACATCCATGACAAATTTATGACAGAATCAAGATAGTCATACCTGTGCTGTCGTAGAAGTGTTCCATGACATTACCAAAATTATCATCACGGAAGTGTCCACTTCCATGACGATAAATCGCGCGTCACAGAAGTGCTTTCGTCAAGGGTGACCGACACGTGGCATCCACCGTAACGGAATGCCGTTGAGCTATCGGGTCGGGTTTTGGATCCGATAACCCGTTAACAGCCCCGACCAATGGGGACTTTCCACGTATAAAATCATCATTGGCTGGAGGAAACACGTGTCGGCTCATTGTTGGGACAAATGTCATCCACTCATTGGACAGAAGGCGCCTATGATACATCGACACATGGCACGGCCCAACAGAGGCCCATTCCTGTGAAAAGGCCGGTCCGTTTGACTTGGTCAAAAGGTGACGGGCCGGCCCATGGAAAGCCTGTTAACGGCCTATTCGCATATAGCCCATTTACAGCCCGCTAACCCAAGGCCCGTTATGCCCTATCCGAATTAGGCCCAGTAGCGTCATCTGGGCCATCCAATATGATTCTAGCCCGTTCTCACTTCTGGCCCATGTATGGCCCATGACGTCTTTCGGCCCATATGAGGCCCTATGTAACTCTTGGCCTATTAACGGCCCGTGGTGAAACTGGCCCGCAATGAACAGTGTATCACTTTAGACCCATTAACGGCCCGTGGTGAAACTGGCCCGTAATGAATAGTGTATCACTTTATACCCATTAAGGGCCCGTTATTCAGTTGGGCCGTTTCCAGCCCATGTTATCTTTCGGCCTTCTCAGAGCCCATTTATTCTTGGGCTCATTTCGAGCATTTGTTTACTTACGGCCCGTTACTGTCATTTTCTGCTTGTGGGCCAAATTCAGCCCGTGGTTATAGTCGGCCCATTTGTGGTCCGTTAATACATTGCACCATTTTCATAGCGTCATCAAATACAGCCTATTAACGATGGCCCGTTATGGTCGGCCCATGAACGGACGATTCCAACTCTAGCCCGTTTACGACCATAATGCAGCCTGTTATTGGCCCATGTTTGCCCAATCGAACATACGGCCCGTATAAGGCCCATTGATGATACGGCCCGTAGAAGGCCCATTATTTCTACGGCCCGTAGAAGGCCCAATGTTTCTACAGCCCGTAGAAGGCCTACTGTTTCTACGGCCCGTAGAAGGCCCACTGTTTCTACGGCCCGTAGGAGGCCCAGTGTCACTACAGTAAATATTAGCCCATGGTTATTGTGGCCTAGTTTTAAAAAATAGGTTATTGCAGCCACTAGCAAACCGTGGAAAAAGAACTGCACTGACTACAAGCAAACAAATAAACAAGACAACAAGGAAATAAATAAGCAAGCAACTTATGCTAGGCTATCACGGCTATTACACATATTACATCCACTGGGCATCAAAGTTCACCACCAGTGCAAATATAGGGAACACAGCAGCATATAAACGCCGCAGCAAAACAAGTCCAGAACTGAAACCACTTCAGAAGAGTTCAAGAAACAATATCCTGGGTACCCATAATGCTGGCAAGATGCTTAGCAAGCTTATTAACTTTCTCTTGTTTGGCGCTTAAATCCTCCAGCGCTTGTTGTTGCACAAGAAAGTACGCATCTGAATTCTGCAGGGACTTCCTCAGTCCTTCGGCTTCTTGCCGCAGCATAGCTGACTGATGCCTTTCAGCTTGTAGCTGATACTGAAGAAGCCGAAGTGATTCAGGCAGCGAGTTTGAAGAGCTTGTGCCAGCGGTACTGGCCAGTAACTCGAACACTACATCAACGCAGGACTGTGGGGTTTTCTCACTGTCCACAAGATCGTTTTTATCACCTTTCTTGGAGACCAACAGGGTTGTCTCACTATCTTGAACCTTATCTGCATTACTTTCTCTACCATTGCATAGTGGGGTGCTCTTCTCCAATATTCTGTTTGCATACTACAAGAGAAACAAGCAGACACATCACAGGTTTAGCTTGTAGTATACCAAACTCATTTTGGTAAACCGGTTCAGTAGTAAGGTGGACAGGATAACAGCATGAAACAAACATATATCTATGTAATATGGTCACTGTATTGTCCATATCATTCTAGTTTATGTTCCCTAATCAAGATAGAGACACAGTTCAACTCATATATTTTTAAGACACAACAGCATAGAAAGAATATAAGTGTGAGAAACTACACAACATTGGCAACACTTGTAATGTGCATCACATCAGAACATAACTGTTTATACAACTTAAACTAAAATCAACATAGAGCAAGAAGTTAGATCAACAATCTAGTTAAAGAAATAGGTTTAAAACATACCTGTTGTGCCATTGGAGTTTCAATTGGATCCTTCAAATTCGAAAGTAGTTGGTATGAGTAAATACAGTGATGCAACAGCAAAGGAGTATGGACCATATCTACGGAATCTGACCTGAGAACAGTTGCTCTTCTGCTTTAAACGTGGAGCTTGGGTTAGCTGTGGTGGTCTTCGTGCTTTGGGCACTGCAGTAGCTTTACAAACTGCTCGTGTGGGGGTACTCTATGGTGGACATGGTGCTGGGTTACTATCCGCTGGGGTTGCGGTTAGATGGGTTGTAGCTGGTTCTCTGCCCAATGGTGTAAGTGTGCAATCTGGAAGAGTCTCGATTATGTGTGGTGGGGCTAGTTTGTGGGCCAGTACAACCATGGTTCTATCTGCATCGACGGGTAGCACTGCCTTTTGTGAAGAACGGGTTTTTGCTACCTTAGATATTGCCATCACCCCCTCCAATTCAAATGGCTGATAAACAAGAAAAGAAATTGAACGTACAGACATTGTATGATAGACAGATGTTGTAATTCACATATATGTTGTCTAACCAAACAGGACAACATGACACAATTTCACATATATGATGCCTAATTAAACAGGATAGCATGACACAGTTTCAGATATATGATGGATAACTTAACAGGATATAATGGCCAACATATGATGAGTACCTAAACAGGATGACATGACAAAACTATATGATGTCTTTCTAAAATAGGTTGGGATGAAATAATTCACATACATGTTGTCTAAGTATACATGATGGCATGATATAATTGACATAATTGATTCATATACTAAGCAGCTGGCACTCACATGTATGATCTCTAAACTAAGCAGATAGAATTCAATATTGTGCATATGATGTCTAAACTAAGCAATGCAAGACACCATATGCATCATATGAGAAATATAAACATTGCAACTTAGAGCATACACCTCAGGTGGGATATAGGACTGGTCATCTGTCTCTAAATCCTCCTCTGAGGAGCTCCCTATAACCATCGAGATATATGCTTCAACAGGTACCATTGCCTGCTCTGAAGACCTTGTTTTCACTCCAGATTTTTCCATAACCGGCTCAAATGGCTGATACACATGAAGAGTAGTTCAATATACACAGATTGTCGACAAATGGAATACGTAATAAAAAAAAGGATGGCATTAGATAATTCACATATATGATGCATGGCTCCACGGCGGTGCATAATTCACATATATGATAACTGGCTGGAAAAACATGGCATTGCATAATTCACATATCTGATATAGAAAGCAAACAGGAGGCATTCACACAAAGCATGTCTAATCTAAGCAGATGGCATGGCAATGCAAGACACCATATGCATTATATGAGCAATATAACCCAGCCAAGTTAGAGAATGCACCTCGGGGGGGGGGGGGGGAATACGACTGGTCATCTCTCTCTGAATCCTCCTTTGAGGAGCTATCTATAACCAGCAAGAAATCTGCATCGACAGGTAGCACTGACTGCTCAGAAGACCTTGTTTTCACTCCAGATTTTCCCATGACCGACTCAAATGGCTGATGCACAGGAAGAGTAGATGAATGTATAAACATTGTTGACAAATGGAATACATTATGGAAAAAAATATGGCACGATACAATTCACATATACGATGACTGGCTAAACAGGATGGCATTGCATGATTCACGTATATGATGCCTAGCTAAAGAAGATGGCATTGCATAATTTCCATATACTCCCTCCATTCCTAAATATTTGTCTTTTTAGAGATTTCAAATGGACTACCACATACGGATGTATATAGACATATTTTAGAGTGTAGATTCACTCATTTTGTTCTGTATGTAGTCACTTGTTAAAATCTCTAAAAAGACAAATATTTAGGAATGGTGGGAGTATGAAATAGAAACCAAACAGGTGGCATTCACACAAAGCAAATCTAAACTAAGCTGATGACATATAAGATGTATAATGTAAGCAATGCAAGGCGCCATATGCATGATATGAACAACATCAGCATGCCAGGTTAGAGCAAACACCTCAGGTGGTAAACAGGCATGGTCGGCTCCTTCTGAATCTCCATCTGAATAGTTATCTTCCTCTGGAATACAATCTGGAAATGCAGGAGAGGGGGGCACTTTTCCCAGCATGGAGCGGCGTCTGCATGACATTATATTCGCACGCAACGGTCTTCTCTTTTTCTCTACATGTTCAGTACGATTGTGTACAATATCTTACATGCATAATAAAAAAATAGTTAGATTTTGTAAGGCCTAAGGGGTGCATGCAAAAATCAAGACTGATGGTAGAAAACGAGTGGATGGATCCAAAACTAATGATAGCAGGTAGATTATAGCTTCAATTTAAAAAGATAGACAATGGATCATCTATTGTTTGTTGCCCACCCAACATGAACCACATAGAAGACCCCAGATGAACCAGATAGTAGACAGATACTATTCGTTGCTGGCTCGATATGAGACCCATGGGCAATTCAAAACTCAAGATTGAATGATAAAGTAGCAGGTAATAATAACTGATGTATAACATAAGCAAAAACGAAATACTACGACCTCTCTTCCGGAACTGTGTAGTCCTCAAGTTCATCTGCTCAGTCGATGATGGTAATGCAATTGGCGTGGCTGCCGGCAACGAGGAAGATGATATGAGGTGGCGAAAGAAAGTCTACAGGGGGGATCTCTGCTGCAGCAAACGCTTCTGTCGATGGTGCACCTCATGTGGGGTGGATGATGGCACGGGAGGAGCAGGACATAACACACAGAGTTTTATTTAACGCCAATCTGAAAATGAAGTAAATATGTAAGGGCTCCTTAGAATTGGAGGATTCTATAAACGCAGGGACAGGAAAAACACAGGAATAGGATAGGAATGCACATGCAAAACAGAGCATTTGGAAACATAGGATTTCAGTCAACCTGGGTGTTTAGCTCACATGAATTGGAAGAACAGAGGAATGGAGAAACAAAGTGATGCGACGAGTGTACAACCTCTTTGGCATAGCCTTGTGGACCTCAGCATCATTGGGTTGGACGTGGAGGATGGTGATGATGCTGGTTTGACTGTCGGAGGCGGGGAAGAAGATCCGAGGCCTCTGGAAACGGCGCCGAGGGTACTGCTCTGCTGTGATGGACGGTTTCGTCGTTGGAGCAGCTCCGCTAAGGTGTACGGCGACGAGGCTGAAGCATGACAAGACAGATAACTTTAATCTGAAGTGGGACCCTAATATCATCTGCAATAGATGATGTAAAATACATCACCAAAAAGTGCTAGATGTAAAACGCATCAGCCGCGCCACGGCCGCTCCGACAGATGTGTAAGTACTGTTCACTCTGAACTTAACTGAAGAAAATGAACTTCACAGTCGCCAAACTGAATTTTACTGTCGAAACTGATTGAACTAGTAACAGAGCATTGCAATAGATGTTTAGGACGTTCGAGCACTAGTAGCAGAGAAGCAGTGATCTAAATCAGCAGACACTCAAGCAGGGAACGCACTAGCAGAGAGCAAGTCGTGCAGTAGCACCGCGAGCAAGTACCAAAGCAGCAACTCCTATAGCTGCCGGAGGTCGTGCAGCAGCAGCAGCAGCGCAAGCGAGAGCAAGAGCAGAGCAGCAGCATGAACGAAAGCAGGAGCAGTGCAGCAGCGCGACCGACAACAAGAACAGAGCCGCAGCGCGAGCGAGAGCTGGAGCAGCTGCAACTAGTGCTGTTGTGGAAGTCGCCGCCGAGGAAGCAACGACATGGGAGAGAGACACCATGGATGATGTGGCCGGCGACAGTGCCGTCGATGGAGACGCCATGTCTGCCCGGTATCGAGCGCGGGCAGCCCCGTGAGATCGAATAAAAGATAAAATGCAGCGGTAAGTGCAGAACCTCCTTGGTGGCGCCGAGTTGGCCTCGGCTTCATCGGAGGAATTGGTGAGGGTGCTGCGGTTCCGGTGGGGCAGGTAAAGACGGCGCTATGGGGATTGAGGTGGCGCGATAGACGAGGCGAACATCGGGGTACCTCCTTGGAGGTGGAGGATGGGGCGGCTGATCCGGCGGGACGACGAGATCAACAACGGATCCTCATCCGGTGCGGTGGATGAGGGACGGCGAGCTGTTGCGGTGGACGATGTAGTCGGGGAAGAGTCTCCGGCTGGGCGGTGGTCGGGAGGCCGACGGAGGAGCGTGGGGTTTCGCGGGTTTTGGCGGCCTCGGTGTACGAATGGGGGGGGCGAAGGGGGAGGGGGGAGCCAAGCTTAGGGACGCGCTTGTCTGAAATGTAGGGTAAGTTACCAGCGTACCCCCACCGGTTTTGACACCACGACATGGCGCTTCATTTCTGGCTGAGCGGTAGAAGGGGGATTTCGCGTGTCTGGGCTGCGGGAGCGATTTCGGATGAGGAGGGAGTTCTCGCGCGCGTCCAAATTTCGGGATAACAAGGCGCGGCGCGGGTTGAAGAAGCGGGAGTTTCAAAGCAGGTGAGACAAAAGATACTCGAGCTTGAAAATTTCGGGATAACAAGGTGCGGATTCCTTGTTCGGCAGAACAAACTTAACATGTAAAAAAAATCATACAAGACACAAGAGAGTCATGTCCCCTTTTACTATATTGCTATAGATGCCATTGAAAAAACTACAAGAAAAATGTAAAAAAAAATTGGGAGAACAAGATTACCCTGCACAGTACCAAATCGATTCGCACTTCCCTCAACAACAACAAAAAAAAATCAATTCCCACCAAAGAAAGAGTAATGTCCCTTTTTATATGATTACAGATGCCATGATCTCGAATTTCAATTTTTGAATCCATGTTATGTTGAATTCGAATATCATATTGATGTAGTCGTACATTTTGATCTTCCATCATATATGAACATTTTACTCCACCATGTGAACATATATATTGTCGTCTACCATATGGACTTAATTTGAATCAATTTTCCTTATTTGAATATGATTTTTGTCAAGTTATACAATAATTTAAATATTATCTTGATAACAAAAAGACATGCATATAGCAGTAATCATATTTCACTATGAACTACATGTACCATATGCTCTCCAATTCAAATATCTGTATCCATTTTATGTTGAATTCAAATCATAGTACATTATTGGTCTAGGTAGCGAGATGTTCGCGATAATCTAAACCCTGTTTTCATACGTATATTTTTTGGCTGAATTGGGGCAAGTTTTGGTATAAGCCTCTTGCAAAACCGGAGATTCTCTCAACAAGCCTCGTGGTTCCGAGAGGGAACGTGTCACCTTTGTGTGCGAAACGATATACGCTGCCTCCCCCTGATTTTATTTACAGAGGCCACATAGAACTATATGAGTGCCTTGTTAAATTTTGGAATTATTTTGGGTTCATTTGGCCTTTTTATACATTAATTGAGTTTCTGGACTTTTAATGTGCATAATCTAAATATGAATTGCATGCACATGCTCCGGTGCGCCAAAGTGGGTTGAAAAATCACATGTGTGTCCTTGGTTGAATCTCTAAGTCCCATGAAAGAAATGAGAATGAAATTCAAACATCTGGGCGTCATGACTCTGCCGAGAACATCGAGAAACTTAGATTTTAAATTCATGTAAATCCAAAACTCGGTTGGAAATCATGAAACTTGGCATGGTGTCATGTCATGGCACTAACATGTTGTGGTAAAAAATTGGGCCGATTTGGAAGCTCGTGGTTCTAAGAGGGAACGTGCCACCTTTGAGTGTGAAACGATATACGCTGCCCCCTCCCCCGCCCTTGAGTTTCTTAACAAAGGCAACATAGAACTATATTAGTGCCATGTTAAATTTTGGAATTATTCAGGGTTCGTTTGTCGTTTTTATACATTAATTGAGTTTCTGGTCATTTAGTGTGCATAAGTCAAATTTGAACTACAAGCACATGCTCTCGTGCACCAAAGTTGGTTGAAAAATCACATTTGTGTCCTCGGGTGAATTTCTAGGTCCCATGCAAGAAATGAGAGTAAAATTAAAACTCTGGGCATCGTGGCTTGGCCGAGAACATTGAGAAACTTGGTTTTAAAATTCTTGTAAATCCAAAACACGTCTGAAAATCATGAAACTTGGCATGGATGTCATGTCATGGTACTACCATGTTGTGGTAAAAAAATGGCCGAATAGGAACAGATTTTGGTATAAGCTTCTTGCAAACCGAAGCTTCTCTCAAGAAGGCTCGTGGTTCTGAGAGGGAACATGTCACCTTTGAGTGCGAAACGATATACATTGTCCCCCTTGAGTTTATTTACAAAGGCAACATAGAACTACATGAGTGCCCTGTTAAATTTTGGAATTATTCCGGCTTCGTTTGGCCTTATTTACACATTAATTGAGTTTTTGGTCATTTAATGTGCATAATTCAAATTTGAACTACAAGCACATGCTCCTGTGCACCAAAGTTGGTTGAAAAATCACATTTGTGTCCTTGGGTGAATTTCTACTCCCATGCAAAAAATGGGAATAAGATTCAAACATCTGGGCATCGTGGCTCGGTTGAGAACATTGAGAAACTTGGTTTTAAAATCATGAAACTTGGCATGGTGTCATGTCATGGTAGTACCATGCCGTGGTAAAAAAATTGGCCGAATAGGAACAAATTTTGGTATAAGCTTCTTGCAAATCGGAGCTTCTCTCAAGAAGGCTCGTGGTTCTGGGAGGGAACGTGTCACCTTTGTGTGCATAATTCAAATTTGAAATACAAGCACATGTTCCAGTGCACCAAAGTTGGTTGAAAAATCACATGTGTGTCCTCGGGTAAATTTCTAGGTTCCATGCAAGAAATGGGAATGGAATTCAAAATTCTGGGCGTCGTGGCTGGGTTGGAAACATTGAGAAACTTAGTTTTTTAATTCCTGTAAATCCAAAACACGCATGAAAATAATGAAACTTGGCTTGGTGCCATGACATGGCACCAACATGCTGTGGTAAATTTGCAGTCCGATTTGCGAAGGCGCACACATTAACAATCAACAAAGTCATTTTGGAACAAGTGTTGTCACGTTACAATCGGAAACACAAGTATTATTGAAACCGTGGGCGTTCTACTTACTAGTAACATTTACGTGCCGCCACGCGTCCCCATTTTTTATTAGCTAGGAGGCGCCGTGCTGGGTAGCTATTTGAGTATGAGAGGCGTGCGATCAGACCCCTGCGCGTGCTTATCGGGAGGAGAGCCCTTTAACCTCCATCTGCCATCCACCTCTCTCCCAAGGTCCCCATTAATGGCGCCCGAGCCTCTATTTAATGGTGTGGCTATGTCTCACTCGACTGAGATTTAAGAGAGAAAAAAGAAAATCTGAAAGCATGGATCTTGATGTAAGATCCGACGGACCTATATAGCATCTACTGTGACTTATAGCAAGACTGATGAATATATAAGGACGATTTTTATTTGATCAAAGAAGGGCTTGCCCCTTCCGATTTTCATTACTGAAAACCACCACAATTCACAAGAAGTTCTGCACAACTCCAGCCTAACACGAAGGACTAAAAGCTACTCCCTCCGTCCCATAATATAAGACGCTTTTTGACACTAGTATAGTGTCAAGAAACGTCTTACATTATGAGACGGAGGGAGTACCAGATTGAAATCGCAACATCCCAAGAGGCCAACAAAGGCCAAACATGCGCGCTAGAACCCAACATTTCACAACCGACGACACAATCCACATCCTAAACCGATTATTACATCAAAAGAAACCAGGAAACTGAAGGAAGCCCAGCAGCAACTAGAAGAACAACAACGCCAGGGTCGCCACAGCAAGAGTTTTCTTCATTCCAGCCTTGCAACATTGATCTTCAAAGAAAGATAAGGACGATTAATTGTCTTACATAATTAGAAAGATAATTAAAAAAGCCACATGCGGCTATGCCCGAAATACACGAGGACAAAAGAAGAAGGAAGACAACGATCTGGCTCGCTGATCTCTACTTTCTTGATGCGCTGCTGCAGGCCACGGGAACTAGTCTCCGCGGCGAGCGGCGATGAGCTCTTTCGTGTCCTCAAGACGCTACTTGAGAACATCCACAGATTCCTCCACCAGCCTTTGGCGCTCGTTGCGGAGCATGTCATTCTCGTCCATAAGTTTCTTGACGATGACGCCGGTCCTCTTCAACAAGGCACTGGTCTCCTCCTGCTGGTCTGCACTTCGGACGATCTTCTTCCTCAGCAGGTCACGCTCGGCCCGGAGCCTCTCATTGCCCTCCCTTAGTTGCCGGATGACGCCGGTAGCCTGTTCAAACGAGGCTTTCACGTCGTCCTGCAACCTCGCCAAGCCGGAGATCTGATCCATCTGGCTATGGACGATCGCATGCATGCGCCTGTAACAGTCATCGCCTGCCCGCAAGAAATTTTCCCAGGCCGCCGCGGCGCGGCGGGACATCTCTGCTGCATTCGTGGCACGGCGGGACATCTCCACTACTAGGAAAAGGCCTACTAATGGCGCACCGGTTTTGCCTACTAATGGCGCACTACCGGTGCGCCATTAGTAGCACGCCATTAGAATTTTTTACTAATGGCGCACCTGGCAGTGCGCCATTAGTATGTAACTCCATGCGCCATTAGTATGCCTCCCGTGGGGCCATATGTAACCATGTGCTTTGTCACACTAATGGCACACTCTGCCTTGGTGCGCCATTAGTATCCTTTGGCAAACTAATGGCGCACTCTGCCTTGATGCGCCATTAGTATGAATATTTGGTTTTTTTTGCTTTTCTGATTTTTGCACAGGTTACAAAATATATTATTGGACATAATATAGACAGCAGCACACAGCAACATCAGATTCATCGAATACAATAGAAGATTATTCTCCGAATACAATTCATCATATTAGTCTCCGAATTCAAAAGACCGAACAAAGATAAAACATTACAAGTCTCAAGACCGCGAGTATCGAGTTTGTCTTCACACTACAAGTCGATATCGATCATCTAAACTACCATCACATGAAAGAGAGTTGTGGTCATCACGATGAGCATCATCGCGATCAAACTGGTCCTCATCCGGTTCCTCCAACGCTCCCTCCTCTCTCTCGCTAGATAGCGGGCATATCTAGATTCGGCCTCCGCCCTAGTGGTGTACCCTTTGTAACTGTTACCGCTGAAACGGTGAACCTGTCTCCGACACTCCTCCAAGTCGTCGTAGACTCCGGGAACCTTACCCTTGTACTTGAGTGAATTCCTCCTTGATGGTGCGGAGCGCATTCGGACGCCGGTCCTTCCTGTGCTACTTCGATTGGCTGCCATCTGTGTGTGCGCCGCCATCATTAGTGGTGGCATCCTCGGCGGCACCATCAGTGGTGTCATCCCCGACGGCACTAGGGGTTGTGTAATCAGGATCGGTGTCTTCCGCGGCGTCCTCATAGCGGTGAGGTTGTTCCTCCATCTCCTGGGACAGCTCCCAGAATTGCTTGCCGCCCGAACCACCGGCCTCATTGTTGTGGGCCATGTTTCGCTCTAAATAGGAAAAAAGTTTGGTCAAAAAGTTGGTTATTGTCAAGGAACAAGATCATGGTCTCATCATTTAGGGTTTGTCGACACCGAGGCACCCTAAAAGCCTAAGCTTTCATCATTTAGGGTTTGTCGACGCCGAGGCACCCTAAAAGCCTAAGCGTACATCATTTAGGTTCTCATCGACACCGAGGCATTCGGGGCAGCCAAGTTAAGTTTTCATCATTTAGGGTTTATCGATGCCAAGGCACCCTAGGTTGGGCCTAATCACTTGGCACTAATCACTTGGCTCTATTGCCACCTATGTTGGGTTTATCATCTAGGGTTTATCGATGCTAAGGAGAATTCTAAGTTGGGCCTAATCACTTGGCTCTATTGCCACCTATGGTTTAATGCAGCAAGAATGGCGGGGCAGTTGATCCTACTTAACTAAGTACTAAGATACCCCGGCCCATGCATTAGACGCAAGTACCCCATATGTCCTATTTTTAGCAAAGTCATGCTAAAATTCACGGAAATTTTCAGCATGACCTTTGCTGAAAATAGGACATATGGAGTACCCGAATTTGCCGGAACGGAAGTTAATCAACATTCCGACAAACTCAAGGGCCTCTCGGGGTACCTGCAAATTCATCACAACACGATGGTCGGAGACATGACCTTTGCAAAATGGTCGGAGACACGATGGTCTTTCTCAATGTGATCAATTAATGGATCAACACATAAAACATGTCCAATAAGTATGATTTATAGAGTCAACATCAGTATGAATATATATAAAGTTTTTCTTCATCAGCCAGGCCCATGCAAGTAACTGCATCCAGCAACTATTTCTGCTACTCTGTAACTAACTACACTCTGTATTTATAGATTCATTTCAGATGAGATCAGATTGAGCTCCAACTGTAGCTGCAGCTGAGGGATCCATGAGCCATCATGCCAGCCAGCCAGGAAATAAACTTTACTTTCCAAAGGAAATAAAAATACAATGCATACATACATACTTAAGCAGGTAGATAGATAGATAGATAAATAGATGAGCATGTTCAGTTTACAAGAATGAATATAAACAAGCAAAGAATGCATGCAAGTTTAAAGTAAAATGTTTCAGTTAATGCAAGTACTCCTCTTGCTCTCTACTTTCTCTCTTCTCTTCTTCAGTTAATTAACTGAATTTTACTGATGTTGTTGTTAACTGAATTTTAATCAGCTGCTGAAGAACACCTTCAGTTTTGTCAGATATAGGTGTAGTTTTCAGTCTCTGTCAGTTTCGTCAGAAACAGGAGGGCCCACGTCTCCCCTCCAGAGTTTTCGAGGGCGCACGTCTCCCCTCCAAAGGGCATGACGTTTGAGTTTTCGAGGCAACTCCCCACGTCTCCCCTCCACTGGCAACTCCCCACGACGCAGAGGGGGTTTTCTTCCCATGTCCAGGTAACTCCCCTCCTATTCCATTGCCGCTCCTTCTTCCTCCCTCTGCCTCCCTCCTCATTCCATTGCCGCTCCATCTTCCTTCCTCTGGCTCCCTCCTCATTCCATTGCCGCTCCATCTTCCTCCTTCTACCTCCCTCTGCCACCAGCATCAAGCAACTCGCCTCTGCCTCCACCATCGCTGGCCAGGAGGGCAATGGCGGAGGAATCGTGGAGCAACTCCCCTCCGTCTGCCAAGAGAATGGCGGAGGCATCGTGGAGCAACTCCCCTCCGTCTGCCAAGCATCACCGTGGTGAGGCGTCTGGCAAGGAGCCGCTGGTGGTCGACGATGATGTTCCGATCCCCGGGCAAAAGCGGGACTACATCGTGCCGCTCAAGGTTGATATCCACCTGAAGGAGCCGCTGGATGTCGTATGCACCAGCAATCCAGACGAAGCCAACAAGATGATCCGCAAGATGAGGAGGAGGCTCGGCGGCATGCTTCCTCGGAATATCGGCGTTGATGTCGAGTATACCAGGGAAGACAAACCTCCGCAAATTGCTGCAGTTCTGCAGTTATGCGTGGAGGATCTCGTCCTGGTATACCACATCACCGCGGCAACCAAATGGTAAAAACATCCAATTCTGAAGTTTCTGTCTAATTAGTAGTTTCTGAAGTAGATGCAATAGTTATGAAGTTCTGAAGTAGATGCAATACTAGTTCTGAAGTTATGAAGTTTCTGTCTAATTAGTAGTTTTTTGGTGATCATACAGAATGTTGTCTAGAAGTTTTTGTGATCATTTAGTAGCTGTTATGAATGTTGTCTTGTAATGCAAAAGATTGCAAAAAAAATACATCATTGAGATGTTATGCTTGCTGTTTTGATCATACAGAATGTTGTCTTGTAGTTGTTGTGATCATACTGTTTTAACTGAATTTTGGTCAGAACTGAAGATGCTATTTTAACTGAATTTTGCTTCAACTGAACCCATTTTAATTCTGTAGTTTCTGAAGTTTTTGAAGTAGATGAATTTGATGCACCAGATTAATTTGATGCAGGCCCAAGGAACTCCGCCCGCTCCTGCAGGAGAAGAAGCTGTACACCTTTGTTAGCTTCTGCATTGGAGGCGACAAGGAGAAGCTGAAGTTGTCTGGTTTAGAGATCAACCCTGACAAGTACGTCGACTTGCAGCGCAAATGGAGAGTTCCAAACAATGGAAAGAAGTGGCAGTCTTTGGCTGAGTTTGCACAGCCTCATCCACCCATCCTACAAGGAAATGAAGCAGAAGATCGACAGGAAATCGGACCACCTACTATGGGGGGACAGCCCACTGCCAAACAACCTCATCGAGTACACCGCGAAAGATGCGTACGTCACCTACGAGGCATGGAAGAAAATCGAAATCACCAAAGAAGGTTTGGAGCTCTGGCAAGAGGCGGAGGATCATTGGGATGACCCCTACTACTGGGGATATTGAGTTGTTTGTGGTATTGGGATGACCCCTACTATTGTGTCTCAGTTTGTAGTTATATGGTTGAACAAGTTTGCTTTTGTTATGTTGAACAAGTTTGCGTTTGTTATGTTGAACAAGTTTGCTTTTGTAATGATGAACAAGTTTGCTTTGGTTGTCAGTTGACATCACTCATCGCTGAGCATGGTTTAGTTTTACCTTTATCTATTTATTATTTAGGCAGAGCTATTCAGGCATGGAAGATATAATCATCCTTATGGTTAGGATTGCAATGTTTTTAGCTTCCAAGTTTCTGATGACACATGATCTTTCCAACCACATAACTTAACTGCAAAAATTTCCCCTGTAAATTGTAGTTACACATTCCAACCAATACCTGCAGGTTGTAATTTCATACTGAATGACCATCAATGACTAAGTGAAGCAAATAATTGCTATGCATTTCTTGGCACGCGAGAAGGAAGAGGGGAGAGGAGGCGGAGCTCACCGGGGAGGCGCAAGGAGGCCCTGCGACAGCTTAGTAGCAACAGAGGTGGCCGAAGTTGAGGAAGACAGCGGCGACCCAAGGAAGAAGAGGTGGAGGGGGGTGGAGGGGTCGAGCGCCGTCGCGCCCTGGTTCCGCGGCTCGCCGGCCCGGTGTTGAAGCAGATTCTGCCCACCGCCTTGCCTGTCGCCTCGCACGGTGGAGCTCGAGGGCTGGGAAGGCGAGGGAGGGGGTGGGTGGGTGCGGTGAAGGCGAGGGAGGGGGTGGATTGGGAGCGGACGGCGATGGGGGGCAGGGCAGGGGCTGACTGGGGGTGGCGACGGAGACGGAAGCGCGGGGGCGGCGGCAGCGTGGGTCGGGGCAGCGCGCGGGTGCATCTGGTGGCGAGGGAGAGAGTGTCGAGGGAGAGAGTGTCGAAGGGGATCTGGCGAGAGGGAGAGAGGATAGCTAGGGGGAGGGTTCTAATGGCGCACCTTCCAGTCGTGCGCCATAAGTATGACTATTCTAATGGCGCACCACCCCTCGGTGCGCCATTAGAATTTTGTTTTAATCTAGCCCACTAACCATATCTACAACCTAACCCTATCTACAACAGAACCCACCCACTAGCCCGACTAGTCAGCACGTAGCACACACACCAGGAGGTCCTGGGTTCGATTCCCAGGCTCCCCAATATTTTTTTATGCATTTTAAATGCTGTTTTTATATTTATTTGTGTTTAAATATGTTCAAACTTGTTTAAATCATAACAGTAATATTTTTTATAAAAACAGTAATAATTTTTTAAAAATTATGTTCAAATTTCTTACTTGAAAATATCATCGGCAGCGGCGGTGGAGCGGGGGAGGGTGCGGGGATCGAGATCGAGATGGAGGGGGAATCGCGAGATCGAGATGGAGGGGGATCGATAATGAAAAAGCATTGGTCCACTTGGGAAGCCAGTACCCATGGCTCATTTTTCGCGGTGACGTTTGCGCCCGCGGTCTTGGATTTGGCTTCGGGTATAAACACGACTGGGCTTTGGCATAGTGCGCCATTAGTAGGTTTGCAAAAAAAGTAAAAAAAATTATATACTAATGGCGCACTGTCTTAGTCGTGCGCCATTACTAGTTCTAACTAGTAATGGCGCACTTTGCCATCCCTGCGCCATTAGTTTGTATGGAAAAATGGGAAAAAAATCAATAGTAGTGGCGCACCGTGACCACGGTGTGCCATTAGTGTCTTCCAAACTAATGGCGCACGAGCAACCGGTGCGCCATTAGTATATAGTAGTGGCGCACTACTTACCTGGTGCGCCATTAGAATGAGTCCTATCTATAGCCCTTTTCCTAGTAGTGCTCTGCTGCTTTCGCGAAGCGGCCGGACCAGTCTGCTGCATCGACTGCGCGGCGGGACCTCCGTGCTGCTTCAGTGGCGCGGCGGGACCTCTGTGCTGCTACTTCCACGCGGCGGGAGATGTCGACTGCTCTTGCAGCAAGGCGGGACATCTCTCGTGCTTCCGCTTCCATGCTGGCCTCTCCCTGGTGGCAATATCTCGACCCAGAACTCACGCTGGCCGTGGCAGACGCAAGGAAAGGATGCTGAATGACTTGTTTGTTTTTGTGGATGAGGAGTTGAGGAGGAATGTGCAGTCATCTTGGCATACTAGTATTTATAACCGAGTACTAATACGCTCTGATACGTCTCCGTCGTATCTACTTTTCCAAACACTTTTGCCCTTGTTTTGGACTCTAACTTGTATGATTTGAATGGAACTAACCCGGACTGACGCTGTTTTGAGCAGAATTGCCATGGTGTTGTTTTACGTGCAGAAAATAAAAGTTCTCGGAATGACATGAAACTCCACGAAATATCTTAGAATAAATAATAAAAAATCCTCGCCAAAGATGAAGACCAGGGGGCCCACACCCTGTTCACGAGGGTGGGCCCCCCCTCCTGGGTGCGCCCCCCTACCTCGTGGGCCCCCTGGAGACCCTCCGACGCCAACTCCAACTCCATATATTGGCTTTTGGGGAGAAAAAAATCAGAGAGAAGAAATCATTGCGTTTTACGATACGGAGCCGCCGCCAAGCCCTAATCTCTCTCGGGAGGGCTGATCTGGAGTCCGTTCGGGGCTCCGGAGAGGGGGATTCATCGCCGTCGTCATCATCAACCATCCTCCATCACAAATTTCATGATGCTCACCGTCGTGCGTGAGTAATTCCATTGTAGGCTTGCTGGACGGTGATGGGTTGGATGAGATTTATCATGTAATCGAGTTAGTTTTGTTAGGATTTGATCCCTAGTATCCACTATGTTATGAGATTGATGTTGCTATGACTTTGCTATGCTTAATGCTTGTCACTAGGGCCCGAGTGCCATGATTTCAGATCTGAACCTATTAAGTTTTCATGAATATATGTGAGTTCTTGATCCTATCCTGCAAGTCTATAATCACCTACTATGTGTTATGATCCAGCAACCCCGAAGTGACAATAATCGGGACCACTCCCGGTGATGACCATAGTTTGAGGAATTCATGTGTTCACTATGTGCTAATGCTTTGTTCCGGTTCTCTATTAAAAAGAGGCCTTAATATCCCTTAGTTTCCAATAGCACCCTGCTGCCATGGGAGGGTAGGACAAAAGATGTCATGCAAGTTCTTTTGCATCAGCACATATGACTATATACGGAATACATGCCTACATTACATTGATGAACTGGAGATAGTTCTGTGTCACCCTATGTTATGACTGTTACATGACGAACTGCATCCGGCATAATTATCCATTACTAATCCGGTGCCTACGAGTTTTCCATATACTGGTTCTCCCTTATTTACTTTTCCGTTGCTACTGTTACAATCACTACAAAATATCAAAAACATTACTTTTGTTGTCTTCACTTTTGTTACTGTTACCACCACTATCATATTACTTTGCTACTAAACACTTTGCTGCAGATATTAAGTTTCCAGGTGTGGTTGAATTGACAACTCTGCTGCTAATACTTGAGAATATTCTTTGGCTCCCCTTGTGTCGAATCAATAAATTTGGGTTGAATACTCTACCCTCGAAAACTGTTGCGATCCCCTATACTTGTGGGTTATCACGCTCCTAAGTGGGAAACCGTTTAGGTTGTGATCGGTGTGAACAGGTTTGGAATTCAATATAGCGTGGTACTAATACGCTCCTTAGTGGGAAACCGTTTAGGTTGTGATCGGTGTGAACAGGTTTGCAATTCAATATAGTGTGGAGTAATTTGGAATGTGATGAGACACAAGCTCAAAATTTATTGACGGTTCTAGTTTCGAAGTGCGGCACCATTCCCGGATAGAGTACTTCTTTTTCTACTCCCTCCTTTCCGGTTTTATAGGGCTTATCTCAAAATTTTAGTTTTTCCATTTTATAGGGCTCAATTGGTTGTTCCCCAACACATGTTCAGATTCCAAGGTGCATTAAATCATTGCATGCAAGTATTAAGAGAAAATTGACCAATGCATGTACTTTATGCATGCATGCATTGCAATTAATGCATTGATAAACATATTTTTTTGAGAAAAACAAGAGCATTAATTAGGTGCTTTTGCAGACTACAAAAAATATTCCACCACTCACCATAAACCGGAAAGGAGGTAGTACTGCTGTGTACGTGCAATAACTGGCACCGTCGTATACATATCTTACGGTTAATGGGGCGTTCGATAGGAATAGCCGCGTGGCGAGCTCTAGGCTAGTCCTTTTTTCAGACGCATTAAACCTATCTCTCGGGACTTCTCGCATGCACCATCATGCCAGCCACAAAAACTTCTACTCTGAGTTTAGTAGTACGTTATACAGGAAGAGAAGAGGTGCACGCACGCACTCGTCCTCTCACACACGCGTCTGTTTTTTCTCGAAAAGGAGGATGATGACCCCCGGCCTCTGCATCTGGGAGTCACACACGCATATGTAGCTACGAATTGTAGTGTTCTCAACCATCCGATTGGCTCTATCATGGATGTACCTATATACTAAAACATGTCTAGATACATCTATATTTTGACAAATGGAAGTCATGTATTGTGGAACGGAGGGAGTGCTTGTCATCAAAATGGATTAAAAGGGACGTATATAGAACTAAAATACGTCTACATACATCTCCTTTTATCCATTTTGATGACAAGTAGTACTTCTTACCCAAAGGAACTTCATATCCAACAGACACAAAATATCCGTTCGATTGTTGGAAATTACTGATCTGATGTCGAAGAAATTGCTGCATCGCCACCAAAACCCATCATTTCTTAAGCTAAAGTAGACCAAGGTAATCCCTATATTAGCATATTACTAAGATAAACAGAAGGCACTGTCAAAACATTTAGGACGTGATCTTGTCAATCTGAATGTGGAGGGACACAAGCTTAGCCCTGGCCAGCAGCTTGGGCGAAACTATCAAGAAGGTCAGCTCCTGCACGTCGACGTCTTGCTTCTTGTCACCTTCATTTCCACCTTGACAGCGTCGGTCGTGCCTTTGGGAGAGTCGGCCATGGCATGCTTGTCGGCGATGACCAGCAGCTCATCGAGGGTCTCGGGCTCGTCACAGAGGAGGCGGTGCTTGAGGAGGGTGCCCTCTCGGCACCCGGCGGTGAAGTACTCGATCGCCTGCACCTCGTGCACGCCCTCGCAGGAATTGCGCAACTCGGTCCAGCGCGTGAGGTAGTCGCGAGTTGACTCCGTGGGCCCTTGGACGCACAAGGAGAGCTGTCGGGGCTTGGGAGCCCGCTTGTAGGTGCTGGTGAAGTTGCGTATGAAGACCTCGGTGAAATCAACCCAGCTGTTGATGCTGTAGGGCTTCAGGCTGTGGAGCCACGTCCGAGCAGTGCCTTGAAGCATGAGCGAACGTACTTCACGGCAACGCGCTTGTTGCCGTTTGCTATACTAACGGCCGTGGAGTAGTCGACCAACCAGTCCTCCGGCTTCACGGAGCCGGTCTATTTGGGCGTGTCTTGTGGGAGGGTGAACCCTTTGGGGAAGGGCTCATCGCGGATTTGGGGGCCGAAGCAGGGCGGGCCCAGCGCATCTTCTTCTTCAAGTGCCAGGGATCGGTTGAGACGATCGATCCAATTGCGAGCATCATTCTCTCCGACTCCCTCTCGGCGGCCAAGGCGGTCGCCTAGTGTCGGATGCGTGACAGGAGGCGAAGTGGGGTACCTCGCTCCACGAGGCGGGGGAGGCGGCAGGTCGCCTCGCCGCTCTACTGCACGAGGGCGACCGTCCTCGTCCCGCTCGATGGAGAGGCGCGTCCGACTGCGGCTGGCAGCCGGCTCATTGCCCTTTCCTCCACGAGCGCCACCAATTGGCGTCTGGGAGGTCACCCCATGATCTTGGCGTGGGGGCGGCTCGTTGTTTCGTCTGGGTGGGACTTCAGCGCGGCAAGAGGCCTCGTGCTGCGCGGCAGCCGCGTCTAGGAGCTGCTGAACTCGCTCCGTCATGTGGCGGAGCTCGTCGCCGTTGTATTTGTTCAGCTCATCCGTTACCGCCTGGGCGGCCCGGAATTCTCTGCAGGCGTGGCATAGACGGGCGCTCCGCCCCGAACATGCTGCCGATGGTCGCGCCACGCTGCCGGACCGTGCCGAGGCGGCTAGGCCCCTCAGGAGCCGGCGTGCCGCCTACGGCCTGGTCCATCTCGCGCGGATAGGCATCCGAAAGCCAGCGCATGCTGGCCAGGCGGCCAGCATTTTCGACGAGCCAGAGGCGGCGTGCCTCTAGCACCTCAGCGTCCGCATCCTCGGGAATGGGCGTCATGAGGTCGCGCAGAGTGGCGTCGAGGGGGTCTTGAGCAAGCCCGTCCGAGTGCTCCTCACTGTTGATGATGAGTACCTCCGTGACGGTGCTCCCGCTGCTGTACTCGCGAGGAGGCGGCTCGTCGTAGACCACCACGTTGGTGGGAAACGCGTCGAGCAACGCCGTGTCGGAGTCGACGATCATTGGATCGGTCGAGCCGACGAACTCCAGGTCCACAGCAGGCTCGCTGGTGACATGGAGCTCGTCGAGGAGGCTGACGAGGCGGTGAAGGAAATATGCCCTAGAGGAAATAATAAAGTTATTATTTATTTCCTCATATCATGATAAATGTTTATTATTCATGCTAGAATTGTATTAACCGGAAACATAATACATGTGTGAATACATAGACAAACATATAGTCACTAGTATGCCTCTACTTGACTAGCTCATTAATCAAAGATGGTTATGTTTCCTAACCATAGACATGTGTTGTCATTTGATTAAATGGGATCACATCATTAGGAGAATGATGTGATTGACATGACCCATCCCGTTAGCTTAGCACTTGATCGTTTAGTATTCTGCTATTGCTTTCTTCATGACTTATACATGTTCCTGTAACTATGAGAATTATGCAACTCCCGTTTACCGGAGGAACACTTTGGGTACTACCAAACGTCACAACGTAACTGGGTGATTATAAAGGAGTACTACAGGTGTCTCCAAAGGTACATGTTGAGTTGGCATATTTCAAGATATGGATTTGTCACTCCGATTGTCCGAGAGGTATCTCTGGGCCCTCTCGGTAATACTCATCACCTAAGCCTTGCAAGCATGTAACTAATGAGTTAGTTATGAGATGACGTATTACGGAACGAGTAAAGAGACTTGCCGGTAACGAGATTGAACTAGGTATTGGATACCGACGATCAAATATCGGGCAAGTAACATACCGATGACAAAGGGAACAACGTATGTTGTTGTGCGGTTTGACCGATAAAGATCTTTGTAGAATATGTAGGAACCAATATGGGCATCCAGGTCCCGCTATTGGTTATTGACCAGAGACGTGTATCGGTCATGTCTACATTGTTCTCGAACCGTAGGGTCCGCACGCTTAAGGTTTCGATGACAGTTATATTATGAGTTTATGTATTTTGATGTACCGAAGTTTGTTCGGAGTCCCGGATGTGATCGCGGACGTGACGAGGAGTCTCGAAATGGTCGAGACATAAAGATTGATATATTGGACGGATATATTTGGACACCGGAAAGGTTCCGGAAGAGTTTGGGAATATACCGGAGCTCCGGGAGGTTACCGGAACCCCCCGGTAAGTATATGGGCCTTATTGGGCCCTATTGGAAGGGAGGGAGAAGGAGCAAGGGAGGGGGCGCGCCCCCCCCCCCAAGCCCAATCCGAATTGGGAAGGGGGCCGGCCCCCCCTTTCCTTCTCTCCTTCCCCCTCTTCCTTCCTACTACTACTACTCCTTCCTTCCCCCTCCATCTTGGATTAGGAAAAGGAGGGGAAACCTACTTGGAGTAGGTTTCTCCCCCCTATGGCGCGCCTCCCCCTTGGGCCGGCCACCTCCTCCCTCCCTCCTTTATATACGGGGGTAGGGGGGCACCCTAGACACACAAGTTGATCATTGAGATCGTTCCTTAGCCGTGTGCGGTGCCCCCCTCCACGATATTACACCTCGGTCATATTGTAGCGGTGCTTAGGAGAAGCCCTGCGACAGGAGAACATCAAGATCATCACCACGCCGTCGTGCTGACGGAACTCCCCCCGCGCCTCTGCTGGATCGGAGATCGGGCTACGTCATCGAGCTATACATGTGTCAAGAACTCGAAGGTGCCGGAGTAACGGTTCTTGGATCAGTTGGACCGGGAGGACGTACGACTACTTCCTCTACGTTGCGTCAACGCTTCCGCTTCGGTCTACGAGGGTACGTAGACAACACTCTCCCCTCTTGTTGCTATGCATCACCATGATCTTGCGTGTGCGTAGGAAATTTTTTGAAATTACTACGTTCCCCAACAGTGGTATCAGAGCCTAGGTTTTATGCGTTGATGTTATATGCACGAGTAGAACACAAGTGAGTTGTGGACGATATAAGTCATACTGCCTACCAGCATGTCATACTTTGGTTCAGCGGTATTGTTGGATGAAGCGGCCCGGACTGACATTACACGTATGCTTACGCGAGACTGGTTCTACCGACGTGCTTTGCACACAGGTGGCTGGCGGGTGTCAGTTTCTCCAACTTTAGTTGAACCGAGTGTGGCTACGCCCGGTCCTTGTGAAGGTTAAAACGGAGTCTATTTGACAAACTATCGTTGTGGTTTTGATGCGTAGGTAAGAACGGTTCTTGCTAAGCCCGTAGCAGCCACGTAAAATTTGCAACAACAAAGTAGAGGACGTCTAACTTGTTTTTGCAGGGCATGTTGTGATGTGATATGGTCAAGACGTGATGCTATATTTTATTGTATGAGATGATCATGTTTTGTAACCGAAGTTATCGGCAACTGGCAGGAGCCATATGGTTGTCGCTTTATTGTATGAAATGCAAACGCCCTGTAATTGCTTTACTTTATCACTAAGCGGTAGCGATAGTCGTAGAAGCAATAGATGGCGTAACGACAACGATGCTACGATGGAGATCAAGGTGTCGCGCCGGTGACGATGGTGATCACGACGGTGCTTCAGAGATGGAGATCACAAGCACAAGATGATGGTGGCCATATCATATCACTTATATAGATTGCATGTGATGTTTATCCTTTATGCATCTTATCTTGCTTTGATTGACGGTAGCATTTTAAGATGATCTCTCACTAATTATCAAGAAGTGTTCTCCCTGAGTATGCACCATTGCGAAAGTTCTTCGTGCTGAGACACCACGTGATGATCGGGTGTGATAGGCTCTACGTTCAAATACAACGGGTGCAAAACAGTTGCACACGCGGAATACTCAGGTTATACTTGACGAGCCTAGCATATACAGATATGGCCTCGGAACACGGAGACCGAAAGGTCGAGCGTGAATCATATAGTAGATATGATCAACATAGTGATGTTCACCATTGAAAACTACTCCATCTCACGTGATGATCGGTTATGGTTTAGTTGATTTGGATCACGTGATCACTTAGATGACTAGAGAGATGTCTGTCTAAGTGGGAGTTCTTAAGTAATATGATTAATTGAACTTAAATTTATCATGAACTTAGTCCTGGTAGTATTTTGCAAATTATGTTGTAAGATCAATAGCTTGCGTTGTTGCTTTCATATGTTTATTTTGATATGTTCCTAGAGAAAATTGTGTTCAAAAATGTTAGTAGCAATGATGCGGATTTGATCCGCGATCTGAGGTTTATTCTCATTGCTGCACAGAAGAATTATGTCCTTAATGCACCGCTAGGTTACAGACCTATTGCAGGAGCAGATGCAGACGTTATGAACGTTTGGCTAGCTCAATATGATGACTACTTGATAGTTTAGTGCACCATGCTTAACGGCTTAGAATCGGGACTTCAAAGACGTTTTGAACGTCATGGACCATATGAGATGTTCCAGGAATAGAAGTTAATATTTCAAGCAAATACCCGAGTTGAGAGATATGAAGTCTCCAACAAGTTCTATAGCTAAAAGATGGAGGAGAATCGCTCAACTAGTGAGCATGTGCTCAGATTGTCTGGGTACTTCAATCGCTTGAATCAAGTAGGAGTTAATCTTCCAGATAAGATAGTGATTGACAGAATTCTCTAGTCACCATCACTAAGTTACTAGAACTTCGTGATGAACTATAATATGCAAGGGATGACGAAAGTTATTCCTGAGCTCTTCGCGATGTTGAGATCGGTGAAGGTAGAAATCAAGAAAAGAGCATCAAGTGTTGATGGTTAACAAGATCACTAGTTTCAAGAAAAGGGCAAAGGGAAAAGAAGGGGAACTTCAAGAAGAATGGCAAGCAAGTTGCTGCTCAAGTGAAGAAACCCAAGTCTGGTCCTAAGCCTGAGACTAAGTGCTTCTACTGCAAAGAGACTGGTCACTGGAAGAGGTACTACCCCAAGTGATTGGCGGATAAGAAGGATGGCAAAGTGAACATAAGTATATTTGATATACATGTTATTGTTGTGTACTTTACTAGTGTTTATAGCAACCCCTCAGTATTTGATACTAGTTCAGTTGCTAAGATTAGTAACTCGAAACGGGAGTTGCAGAATAAACAGAGACTAGTTAAAGGGTGAAGTGACGATGTGTGTTGGAAATAGTTCCAAGATTGATATGATCATCATCGCACACTCCCTATACTTTCGGGATTAGTGTTAAACCTAAATAAGTGTTATTTGGTGTTTACGTTGAGCATGAATATGATTTGATCATGTTTATTGCAATGCGGTTATTCATGTAAGTTAGAGAATAATTGTTGTTCTGTTTACATGAATAAAACCTTCTATGGTCATACACCCAATGAAAATGGTTTGTTGGATCTCGATCGTGTGATACACATATTCGTAATATTGAAGCCAAAAGATGCAAAGTTAATAATGATAGTGCAACTTATTTGTGGCACTGCCGTTTAGGTCATATCGGTGTAAAGCGCATGAAGAAACTCCATAAAGATGGATTTTCGGAATCACTTGGTTATGAATCATTTGATGCTTGCGAACCGTGCCTTTTGGGCAAGATGACTAAAACTCCGTTCTTCGGAACAATGGAAGGAGCTACTGACTTATTGAAAATAATACATACTGATGTATGCAGACCAATGAGTATGAAGGCTCGTGGCAAGTATGGGTATATCTACTTGATGAAACATAAGTCTGAAATAGTTGAAAGGTTCAAAGAATTTCAGAGTGAAGTGGAAAATCATCATAACAAGAAAATAAAGTTTCTGCGATCTGATCGTGGAGATGAATATTTGAGTTACGAGTTTGGTCTTCAATTAAAACAATGTGGAATAGTTTCACAGCTCATGCCACCTGGAACACCACAACGTTATGGTGTGTCCGAACGTCGTAAACGCACTTTATTGGATATAGTGCGATCTACGATGTCTCTTACTGATTTACCAATATCGTTTTGGGGTTATGCATTAGAGACAACTGCATTCACATTAAATAGGGCACCATCTAAATCCGTTGATACGACACCGTATGAACTATGGTTTAGCAATAAACCTAAGCTGTCGTTTCTAAAAATTTGGAGTTGCGATGCTTATGTGAAAAAGTTTCATCCAGATAAGCTCGAACCCAAATCGGAGAAATGTGTCTTCATAGGATACCCAAAGGAGACTATTGGGTACACCTTCTATCACAGATCTGAGGGCAAGATTTTCGTTGCTAAATTCGGATCCTTTCTAGAGAAGGAGTTTCTCTCGAAAGAAGTGAGTGGGAGGAAAGTAGAACTTGATGAGATAACTGTATCTACTCCCTTATTGGAAGGTAGTTCATCACAAGAACCGGTTCCTGTGACAACTACACCAATTAGTGAGGAAGCTAATGATATTGATCATGAAACTTCAGATCAAGTTTCTACTGAACCTCGTAGGTCTACCAGAGTAAGATCCGCACCAGAGTGGTACGGTAATCCTATTCTGAAAGTCATGTTACTTGACCATGATGAACCTACGAACTATGAGGAAGCGATGATGAGCCCAGATTCCGCAAAATGGCTAGAGGCCATGAAATCTGAGATAGGATCCATGTATGAAAACAAAGTATGGACTTTGGTTGACTTGCCCGATGATCGGCAAGCCATTGAGAATAAATGGATCTTTAAGAAGAAGACTGACGATGATGGTAATGTTACTGTCTACAAAGCTCGACTTGTTGCGAAAGGTTTTCGACAAGTTCAAGGGGTTGACTACGATGAGACTTTCTCACCCGTAGCGATGCTTAAGTCTGTCCGAATCATGTTGGCTATTGCTGCATTTCATGATTATGAAATTTGGCAGATGGATGTCAAGACTGCATTCTTGAATGGATTTCTAGAAGAAGAGTTGTATATGATGCAGCCGGAAGGTTTTGTTGATCCAAAAGGTGCTGACAAAGTTTGCAAGCTACAACGTTCCATTTATGTACTGGTGCAAGCATCTCGGAGTTGGAATAAACACTTTGACAATGTGATCAAAGCATATGGTTTTATACATACTTTTGGAGAAGCCTGTATTTACAAGAAAGTGAGTGGGAGCTCTGTAGCATTTCTAGTTTTATATGTTGATGACATATTATTAATTGGAAATGATATAGAATTTCTGGATAGCATAAAGGGATACTTGAATAAAAGTTTTTCAATGAAAGACCTCGGTGAAGCTGCTTATATATTGGGCATCAAGATCTATAGAGATAGTCAAGATGCTTAATAGGACTTTCACAAAGCACGTACCTTGACAAAATTTTGAAAAAGTTCAAAATGGATCAGGCAAAGAAAGGATTCTTGCCTGTGCTACAAGGTGTGAAGTTGAGTCAAACTCAATGCCCGACCACAGCAGAAGATAGAGAGAAAATTAAAGGTGTTCCCTATGCTTCAGCCATAGGCTCTATCATGTATGCAATGCAGTGTACCAGACCTAACGTATGCTTAGCAATAAGCTTGGCAGGAAGGTACCAAAGTAATCCAGGAGTGGATCACTGGACAGCGGTCAAGAACATCCTGAAATACCTGAAAAGGACTAAGGATATGTTTCTCGTATATGGAGGTGACAAAGAGCTAGTCGTAAATGGTTACGTCGATGCAAGCTTTGACACTGATCCGGACGATTCTAAATCGCAAACCGGATACGTGTTTATATTAAACGGTGGAGCTGTGAGTTGGTGCAGTTCAAAACAAAGCGTCGTAGCGGGATCTACATGTGAAGCGGAGTATATAGCTGCTTCTGAAGCAGCAAATGAAGGAGTCTGGATGAAGGAGTTCATTTCCGATCTAGGTGTCATACCTAGTGCATCGGGACCAATGAAGATCTTCTGTGACAATACTGGTGCAATTGCCTTGGCAAAGGAATCCAGATTTCACAAGAGGACCAAGCACATCAAGAGAAGCTTCAATTCCATTCGGGACCAAGTCCAAGTGGGAGACATAGAAATTTGCAAGATACATACGGATCTGAATGTTGCAGACCCGTTGACTAAGCCTCTCTCACGAGCAAAACATGATCAGCACCAAGACTCCATGGGTGTTAGAATCATTACTATGTAATCTAGATTATTGACTCTAGTGCAAGTGGGAGACTGAAGGAAATATGCCCTAGAGGCAATAATAAAGTTATTATTTATTTCTTCATATCATGATAAATGTTTATTATTCATGCTAGAATTGTATTAACCGGAAACATAATACATGTGTGAATACATAGACAAACATATAGTCACTAGTATGCCTCTACTTGACTAGCTCATTAATCAAACATGGTTATGTTTCCTAACCATAGACATGTGTTGTCATTTGATTAAATGGGATCACATCATTAGGAGAATGATGTGATTGACATGACCCATCCCGTTAGCTTAGCACTTGATTGTTTAGTATTCTGCTATTGCTTTCTTCATGACTTATACATGTTCCTGTAACTATGAGAATTATGCAACTCCCGTTTACCGGAGGAACACTTTGGGTACTACCAAACGTCACAACGTAACTGGGTGATTACAAAGGAGTACTACAGGTGTCTCCAAAGGTACATGTTGAGTTGGCATATTTCAAGATTAGGATTTGTCACTCCGATTGTCGGAGAGGTATCTCTGGGCCCTCTCGGTAATACTCATCACCTAAGCCTTGCAAGCATGTAACTAATGAGTTAGTTATGAGATGACGTATTACGGAACGAGTAAAGAGACTTGCCGGTAACGAGATTGAACTAGGTATTGGATACCGACGATCAAATCTCGGGCAAGTAACATACCGATGACAAAGGGAACAACGTATGTTGTTGTGCGGTTTGACCGATAAAGATCTTCGTAGAATATGTAGGAACCAATATGGGCATCCAGGTCCCGCTATTGGTTATTGACCAGAGACGTGTCTCGGTCATGTCTACATTGTTCTCGAACCGTAGGGTCCGCATGCTTAAGGTTTCGATGACAGTTATATTATGAGTTTATGTATTTTGATGTACCGAAGTTTGTTCGGACTCCCGGATGTGATCACGGACATGACGAGGAGTCTCGAAATGGTCGAGACATAAAGATTGATATATTGGACTGATATATTTGGACACCGGAAAGGTTCCGGAAGAGTTTGGGAATATACCGGAGCTCCGGGAGGTTACCGGATCCCCCGGTAAGTATTTGGGCCTTATTGGGCCCTATTGGAAGGGAGGGAGAAGGAGCAAGGGAGGGGGCGCCCCCCCCCCCCAAGCCCAATCCGAATTGGGAAGGGGGCCGGCCCCCCCTTTCCTTCTCTCCTTCCCCCTCTTCCTTCGTACTACTACTACTCCTTCCTTCCCCCTCCATCTTGGATTAGGAAAAGGAGGGGAAACCTACTTGGAGTAGGTTTCTCCCCCCTATGGCGCGCCTCCCCCTTGGGCCGGCCACCTCCTCCCTCCCTCCTTTATATACGGGGGTAGGGGGCACCCTAGACACACAAGTTGATCATTGAGATCGTTCCTTAGCCGTGTGCGGTGCCCCCCTCCACGATATTACACCTCGGTCATATTGTAGCGGTGCTTAGGAGAAGCCCTGCGACAGGAGAACATCAAGATCGTCACCACGCTGTCGTGCTGATGGAACTCCCCCCGCGCCTCTGCTGGATCGGAGATCGGGGTGCGTCATCGAGCTGTACGTGTGTCAAGAACTCGGAGGTGCCGGAGTAACGGTGCTTGGATCGGTTGGACCGGGAGGACGTACGACTACTTCCTCTACATTGCGTCAACGCTTCCGCTTCGGTCTACGAGGGTACATAGACAACACTCTCCCCTCTCGTTGCTATGCATCACCATGATCTTGCGTGTGCGTAGGAAATTTTTTGAAATTACTACGTTCCCCAACAGGCGGCTCGCAGGGCAGCTTGTGCCCGCGTCGGAGGCCGGCTCGTCGGAGAGGTCGATCTCGCCGACGAGGTCAGCGAGGCAGCTCGCCGCGCAGGCGATCTCCGCATCGTGCAGCGCGTCGGGGCTGACGCCGTCGGGCGTGCTGGGCTGGCTTCGCTCGCTGGGAAGGAACAGGGTTCCTGTCCAGAGCAGATCTCCGAGAGACGGTGCACCTCGCCCCATGGTGGGCGCCAAATGTCGGGGGTTGGGTGCGACATATGCCAATGGATGGCTTCTCATGGTGGGAGCGAGTAGAACGTCACCGGTGCCTGGAAGCGGGATAAGGCATAGACACGAACGTCGGCGTACTTTACCCAGGTTCGGGGCTCTCCTAGGAGATAACACCCCTAGTCCTGCTCTGCGGGGTCTCCGCATGATCACTAAGGCACAAGTCATACAATGTGCTCCTTTAGCTGTTTGCTAGAGGCAGAAGGAGGCAAGGCTAGCTCTCTTCCTGCTCTAGGGGGTGGCTAGTTCTAATGGGGTGGGAACCCTTTGCATGGGTGGCCTGGGGGGTTTATATAGGCCTACCCCCCAGGGGTACAATGGTAATCTGGCCGGCTACTGGGCCCGGCTGTCAGTGTCTCCAGCCTCCGGCTTCTCTGCCGACTGCTGGGGCCCGCCGCCTGGTGGGCCCCGCCGACTGGTTGGTGGCTGCTCACTGTAGCCGTGTCGTTTGTAACGGGGGCTTGGTCATCTTAGCGTGGCTACAGTCCCGCCGCCTGGTGGGAGGACACTGTAGCCACACATGGTCTTATCAGCTTAATGGCGTGCTCGCCTCGGGACAAGGGACGGCCGCCTGCTGGAGGCCGGCCCCTCTCGAATCCGCCTGGCCGAGCTTCCGCCGTCTTCCTTGGGGTCACTGCCTGACGGGGCCCTCCTCTGGCGGGCCGTACCTATAGGCCGTCGTGGGGAACAGGGCTCCGCTTGCCCGTTGCGACGTCAGGGTAGAAACGGCACAGTGCTCTGTCATGCGGAGATCTCCGTTTGTACGGAGCACTGTAGCCACGCCCATCTCAAGCGTGGGAGACGACGTGCTTCACTGTAGCCATGCTTTGACTTGTACTCTCGATGGGAGCTCGGCTGCCCCATAGTCGTGAGGTGGCCGCCTGCCCGTTGCCGCCCTCTCTGGAGGGCGGCGGCCAGGAGCTGGTCACCCGGAGCGCCGTAGTCTTGGGTCGGCCGCCCTCTGGCAGCCGGCCGCTGAGCCAGCCGGCCCCAGAGGGCGGAGCTTCAGCTTAGGGCTCAGCTAGGCGGAGCTGGCCCAAAGTTTTGATAAATCCAGGGACTCGGGTGAGCCTAATCGTGGCCCATTCCTCCGACACAATATGCACGATTCTAGCTACAGTGACCATACGATGTCCATCCAACGGCCGTAGTGCTTCTTCAACCTCTGGTCTTCTTGCTCCAGCCGCCCAAACCAGCGCCGGTCGTGCCTCGTGCTCCTACCTCCCGTGGCCGGCTGCGATGCGGTGGAGGCCTCACCGCCCCCTACTACTCCCACCGCTGGCCAGGCCATCCCTCTACTCACCCACACCCCCTGTTATTCTGCGGCGACGACAGCCTCACACCGCAGCGAACCAGTGAACCCTCGTACTCCTCTACGCGTGGGCATCCACTGCCGCGTCTTCCCCGGCTCCATGTCGTCCCCTTCCTAGGCCTCGTTGTCGTCCACCGCCCTGGTGCTCTCGGCGCGGCGTGGTCAACGTGGTCAAGGAATGGCTTCCATCGGACGTGGACTGTACGTGGAGAGGCTGACAGCTGGGTCCACAGCCGCAGCAAGGAAGTGCCTCCCTATTACGCACAAAATAATTATTCCTCCACCTGACAGCGGGGAGCCACCGGATGGGCCACCGTATTTCGTGAAAAAAACGTTTCCCCCTGACTGCTGGGACCCACCAGCTACATCTTCGCACGCAAGGAAGTGCGTCCGGGCAAAGAAAAAACGATTCGCCCCCCTGACTGCTGGGACCCACTAGCTACATCTTCGCAGGCAAGGAAGTGCCTGACAGTCGGGACCCACCTGGTCGAAGCGTACGTAGGGTTGTCATTCTGGTCGCGAACTGTACGTACATACTGGTCGTTGTAGAGGCGCGCACGTGTCGTAGTAGAGGCGCGCACGTAGCATGTACACGTACGTACAGCGACGAGGGTGGAAGAAAGAAAATACGGCCACGTACGTACATACGGGCAGAGTCTCGATCGCCTACTCGCGCATAAATACGACCATGGCTTGTGTACATGGCTGGGTCGGAACAAAGAAACAGCGTCATCGTCGTGTTCATGGGGAGGCAACGAAATGCGTCGTGTTCATGGGGAGGCAACGGAATGCGTCGTGTTCATCGGGAGGCAACGGAACGCGTGGGAGCCAACCGACTGGGTCGGAACGGAATGCCTGGTCATGTTCATCGGGAGGGCTTGGACGGAACAGGCGATGGAAACGAGGCCTGGCGTACCGCACAACGGAGGAAACGGACCTCCTACGTTCGGAACGGGGTCCTGTTGATCGGGAGGGGTGTGGCGTACCGCTGAATAGAGTAAACGGACCTCCTACGGTCGAAACGGGGGTCCTGTTGATCGGGAGGGGTGTTGCGTACCGCAAAACAGATGAAACGGACCTCCTACGGTCGAAACGGGGGTCCTGTTGATCGGGAGGGGTGTGGCGTACCGCAAAACAGATGAAACGGACCTCCTACGGTCAAAACGGGGGTCCTGTTGATCGGGAGGGGTGTGGCATACCGCAAAATGGACGAAACGGACCTCCTACGGTCGAAACGGGGGTCCTGTTGATCGGGAGGGGTGTGGCGTACCGCAAAACGGACAAAACGGACTTGTGTTGGAGCGCTACGGCAGAAACGGGGGTCCTATTTATCGGGAGGGGTGTGGCGAACCGCAAAGCGGGACTCCACGGGATACTGTTCATCTCCACCGTCGACCTCCTCCAGCCTCCACGGGCTACCGTCGACCTCCTCAAGCCTCCACGGGCTCCTGTTCATCCAGCCTCCACCGCGCGCTACTCCACCAGCTACTGTTCAACCACCCCTCCACGGGCACCCCTCCACCGTCTACTGTTCATCCAGCCCTCCACACCACGGGGTCCTGTTCAACCACCCCTCCACGGCCACTCCTCCATCGTCTACTGTTCATCCAGCCCTCCACACCACAGGGTCCTGTTCATCCAAAGACAACGCCACCGCTCACTGTTCATCCAACCCCCCCTGCAACACTCACTGTTCATCCAATCGATCGGCTTTAGTTAGCAGCAGTAGCGAAGGAATCGATCCATTGGGTTCAGTTAGCAGCCATCGATTGATCACTCGGGTTCAGTAACGCGTAGCCTGCAGTGCAATCGCTCGGGTTCAGTTAGAGCCCAACGCCTCGCTCGGGTTCAGTTAGAGCCAACGCCTCGCACGTGTACGAGAGAAACGCGCATCGCTCAGCCCCCGACCTCCCACCGTAACCGGCAGCTCCCCGAAATTTTCCTCCCCCTCGCTTCTACCATGGTTTTTTCCGTCATGGACGGCCCAAAGAATGTCATGCAGCTGCGTCTCCGGCCCGCCCAGGACGAAAAGCCCATTTTCTGTCATGATTTTTTGTCATAGAAGTAGGAGCACACCACATCTATGATGATACCGGGTTTTGTCACAATTATCGTCACAGAAGTGTCATATGTATGACAGAAAAAAATTTCGTTCGACCCAAAATGTCACGGATGTGTCTTTTTTTTGTAGTGGTAGTAGTGCGGGCTACGGGAAGCGCTACTAGTAATTACCAGTAGCGCCCTTTCTAGGAAACGCTACTACTAAGTGGATATAGCTGTAGCGCCGTACTAGTAGCGCGGCACCCCGCGCTACTGGTAGGCCAAAAACCAGCGCTACTGTTAGGCTTTTCCCTAGTAGTGCCTAATAAACACCTAATATGTTCTGGAATTTTTTATTTGTATATACCTTATCATACACTGGAAATTACTATCAGGATATTTTGTCAACCATAATCTTTAGAAGTCTATTCCAAGACATTAATTACAAAAATATAATTCATGTAAATTTAGAAAATAATCAATGGTGACATACAAATTTGCCTTTTTTTGTTTAAAGATATTTTAAATGATAAAAATTTAACAAAATATTATAAACTACAAAAATGGTATAACATATAGTTTCCAACCAAGGCACCAGGCCCGGGTGGCTTGTCTGCGCATTTTCTTCCAGAAATATTGGCACTTATGTGGTGAGGAGGTAATAAAGATTGTCACCTGGATTGTCAAGGGAGAAAATTTCCCAGCAGAGATCAATAGAGCATTCATCGTTATTATTCCCAAGGTATTAAATCGCACTCTCTGACTTATTACCGGCCTATTAGCTCTTGCAATGTGGTTTATAAATCGCATCCAAAGTGCTTGCTAATCGTAAAGCAGATTCTCCCTGAGATCATGTGTGAAGAGCAATCGTCGTTTGTCCTTGTCCGCCTAATTACTGATAATATAATAATAGCTTATGCATGTTTGCACTATATGAAAACCAATAGAAGTAAGAAAATGCGCATTGTGTGATCAAGTATGATATGAAGAAAGTGTATGATAGTCTGGAGTGATCATATCCTGAAGCCATAATGAAGAAACTAGGTTTAAGTCATTGCGTTGTGGATGCTATAATGACGGTTGTTAGATCGGTGTCCTATTTGGTTATATTCAATGGGGGACATGCCCTCTCTAAGTAGTTTTGGTGATTGATGACAATGCTTTTACGGACTAATCGTGTGCGTTGAGTATTTCAGAGATTCATTCTTTGGCATGAGACGATTCCTTCCCCTTGGAGCTTTAAGTGAAGACGGTGTAGTCTCTTTCATTTCGGTGGACTTGAGTCGTAGGAGACATCATACTATCAAGAAGGGGTCCGCAATGGAAAGGCTAGGGTGGGAATCAACATGTACACTTCATTTTTGCACCCTCAGCTCCTTTCGTCTCCTTGGAGATTGTCGTTTCAACAGAAGTGGAGATTGTGAGGAGATCGCGGTAATATCGCCGCCAACACGGTATTACTGCCCATGGTCCTCAAGCGGCAGTACCGCTTGGGTGCATCGGCGGCAGTACTGGCCTGGTTCGACACTGCTACCGCCTCGATTCGAGGGGGTCTTTTCTCGTGACGGGTTGTGGGGCGGTAGTAGCGGCAGTAGCAACGGTAGTACCGCCTGTGAGCGGTAGTACCGCGGCTACCACCACTACTAGTGCAACCCATACCCTCCTTCTCTCTCCTGCTCTCCCTCTTTCGCTTCTGCTCTCAGTCTCTGCGGTAGTACCGCTGGTGGTCACGGTAGTACCGCTGCCACCAACAGTAGTACCACTCTAGTGAGTAGTAGTACCGCTCTATGCAGGCTGAAGAGGGGTGTAACTGTTGGATTGTTCCCCCCACTATAAAAGGAGGTCTTCTTCTCCAAGTTGACCCACCTCTTCCCTCCCCAAGATCCATTGTTGCTCAAAGCTCCATTTTCACACGATCTCTCTCCCTAGCCAAATAAACTTGTTGATTTTCTAGGGATTGGTTGAGAAGGCCCCGATCTACACTTCCACCAAGAGAAATTTGATTCCCCCACTAATCCCTTGCGCAGCTTGTTACTCTTGGGTGTTTGAGCACCCTAGACGGTTGAGGTTGCTGCGGGGCCATATTCCATTGTGGTGAAGCTCCGTGGTGTCGTTAGGAGCCTCCAATTAAGTTGTGGAGATAGCCCCAACCTTGTTTGTAAAGGTTCGGTCGCTGCCTCCAAGGGCACGAATAGTGGAATCACGGCATCTCGCATTGTGTGAGGGCGTGAGGAGAATACGGTGGCCCTAGTGGCTTCTTGGGGAGCATTGTGCCTCCACACCGCTCCAACGGAGACGTATTTCCTCTCAAAGGGAAGGAATCTCGGTAACACATCCTCGTCTCCACCGACTCCACTCTTGGTTATCTCTCACCTTTACTTCGGCAAGCTTACATTGTGTTGTATCCCTTACTTCCTTGTGTGCTTGTTGTTGCATCATATAGGTTGTTCACCTAGTTGCACATCTAGACAACCTACTTTGATGCTAAGTTTAATTTGGTCAAGAAAAGCTAAAAATTGTTAGTTGCCTATTCACCCCCTTGTAGTCAACCATATCGATCCTTTCACCTATGAGTTTTTGCCTTCAAGGGTATTCGGCAGGGGGACCCATCTCCCCCTAACTATTCTTGACAGTTGGTGAAGGGCTATCTTGTCTTCTCAAGCATGAGGCCCTTTCAAACCAATTTGAGGGCATTAAGATTGCAGACATGGCGTCGATGGTCCATCATCTCCTATTTGCCGATGATTGCCTTATGTTCAGTAAAGCTTTTGGCCAACATATCACGAGAATGAAGTGCATCCTTGACACTTATTGCAATGCCTTGGGCCAAAGGGTTAGTTCTGATAAATCTGCGATGTACTTTCGCATTAACAAGACATTAGCTAGTAGATGACTTTGAAGGTGAAAATGCAAGTCTATACCTAATAATAAAGGGGCTATTGTTTCTGGCGATACGTCATGAAAATTGCCCCTAAATTTGCAAAATATTACCCACCAATGCCACCTATAAGTGATAAAAAATGTTTTAGGCCTCCTTTGGTTCATAGGAAAGGAATATTATAGGAATAGGAAAATCATAGGAATTGAGATGCATGACATCTCACTTCCTATAGAGAGAGGGATGTCATTTGATGCATATGATAGAAATTTTTCCATTGAGTCTAAGCTAATATTTTTTGTTCTCCAAATTGTGAAGGATTGGTTCCTATCCTACATAGGAATAGGAATTCATTCCTACAAACCAAATGACTTCGAAGGAATTTTTCCTTTACAAACCCTATCCTATAGAATTCCTATAAATTTCCTACAAACCAAAGGAGGCATAAACACAAGGAAATCTCCCCGCCTGGGCCGGCCCATGCAGTACGGACCTCCTATACTACACTCTGCGCGATGTGGGACGACGCAGCGCACCCGTTAGGGCCATCCCATGTCCCGACCTGTTTTTAGATTTCGTTTTTTCCTTTTCCTTTTTTTTGTTTTTCTACTTTAAATAATTTGGGACTTCAAATTTATTTTAAAAATGAGAATTTAGAATAAAATATTTAATAAATCATAAAATGCTTGTGGATTCAAAAATGTTCGTGATTTTGTAAATAATATTTGCTTATTAATAAAATGTTCACAATTTTGAAAACAAATGTTAGAAAATAAAACAATGGTCATGATGTTTTTTTAAACTCCTGTATTAAAAAATATTAATGAAGTTCAACAAAATTTTGCCAATTCAAAAATATTTCATGAATGAAAAATTATTATAAAACTTCAAAGACTATTGTGACTTACAATATAGTTTATTCATTTATAAAATGTTCATAGATTCAAAAAATGATCATGCATTTAAAAAAATGTTCGTTAAATGAAAAATAAAATATTCATGAATTTCAAAAATTGTTCCACCAATTTCCTAGAAAATGTTCGTTGATTCTTGAAATGTTCGTCGATTCAAGATAATTGTTTAAAAAAACGTTTGCATGTAGAATAAAATATTCATTAATTCAGAAAATGTTCTTGATTTTAGAAAATGTTCGGAAATTTTAAACGTGTTAACGAATTTGTAAAATGTTAATGATTTCAAATATGATCATGAGTTTAAAAAAATGTTCATGATTTAAAAATGGTTCATGATTTCACGAAATTGAGAATGATAATATATCTCGGTGATGCAACAGACTGTAGTCATGGCCATTGGACATTCTCTTTTTTCCCATTGCAACAGACGAGCCCTTTTGCTAGTTTCTTTTAACAGCTCGATCTCCAATTGCTTCTCACAAGCCAGTACATAACATCGAATGTGACTGCCGGTGCCAATGAAACTGCAGACACACATTCCTGGAATGTAAGAACATAACCACATTTCTGGACTCCACTCATCATTCACGAGAAAATGGCCGGTAACCGGGATGCCCAGTCCCATGCTCAAATCAAATCAAAATAAATGCAAACAAAACTCTCCCAGGATTGTTGTTAGTTGGACGGCACCCGTTGATTCGAGCCAGCCATGGATTGGTGCTCGCTGGTGGTGGGGGAGTATAAACTTTACCATTATGTTTGGGAACTGTCTATAATGTGTGTAGCATGGAAGATATCGAGATCTCTTGGTTGTTATGTTGACAATGAAAGTATACCACTCAAAATATTATTTATCTCTGTTTCAAAACTCGAGCTTTGGCACCTCTGCAAATCCCTTCTTCCCTCTGCGAAGGGCCTATCTATTTATTTTTATGTTGAGTCATCATTCTCTTATTAAAAAGCACCAGTTGGAGAGCACCACTGTCATTTGCATGCATTGCTATTAATTTACATTGAGTATGACTGTGATTGGATCTCTTTTACCATGAATTATAATGTCTAGTCAGTCCTTGATCTTCAGGGGTGCTCTACATTTATGTTTTGTGGTCTCAGAAAGGGCTAGCGAGATACTATCTTGTTATATCATATTATGATTGTTTTGAGAAAGTGTTGTCATCCGAGATTTATTATTATTGCTCGCTAGTTGATTATGCCATTGATATGAGTAAACATGAGACCTAAATGTTATTGTGAATATGGTTAGTTCATAAACTTTGCTGAAACTTGAATGCTGGCTTTATATATTTGCAACAACAAGATCAAACAGAGTTTGTAAAAGTTTTTCTTTATCACGTTCAGTCTGTCAACTGAATTGCTTGAGGACAAGCAAAGGTTTAACCTTGGGGGAGTTGATACGTCTCCAACATATCTACTTTTCCAAACACTTATGCCCTTATTTTGGACTCTAACTTGCATGATTTGAATGGAACTAACCCGGACTGACGATGTTTTCAGCAGAACTGCCATGGTGTTATTTTTGTGCAAAAATAAAAGTTCTCCGAATGACCTGAAAATCCATGGAGACACGTTTTGGAATTAACAAAGAATATTGGCGAAAGAATCAACATCAGGGGGCCCACACCCTGTCCACGAGGGTGCAGGGCACGCCCCCTGCCTCGTGGGCCCCCTGTGACTCCACCGACCTCAACCCCAACTCCATATATTCACTTTTGGGGAGAAAAAAAATTAGAAAGAAGGATTCATCACGTTTTACGATACGGAGCCGCCGTCAAGCCCTAATCTTCCTCGGGAGGGCTGATCTGGAGTCCGTTCGGGGCTCCGGAGAGGGAAATCCGTCGCCATCGTCATCATCAACCATCCTCCATCACCAATTTCATGATGCTCACCGCCGTGCGTGAGTAATCCCATCGTAGGCTTGCTGGACGATAATGGGTTGGATGAGATTTACCATATAATCGAGTTAGTTTGTTAGGGTTTGATCCCTTGTATCCATTATATTCTAAGATTGATGTTGCTATGACTTTGCCATGCGTAATGCTTGTCACTAGGGCCCGAGTGCCACGATTTCAGATCTGAACCTATTATGTTTTCATGAATATATTTGAGTTCTTGATCCTATCTTGCAAGTCAACAGTCACCTACTATGTGTTATGATCCGGCAACCCTGAAGTGACAATAATCGGGACCACTCTCGGTGATGACCGTAGTTTGAGGAGTTCATGTATTCACTAAGTGTTAATGCTTTGGTTCGGTACTCTATTAAAAGGAGGCCTTAATATCCCTTAATTTCCAATAGGACCCCGCTGCCACGGGAGGGTAGGACAAAAGATGTCATGCAAATTCTTTTCCATAAGCACGTATGACTGTATTCGGAACACATGCCTACATTACATTGATGAACTGAAGCTAGTTCTGTGTCACCCTATGTTATAACTGTTGCATGAGGAATCGCATCCGACGTAATTATCCATCATTGATCCATTTCCTACGAGCTTTTCACATATTGATCTTTGTTTAGTTATTTCTCCGTTGCCACTATTACTTTTGCCACCGTTACCGTTACTTCCATACTACTTTGCTGCAGATATTAAGTCTTTCAGGTGTGGTTGAATTGACAACTCAACTGCTAATACTTGAGAATATTCTTTGGCTCCCCTTGTGTTGAATCAATAAATTTGGGTTGAGTACTCTACCCTCGAAAACTGTTGCGATCCCCTATACTTGTGGGTTACCAGGGACCAAGTGCTGGGAGCACCAATTTCTCAAACAAACAAAAAACTGTCGAAAGCACCAGATGCGCCTCTCCACCGAGCCCCAAGCCCTGCGCAAGCGCCACCCGCCAGTCGGAACCCAACTGCCCGGAGCCTCGCGCGACCGTCGCCCTGATCGCTAAGTCGGAGCCCAACCGCCACTGACCGCGGGCTGCTTCACCATCGACCGCCTCCACCTCACCAGGTAGCGGTGAAGCCCCTCGAGCACCGCCTCACCGTCGGAGCCCCGCCTGCCACCGACCCCGTGGGCTGCTTCACCATCTTCTCGCTGCCACTTCACCGGCTCCAGATGATGCAGCCTCCTACATTGATGCTGATGCCGCAACTTTTTTTTTAAACGGAGGCAAAGTTTTGCCTCATCTCATTAATAAAGAAGAAGAGAATTGTCCGGTTAATTAACGGAAAACCGGGCGAAAACCGTTACAACATGCCCACATAGGACATCCCGGGCGACCTGGCAACCCACACAAGAACGCACACACGCCGTCGAGGAGAAAAGCGTCGAGGTAGCAATCTGGTGTCATCGTCATCACACCTCCGCCAGGGCGACTCCGACTCCACCATCAACGACCACCGATGGAGCTCTCACCATAAACGAGCGTCGAGGCTTGCGCCGGACAGCGCCAAACAGTCCACCGCACGCGCCGAAGACCAGGCAGCTCCGACTCTGGCGATGAGCATTGCAGGGGGAAAGCGCTGGACCTGCGCCGAGCCAGCGCCGGAACCGACCACCCGTCTCGTGTCATCGTCACCGCGGAAGCACCTCTTCTGCAGCTCCGACTTCAGGAAGACAAGTGAGGCTCGGCAGCCCCTCGAACACGCCGGATGAGACCGACTACCAAAGCCCAGCAGCAGCCCAACTCTGCCTGAAGCCACCATCGTTGCCACACAAGAAGTTGCGCCACATCACCATTGCCGGACGCACACCTGCCGACCGCAATGCCGCGAGCGTCCAGCCCATGGAGCGCGCAAACGGGATCCAAAGCTCTTCAAGACGACACCCCAAAGAAGGAAGCGACGATGTCGACGCTGTCGTCCGACCTGACATGGCCTTAGGCTTTCACCCGAAAAGCTAGAACCGAGGGTGTGGAGGGGGTGGACTCCACGGCGGCGCCTCCAAGGAGGTGACACGACGTCCGCGGACGCCAACGCCGCCGACCGGCAAGATCTGGCAAGCTTTCGCCCGAAGCACCTCCCAACACCACACCCACACGCGAAGCACCGCACCGCTGACCCGCACACCTCCCACGAAGTCATCGCGCCATGACCAAGTAGAAGCCACCACATACCTCGCCGACGGCCAAGACGCCGCCGAGCCCTATCCGGCAGAAAACGACCAGATCTGGCATCCCACCGCCGCTGCAACAGCACAGAGACCTCCAAAGGCCGGCATGCTGCCAGCCATTGCGAAGACGAGCCCCTCGTAGCAGGAAGGGAAGGGCCGCGCCCACCCCGACGCACCGAAGATGGGCGTCCAGCCGAAACCGGAGCCCGCCGACGAAGCAAACCGCGGCTGCCACCCGCGAGAGACGCTGCTATAGATCGGCAAGCCGGAGAAGAGCCACGGGGACGAGCCCCGAAGGCCTACCGGCGCCGCTGCCAAGGCCACCGTCTCGCCTGGAGCCGTCGAGATGCGCAGTAGAAAGGGGATCGAGCCTCCCCCACCTCGAGCGCCTGCCGCCAGACGAGGAGAACCCCGCCGCACGCCGCGCCTTGCGCGCCCACGCTGCACCGCCGCCCGACCACGGCCACCCCCGCCAGATCCGCGCGAGCTCCGGGTCGAGCTCCCGCCGGAGCGGACGGCCCGCGCCGCCCCCGCCCGAGCCGGAGGTGAGGAAGACCCCGCCGCCGCCGAGCTGCGCGGGCTTCGCCCGGCAACGTCTGCTGGCGGCGGCAAGGGGAGGAGCGGATGGCCAAGACTGAGCGGCGGCGGCAGGGTTCGCTCCCTGGCCGCCCACGGGAGCGACCTGGGGAGCGCTAGGTGCGAAGCGCTGTGATGATGCCGCAGCTTTGATTGATTGGCCACCGTGCGATTTTCTGCCAAGGATTCAAAAAGGTGAGCTAACGAGTGGTGGCGACGACAACACTACCAGTCCATGACGGATGACATCACAATACAATAGTACATAGTAATATCATGTCCTCATCATCAGTCTTCTTACATTCATTTTTTCCCTTGAATACGCACGATTGTGCGTACTATATATATCAAAGAGAGGATGGGGAGAAGAAACCTTCACGTTGGATGTTACATAGAGTATTACATGAACATCAACTCCACACAGTAAGCACCTAGTACATGGCTAACTTCTCTCGTCTGCCCACCTAGCTAATGCACGTAGCATCGGCTCCATGTCTCCCTTGAAGATTCTGGCTTGCTTTCAAGTTGTGCCTTCCTGCGCAATTATCGTAACCAGCCTGAGCATAGAAGGAGAGCACACATCGAACACGATGGAGTTCCGATGCTTCCACAGTTCCCAGAGCACGAGCAGTAGTATTGCTCGCACATCCTTCATGCATGTCGTAGTACCCTGCTTGTTGGCACACCATTGTGGTAAGCTAGACTGATGATGAGGGATCCACTCAGGTCTACTTAGGCCAGTGCATACAATGGTCCAAATCTATCTTGTGAAAACACAATTGAGGAGGATGTGATCAATGGTTTCCCATTGTTGCCCGCAGAAAGGGCAAGCCTCTTGGTGGTCCAGTCCATGCCTCGCAAGCCTATCAAAAGTCCAGCACCTGTTCTGGAGTGCTAGTTAGGTGAAGAAACAACATCGGAGTGGCGCCTTAGACCTCCAAGTGAAATCGGCCGTGGGAATGACCTCTCTTCCCCAGAACTTCACTTCATATGTCGTTCGAGCTGAAAAAGTGCCGTCCTTCTCCCAGGCCCAGGTAATGGAATCTGGAACGCCATGGTTGAGCTCCACTTGTTCCACGGCAGCCCAGAGACTACGGTACTCTTGGATCTCAGGGGCCGACATCTCAGGTCCGACGTCCGAGACCCAGGTGCCATCTGCACCTGCCTAGTAGACAGTGCGTGTTTTCTTGATGCTAGTGCTGACCTTGTCATAAAGGGCTGGCGCAACCTCCTGGATCCACACTCCATCCAACCATCTGTCCTCCTAGAAGAGGGTCGACATGACATCACCCACAGTCACACGCGAGGCCGCCTAGAAAAGTTGTGTCGTCTCCTGTGGTACCGGTATCTCGAAGTCTGCCCAAGATCGATGGTGGTTTGTACGTTGAAGCAAGGGCCACTTAGCTTGCACTGCTATGTTCCTCCACCTGATGATGGGAATGCCCAGTCTGCCTTTCTCATCATTCATCAAGTCGCACATGTGCATCCCTCAGACAAAGATCTGTGGAACGCCCACACTGTGCTGCCTCAACCGAATCAGGGATCACCCACATTGCGGCGGCCGAAATCAAAGCAACAGTTCGTGAGGTTTGTTCATCTTTGTCCGTGAGAATGAATGATTGTTTTGTAACTTTATCCATGACCTAACTTTTTTTTTCCAGAGGCTGAATTAATGGGTATGGGATTATATTTGGTCGAGTTTCTTATCTGAATGCAACCTTTGAATAGTTAATGAAATTGCTGGGATTTAGTGTTGCTAGATGGTAGATGCTTCATGTAAATGTGGCAGAAGCCTTCATTTGTGGCCTAACATTTTTTGTCAGTTATTATCTTCTCATGTAATAGTTATAAATTTGCAGTCTAGATTAGCACATATAGTGACTACTAATGCTTGTCATTACTGTACCTAAATGATGTCTTCCTTGCGTACTTGTCATCACCGCACATTCAATCGACACTCTCACTTATGCTGAATGTCACGAACTTAAGTATTGTACACCATTTTTTATGAATGCTTAGCCTAAACGGCATGGTTGTTTATGTCAGCCTTGCTTTATAAGTGAGAATGATGAGGTCTCTAGGGGCCAAGAGCCTCCATTCCTTTTGGGTTGGGTTCTATTTACAACGAATGTATCAAGCGATACAAGGAGCACATTAGTTTATTCGTACAATTTTTTTAGTGTTCAGATAGAGTTAAGAAAATTATGATGTTACCAAATCTATTTAGTTCACGAATTTTGACAGTTAATATTACAGGCTATCGAACATTAATGGCGTTACACTAGCTTGGCGATGGATTAGGTTGATGGGTCAACACCTTCGGTCATGGTATCAACAGTATTCCTGACCATTCTTCAGTTTGCAAGTTGAACTATTAATGCTTAGTTTTGTTGTAGAGGGCCTTACTTTAGTTTGCAGAACTACCATGATAAGCAAATAAATATTTATTAGGAGAGAGGATTTGTTTTTATGCATTCATAGTTATTCCTGTTGTAGGCTGGTCCTCTTTTGAGGCTGTTCATTAGGAAGAGGATGTTTTTTTTTCGAAAAGTTTAGAAAGAGGATGTTGAACTGAACTTTCCTTAGTTCATTCCTTATATTTTTCTCATGTTTCTTCTGAATGGAAGAAGCACGACAGCTTGTGGATGGTGCAAGCATGTAGTGGACTTGGAGGCCAGGATTTTGGCGAGAGGAAGAGAATGAGGCTACAACCAGTGGGCAAGTGACACGACCATGATGAGGTTAGTTTTCATGCTGAGATATTATTTTTATTGTATCATGGTAGGATTTCATTATCATGTGCACCAAATTATGATCTTCTCTGTCATTATGCGTTGATCACAAGAACGAAGGAAAGTGGAAAGAACTGAGGCTTTTGGAGTAATGATGATAAAAAAATAGTTAATTGACTTAGTCTTGGTACAGTTTGTCTGTCCTATGGTTTAACGGGTTTCAAAACGTCACTTTTCACATGAATATTTGCAATTTTTTATTTTTTGAGCAGGATTACACTGACAAAGATTATTATGTCTTCATAAATTATCTCGCAAGATTTTACACCTAAGCTCTCCAAATCTCTATGTTCCCTTATTTCCCTCATATTTTCCTTTTAGTTTCCTCCGTAAAGGGTTTTAGTTGCTTTTAATTATTTCAATTTATTTCTCAATATGTACTTTATGGGATAAGAAATTTGTGGCAGAGTGCAAGAAAACTTGCTCTCTTCTCTAAACATAGGCAAATTAATATAAATCGAATCAAGTGTCTTTGTCCCAAGGCCACTAGCCTAAAAACTAGGTAGTAGAGTATTTGGAGGACCGAAATACCCCGTTTTCAACCAAAAAGTAAAACCGTGTCTAGAAATTGGTGCTTGGTAATGGAACAGTTTGTGAGAACCCGTCGATTCTGGAGCAAATGATAGCCCAATTCTATGAGGAGCTCTATGCCCCAAAAGGGGTAATAGGAATAGAATAAGTGTTATCTCACGTACCTTGAAAGGTTACTGATGAGATTAATGATATGTCGAATAAACCTCACTCTAAAAAAGGAAGTTAAAGAGGTATTATTTCAAATGTTTCCAACCAAGGCACGAGGGCCGGAAGGCTTCCCTGCACATTTTCTTCCAGAAATATTGAAACTTATGTGGTGAGGGGGTAATAAAGATTGCACATGGATTGTGAAGGGAGAAGACTCGCCTGCGGAGATCAATAGAGCATTCATTGTTATTATTCCCAAGGCATTAAACCCCACTTCTCTGTCTTATTACCGGCCTATTAGCTTGTGCACGTGGTTTATAGTATCGCATCCAAAGTGCTTGTCAATCGTCTAAAGAAGATTCTCCCTGACATCATGTCTGAAGAGCAATCGTCGTTTGTCCCTGGTTGCCTAATTACTGATAATATGATAACACCTTATGATTGTTTGCACTATATGAAAACAAATAGAAGTAAGAAAAATTCTCGTTGTGTGATCAAGTTAGATATGAAGAAAGTGTATGGTCGTATGGAATGGTCATATCTTGAAACCATAACGAAGAAACTAGGTTTAAGTGATTGCTTTGTGGATGCTATAATGAGGGCATTAAGATAGGGACACGAACCCGATGGTGCATCATCTCCTATTTGCCGACAATGGCCTTATGTCCAATAAAGCTTTGGCCCAGCATATCTCAAGACTGAAGTGCATCCTTGACACTTATTGCAATGCCTCGGGTCAAAGAGTTAGTTCTTATAAATCTGCGACGTACTTTAGTATTAAAAAGACATTAGCTAGTAGATGACTCTGAAGGTCAAAATGCAAGTTCTCTTTTAACAGCTCGATCTCCAATTGCTTCTCACAAGCCAGTAATAACATCGAACGTGACTGCCGGTGCCAATGAAACTGCAGACACACATTTCTGGAACGTAAGAACAGAACCACATCATCGTGTCTAAGAAACAACTCAGTAAATATTACACATGGCATTGCATTTATCAGTGTCTAGCTTAGGCACTTGACTTTGTTTTGTTTTGGCAATGAAACTAGATAGTTTATCCTACTTGGAAGTCTATAAAATAAGAGAGGAGAATCTGCAACTCTGCATTCCTCACACCTATTGGACAAGTTCAAGTTCCTGATCGCGCCCAAATCATGATAAAATTGTTCACACACAGCAACCGATGAAGAATAAAATAGTCGAAACCGAGTATGTTTTTAACTTCTAATGTGAGGTTACAGAGCATATCACCTTGTTTACCAAGGATAATTACCAGTGAACAATCAGAGGGCTTGCTATTCCCTGAAGAACACTGCGTGTGGTGTGACTTGGCATAACAGCAGAGGTAACTCAGAGTAGCCATTAAACTAAAAAGCTTTAAAGGAACACCCACTCGCTCTGTTCACTAATGTAAGGCGTTTTTGCAGTTCAAATTGAGCTGCAAAAACCTTCTTAAACATTTAGAAACAGAGGATGTAACATTTTGTGACAACTAGGAAATACTACAACAAAGACTGAATCTTGGCAGCTGCAAGGCCAACACACGTTTCAGCAATGTAAGAACAGAACTGAATCCTCAAGGCAAGCTGATCACAAATCCTCCCGTGCTCTGTCGCCGCAAGCTCGGACCTGTTCCCTGTGAGCGAGGTAGTCGTCGTCGACCTCCACATAGCCATTCTTGGCGTACTCGCTCCGTACCCAGGCGTGGAATTTGGAGACTTCCTCTGCAGCCTCATAGAAGTCGCGCGCATCAGCATACTCTGCCACCTTGAGCTCGTCCATCTCCTCTTCCGGCGAGGGAATCAGGTCCGGGTTCTGGAGCTTCAGTGCCTTGTAGGATGAGGGGGCGTGATCGGCATGGCTCCGACTGGAAAGGATCGAGGCCACCTCCGCCCGCGGCAGCCGCCTCATCTTTCTGCTTGGACCTGACTTGGCGTAGAAGGCCTTCTTTTTGGCGGCGAGCAGCTCGTCGTCGTCTTCGTCGTCGTCTGCCTCCGCCTTCCTTTTGGCGGCGCACGGCTTCAGTGGGCGCTTCTCCGTCGAAGCACGCTGGCACGGCTTCAGCGGGCGCTTCTCCTTGCCGGCGGCCAACGCATGCTTGGCCGCAATCTCATCCGCCGCCGTGCGCGAACCCTCCTCACGGGCCATCGATCTGTTGACCTGATCTCCTGCGCTCTTGATTTGGGGACAGTTGAAGAACCCTAGCTCTCGATCTGGGGGGCTATTGAGGAAGCCTAGCTCTCGATCTGGGGGAGGAAGAACCGGCGTGGTCTGGAGCGTGGTCTGGAGATTATAAAGGCAGTGCCTTTTTTCCTTGGGTTTGCGCGTCGGAGCTAGCAGAGCGAGAATCGGATTACGCACTGTAAGCGTGTTTGATTTGCTTTTTTTAAACTATCATATTCTGTATATCAAATTTGGAAACTATACCACCTACTCCCTCTATTCCTAAATATAAGTCTTTTTAGAGATTCCTCTACAAACTACATACGGATGTATATAGATATATTTTAGAGTGCAGGTTCACTTATTTTGCTACGTATGTAGTCCATAGTGGAATCTCTGAAAAGACTTATATTTAGGAACGGGGGAGTATAATGCATAAAAATCAAAACTACGATCTCATCGGCCTCTAAGGCCCAAGACATTGTTTTCGGCCAGCACTAAGCCGAAGTGGGCTCGTAGGCCTCCCGTTGGCCGAAGGGAGGCCCAGCTGGGCCGAAGAGGGGGGTGTTGGTGGGCTGCCGACCGAAGAGGTGGTCGTTGGCCTACCAGCGACCGAAGAGGCCGTCTTCGGTCAACGAGCGCCCGAAAAGGGTCTTTGGCCATCCCGCCTTGAAGTTTTTGAGCGTGTTTGATTTGGCACGGAGTGTTTATTCTTCACAAAGAACATCGCCATTACGGCGAACCACCTGAAAATTGCAATATTTTTGAATGCCATCATAGCTGTCGTATCGTGATCGCCTGGTCCAAGTTAACTCCCATCAGTTCCCTTTGATCCAACCACCCACATGTCCCGCCACCCCACATCCCGCCAGCTCACGTCACACACCAAGTCAACCCCCGATTAAAAAAATAATCCCGATTTAACAAGGGGAACACCATCAATTTTAGCGATTGGGCTTGACCGACTTTATAAAAAAAATCAACATTCACAATACGAAATTAATATTGTTAGATGTGTCATGAATTTAATTTTCATATCGTATAACTTAAGTATAGTAAGTGTTGATGTTTTTTCATTTAAATATGATCAAACTTCATGAAGTTTGACTTTCGACAAATTCCTATATCTAGAGTAAAAAAAGACAAGAGGGAATAGTAGGCTCCCAACTGGATCGAAGATTGAAACTCTTTCACAACTCTCACACAGTCAACCGCTATACTTACTTTATTTACATGCAAGGCCTTGGCCATGGCCAAAGCTTCCCTGCATGCATGAGCTTCATCTGTCCTCGGGTCCACGACTCCCTCGATGACAACCGCTAAAGCACCACAACTCCAACTACACCTATGTTTGCCAACTTAGCCACTGCACCGTCTGGCCAGGTTATTTCCCACTGGATAGGCCCACAACGACACAAGGCCCAGCTAGATCCCATGCGGGCCCAAGCCCATGAGCGTTGCAGGCCTAGACAACATCTTAAGTAAGGGTGCCTTGTCAATAGATATCGGTGCGGGAACTAGTTGAGAACTTTCCTCCGAAGTCTTGTTCATCACTAGGATGATTGTCACTCGGATTCAACATCAGGTGATCACCGTATGCCGGTTTACATTCAATTGGTATGAATAGAAGGGCAGAAACCAGATGCATCAATGGTGGCATTACTCGAAGCGCCCCACTATGCATTAAAAATAAACTTTATAGACCACAACCAATGAAGTTTATGAGTGTCCGCTACCGCAGTAGTGGATATGAATTATTGTACTTTAAGACACAATGTAACATAGCTAGCTTAGGGGCTCGAGGGCATGACATACCATATATAAGCTTGCCTCCGACAGCCGGCTACAGGTTTGAAACCACTGTATTCTCAATCTCCTACGCAAGAACACCTTCCCGTGAGATAGGACTAGGGCTATTAACTCCATTGTCGAGGGCCTGGACCTGTATACATCTTTGCATCCCCCATTGCGTCTTGATAGATCAAGCTCCTTTCTTCTACCTTTCTTACTGTAAGAATTAGCACCACATCAGTTGGCGTTCACCATGGGGCTGCATATCTATCAATCCATGGCACAGATGGTTTGTTCATTGGTTTTCGGTGTTGAGCTGATATCGGGGGACACGATCTTCTTTGGGTCGATTGGTTTCTTAGCTGATGGTTCAACGTGGATCCCTGAGGCCCCGTTGAACAGAGATTCGCTACAGCGTGTTGTACCTTCAAGCCTTATTTTTGGTGGCGAGCAGATCGTCATTGTCTGCCTTTGCCTTCCTTTAGCGGCGAAGCATGTTGGCACCGCTTCAACAGGCATCCCTCACTGGCAACCGCATACTTGGCCGCAATCTCATCTGCCGCCATGCTTCCGATGAGATTACACGACTACCTGCACTTATAGGTTATGAATATGGTTCGTCTTGTAACAAACATATAAAATAATGAAATCACACATGTGCAAAACTAGTAGAATGAATGTCAATAATTCGAAGAAAAGCTCCTAATAAACACCTAATATGTTTTGGAATTTTTTATTTGTATATACCTTATCATACACTAGAAATTACTATCAGGATATTTTGTCAACCATAAGATTTAGAAGTCTATTCCAAGACATTCAATATAAAAATATAGCTCATGTAATTTTTTTAAAAGAATCAATGGTGACATACAAATTTGCCTTTTTTGGTTTAAAGATCTTTTAAATGACAAAAATTTAACAAAATATTATAAATTGCAAAAATGGTATAACATACAGTTTAAATCTAGAATGGACTAAGTGCATTTGTCAATGGTAAATGATTAATTGATAATTTGTCAAGGTTTGTATGTGGCTACTTATGCATGTTGAATAAACAATGAGTAAGTGCATGATATGGTTTAACATGAAAATGATTATAAAAGTTTAGTACAACCTAGTACCACACCCCTGATTTTATAGAAAAAAAACATAAGTACCCTAACCACTCACTCTGTGCATTTTAAAACCGAACCGAAAAACCATACCGAAAATAAACCGAACTGAACCGATTTTTTTGTTTTTATGGTTTCTGGTTTCGGTATGGTATGGACTTTTCATACCGATTTGAACTTTGGTTTTTATGGTATATACCGAAAAACCGAATGGTTAACCGAATAAACCGAAGAAAAAGATAAATTTATATTTCTTGAGATGAACAACCGTACAAGTTGTCATTTTTCTTGTACATGAGTCAAATTCACTACTAAGCACCTACATTTTTCTTGTAACATTGTCATTTTTCTCTTTTTAAAATGCTAAGCACGTCCATAACCATCAACAGATGAATCAATGCATGCATATATACTTATATATATAGTCATATACTATTTGTGTAAAATAGAATGTGTTTTGAGTCATAAATTTGCAAATTATTATTACGTCATTTTCAAATTCGCGTCAACTTTGGTTTTTATGGTATATACCGAAACCATACCGAAATAATTTGGTATATACCGAAAACGAACCGTATTTTAATTTCATACCGTATTTACCGAAGTATTAATACCGTACATACCGAAAAACCATATAAACCGAATCATGTAAACCGAATAAACCGAACGCACAGGGCTACTAACCACTACAAGAAATATGTCAACTAGTGACCTTCTGTCAATGACCCTGGAAGAATTGGTCATAGATCTATGACCATTTCAGACCAATTGGTCAAAAACTCTCCGGGGGGCTCCAAACCCTAAACTATAACGACCATTTTGGTCAGAAAGGTCGTAATTTCCTTACACGAAATGGTCATAGAGTTGATAGCACCGGCCCGCTGCCTTATTTCTAGATGATCACGACCAATATAGATGGTCATAACCTTGTAAATTGTGGTGGGTTGCTATGACTGGGCGCCACCTCATCAATTTTGCCTATGTGTCATGTCCATGTGTCAATTTTTGCCCCAGGTTGTGAAGCAACCTATATTTCTGTCATTCCCAAAATTCCCAAAAAAATCTCATAAATTCTTTGGGTCATATCTTCGTCAAATATGTAAAAAATCTTCCTTGCCTAGTTCAAAAATAATTCAACAATATTCACTTTCCTATTCTGTTCAGATCAACACTTTGTGAAGGAAGTGCTATTTATATATTCTGGATTGTCCTCAAAAATTTTGGGCACTATTTCCTATCGAAATCATTGCGTCATGACAAAATTACGCTCCATTTGCCCAGTAAATCTTCCTCGGCAAATTTCCAAAGTTTTTGTCCACCTAGAACCTTTGTGAAAGAAGTACTAGCTATGCATATCCTAATGAGTTGAATTTTTGCCACATATTCTATATGCCTATGTAACTTACCTACACCAAATTTGAGCTCAGTTCATTTAGCCAATTTCTCTCACTAATTTTCCGAAGTTTCTGTCCAGAGAAGAGCATTATGAAGGAAGTGCTATTTATATATTCTTGGTTGCCCTCAAAATTTTTAGGAACTCTTTCCTATCCAAATCATTGCCTCATGACAAAATTCAGCTCCATTTGTCGAGTAAATCTTCCTCGGAAAATTTCCAATGTTTTTGTCCACCTAAAACCTTTGTGAAAGAAGTACTAGCTATGCATATCCTAATGAGTTGAATTTTTTCCACATATTCTATATGCCTATGTAACTTACCTACACCAAATTTGAGCTCATTTCATTTAGTTCTCTCACTAATTTTCCGAAGTTTCTGTCCAGAGAAGAGCATTATGAAGGAAGTACCACTTTGGCATGTCCAAATAGTATCCATTTTCTATAATGCTTTCCTATGCTCAAATAACCATCCTACGCCAAATGCCAGCTCAATCCATTCATTATTTTGAGCCCAGCTTCAACATTCGTATTTATGTCCAGTGTGGTACTTTGCAAAGCAAGTATCACATAGGCTCCTCCTTTTGAGCTGAAAATTTGTGAAGGCGGTCTTATTAGTAACTGATCATCCTCAGCCAAAACTCACGCCCATTAGCCATGTGCATCCACAGCCAAAACGGCACGCGGTGACCACGCAGCGGGCATGCGAGTTTACGCGCTCTAGAGTTGGGGCCCTCGGCCACCGTCCAAACCACGACGTATCGCCACCAAACCATGTATTTATGTTTGAATAGGTACTTATGTAACTATAAATGATTTTTGGAAAAAATAAATAGCAAAGTATGAGGCAGCCGTAGTTCAATTTTGACCCGCTTCCAGCTGAATCGGCGGAAATTTGTCTTTTTCATGAGAGGTGGATCGAAACTTTTGACACCCAACCTTTTTTCAATTGTGCATTAAATATGTCCTAGTATTTTAGAAAATTGATTTGGTCCAATTTTGCAACAAATATATGGTAGGTCCTTGACAAAAAAAACATTTTGGGCACTCAGAAAATGGAAAATGAATTTTCATCCAAAGAAAATGAAAACTTCCTTAGGCAACGTTGTTTGTCATTCCAAGATGCACCCTTATGCACAATATAAGATCATTTGAACAAACTATGTCATGAATGTGGGCATAAGATTGAGCATTTGGGTTAAAAGTCATGCATCTTCACACTTGATAGCTCGTTTCTGAGAACACTTTTTTAAAATAATTGTTCTATTACAAGTTTATAATTTTTGCTGGTAACTTGGCCACATATAATGACACAATGCGAAGGGTTTCCAATTTTTTTTTAATTTTTTATGCCCGCTTCAAAATGCGTCAAAACAACGGGAATAACCGTTCCTAGCTAGTGGTTGAATCTTGGAATTTTTTTGGTGTTTCTCTAATTAAATAGATACTTATGTACCTAGAAATGATTTTTGAAAAAAATAAAGAGCAAACTACGAGGTAGCTACAGTTCAAATTTGACCCGCTTCCAACTGGATCGGCGGAAGTTTGTCTTTTTCACCAGAAGTGGAACAAAACTTTTTACACCCAACCATTTGGTCATTTGTGCATTAAATATGGCCTAATATTTTAGAAAATTGATTTGGTCCAATTTTGCAACAAATATATGGTAGGTCCTTCACAAAAAATACTCATTTGGGGCTCTCGAAAAATGGAAGATGATTTTTTTTGTTCAAAGAAAACGAAAACTTCCTTAGGCAATATTGTTTGCCATTCCAATATGCACCCTTGTGCACAATATAGGATCATTTTCACAAACTATGTCATGAATGTGGCTATAAGATTGATCATTTGGCTTGAATGCCATTGATCTCCACACATGATAGCTTGTTTCTGAAAACACTTTTTTAAAAGAATTATCGTATTACAAGTTTATTATTTTTCCTGGTAACTTGGCCACATATAATGACACAATGCGAAGGTTTTGCAATTTTTTGATTTTTTTTATGAATTTTTATGCCCGTTTCAAAATGCAGTCAAAACAGCGGGAATGACCGTTCCAAGCTAGTGGTTGAATCTTGGATTTTTTTTGGTGTTTCTATGATTAAATAGATACTTATGTACCTAGAAACGATTTTTGAAAAAAATAAGTAGCAAACTATGAGGCAACTGTAGTTCAAATTTGACCCGCTTCTTGCTGAAATGGCGGAATTTTGTCTTTTTCACCAGAGGTGTATAAAAACTTTTGACAACCAACCATTTTGTCAATTGTACATTAAATATGTATATTATAAAAATGATCTGGTCCCATTTTGCAACAAATATATGGTAGGTCATTTACAAAAAAATCCAATTTAGGCACTCGGAAAGTAGACCAATTTAGATGGTCAAATACTCATCAATATGAAGTGCTGACCACACCTGCTGTGTGGTACCAATTTAGATGGTCATAACGTCATACTGTATTCTGATTGGTCCGTGGACGTCTCATGCAGATCATGCATTGAACACCGTCGGATGATCGTGGATCTAACGGCAGTCCTCAGCCCTTTCACACCATCCCCGAAACCCTATCTCTGCCCTATGGTCATTTTGTATCCACCCCCACCTCCTTTCTTTCCCTCGCTCTCTTCTCCTCCTCTCCTCTTCCAGATCCGCCGAGCTCCTCTCGATCCCCTCCCCTCCAGCCCTCGCCGCCGCCGCCGCCTCCCCATCAGCTCCATCGACGAGCCCTTCCTCACAGCATCGCCACCCCCGCGCCCATCCATGTCCACCCCCGCGCCCTTCCATCAGCATCCATGGCCTCCACCGCGCCCTTCCTCACCGCATTGCCACCCCGACCCCCTCCCTTCCTCTCCCGGATGCTCCCCTTGCTCCGGGCCTTCATCCTCTTTGGCCAGATCAACCGGGCGTGACCCCTACCCTAGGCAGGGAGGGCGGGTTGCCGCGGTGCGGGCGCATGGGAAGGGGCGGCGGTGGAAGCGCATCCCCAAGATCGAGCCCGTCAAGCACCGGGTCGAAGTCTCTCCTTCATGGAGCTTGATGTGCGGGTGTGCGGAGCGCTCGTGAGGGTGGTGGTGGCCTTCTTCGATGCCTTCCTTGTCGACTGCTTCCTCTTCTGGTTCCGCCCCCGCCCCGGCCCCGACAGCCCCGCCTCCGCCCATCGGGTAAGCCAATCCTACCTCTCCCTCTCCCACTCCCTCGCGTCCGGCTCCTCGGCTCGTTCGTGCTTCGAGCCTAGGCGGTGATGTTTTTATTTTTTGGCGCGTTCGAGTCTATGCAGGATCCGCTCGTGCCCAAGGACTGGGCAGGGGAGGCGCTCCCGGCCTCGTGAGGGTAGCGGTGGCCTTCTTCGACGCCGTTGTCGGTGTCAAAACCGGCGGATCTCGGGTAGGGGGTCCCGAACTGTGCGTCTAGGCGGATGGTAATAGGAGACAAGGGACACGGTGTTTTTACCCAGGTTCGGGCCCTCTCGATGGAGGTAAAACCCTACTCCTGCTTGATTGATATTGATGATATGGGTAGTACAAGAGTGGATCTACCACGAGATCAAGGAGGCTAAACCCTAGAAGCTAGCCTATGGTATGATTGTTGTAATGGTTGTTCGTCCTACGGACTAAAAACCCTCCGGTTTATATAGATACCAGAGAGGGCTAGGGTTACACAGAGTCGGTTACAATGGTAGGAGATCTACATATCCGTATCGCTAAGCTTGCCTTCCACGCCAAGGAAAGTCCCATCCGGACACGGGACGAAGTCTTCAATCTTGTATCTTCATAGTCTTGGAGTCCGGCCGATGATAATAGTCCGGCTATCCGGACACCCCCTAGTCCAGGACTCCCTCAGTAGCCCCCGAACCAGGCTTCAATGACGACAAGTCCAGTGCATATATAGTCTTCGGTGTTGCAAGGCGGGTTCTCCTCCAAATTCCATGTGCTTGCCGAATAGTGTCCGGCTCCCTTACAAATGTTGCGCTCCTTGGCTTCCACGCCCAATAATGGCCCTCTTCCACGCGTCACACGAATGCGAAAAGCCAGGGTATCTTTTATGTTTTACCCCCTAGCTGTGCAAATAACCTGCCTATAAGAGAGATAAGAATCCAGATCCAAATCACACCATCCTCCTTCCGCGAGTACTCATCGGAGCGCTTCTGACCTAAAACCCATTCCATCATGGACAGTCGACGTGGCTCCTCCTCTCGCGCTCCCAGCTCTCTGCCAGGAGATTGGAGGAGATGTTCAGTTCCGCATAACGAGCCGGTGAAGCTTCAAGCGGATGGATATCTTCCTCCGGCCTTTATGGTCCCGGTTCGAGCCGGGCTGGACACCTACAAAGGTGGGAAGCAAGCGGAGTCCACCCCTAGCCCCTCTAAAGGAGAGCGGGTGTCTTTTTCCCCTATCTAATAAGGGGGCTTGGATTTCCCGTACATCCGTTCCTCCGCGGGCTTCTGGAGTTCTATGGACTCCAGCTCCATCACCTCACGCCCGCCTCTATTCTGTATATCGCGGGTTTCGTAGCTCTTTGCGAGCTATTCCTGGGCATCGAGCCCCATTTTGCGCTATGGAAGAGGCTATTCTGCCTCGTACCCCGTTCTCACGAGGGGTCAATATATCAAGTGGGCGGTGCCGAAATATGGCGCATCACCGGGACCGGATATCCATCCGGAACCCCAAAGAAGGCGTCCAAAGACTGGCCTTCGGAATGGTTCTATGTAGAAGACGCTCCACTGCCAGACCCAGTTTGGATCGGCCTCCCAGAGTTCAGTAGGGCTCCTCTGAAGAAACGCCTAAGTTGGCGCCCGCGGAGCCCTCAACTGGAGGAAGACAAGAGCGTCCATTATTTGATGGGCCGGATAAGGTTGCTGGCCCATTCCGGATTGACCTTGATTGGAGTCATGGCCGTGTGCATAATGCGGGGGGTGCAGCCACTGCAATACAGGGGCCACCCCATGTGGGATTTCAACGGGGAAATGATGCCACCCGTCATGGTCGCAAAGGGCCAGAATCGGCCGAAGATCTGGTGAAGATTCTGTCCGGCCTGTACAAGGGGAAGAAGGAGGACTTCCTCCAGATGAGCCCATTGAATGGGTTCTCCATGAATAACCCTCGGCGCTGGGTAAGCGGACATTTTATTTATCCGACCCATGCCTTCAAAGTTTAAGTACCTTACTTTACGATTTCGACGCAGGAGCTGCGTCGAGATGTGGAGGGCATACATAGTCCAGCTCCACAACCCGAGGATCCAAGAAGATCCCTCGATCCGACCTCCGAAGAGGATCCGGACATAAAGGTGGAGCTAATCGACGGGGTGTTCCACCAACTCAGCATGGACAATGCTCTAGTCGCCATTACGGCTGACTACCCCGGCTTGTTACCGGATTCCCAGGTACTTATGACCGAAGTCCTGACACCATTATTTCATCCTTGCGCATTCCTGACCACTGTATACAACGGTGTCTTGCAGGAGGTGCTTTCAAGGCGGGAAGCCGAACGCGCGGCGGCCGACCAACAAGGGTCAGTCCGACCCCGCAGGCGGAAGAGGGGTGCGGTGCGAATCGAAACGTCACCGCAACGGTATAGCTCGCGACCGTTATTTAGGAAAAGATTCCTAGGGGGTGTATTAATGCTCATGACTTTTTCAGGAGAAAGAGCGCTCGCCGGACTGTGCCCGGCGAGGTTGCCGCCCAAGCCTCCGCCAGCCAGGCTCCACCACCTGGTCCGGAGGGGGAGGCGAGCGCAAGGCGCGAGCCGGATACTCCTCCAACGGAGGATGCCGACAGGCTGTCCGCCACCAGGTATGAGGTGGAGAGCGCCATGAACCATAGGCGCCGCCGGACAGTTTTTCGTGACACGTGTCTCTCCCCTGAGGCGTTGAATGCCTTTAACGCGGGAGACGCGCACCTCCGTGCTGCTCAAGATGGTTTGACCAGAGCCACGGAGCAGTATGTAAAAGACATACGGGTGAGGGATTATAATAGCGGTATATGCCAGTAGCCCCCGAGACATAAAGTAGTTAAAATAACTGATTTAAGGATCTTTTAATGTGCAGAATCTTACAGAGAAGAATACCCAATTGTCCCAGGAGCTACAAGAGTGCAATGCCCAACTTGAAGCCGCACTCGCTGCCGCAGGAGGAGACACAGAGACCCCTCCTGGTAACACATTATTTTGAAAAGATAAGTGGTGTGCGGCGTGCGTGTAAGTCTGACAATGATATTGCAGATGTTGCCGGACTGGATCTGGACAAGCAACACCTACTGCGCCAGCTGAAGGCCGGCGAGAGGGTGCTTATGAAGGTACAGCAGGAGAGGAACAAACTCCAGGATGCCCACACCCAGCTTGGGGAAGAGCTGAAAGGTGTTCGGGCCAAGCTGTCTGGCTCCGTGAAGGAGAATCAGCGGCTTCGTCGCGGCATCTATGGTAAGTGCTTGAGCGAATCTATCTATCTATCTATTATATTATTAAAACGATAGAAAATGAAGGGTTCAGATCTAACAATTGAAAAAGAGTTAAAAAGAACGGGTGTGATTTGCAACAAAGAAGTAAAAAGAAAAAACAAGAGGCAGCCTCACGGTATTGGAATCGGCAAGACAAGCAAAACACTATGGAAATAGTAAAGCTGGAGTCCGGACTCAATACTATACATGTGCTGAAATCGGCCAGACTATGAAAACACCATGGAAAAAGGAAAAAACTGGAGTCCGGACCAAATACGTTACATGAAATAATATCACTTAGATACAAATAGTGCAATGTGTCACGTCCAAATAAATATACGTGTTGAACAGAGCCAAATTAGTTGAGAGGAAAAGAAGGAGCAGTCTGATTAGTACACGTTCATAGGCATTAGGCACCATCGGCAGTTTGGTGCAATCCGTTTTGTATTGGCATCCAAGTGCAAACGATGACATCGCTGCTGTTATCTAATTAATATTATTTTATTTTGCATTACAAAGGATATCATGTACAAGCGTTTTGTATTAGTAAAAAAAGGTATACAAATTTTTGACTGGGAAAAGGTATACAATGTTGCTACAGTAAAAAAGTCTAATATAAGAAAAACCCACAATGAATAACAAAATCACTATTTCAGTAATAGAAATAATTTGTAACATGAAAATATAGATAATTAAAAACAAGGTGTCTACACTCTTATAAAATTTGCAAAAAAATTATAAAAATAGAACGTATTTCATCCATAATAAGCTAGAAATATATATTCTGTTGATCTTAATTACGACGCCGGAGTCTAATAAAAGATAAAAAGTTTTACCTATAACAATAACCATGTAAACATATTATGGACACGTACAGCCAGGTCAAAGTGCATACAAGGAAGTTTATGTCCTCCTAGGACACGCACACATGCATGCGTACGGCCCACCAAGATTTTCCATCTTCAGCTAGAGAGTTTCCTAATCTGATTAGGAAGTTTAAGAAGGAAAACAAAATATTGGATAGGAACGTACGTAGACATCAAATATGATGCATCGGTTCCCATGGAGACCATCTAGCTATCGGGATTGAGGGCAAAGTACGACACTGCTGGCCAACTTAATCGGAGAGATCGCTGTTCCTGTGTTGCATATATGAATACTTGATGCTTAACACCGGCGGAGATGAAAGGCAAAAGAGCAGCGGCCCATCATATTTATCACAAAATCCAATAGATCTCAGTTCAGAGTATTAAGTTTAACGTATAAAGTCATATAACCGCTGACACTCGCCAGGCTATACCAAACCATGTGCACGCGACGAAGACAACACTACAATGATATGATCACTAGCCTGCCTAACATTGTATAAAATACCATGGAGCATCACCATCGGTCCAGCTTTTTGAGCGCCCTGCAACCCTTTGGATCAGGTTGGAGTAGATCACTGTGACACATTGTCGGTGCTAATCAGGAAGGTGTGTCAAATCTATCAATGCATTTAAATTTACCAATTTTTCTCTCAGGTTCTTTCTGAATTAAGAGTAGATTTTTGTGCTGTGCAAAGTTAAGCTCATGGTTAAGCTAAATATCATGGAGCAAACAAAAAATGACCCAAATCCAAATATGTACTATTTTACAGGAACAAATCAATAATTTTGAACTACCCTTATAGTTGTTTTATTAAGAGCTTTTCCAAATGATCTTATCGAGCATACAATAGTTCCAATTGTCTTTTGCAAAAATTAAGAAGAAAATAAATAGAAAAACCACTTGAACTTGGGATTTGGCTATATAAATGTGTATTATCTTCGGCCCAAGTAAATAACTCATGCTTTCTTCATGGACATGAGAAGTCAACAACCGAAACCGACATGCGAGCCAACGTTGGCATGAAAACGAACGAACAAAATTTCATGCTTAGACATTATATTGCAACTACCAAAGTTTTTCACTAATAAACACATTGTTAGTATATTAAATGTACTTATATATAATGCCTATTCATGATATCATATTTAATCAAGCCACATGATTCCATTTTTCTAAGAAAGTAAATAGGAATATCCAAATTTGTGGAAAAAATCACAATAATAATGCCAAGATTAACCAATAATTTCAGTTCTAAGAGAGAACACAAGGTGCAATCAGAACAACACGGTAAATAAAAGAACTCACTAAATGGAAAACATGCAAATTATTTGCTTCCCACTTAGGTCGGTCGTATTAACATCATTAGACATAGCCAAGTATAGCAAAATTTCTGATGTGGTCAATATATATAACTCACTCAACCTCATATGGAACCTACATCCACCCATAAGAGTTTGGGTTGGAAACAAAATTACTTTCTTGGAAATTTTTGAGCTGTTGGTTTAAGGCCATGATTGAGAAACAAATGCAGTCACACGCAAAAAAAAGAGAAACAAATGCAATCAAATTTTTGAAAATTTCTACGAAATTACTTTCATTCGAAGGAACTTGATCTAGACGGCGTCAAATGTCTAATGATCCAAGAGAGGATCGGAAAAGACTAAAAAACACATGAGATGTTTTGTGAATAATAAATTTTGTATGACGAGACAAAAATAATATTGTGCATCGAGTCAATAGAGAAAAATAGGAGAAAGTTACACTAAGATGATGAGCATACTCCTCCGACTTTGGATCGTTAGCAAAAAAGTCATAACAAATTAACCACTTTTTGATGTGATAATATAGATTTGGTGTCATAATTATTTATATAATACAAATAAATAAGTAAACAACTATTTCATCAAAAAACAGTGTCCACTAAGTGATGATAATTGTAGGAGTAAGAACCAATGATCATTTAATTAATTGAACTACATAGAACATTACTCATATTAAAAGGATTCTTGCATCTCAAATGTGGAAGAAGTCCACTAAGCATTGCAAATTTCAAACTTAAAATTCTAGCATAATCCATAAGCCAATACATTTTGTTGACACAACATGAAACATACTATAATTTAAGTTTTAATAACAAGATAACACATTTAAGTACCATATATAATTGAAATGGGAAAAGGAATAACTACAATAATCTAGCCGCGCAAATGCGCGGGTGACCCTGCTAGTTCTTTTGAAAAGAAGAGTTCGGCGAGGAAGCCTATTGACAGAAATATGTCTTGTAGGTGCGCTCACAGGTCGCCCTGCGGAGGAAATGCCTGTTTCAACGGGTGACCAACTTCCCGAGCTGGTGCAACTGCTCGAACATGTTCGGCAGGCGATGAGTGGCGTCGTCCAGGCCCTATGGCCATCCGTCTCCCTACCCGAGGGCCTTGGAGAGCTTGCGGAGAAGCTTCGGGGAGCACGACAGCGCTTCCGCTAATGGAAGATATCGGCCTGCCGTCAAGGTGCCAGGGAGGCCTGGGCCATGGTGAAGACGCGGTACAAGAAGGCGGATCCAAACCACATGGCCGAGGTCGGACCTGTCGGGCCCGACGGGAAGGAGATCCCTGTGAGCTTAGTGTACGGCCAAGTAGAGTTGGCCGCTAAGTATTCCCAATGGGACTGTAAATTAGACAGCCTGTTAGACGGGATTGAGGAGGAGTACAGTCAGTCAATTTGACGATGTATTTAAAATGACATGTAAAATGCCTTCTAGCCGGATTGTAGATCGTTTGTCTTTGCCGACCTTTCCGCTTCGACCTCGGGACCCTAGAGTCCGGAGTGTGTCCGAATACCTTCTCGGTTATGACAAAACCGGGGCATGCATGGAGACCAGGCGTAGGGGTCATGAGTGCTTTATCAGACAAGTGCCCAACTAGTTATGTTATATTACATGGTTAGTAAGAAACATCTTCTAGGGAGAATAGTTCTGTTAAGGGTTCCTTTCCCTGGGAGGCATGCCCTAAAGTGCATGTCTGGACTGCGAAAAAAGTAGGAAAACATCTGGGGGCAGATAGATGAATGTTTAAAAAAATCATCTTTCAAGTCACCGACCGAATATTCTCTTAAGAACGCTAGCTTTCGGCTTCACCCAGTCTGAGGTACACATCCGGCTGACCCGGCAGTAACAATCGCAGAGGTGCTCCCTTTACCTCCTAGTCGAACAATCGGGAACGTAGGGGTAAGCACAGGAGCCAGGCAACCCAGCTTGGCCAAAACTTAAGTCATATCGATGCATATAATGGTGAATAAAAGGTACATGTGCAAGTTTGACACATGTGCTGGGCATGAAGCCCTTATAAGTAAGCTTCTGTTAGAGAAGCCCCCAGGTATAATGAGTGCGGGTAGCACATCAGGTGTGTGTGAACAATGCGCAAATAGGCCCTCAAGGGCTTTTATGAAAAAGGTAGGAGAAGGGAGAGAAACAAAAGACAGCTGAATTGTGAAAATGTGAAGGAAGGAGACGAACTCTTAGTCCGGCGCTAGGCGTAGAATTTTTGGAGGCGGGCTGCATTCCATGGGTTCAGCTCTAGTCAGTTATCCGATGCATTCCGCAGACGGTATGCTCCGCCGGTCAGGACTTGGTCGATGATGAAGGGACCTTCCCATTTGGGCTTGAGTTTGTCCTTTTTCTTGTCCGGCAGGCGTAGAACTAGTTCGCCAACATTGTAAGTTTTAGCCCGTACTTCTCTGCTTTGATATCTTCGAGCCTGCTGCTGATAGAATGCGGAACGGGCCTTTGCCACGTCGCGTTCCTCCTCCAATGCGTCCAAGCTGTCCTGCCGATCCAGCTCGGCTTCTCTTTCTTCGTACATGCGCACTCGAGGTGAGTCATGAATTATGTCGCAGGGCAAAACTGTCTCTGCGTCGTATACCATAAAGAATGGTGTGAATCCGGTAGTACGGTTTGGCGTGGTCCGCAGCCCCCAGAGTACGGAGTCGAGCTCCTCTACCCAGTGCGTATTGGATTCCGTAAGGGACCGCACTAGCCTGGGTTTGATGCTGCTCATTATTAGACCATTTGCTCGTTCCACCTGACCGTTGGTTTGAGGGTGGTAAACTGAAGCGTAGTCGAGCTTAATGCCCATATTTTTGCACCAGAGTTTGACCTCATCGGCAGTGAAGTTCGTGCCGTTATCTGTAATTATGCTGTGGGGGACGCCGTAACGGTGTACTACCTCGGATATGAAGTCTATCACTGGTCCGGACTCTGCCGTTTTAACTGGCTTAGCCTCTATCCACTTGGTGAATTTATCCACCATGACCAGTAGGTATTTTTGCTTGTGGGTTCCCCCTTTAAGGGGTCCAACCATGTCAAGCCCCCAGACCGCGAACGGCCAGGTAATGGGTATAGTTTTGAGGGCGGTGGGTGGCATATGGCTCTGATTAGCAAAGATCTGACATCCAACGCATCTTTGGACTAAGTCCTGAGCATCTGCCCGGGCCGTCGGCCAATAAAATCCTGTACGGAATGCCTTGCCTACAAGGGCCCGGGCTGCGGCATGGTGTTCGCCTAGTCCGGCATGAATTTTAGCCAGAAGGTTTCGCCCTTCCTCTTCGGAGATACACCTTTGAAGGACTCCGGTTGTGCTTTTATTATAAAGTTCTCCCTCGTGGACCTTGTAGGCTTTAGATCGCCGAACTATGCAGCGGGCCTCATTTTGGTCTTCGGGAAGTTCCTGCCTAATTAAGTAGGCTAGGAATGGCTCTGTCCACAGGGCGATTACTGCCATTATTTCGTGGGCTGAAGGTGTTATTTCATTGGCTGAGCCATCGATTATGTCAGATTGTTCTGTGTTGTGTGGTGCGGCTGCTTCCCGGTTGTTATTCCCGGACTCCTCTTCCCATAGTATGGATGGCTTAAAGAGCCGTTCCAGGAAGATGTTTGGAGGGACAGCGTCGCGTTTCGTGCCGATGCGTGCCAATACGTCGGCTGCTTGGTTATTATCCCGGGCTACGTGGTGGAATTCGAGTCCTTTGAACCGAGCTGACATTTTTAGGACAGCGTTACGATAGGCTGCCATTTTCGGATCCTTGGCGTCAAAGTCTCCATTTACTTGGGATATTGCAAGGTTTGAATCCCCGCGCACCTCTAGGCGTTGAATGCCATGGAGATTGCCATCCGGAGGCCATGTAGGAGGGCCTCGTATTCGGCTGCGTTGTTGGAGTCTGTGTACATTATCTGAAGTACGTATTGGACTATGTCCCCGGTTGGGGACGTCAATACGACGCCAGCCCCCAAGCCGGCCAACATTTTGGAGCCGTCGAAATGCATAATCCAATTGGAGTATGCGCCGTACTCTTTAGGGAGTTCGGCTTCAGTCCATTCAGCGACAAAGTCAGCCAAGACTTGCGACTTTATAGCTCGCCAAGGTTTGTAAGTTATATCGAATGGTAAGAGCTCGATGGCCCATTTTGCAATCCTGCCCGTCGCGTCGCGGTTGTTTATAATGTCGTTGAGGGGCACTTCGGAGGCCACTGTTATCGAACACTCTTGAAAGTAGTGTCGGAGCTTCCGGGATGCCATGAACACCGCGTACGCTATCTTTTGATAGTGCGGGTAACGGGGCTTGCAGGGAGTTAAGACAGTGGATACCTAGTACACTAGTTTTTGAAGAGGGAATTTATGCCCTTCTGTTTCTCGTTCGACGACGAGCACTGCGCTTACAACTTGATGTGTTGCCGCGATATATAACAACATTGGTTCGCCCAGGTTAGGCGCAGCCAGGACCGGATTTGTTGCCAATATGGCTTTTATTTCTTCGAGTCTGGCAGTGGCAGCATCTGTCCACTCGAAGTGTTCGGTGCGCCTGAGGAGGCGATAGAGGGGCAATGCCTTTTCTCCGAAGCGGGAAATGAAGCGGCTTAGAGCCGCCACGCATCCGGTCAATTTTTGTATTTGTTTGAGATCTTTTGGAATATCCAGCTATGACAGAGCTCTGATCTTGGCTGGGTTTGCTTCAATTCCTCTACTGGATACAATGAAGCCTAGGAGCTTTCCGACTGGTACGCCGAAAACGCATTTTTCCGGATTCAGCTTGATGTCATATGTTTGGAGGTTGTCGAATGTGAGCCTCAAATCGTCTACTAGAGTTTCGACGTGTTTGGTTTTGACGACTACGTCGTCTACGTATGCCTTTACTGTTTTGCCGATCTGGGTAGCCAGACATGTCTGAATCATGTGCTGATATGTTGCGCCGGCGTTTTTGAGTCCGAAGGGCATCGTGTTGAAGCAGAATGGTCCATATGGAGTAATGAATGCCGTTGCGGCTTGGTCCGCCTCCGCCATCTTAATTTGATGGTAGCCGGAGTATGCGTCAAGGAAGCACAATGAATCGTGCCCTGCAGTAGCATCGATTATTTGGTCGATGCGGGGAAGGGGGAAGGGATCCTTTGGGCAGGCCTTGTTGAGGTCTTTAAAATCGACACATAGGCGCCAGGATTTATCCTTCTTTGGTACCATTACCAGGTTTGCTAGCCAGTCCAGATGTTTGATGCCTCTGATGAATCCGGCTTCCAGTAGTTTGGCTAGCTCTTCTCCCATTGCCTGTCTTTTGGGTTCGGAAAATCGCCGAAGAGCCTGTTTGACTGGCTTGAATCCTTTTAGGATGTTTAGGCTGTGTTCTGCCAATTTGCGTGGGATTCCTGGCATATCTGAAGGGTGCCAGGCAAAGATGTCCCAATTTTCCCGAAGGAATTCTCGTAGTGCGGCGTCTACCTCAGGGTTCAACTTTGCCCCGATGGAGGCCGTCTTTGTTGGGTCCATTGGATGGACCTGGAATTTGACTATTTCATCAGCTGGTTTAAAGGAGGTGGACTTGGATCTCTTATCGAGTATCACATCGTCCCTATTCACCGTAGAGCGCAGCGCAGTGAGTTCCTCTGCAGCTAGGGCTTCGGATAGTGCCTCCAGGGCTAATGCGGCTGTCTTATTTTCGGCGTGGAGTGCCGTGTCCGGATCACTAACGAGAGTGATTATTCCGCCGGGCCCAGGCATCTTAAGCTTCATGTACCCGTAATGGGGTATGGCTTGAAAAATTGTGAATGCCTCCCGTCCTAATATAGCGTGATATCCACTGCTGAACGGGGCCACTTGGAACGTGACCTTTTCGGACCTGTAATTGTCCGGCGAGCCGAACACCACATCAAGTGTGATTTTTCCTGTGCATCGCGCTTCCCGGCTAGGGATTATTCCTCTAAAGGTTGTGCTGCTTCGCTCAATGCGGCTCCAGTCTATTTCCATTTTTTGAAGAGTTTCCTCGTAGATGAGGTTTAATCCGCTGCCGCCATCCATGAGTACCTTGGTAAGGCGAAAGCCGTCCACTATTGGACTGAGGACCAATGCGGCTGGTGCTCGGGCTGTTCGGAATTTGGGTTCGTCGCTGGCGTTGAAGGTGATGGCCGTGTCGCTCCATGGATTTGTTGTTGCTACTTGGTAGACTTCGGCGAGGTTGCGGATTGTTCGTTTCCGCATATTATTTGATGCAAAAGTCTCGAAGACTGTTGACACCGTACTGGTACTGCTGGAGTGGCTCTCCGGGGCTAGAAGCCCTTCGCCACTTTTGGCCACCTGCCGCAGTATCCAACATGCCCGAAGGCTATGTGTTGAAGTGGCGCCTTCTGTACTATGAATTTTATAGGGTCCGCTGAGCCATCCCTCCAGTACGGTTCCGTGCCCTTTATGGGGTTTTTGCTTTTTGGTTTTTGTACCTGGTGCCTGGGTGTGATGCACCCTTTTGTTACGGATTAGGGTTGTATTCGGGGCCGGATTGTCCCAAAACTTAGTTTCGGTTTTCCGGAAACTCTCCATAGCACAGTACTTTCGTACTATGGACGCTAGATCGGTGAAGCGTGTAATTTCACGGCGACTGACGACATTCAAGATTCCCTCGTCCGTGCAATTATTGCAGAAAATTGAAATTGCGTTTTCCTCTCGGCAATCCTTTATCCTGTCCATAACCAGGAGGAATCTGGCCCAGTAATGATGTACTGTTTCAGCGGGCTCTTGCCGGATTTGAGATAGATCGCATATGTCTGGGTGGGTGGGTGGAATTAAGTCTGGAACCCTACCCATCTCGAGGCTCAAGGGCCAAAAAGTTTTCGAATTTGGAAGCTTGGATTGCTGGACGTTGTCCAACGAGTCTGGTCCGATGCCTGTCTTTAGGTTCAGTGCTTGATCGAAGTCCGTCCATCCGGAATCCGGCATGGAGGGTTTGGGAGTCCGGACATGACTAGTTTTCAATACAGGAGAAGAGTCGCCGCGTTGTTCCTCTACTACCGCAACGTGGTGGGTAACCTGGGGAGAGTTAATCTCTCTCAGATCGGTTTTAAGCCCAATCTTATTGTAGTCTGTAGTGACTCCCAGGGCGGCGATGCGATCCAAGAGCTCGTTTACGGGATCCAGCTGCTCGACGAATTCCGAGTTGATGTGAAGATTGCTTTTGATGACCCGAGAGGTCATTGTCGAAGCGGTGGCCGAAGAGGCGGTCATGAGAAAACCACCCAGCCGGATAGTTTGGCCGGCGGCCAAGGCTCCTTTGGCGAAGATACCGTCTTTAAAGACGGGAAGAGGCATCCTTCCTATCGGTGACTGCACAGAGGAACTCTCAATGAAAGCACCAATGTCGGTGTCAAAACCGGCGGATCTTGGGTAGGGGGTCCCGAACTGTGCGTCTAGGCGGATGGTAACAGGAGACAAGGGACACGGTGTTTTTCCCAGGTTCGGGCCCTCTCGATGGAGGTAAAACCCTACTCCTTCTTGATTGATATTAATGATATGGGTAGTACAAGAGTGGATCTACCACGAGATCAAGGAGGCTAAACCCTAGAAGTTAGCCTATGGTATGATTGTTGTAATGGTTGTTCGTCCTACGGACTAAAAACCCTCCGGTTTATATAGAATTCGGAGAGGGCTAGGGTTACACAGAGTCGGTTACAATGGTAGGAGATCTACATATCCGTATCGCCAAGCTTGCCTTCCACGCCAAGGAAAGTCCCATCCGGACACGGGACGGAGTCTTCAATCTTGTATCTTCATAGTCTTGGAGTCCGGCGGTGATAATAGTCCGGCTATCCGGACACCCCCTAGTCCAGGACTCCCTCAGCCGTCCTCATCGACTGTGTTGTGGCTGACCTCTCTGCCGCTGGTTGGACGTCCGTGTGGTACTGTTTCAAGTTTCGCAGAGAGCACATGCTCTAATGAACAATGTGTGTGGAACAGATTCTTGTCTGAATTCTCTTCTTGTGGGAGTATGAACTTGCTTGCAATATCTTGGAGTACCAACTTGGAGCATTTGGTTAGAGTAGCATCTTGCAACACATTCGATTACTCCAGTACTGATAGTTACAGTAGCATCTTGCAAAATGGAGTAGTTAGAGTAGCATCTTCGATTAACTAAATTGATGATTATTGTTGTTAAGTTGGGACTTGCAACTAGTAGTTCCCTCTTCTTATCTCTTCTCTCTTCTACTGTCGGCGTTCTGGCTACAGGGGTACCCAGACTTTCCTGCCTGCAGCCCACGGCGTGGCTCCATCGACGGCCTAGTATGACCCAGTTTCGACATCGACAACCCAAGACCCTCGCGAGGGGTCGAGCCTCGTGAGGCGGACGACACCAAGACCTCCAAGGGGATCAGCCTCCTCAGGCTGGCTCTCGAGGAGCAGAGATTTATATGCAAGGCTCACCTCGTGAGGTTCGGGTGACATGAGCCATGACGATCGAGGCCAGGCGGGCGCCAACGGGTGCATTGTAGCAGTTTCCTCTTTGGTGCAAAGGAGGCAAGCAACATGAACGAAGTCCCGAGGAAGCAGCCAAAGGTTTCCATTCCCGTGCAACAAGACCAAGACCGCCAAAACGACAGGACGAAGGTCATCGCCGAGCCCACCACAGCACCACGACCAGAGGCTTTTGCAGGCAAAGACCACTTTAGTCAGGACAAGATGTACTTGTTGTCTCCCTTCAAAATTGGCCGTTGTGGGATCCCTTCCCGCCTCCATTCAGGAAGATGACCAATGCCACTATAAATAGGACCTAGCGACCACCATAGAAGGGGATCGGATCCATTCCACCCTGACCAGCTCACCAGCTCACTCGAGCTTAAGAACACACCTCTTGAGGCCGTTCTTCACTGTACTAGTTCATCCTCAGCCCCTTGAGGCAAATCCACCACAAAGCAGGAGTAGGGTTTTACACCGCAAGGTGGCCCGAACCTGGGCAAATTGCTGTGTCCCATTTCCTTCGAGCTCGACGCGCTAGGTTGTGACACTACTAGGAAAAGGGCTATAGATGATATCGACACTAATGGCGCACCACACATGTGGTGCGCCACTACTATATACTAATGGTGCACCATGTGTTGGTGCGCCATTAGTGTCCAAATACTAATGGTGCACCACATCCACGGTGCGCCACTAGTAACAACTTTTTTGTCAAAACTAGTAATGGCGCACCAGGGGATAGTGCGTCATTACTAGTTGAACTAGTAATAATTTTTTTATCAAAACTATTAACGGCGCACCACATCCACGGTGCGCCACTAATAATTTTTTTTCAATTTTTTTTCAATTTTTTTTCAAAACTAGTAATGGCGCACCGTGTGTGGCGCACCACTCCCACGGTGTGCCATTACTAACTTGGCCCAAAAATTCCACCGAATGCACCCCTCGGTGGACCGTCTTTTCAGTTTTAAAAACAATAAAAGAAAATGATGGAAATGTCAAAAAAATAAAAGAAAATAAGTTTCACATGTGATATGTGGTCTACTTGTTGGGAAAATTTACAAATATGAATTTCGACTTTATTTGCAAAACCACTCTGGAATTTATAAAATGGGCATAACTTTTGAATACGAACTCGGATTAAAAAGTTTTTATATGAAAAATCATCTACTCGAAAAGTTACATCCGAATTTAATTGGGGGAACCCCGTTAAACATTTTCAAAATCCTCAAAAACCTAACAGAAAAAAGTTACAGGGCCTTTAAAGATCTAGAGGGGAAAACTGGGAAAAATTTCAAACTTACTAGTGGCGCACAGAAAAAAAAATTGGTTCGATTTTTTTTTCAAAAAATGATACGTAATATGACCGGGAAGTTTGAAATATTTTTCAAAATTTCATCATACTCATGAACATGAACAAAGTCCTAGACATCAACAAGGTTTAATAGGATTGATATGATAGATATATTAACAAGTGCTTGTTAAGTGAGGTGGTGTTGGGTTGGATAGAACTGCGTAGTTAAGCGTGCTCAGCCTGGAGTAGTGTGAGGATGGGTGACCTTCCGGGAAGTTTGACCACATAGTGCGATTTGACTTGAGATTAACCATATTGACCCGAGATTAAGAAAAAAACGAATAATAATAAAAAAAATTGAAAAAATATTTGAATTTTTTTTGTTAGTAATGGCGCACTTCTATGTGGTGCGCCATTACTAAGTCAGACAGTAATGGCGCACCGTGTGATATACTAATGGCGCACTCCCTGGTGCGCCATTAGTATCTGGTATACTAATGGCGCACCAGGGTTGTGCCATTAGTATAAAATTCTAATGGCGTGATGCTAGTGGCGCACCTGTAGTGCGCCATTAGTAGGCAAAACAGGTGCGCCACTAGCAGGCCTTTACCTAGTAGTGTGAGATCCGCGAGTAGGAAGGCTGGGGAGAGTGAGATCTTCGCATGCACCCCAGAATTTGAACCTCTCAAGGGTTTGCAGTACCCGAAATCCGACAGCCCTTTCAAACCAAATTGAGGGCATTAAGATTCAGACATGGCATTGATGGTCCATCATCTCCTATTTGTCGATGATTGCCTTATGTTCAGTAAAGCTTTGGCCCAACATATCTCGAGAATAAAGTGCATCCATGACACTTATTGCAATCCCTCAGGCCAAAGGGTTAGTTCTGATAAATCTGTGATGCACTTTCGCATTAAGAAGACATTAGATAGTAGATGACTTTGAAGGTGAAAATGCAAGTCTATACCTAATAATAAAGAGGTTATTGCTTCTGGCGATATGTCACGAAAATTGCCCCTACATTTGCAAAATATTACCCACCAATGCCACCTATAAGTGATAAAAAAATGTTTTAAGCCTCCTTTGGTTCATAGGAAAGGAATGTTATAGGAATAGGAAAATCATAGGAATTGAGATGCATGTCATCTCACTTCCTATAGAAGAGGGATGTCATTTGATGCATAGCATATGAATTTTTCCATTGAGTCTAAGCTAATGATGTTTTTTCTCCAAAATGTGAAGGATTGATTCCTATCCTACATAGGAATAGGAATTCATTCCTACAAACCAAATGACTTCAAAGGAATTTTTCCTTTGCAAATCCTACCCTATAGAATTCCTATAAATTTCCTACAAACCAAAGGAGGCCTTACACAAGGAAATTTCCCCGCCTGGGCCGGCCCATGTAGTACGGACCTACTATACTACACTTTGCGCGCTGTGAGATGATGCAGCGCGCCCGTTAGGGCCGTCCCAAGTCCTAGTGACCTGTTTTCAATTTTTTTTCTACTTTAAATAAATTGTTACTTCAAATTTCTTTAATAAATGGGAGTTGAGAATAAAATATTTAATAAATCATAAAATGCTTGTGGATTCAAAAAATGTTCGTGATTTTGTAAAGAAATATTTGCTTATCATCAAATGTTCGGAATTTTGAAAACAAATGTTAGAAAAATAAAACAATGTTCATGCTTTTTTTTTAAACTCGTGTATAAAAAATATTAATGAAGTTCAACAAAATTTTGCCAATTCAAAAATATTTCATGAATGAAAAAATACTATAAAAATTCAAAGACTGTTGTGACTTACAATATAGTTTATTCATTTATAAAATGTTCGTAGATTCAAAAAATGATCATGCATTAAAAAATGTTTGTTAAATGAAAAATATAATATTCATGAATTTCAACAATTGTTCCACCAATTTCCAAGAAAATGTTCGTTGATTCTAGAAATGTTCGCCGATTCAAGATAATTGTTTAAACAAGTGTTTGCATGCAGAATAAAATATTAACTAATTCAGAAAACGTTCTTGATTTTAGAAAATGTTCAAAAAATTTAAATGTGTTAACGAATTTGTAAAATGTTAATGATTTAAAATATGACCATGAGTTTAAAAAAATGTTCATGATTTCAAAAATGGTTCATGATTTCACGAAATTGAGAATGATAGTATATCTCAGTGATGCAACAGACTGTAGTCATGGCCATTGGAGATTATGTTTTTTTGTCCGTTCCAACGGACGAGCCCTTTTACTAGTTTCTTTTATCAGCTCGATCTCCAATTGCCTCTCACAAGCCAGTGCATAACATCGAACGTGACTGCCGGTGCCAATGAAACTGCAGACACACATTTTTTTACCCCTATGAACGCACACACGCACACCCTACCCCTATGAGCACCTCCGAGAGACTGAGCCGGCATATCATCTTGAAATTTACGAAGTCACCGTAGGCGCCTCGTCATCGACGGGAACGTCTTCTCCCACTGAAAGCGCATCGCCGGAAATCTTGAAATAAATCCAGGAATAATGCGAGCACCAGGATTTGAACCCTGGTGGGTTGGGGATACCACTGTCCACCTAACCAACTCAACCACAGGTTGATTCGCTGCAGACACACATTTCTGAAACGTAAGAACAGAACCACATCATCGTGTCTAAGAAACAACTCAGTAAATATTACACATGGCATTGCATTTATCAGTGCCTAGCTTAGGCACTTGACTTTGTTTTGTTTTGGCAATGAAACTAGAAAGTTTATCCTACTTGGAAGTCTATGAAATAAGAGAGGAGAATCTGCAACTCTGCATTCCTCACACCTATTGGACAAGTTCAAGTTCTTGATCACGCCCAAATCATGATAAAGTTGTTCACACACAGCAACCGATGAAGAATAAAATAGTCGAAACCGAGTATGTTTTTAACTTCTAATGTAAGGTTACAGGGCATATCACCTTGTTTACCAAGGATAATTACCAGTGAACAATCAGCGGGCTTGCTATTTCCTGAAGAACACTGCGTGTGGTGTGACTTGGCATAACAGCAGAGGTAACCCAAAGTAGCCATTAAACTAAAAGGCTTTAAAGGAACACCAACTCGCTCTGTTCACTAATGTAAGGCGTTTTTGCAGTTCAAATTGAACTGCAAAAACCTTCTTAAACATTTAGAAACAGAGGATGTAACATTTTGTGACAACTACTAGGAAATACAATGAAAGACTGAATCTTGGCAGCTGCAAGGCCAACACACATTTCAGCAATGTAATAACAGAACTGAATCCTCATGGCAAGTTGATCACAAATACTCTCAAGTAATATGGATGGATTCAGTGCCGTCTCTTCCTAAAAAACATCTTGAGATCTTCGTCTCCATCAGAGAAGTCCATCGCTTCGAATGCAGCCTCCCGTGCTCTGTCGCCGCAAGCTCGAACCTGTTCCCTGTGAGCGAGGTAGTCGTCGTCGACCTCCACATAGCCATTCTTGGCGTACTCGCTCCGTACCCAGGCATGGAATTTGGAGACTTCCTCTGCGGCCTCATAGAAGTCGCGCGCGTCAGCATACTCTGCCACCTTGAGCTCGTCCATCTCCTCTTCCGGCGAGGGAATCAGGTCCGGGTTCTGGAGCTTCAGTGCCTTGTAGGATGAAGGGGCGAGATCGGCATGGGTCCGACTGGAAAGGATCGAGACCACCTCCGCCCGCGGCAGCCGCCTCATCTTTCTGCTTGGACCTGACTTGGCGTAGAAGCCCTTCTTTTTGGCGGCGCACGGCTTCAGCGGGCGCTTCTTCGTTGAAGCATGCTGGCACCGCTTCAGCGGGCGCTTCTCCGTTGAAGGATGCTGGCACCGCTTCAGCGGGCGCTCTTCGCCGGCGGCCAACGCATGCTTGGCCGCAATCTCATCCGCCGCCGTGCGCGAACCCTCCTCACGGGCCATCGATCTGTTGACCTGATCTCCTGCGCTCTCGACTTGGGGACAGTTGAAGAACCCTAGCTCTCGATCTGGGGGACAATTGAGGAAGCCTAGCTCTCGATCTGGGGGAGGAAGAACCGGCGTGCTGTGGAGCGTGGTCTGGAGATTATAAAGGCAGAGCCTTTTTCCTTGGGTTTGCGCGTCGGAGCTAGCAGAGCGAGAATCGGATTACGCGCTATATTTTGAGCGTGTTTAATTTGCTTATTTTTTTAAATTATCATGTTTTTTATAGCAAATTTAGAAACTATACCACCTAATGCATAAAAATCAGAACTATGATCTCGCCGGCCTCTAAGACCGAAGACATTGTTTTCGGCCAGCCCTAAGCCGAAGTGGGCTAGTCGGCCTCCCGTTGGCCGAAGGGACGCCCAGGTGGGCCGAAGAGGGGGGTGTTGGTGGGCTGCCGACCAAAGAGGTGGTTGTCGGCCTAACAGCGACCGAAGAGGAGTAAATTGCTGAAAGCCACCATATTTGTGGCACGGATACTGCAAAACCACCACTATTGCCGAAAATTTCAAAAAACCACCACTTCCTCGGCAAGTGAGTAACAAAAAGCACTAAACGTGCTGTGAGCCGCGACTAACTGAAAATCTGACTTGTCAGGCCCACATGTCGGAGCCACGTGGCAAAGGGGAAACGGAATGGCGGAAACGGCCGTTTGGACACCGTTAGTTAAGCCCTGGTCGCGCGCACGTTAGGGCATTCCTCCCCAATCGCTCTCTTCTCTGCTCTGCTCGTTCCTTTCTCGCACCGCCGCCGCCGCCGCCGCTGCCGTTGCGAGCAGCTTCGCACCACTGACGGGAGGGGAGACATGGTTTCTTGGTCTGAGCCTTCCGACTGTTACGACTCTTCCTCTGATGATGTGAGCCGGGTAAGTTTCTGCTCATGAGCATCGCATCTAGGGTTAGGGTTAGGGAGAAAGGGGAATTTCTTCCCGATAGCATGTGAATTCATTTTCCCTGTGGTTAGGTACCTGCCAAAATGGAGTCCACTGACTGGAGCGGCATTGCTTTGAATCACCCTGCACGTTGTGAGCATCGTGCCCCGTGTGAGAAGTTTGTTGCCTTTGAATGGACTGATAGCGGCAGGAGGTTCCTGGGGTGTGCAAAGAAGGTGATTTTCTTACCAATTCAATTAGTTCTTAAAGTGTTGAAGTGATTTTGTGAAAATGTGAATTCATTACTCATAGAATTTGTCTGTAATATGTGAATCCACTGAACTACTGAGTTGACTGATGCAATAAGTCTGAAATTAGGCAGTTTCCAATTTCTTATATGTTGTGGCCATTGTTTTTTGAAATCATTTTAGCTCTATATTTTATTTCCAGTAGTAGGCAGTTTAGGTACTGCTTTTAATGGATTGAACATTGTTCCTGTTATTTTTCTTCTAAAAGCAGTACTTCTAAAATGCAGTAGTAGAAATTGGTTTAATTATATTTCCTTTCTTCACACATTCATAGGATGTACCAAAGTGCAACTTTGTGGACTGGATTGACCCCGAGTGGCCAGTCCAATTGAAGCAAGCTTTAAATACCATCTGGACTATGTATGAGGAGGAGACGACCAATAGGTTGAGGCAGAATGTACTTAATGCTGAAGAAGTAGTGAAGGTAATGGAAGAGAAGAGGAAGATGGAAAATGACCTCAGATTTTTTAAAGTTGACTTTGCCAAAATGGTGGCTGACAAGGAGGATGCAATTACCCAGTTAGGCATTGCAAGGTTGGTTATTAGTGACCTGCAGGAGCAGATTGAGAAAAAGAACTTGGCTCACAAGTCAGACACTAACATTCATCAAGTGCTGAGGCTCAAAGCAGAGAAAGAGAGAGATCAAGAGAAGGAAGAGAAGGTGAAGCTTGTGCAGGAGATGGACAAGATCAAGCAGGAGAGGTCCATGTTGTTGGAGGAGAAGGAAAAGTGGAAGCAAGAGAAAAGGCACCTGGAGTACACTATAGGTGATCTGTTCAATGAGAAGGAGGCCACCAAGGGGAAGATCAGGAAGATCAAAGAGATAGTTGATGAATGATTCAATGTTATTGTAGTTGTATCTGCTAGAGTACTCTATCTGCTATGTGTCACTAAAAGTGCAAGACATTTGTACTGATTTGTGTTGTTGGATAATGCTATTAATTTGTGTTGCTGGATTAATTTGTGATGCTGGATTAATTTGTGTTGCTGGATAATGCTATTTCTGCCACATTTTTGTTGAACCTGTTGATGTAGATGTACTCCAGGGAGTAGGTGGTAGGTGGTTTTGGTTGTTTCTGTTTAGGGAGTAGGTGGTTTTGGTTGTTTCTGTCTATGGAGTAGGTAGTTTAGGTTTTCGTCGAGGCTCGATGACCCCTATTCTATGTTAAGGTAGTTTAGGTTGTCGTCGAGGCTCGATGACCCCTATTCTATGTTAAGGTAGTTTAGGTTGTCGTCGAGGCTCGATGACCCCTATTATATGTTAAGATAGTTTAGGTTGTCGTCGAGGCTCGATGACCCCTATTCTATGGTAATGCAGTTTAGGTTGTCGTCGAGGCTTGATGACCCCTATTGTATGGTAAGGTAGTTTTGGTTGTCGTCGAGGCTCGATGACCCCTATTGTATGGTAAGGTAGCTTAGGATGTCGTCGAGGCTCGATGACCCCTATTCTATGTTAAGGTAGTTTTGGTTGTCGCCGAGGCTCGATGACCCCTATTGTATGGTAAGGTAGTTTTGGTTGTCGTCGAGGCTCGATGACCCCTATTGTATGGTAAGGTAGTTTAGGTTGCGTCGAGGCTCGATGACCCCTACTGTACGGTAAGGTAGTTTAGGTTTTCGTCGAGGCTCGATGACCCCTATTGTATGGTAAGGTAGTTTTGGTTGTCGTCGAGGCTTTGATCACCCAAAACATTTTGGCTTGACCAAAAACCCACAATAATTCTGCTTCAATAACAACATTTAGGATTGACCCAAAACCCACAATAATTCTAGTATAAAAACAGCATTTAGGCTGCACTCAAAACCCACAATAATTCTACTACAATAACAACATTTAGGATTAACCAAAAACCAACAACAATTCTGCTAGATCAACATAACTCCACAACAGCATGAAGGCTTGATCACAAATAACATAGGTTCACACATAACATAGGTTCACAGGACTAAAATTACCACATAGGTTCAAAGGACTCAATTTAAACAGGTTCACATGACCTCAATTCAAACACAGGTTCAAAGGACTCAAATCATCACACATCCAAGGTTGTCAGGACAGATACAAGGGTTCTAGCCCCAAAAGTTGCAAACACTTACAGACATCAAAGATCACACATTTCCACTTGCTGTGAAGCAGCTCTTGAGTCTTGCATATTTCTGAGGTTTCTTCCTGGAACCTGTTGCAGCATTAGATGCTCCACCAACTCTCCCACCTCTCAATGACCTCTGTTTTTTAGCAGCAACAACAACAGTTGATGTAGATGTAGAAGTACCAACAGCAGACGAAGTCCCTTCTCCACATGGAGGCCTAGATGTTGGCCTTGGTGCTGAGAAAGCAGCCCTTGCTGCCCTACTAGCAGCTCTTGTTGCCCTAGGAGCCGCTCTTCGTGCCATAGGAGCAACAGTAGCATCGGGTGGAGTGTAGGATTGTGCCTTTTTCCTTCTCTTTTCCTGCAGTTTTTAAAACAAACAACAATTAAAATCTAAATAAGCTAAATCAGATACAATGATTAAGAAATATGTACCATGCTTCTATTTTTCCTCAGCTGGAGATCAGGCCTCAAAGGTTGTCCACAATTAGTAAACCTGTGGCCCATTAACCTACAGTTGCCACATCTGATTGTAGCCATCCTGGAGGTATCTTTTGGTTTAGGAACTTCAAACCTTCCCTTCTTCCTCTTTTCTTCTTTTCTTCCACTCTGGTCCTCTTTGTGGAATACAGGAGGCTCAATATCAGGTTTTCCTGACTTGACCCAAGCATATTCTCCAGGAATTGGATACACTATTGGTTTGTATGCCTCCAAATACATTGCTTTCCTCAAGAAAGGACTTACAAAATCCTCAGGTTGCATCTTGGCCTTGTAAATTGCACTGCAACCATGGTTGCATGGCAACCCTGACATGTCCCACTTCCTGCATCCACAAGTGTGCTCCTCAAGGTTCACAGCATAGGTCTTTGGCCCACTGCTTACTTGCCATAGCTAGGCCCTGCCCTAGTTGCTTTGCAATCTCTTTGATATTTCTTGCTCATCTCCAGTTGCTCTGCATATGTTGGAGCTATTTCCCATCTAGAAGATGCTGCACTTTCTCTTTTTCCATCAAACCTGACTAGCAACTTGTCTTTGATTCCATTAATCATTGTCACTATTGGCTTGTTTCTAACATCCAAGATATATTTATTGAAGACCTCACTTATGTTATTGACCACCAGGTCTGTTTTGCAATTTGTGTCCATTTCATGCCTAGCCCATGTGTGTACTGGAATACCAGATAACCACCTCCATGCATCCTCACACTCATTCTTCAAATTGGCCATGGCTACATCAAAACCATGCTTTGTGTAGGAATAGCTAGCACTGTCCATGCTTTTTTAGATCTTCACCTCTAAATCCAGCTCTTTGAAAATTTGCATAAATGTGCCTTAAACAAAATCTTTGTGGGCAGTTTGGAAATACAGCATTGACAACATTTAGCAGGCCCTGGTTTCAAAAGAAAGTAACTAGGTTTCAACCTTAAGTTCAAACAATCACTAACTAATAAACAAATTGAGCATACTTAAGGCACAGAAGAAAGTAACTAGGTGACAATCTTAAGTTCAAACAATCACTAACTAATAAACAATTAGAGCATACTTAAGGCACAAAAGAGAAAATAGATCACTGACCTTCTGCCTATCTGACATGATGGTGTATTTGCCAAACTTTCCCTCTTCTGTGCCTCCCAGAGCATACTTAAGTTGGGTGAGAAACCAGCTCCAACTTGGTGTGTCCTCCACTCCTACAATTCCAAAAGCAATGGGATACATGTTGTTGTTGGCATCCCTACCAGTAGCTACTAGGATTTGTGCTCCAGTTGTAAGCTTTATGAAACATCCGTCCAAACCAATGAAAGGTCTACATCCATTTAGAAAACCCTCCCTAGGTGCATTGAGACAAAAGAAAAGACCATGGAATCTGGGACCTGGATGTGGGTTTTCATTTGTGCTTTTTGGAGTGACAGTTGTGACAATGCATCTAGATCCTGGATTGCATATTTTAACTGTTTCAATGTAATCAGTCAACCTATGGTACTGCTTCTTATGATCTCCTAGGACAATTTCCTTTGCTGCCTTTTTAGCTCTCCATGCCATCATCTTTGGAACTTCAATTCCAAATTTCCTGTTTGCCTTATCTACCAATGTTGGCATAGTTGTGTTTGGGTCTGATCTAATTGTCTCTAAGATAGTGCTTCCTAGCCACTTTGAGCTCACTTTACTATGTTTGTCACTAGTTGGGCAAGTATGTTCTGCTCTAAACTTCTTTACACAGAATGTTTGCTCATTCTTGATCTGAGAAGCAACAATATAAAAAGGACATCCTTTGTCCTTGTGGTCACACCAAGCAATGACCCTGTCTTTGCAGTTTCTGTGGTATCTGAAAGACCTCAGCTGCTTGATGTGAAAGTTAAGTAGAGCACTCCTAAATTGGTACACATCTTTGAAACATAGCTTCAAACAAAATTGCTGCTCTGGATTCAGTCTGCTTTCATCATACCATTTTCTTGGCTTTGCCTTCTCTGCTCTTGTTTTCCTTCCTGAGGGAATAATAAAAGACATAGGCTCATTGCCATCATCATCCTCTGAGTCCAAAAAACCAAGATTTTCATCCTCATCACCTGAGGGAAACCAATCAGGCTCAATTGGATCATTAGCTGATGAGTGTGTTCTTGTTGTTGGCCCCACTCTCTTTCCAATCCTAAGCTGCTGCAGTACTCCATCTTCAGTGAAATGTTCTTCTTCAGCTACATTTGGAGCTTGTTCAGTGTGCTCTTCCTCTTCCTGCTCCTCAGGAACATCATAAATGTCCTCTGGTTCTGTGTCACCCTCAAAGTGCAGTGCTGCCTTCTTCATATCTGCTACAGTTGACTGCAGGTCAGCACTATCTTCATTAGAGCTATTTTCCTCCTCACTTTCTGAATCAAGATCCATGTCTGCATTATTGGCGCCGTCTTCTATCTGAGAGTTATGGTATTCATCATAAGCTTCTGTCTGGGGAGGTGGCATAGTTTGGATGGGCTGGTAATTTACACTCTGCTGTGTGCCAATGAACAAAAACTCATCTATGCCTTGGCCTAAACTTGAACCAACATAATCACCAAATTCCTTATGGGCCACACCATCTTCACTGACTGCAAACACTATATCAGGATCATTGCTATATTCTTCATCAGATATCTGAACTAGTTCTGCTGCCTTTCTCTTTCCCTTCTTTGCTGGAGACACAACAATTGCCTGCTGCCTCTTGCCCTTAGTAACTGACAATGTGATCCTCCTGATGTCCTGGTTTTGCCTAAGCATTTCATCCACCTTCATCTAACTGTCAAGCAGTTTGAAACCATCCAATCCTATTCCACCACAGCTCATGTAATAGAGGCAGTCTGAAAAACTATACCCATTGTCAAGCATCACATACATAAGATTGTAATATCTTATGTCTTTCTTAAAGAACTTTGTCCTGATGTATTTAATCCCTTCAAAATCAATATGCACGTCCCACTGCTCATAGCTCGACCTACAATACCAATTAAAATGTACAAGTTACTATAACATAAATTTGAACAACACATTGTACTACTGGAATGTAAGCCTAACAGTGTAATTACCTAAATTTGTACAACACAAGCAAACTGCAATCCTAACAATGTAAATATGCACAAAATTTGGAGAACAGAATAATTGTAGGTTCTAATCTGTACTCAAACCCTAGATCGACCTAAACCTGAAGAACGAAAAACAAATCATGAAATGAAAGCAGAAGGAGAAGGAGATAGAGGCCGTACGTGTCGTCGCCGGCGTTAGTAGGGACGACTGCTGCAGCCGACGGCGTCCACGCCGCAGCGGTAGCCTTGCCTGCACGGCAAGAAGATGGCGGCTCATCCTCATCTCCTTGGTCTCCCGCGCATTGAGCTTGAATGCATCTGGATCCAAATGGAGCAGCAGGCGGCGCCGCTGCCCCCGCAGCCGCTACACCCGCCCTCTGGCCGCGCCACGGCGATAGCGGGCTGCCCTCTGAGGAGGACGACTCATATTCGACCCCAAGAAGGTCCCGCCCGCGACTCCGTCTGGATCTGGAGCCGCCGTCATCACCACCCTCGACATCGCCGGAGGGAGTACTTGCCATGGTTGTGCGCACAACAGAGAAGAGAGGGAGGGGAATGAGAGCACTAGGGCCGGCGCCCAGGGCTTAACTAGCGGTGTCCAAACGGCCGTTTCCGCCATTCCGTTTCCCCTTTGCCACGTGGCTCCAACATGTGGGCCCGACAAGTCAGATTTTCAGTTAGTCGCGGCTCACAGCACGTTTAGTGCTTTTTGTTACTCACTTGCCGAGGAAGTGGTGGTTTTTTGAAATTTTCGGCAATAGTGGTGGTTTTGCAGTATCCGTGCCACAAATGTGGTGGCTTTCAGCAATTTACTCACCGAAGAGACAGTCTTCGGCCAACGCGTGGCCGAAAAGGGTCTTTGGCCATCCCGCGTCGGAGTATTTTGTTTTTGAACGTGTTTGATTTGGCATGAAGTGTTTATTCTTCACAAAGAACATCGCCATTATGGCGAACCACCTGAAAATTGCAATAGTTTTGAATGCCATCATAGCCGTCGTATCGTGATCGCCCGGTCCAAGTTAACTCCCATCAGTTCCCTTTGATCCAACCACCCGCATGTCCCGCCACCCCACATCCTGCCAGCTCACGTCACACACCAAGTCAACCCCCGATTAAAAAAATAATCCTGATTCAACAAGAGGAACACCATCAATTTTAGAGATTGGGCTTGACCAACTTTTAAAAAAAATCATCATTGACAATACGAAATTAATATTATTAGATGTGTCATGAATTTAATTTTCATATCGTATAACTTTAGTATCGTAAGTGTTGATGTCTTTTCATTTAAATATGATCAAACATCACGAACTTTGACTTTCGCCAAATTCCTATATCCAGAGTAAAAAAAGACATGAGGGAATAGTAGGCTCCCAGCTGGATCAAAGACTGAAACTCTTTCACAACTCTCACGCAGTCAACTACTATACTTACTTTATTTACATGCAAGGCCTTGGCCATGGCCAAAGCTTACCTGCATGCATGAGCTTCATCTGTCCTCAGGTCCACGACTTCCTCGATGACCACCACTAAAGCACCACAACTCCAACTACACCTATGTTTGCCAACTTAGCCACTACACCGTCTGTCTAGGTTATTTCCCACTGGATAGGCCCACGGCGACACAAGGCCCAGCTAGATCCCATGCGGGCCCAAGCCCATGAGCATTGCAGGCCAAGACAACATCTGAAGTAAGGGTGCCTTGTCAATAGATATCGGTGCACGCACTAGGTGAGAACTTTCCTAAGAAGTCTTGTTCATCACTAGGATGATCGTCACTCAGATCCAACATCAGGTGATCATCGTATGTCGGTTTACATTCACTTGGTATGAATCGAAGGGTAGAAACCAGATGCATCAAAGGTGGCATTACTCGAAGCGCCCCACTATGCATTAAAGACAAACTTTATGGACCACAACTAATGAAGTTTATGAGTGTTCGTTACCGTAGTAGTGGATATGAATTATTGTACTTTAAGACACAATGTAACATAGCTAGCTGAGGGGCTCGATGGCATGTAATACCATATATAAGCTTGCCTCCGATAGCCGGCTACAGGTTTGAAACCACTGTATTCTCAATCTCCTACGCAAGAACACCTTCCCGTGAGATAGGACTAGGGCTATTAACTCCATTGTCGAGGGCCTGGACCTGTATACATCTTTGTATCCCCCATTGCGTCTTGATAGATCAAGCTCCTTTCTTCTACCTTTCTAACTGTAAGAATTAGCACCACAGCAGTTGGCGTTCACCATGGGGCTGCATATCTATCAATCCATGGCACACATGGTTTCTTCATTGGTTTTCGGTGTTGAGCTGATATCAGGGGACACGGTCTTCTTTGGGTCGATCGGTTTCTTAGCTGATGGTTCAACGTGGATCCCTGAGGCCCCGTTGAACAGAGATTCGCTACATCGTGTTGTACCTTCGAGCCTTCTTTTTGGTGGCGAGCAGCTCGTCATTGTCTGCCTTTGCCTTCCCTTAGCGGCGAAGCATGTTGGCACCGCTTCAACAGGCATCCCTCACTGGCAACCGCATCCTTGGCCGCAATCTCATCTGCCGTCATGCTTCCGATGAGATTACATGACTACCTGCACTTATAGGTTATAAATATGGTTCGTCTTGTAACAAACATATAGAATAATGAAATCACACATGTGCAAAACTAGTAGAATGAATGTCAATAATTCGATGAAAAGCTCCTAATAAACACCTAATATGTTTTGGAATTTTTTTATTTGTATATACCTTATCATACACTAGAGATTACTATCAGGATATTTTGTCAACCATAAGCTTTAGAAGTTTATTCCAAGACATTCAATATAAAAATATAACTCGTGTAAATTTTCTAAAAGAATCAATGGTGACATACAAATTTGCCTTTTTTGGTTTAAAGATCTTTGAAATGACAAAAATTCAACAAAATATTATAAATTGCAAAAATGGTATAACATACAGTTTAAATCTAGAATGGACTAAGTGCATTTGTCAATGGTAAATGATTAATTGATGATTTGTCAAGGTTTTTATGTGGCTACTTATGCATGTTGAATAAACAATGAGTAAGTGCATGATATGGTTTAACATGAAAATGATTATAAAAGTTTAGTACGACCTAGTACCACACCCCTGATTTTATAGAAAAAACATAAGTACCCTAACCACTACAAGAAATATGTCAACTAGTGACCTTCTGTCAGTGACCCTGGAAGAATTGGTCATAGATCTATGACCATTTCAGACCAATTGGTCAAAAGCTCTTCGGGGGGCTCCAAACCCTAAACTATAACGACCATTTTGATCAGAAAGGTCGTAATTTCCTTACACGAAATGGTCATAAAGTAGATAGCGCTGGTCCGCTTCCTTATTTCTAGCTGATCACGACCAATATAGATGGTCATAACCTTGTAAATTGTGGTGGGTTGCTATGACTAGGCGCCACCTCATCAATTTTGCCCATGTGTCATGTCCATGTGTCAATTTTTGCCCCAGGTTGTGAAGCAACCTATATTTCTGTCATTTCTAAAATTCCCAAAAAAATCTCATAAATTCTTTGGGTCATATCTTCGTCAAGTATGTAAAAAATCTTCCTTGCCTAGTTCAAAAATAATTCAATATATTCATTTTCCTATTCTGTTCAGAACAACACTTTGTGAAGGAAGTGCTATTTATATATTCTTGATTGTCCTCAAAATTTTTGGGCACTATTTCCTATCCAAATCATTGCTCATGACAAAATTAAGCTCTATTTGACCAGTAAATCTTCCTCGGCAAATTTCCAAAGTTTTTGTCCACCTAGAACCTTTGTGAAAGAAGTACTAGCTATGCATATCCTAATGAGTTGAATTTTTGCCACATATTCTATATGCCTATGTAACTTACCTACACCAAATTTGAGCTCGGATCATTTAGCCAATTTCTCTCACTAATTTTTTGAAGTTTCTGTCCAAAGAAGAGCATTATGAAGGAACTGCTATTTATATATTCTTGGTTGCCCTCAAAATTTTTGGGCACTCTTTCCTATCCAAATCATTGCCTCATGACAAAATTCAGCTCCATTTGTCGAGTAAATCTTCCTCGGCAAATTTCCAAAGTTTTTGTCCACCTAGAACCTTTGTGAAAGAAGTACTAGCTATGCATATCCTAATGAGTTGAATTTTTCCACATATTCTATATGCCTATGTAACTTACCTACACCAAATTTGAGCTCATTTCATTTAGACAATTTCTCTCACTAATTTTCCGAAGTTTCTGTCCAGAGAAGAGCATTATGAAGGAAGTACCACTTTGGCATGTCCAAATAGTATCCATTTTCTATAGTGCTTTCCTATGCCCAAATAACCATCCTCCACCAAATGCCAGCTCAATCCATTCATTATTTTGAACCCAGCTTCAACATTCGTATTTATGTCCAGTGTGGTACTTTCCAAAGCAAGTACCACATAGGCTCCTCCTTTTGAGCTGGAAATTTGTGAAGGCGGTCTTCTTAGTAACTGATCATCCTCAGCCAAAACTCACGCCCATTAGCCATGTGCATTTCCCGTATCACTAATGCCCAACCCACTAGACATGCCTAGGCCGCCCAGAACACATGGCAGCGCCACGGTCACGCGGTGACCATGCAGCGGGCATGCGAGTTTACGCGCTCTAGAGTTGGGGCCCTTGGCCACCGTCCAAAACATGACGTATCGCCACCAAACCATGTATTTATGATTAAATAGGTACTTATGTAACTATAAATTATTTTTGGAAAAAATAAATAGCAAAGTATGAGGCAGACGTAGTTCAATTTTGACCCGCTTCCAGCTGAATCGGCGGAAATTTGTTTTTTTTTCACGAGAGCTGGATCGAAACTGTTGACACCCAACCAGTTTTTCAATTGTGCATTAAATATGTCCTAGTATTTTAGAAAATTGATTTGGTCCAATTTTGCAACAAATATATGGTAGGTTCTTGACAAAAAAATCATTTTGGGCACTCAGAAAATGGAAAATGAATTTTTTGTCCAAAGAAAATGAAAACTTCCTTAGGCAACGTTGTTTGTCATTCCAAGATGCACCCTTATGCACAATATAAGATCATTTGAACAAACTATGTCATGAACGTGGGCATAAGATTGAGCATTTGGGATGAAAGCCATGCATCTTCACACTTGATAGCTCGTTGCTGACAACACTTTTTTAAAATAATTGCCGTATTACAAGTTTATAATTTTTGCCGGTAACTTGGCCACATATAATGACACAATGCGAAGGGTTTCCAATTTTTTTATGCCCGTTTCAAAATGCGTCAAAACAGCGGGAATAACCGTTCCTAGCTAGTGGTTGAATCTTGGTATTTTTTTGGTGTTTCTCTAACTAAAGAGATACTTATGTACCTAGAAATGATTTTTGAAAAAAATAAAGAGCAAGCTACGAGGTAGCTACAATTCAAATTTGACCCGCTTCCAGCTGGATCGACGGAAGTTTGTCTTTTTCACCAGAAGTGGAACAAAATTTTTTACACCCAACCATTTGGTCATTTGTGCATTAAATATGGCCTAATATTGTAGAAAATTGATTTGGTCCAATTTTGCAACAAATATATGGTAGGTCCTTCACAAAAAAACCTCATTTTGGGCTCTCGAAAAATGGAAAATGATTTTTTTCGTTCAAAGAAAATGAAAACTTCCTTAGGCAATATTGTTTGCCATTCCAATATGCACCCTTGTGCGTAATATGAGATCATTTTCACAAACTATGTCATGAATATGGCTATAAGATTGATCATTTGGCTTGAAGGCCATTGATCTTCACACATGATAGCTTGTTTATGAAAACACTTTTTTAAAAGAATTATCGTATTACAAGTTTACTATTTTTTTCTGGTAACTTGGCCACATATAATGACACAATGCGAAGGTTTTGCAATTTTTTGATTTTTTATGAATTTTTTATGCCTGTTTCAAAATGCGGCCAAAACGGCGGGAATGACCGTTCCTAGCAAGTGGTTGAATCTTGGATTTTTTTGGTGTTTCTATGATTAAATAGATACTTATGTACCTAGAAATGATTTAAAAAAAATAAGTAGCAAACTATGAGGTAACTGTAGTTCAAATTTGACCCGCTTTTTGCTGAAACGGCGGAATGTTGTCTTTTTCGCCAGAGGTGTATAAAAACTTTTGACAACCAACCATTTTGTCAATTGTACATCAAATATGGCCTAATATATTATAAAAATGATCAGGTCCCATTTTGCGACAAATATATGGTAGGTCATTTACAAAAAAAAACTCAATTTAGGCACTCGGAAAGTAGACTAATTTAGATGGTCAAATACTCATCAATATGAAGTGCTGACCACACCTGCCGTGTGGTACCAATTTAGATGGTCATAATGTCGTACTGTATTCTGATTGGTCCATGGACGTCTCACGCGGATCATTCATTATATTGAACACGGTCGGATGTTTGTGGATCCAACGGCAGTCCTCAGCCCTTCCACACCATCCCGAAACCCTATCTCTGCCCTGTGGTCATTTTGCATCCACCCCACCTCCTTTCTTTCCCTCGCTCTCTTCTCCTCCTCTCCTCTTCCAGATCCGCCGAGCTCCTCTCGATCCCCTCCCCTCCAGCCCTCGCCGCCTCCGCCGCCTCCCCATCAGCCCCATCGGCGAGCCCTTTCTCACCGCATCGCCACCCCCGCGCCCATCCATGGCCACCCGCGCGCCCTTCCATCAACATCCATGGCCTCCCCCACGCCCTTCCTCACCGCATCACCACCCCGACCCCCTCCCTTCCTCTCCCCGATGCTCCCCTTGCTCCGGGCCTTCATCCTCTCCGGCTAGATCAACCAGGCGTGACCCCTACCCTAGGCAGGGAGGGCGGATCGCCGCGGTGCGGGCGCATGGGAAGGGGCGGCGGCAGAAGCGCATCCCCAAGATCGAGCCCGTCAAGCACCGGGTCGAAGTCTCTCCTTCGTGGAGCTCGATGTGCGGGTGTGCGGAGGCGCTCGTGAGGGTGGCGGTGGCCTTCTTCGACGCCTTCCTTGTCGACTGCTTCCTCTTCTGGTTCTGCCCCCGCCTCCGCCCATCGAGTAAGCCAACCCTACCTCTCCCTCTCCCACTCCCTCGCGTCCGGCTCCTCGGTTCGTTCGTGCTTCGAGCCCAGGCGGTGATGTTTTTATTTTTTGGGGCGTTCGAGTCTATGCAGGATCCGCTCGTGCCCAAGGACTGAGCAGGGGAGGCGCTCCCGGACTCGTGAGGGCGGCGGTGGCCTTCTTCGACGCCGTCCTCGTCGACTGTGCTATGGCTGACCTCTCTGTCGCTGGTTGGACGTTCGTGTGGTACTATTTCAAGTTTCGCAGAGAGCACAAGCTCGAATGAACAGTGTGTGTGTGGAACAGATTCTTGTCTAAATTCTCTTCTTGTGGGAGTATGAACTTGCTTGCAGTATCTTGGAGTATCAACTTGGAGCATTTGGTTAGAGTAGCATCTTGCAACACATTCGATTACTCCAGTACTGATAGTTACAGTAGCATCTTGCAAAATGGAGTAGTTAGAGTAGCATCTTCGATTAACTAAATTGATGATTACTATTGTTAAGTTGGAACTTGCAAGCAGTAGTTCCCTCTTCTTATCTCTTCTCTCTTCTACTATCGGCGTTCTGGATACAGGGGTACCCAGACTTTCCTACCTGCAGCCCACGGCGTGGCTCCATCGACGGCCTGGTACGGCCCAGTTTCGACATCGACAACCAAAGACCCTCGCGAGGGGCCGAGCCTCGCGAGGCGGACGACACCAAGACCTCCAAGGGGATCAGCGTCCTCAGGCTGGCTATCGAGGAGCGGAGATTTATATGCAAGGCTCACCTCGTGAGGTTCGGGTGACATGAGCCATGACGATCGAGGCCAGGCGGGCGCCAGCGGGTGCATTGTATCAGTTTCCTCTTGGGTGCAAAGGATGCAAGCAGCATGCACGGAGTCCCGAGGAAGCAGCCAAAGGTTTCTATTCCCGTGCAACAAGACCAAGACCGCCAAAACGATAGGATGGAGGTCATCGCCGAGCCCACCACAGCACCACGACCAGAGGCTTTTGCAGGCAAAGACCACTTTAGTCAGGACAAGATGTACTTGTTGTCTCCCTTCAAAATTGGTCGTTGTGGGATCCCTTCCCGCCTCCATTCGGGAAGAGGACCAAGGCCACTATAAATAGGACCTAGCGACCAACATAGAAGGGGATCAGATCCATTCCACCCTGACCAGCTTACCAGCTCACTCGAGCTTAAGAACACACCTCTTGAGGCCGTTCTTCACTATACTAGTTCATCCTCAGCCCCTTGAGGCAAATCCACCACAAATCAGGAGTAGGGTTTTACACCGCAAGGTGGCCCGAACCTGGGCAAATTGCTGTGTCCCATTTCCTTCGAGCTCAATACGCTAGGCTTTGACACTACTAGGAAAAGGGCTATAGATGATATGGACACTAATGGCGCACCACACATGTGGTGCGCCACTACTATATACTAATGGTGCACCATGTGTTGGTGCGCCATTAGTGTCCGAATACTAATGGCGCACCACATCCACGGTGCGCCACTAGTAATAATTTTTTTAAAACTAGTAATGGCGCACCAGGGGATAGTGCGCCATTACTAGTTAAACTAGTAATGGCACACCACATCCATGGTGCGCCACTAGTAATTTTTTTTCATTTTTTTCAAAACTAGTAATGGCGCACCGTGTGTGTGGTGCACCATTACTAGTTGAACTAGTAATGGTGCACCACTCCCACGGTGCGCCATTACTAACTTGGCCCAAAAATTCCACCGAATGCACCCCCCTGGGACTGCCTTTTCAGTTTTAAAAACAATAAAAGAAAATGATGGAAATGTCAAAAAAATAAAAGAAAATAAGTTTCCCATGTGATATGTGGTCTACTTGTTGGGAAAATTTACAAATATGAATTTCGACTTTATTTGCAAAATCTCTCTGGAATTTGTAAAATGGGCACAACTTTTGCATACGAACTCGGATTAAAAAGTTTATTCTATGAAAAATCATTTACTCAAAAAGTTACATCCGAATTTAACTGGGGGAACCCCGTTAAACATTTTCAAAATCCTCAAAAACCTAACAGAAAAAAGTTACGGGGCTTTTAAAGATCTAGAGGGGAAAAATGAAAAAAAATTCAAACTTATTAGTGGCGCACCATTTGCTAGGCGCGCCACTAGTAACAGAAAAAAATTGGTATGAATTTTTTTTGGAATATTTTTTCAGAAAATGATACGTAATATGACCGGAAGTTTGAAATATTTTTCAAAATTTCATCATACTCATGAACATGAACAAAGTCCTAGACATCAACAAGGTTTAATAGGATTGATATGATAAATATATCAACAAGTGCCTGTTAAGTGAGGTGATGCTGGGGTTGGATAGAACTGTGAAGTTAAGCATGCTTGGGCTGGAGTAGTGTGAGGATGGGTGACCTTCCGGGAAGTTTGACCACTTAGTGCGATTTGACTTGAGATTAAGCATATTGACCCGAGGTTAAGCCATAGTGACCTAAGATTAAGAAAAAAATAAAAAAAAAATTAAAAAAAATCTGGAAAAATATTTATAAAAAATTGTTAGTAATGGCGCACTTATATATGGTGCGCCATTACTAAGCCAGATAGTAATGTCGCATCGTGTGATATACTAATGGCGCACTCCCTGGTGCGCCATTACTAATGGCGCACCGGGGGTGATCCTAGTGGTGCACCTCTAGTGCGCCATCAGTAGGCAAAACAGATGCGCCACTAGCAGGCCTTTTCCTAGTAGTGTGAGGTGCGCCATTAGTAGGCAAAACAGATACGCCACTAGCAGGCCTTTTTCTAGTAGTGTGAGATCCGCGAGTAGGAAGGCTGGGGAGAGTGAGATATCTCGAAACTAAAGTGCATCCATGACACTTATTGCAATGCCTCAGGCCAAAGGGTTAGTTCTGATAAATCTGTGATGCACTTTCGCATTAAGAAGACATTAGATAATAGATGACTTTGAAGGTGAAAATGCAAGTCTATACCTAATAATAAAGAGGTTATTGCTTCTCGCGATACGTCACAAAAATTGCCCCTACATTTGCAAAATATTACCCACCAATGCCACCTATAAGTGATAAAAATTGTTTTAGGCCTCCTTTGGTTCATAGGAAAGGAATGTTATAGGAATAGAAAAATCATAGGAATTGAGATGCATGTCATCTCACTTCCTATAGAGAGAGGGATGTCATTTGATGCATAGCATATGAATTTTTCCATTGAGTCTAAGCTAATGATGTTTTTTCTCCAAAATGTGAAGGATTGATTCCTATCCTACATAGGAATAGGAATTCATTCCTACAAACCAAATGACTGCAAAGGAATTTTTCCTTTGCAAATCATATCCTATAGAATTCCTATAAATTTCCTACAAACCAAAGGAGGCCTTACACAAGGAAATCTCCCCGCCTCGGCCGGCCCATGCAGTACGGACCTCCTATACTACACTTTGAGCGCTGTGAGATGACGCAGCGCAGCCGTTAGGGCCGTCCCATGTCCTAGTGACCTGTTTTCAAATTTTGTTTTTTTCTTTTTCTTTTCTTTTTTTGTTTTTTCTACTTTAAATAAGTTGGGACTTCAAATTTCTTTTAGAAATGAGAATTTAGAAGAAAATATTTAATAAATCATAAAATGCTTGTGGATTCAAAAAATGTTCGTGATTTTGTAAAGAAATATTTGCTTATCATCAAATGTTCGAAATTTTGAAAACAAATGTTAGAAAAATAAAACAATGTTCATGATTTTTTTAAACTCGTGTATAGAAAAATATTAATGAAGTTCAACAAAATTTTGCCAATTCAAAAATATTTCATGAATGAAAAAATATTATAAAAATTCAAAGACTGTTGTGACTTACAATATTGTTTATTCATTTATAAAATGTTCGTAGATTCAAAAAATGATCATGCATTAAAAAATGTTTGTTAAATGAAAAATATAATATTCATGAATTTCAACAATTGTTCCACCAATTTCCAAGAAAATGTTCGTTGATTCTAGAAATGTTCGCCGATTCAAGATAATTGTTAAAAAAAGTGTTTGCATGTAGAATAAAATATTAATTAATTCAGAAAACGGTCTTGATTTTAGAAAATGTTCAAAAATATTAAATGTGTTAACGAATTTGTAAAATGTTAATGATTTAAAATATGATCACGAGTTTAAAAAAATGTTCATGATTTCACGAAATTGAGAGTGATAGTATATCTCGGTGATGCAACAGACTGTAGTCATGGCCATTGGAGATTATGTTTTTTTGTCCGTTGCAATGGACGAGCCCTTTTGCTAGTTTCTTTTATCAGCTCGATCTCCAATTGCCTCTCACAAGCCAGTACATAACATCGAACGTGACTGCCGGTGCCAATGAAACTGCAGACACACATTTCTGGAACGTAAGAACAGAACCACATCATCGTGTCTAAGAAACAACTCAGTAAATATTACACATGGCATTGCATTTATTAGTGCCTAGCTTAGGCACTTGACTTTGTTTTGTTTTCGCAGTGAAACTAGAAAGTTTATCCTACTTGGAAGTCTATGAAATAAGAGAGGAGAATCTGCAACTCTGCATTCCTCACATCGATTGGACAAGTTCAAGTTCTTGATCGCGCCCAAATCATAATAAAATTGTTCACACACAGCAACCGATGAAGAATAAAATAGTCGAAACCGAGTATGATTTTAACTTCTAATGTAAGGTTACAGGGCATATCACCTTGGTTACTAAGGATAATTACCAGTGAACAATCAGCGGGCTTGCTATTTCCTGAAGAACACTGCGTGTGGTGTGACTTGGCATAACAGCAGAGGTAACTCAGAGTAGCCATTAAACTAGTACAAGGCTTTAAAGGAACACCAACTCGCTCTGTTCACTAATGTAAGGCGTTTTTGCAGTTCAAATTGAACTGCAAAAACCTTCTTAAACATTTAGAAACAGAGGATGTAACATTTTGTGACAACTAGGAAATACTACAACAAAGACTGAATCTTGGCAGCTGCAAGGCCAACACACGTTTCAGCAATGTAAGAACAGAACTGAATCCTCATGGCAAGCTGATCACAAATACTCAAGTAATATGGATGGGCTCAGTGCCGTCTGTTCCTAAAAAACATGTTGAGATCTTCGTCTCCATCAGAGAAGTCCATCGCTTCGAATGCAGCCTCCCGTGCTCTGTCGCCGCAAGCTCGGACCTGTTCCCTGTGAGCGAGGTAGTCGTCGTCGACCTCCACATAGCCATTCTTGGCGTACTCGCTCCGTACCCAGGCATGGAATTTGGAGACTTCCTCTGCAGCCTCATAGAAGTCGCGCGCATCAGCATACTCTGCCACCTTGAGCTCGTCCATCTCCTCTTCCGGCGAGGGAATCAGGTCCGGGTTCTGGAGCTTCAGCGCCTTGTAGGATGAAGGGGCGTGATCGGCATGGCTCCGACTGAAAAGGATGGAGGCCACCTCCGCCCGCGGCAGCCGCCTCATTTTCTTGCTTGGACCTGACTTGGCGTAGAAGGCCTTCTTTTTGGCGGCGAGCAGCTCGTCGTCGTCGTCGTCGTCGTCTGCCTCCGCCTTCCTTTTGGCGGCGCACGGCTTCAGCGGGCGCTTCTCCGTTGAAGCATGCTGGCACCGCTTCAGCGGGCGCTCCTCGCCGGCGGCCAACGCATGCTTGGCCGCAATCTCATCCGCCGCCGTGCGCGAACCCTCCTCACGGGCCATCGATCTGTTGACCTGATCTCCTGCGCTCTCGATTTGGGGACAGTTGAAGAACCCTAGCTCTCGATCTGGGGGAGGGGGACAATTGAGGAAGCCTAGCTCTCGATCTGGGGGAGGAAGAACCGGCGTGGTCTGGAGCGTGGTCTGGAGATTATAAAGCCACGCAGATTTGCGTTTGCGGGTCGGAGCTCGCAGAGCGAGAATCGGATTCCATTTTCTTTGGGATTACTGTATTTGAGCGTGTTTGAAACACGGAGCGGCTTTTTTTTCTTTCCTTTTTCTACAGGGGAATGATTCAAATCACCCGATTACAATGCCTGCATAATCAGTCAGATGGCTCGGGAGCAACGTATTATCTAAGACTAGTTTTCGCAATTGAGTCGTTGTTGTAATCTCCACCACAACAAGTGATGTGTTGCGGGATCTGGATCTGGATCCTCTCGTGCTCTCCCGAGGTTCCCGTCAAGCCGACGCCTCCATGCGATGCTTCGATCGCCGCCATCGCTACTCGTCGCCGACAACATGCGGACGAGGCCGATGGCAAGTACGCCGATGAGGTCGCCTCTCCCCGTCTCCCTGTGTTCGCTCGCGACCAGTGGCCATGGCCGCTCGAGCGTGCACGTCGGAGCTCTGCTCCTGCTGCCGTTGCTGATCTATGTCGCTCTGGCCCCATGCTGCATCGCCTCCGCCATCGCCATCATCACGTACGCAACACCCCTCCTCCCTTCCGCAAAAAGACCGAGCTTCTGCTCAAGGCCATGACCACAAGCAATGCAACACGACAAGACATTTGCTGCAAGAAAATTTTGCAACAAGAGATCTGTTTAAAAAAAAAAAAGTTCTGCAACAAGAACTTTGTTATAAAAAAAAACTGCAACACAATCTTCGTTATAAATATTTTTGGAACATGCAAAAGGGTTCTCGCAACACGACTTGCAAAAGTGACAACAACGCTTAACCCGAAAATAGCGTTAGATTGGACGGCTTGTAGACCGGCCGACGCGTAGCACGACCCTTTTCTATATGGCGAACCACCTGAAAATTGCAACAGTTCGAACGCCCGTCGAGTCGTCAGATCGTGATCGCCTGGTCCAAATTAACTCCTGTCAGTTCCCTTCAATCCAACCACCCCCGCACGTCCCGCCACCCCATGTCACACACCAAGTCAGCTCCTGATTAAAAAAAAGGTATCCCGATTCAACCAGGGGAACACCATCACTTTTAGCGACCGGGCTTGACCAACTTCATAGAAAAAGAAAAAAAATATCAACATTCACAATACAAAATAAATATTATTAAATGCATCACGAATTTAATTTTCATATTGTATAACTTTAGTATTGCAAATGTTGATATTTTTTCATTTAAATATGGTCAAACTTTACGAAGTTTGACTTCCAACAATTCCTATATGTTGAGTAAAAAAAAGAGAGGGAGTACTAGGTTCCCAGCTGGATCGAAGATTGAAGCTCTTTCACAACTCTCGCACATTCAGCTATTGTACTTACTTTATTTACATGCAAGGCCTTGGCCAGGGCCAAAGCTTCCGTACATGTCACTCTGTGCATTCGGCTTATTCGGTTTACATGTATCGGTTTATATGGTTCTTCATTTTGTATGTTATTAATACTTTGATAAATACGATATAAAATTAAAATACGGTTCAGTTTTGATATATACCAAATTATTTCGATATGGTTTTGGTGTATACCATAATAATCAAAGTTGACACGAATTTGAGAATGGTGTAATAATAATTTACAAATTTATGACTCAAAACACATACTCCCTTTGTAAAGAAATGTAAGAGCATTTAGATCACTACTTTAGTGATCTAAATGTTCTTATATTTGTTTACAGAGGAAGTGAGGATATATGCTTGCATTAATTCATACCTTGGTGGTTATGGACGTGCGTACCATTGTTTTTAGAGAAAAATGATTATGTTGCACGATAAAAGTACGTGCTTACTAGGCAATCTGGCTCATGTCTCATTGGTCATTCAGTGTACAGAGACCAATGGAACCAAAAGCTCAATAGTAATATTTTGCATTTTTAGATTTGTGGGCTTTGCCCTCCCAAAGAAAAGAAACCCTTTCAGAAATTCTCAATGACCCCGGAGGGCCAAAGAGGGGGTTTGGAAATAGTTTTCAACCAACAATTGACGCGCCTCGGTATAACCTCACTAGCTGCGTCATTGCCCCAAGCGCAAAGATGTCATCCACCACTCGCCCACTGCCCCATCTTATACCCGGCCACCCCACACGCTCTTTCCGCCACAGCCGCTGTGGTACAAAACTAAGATAACCCTGAGCCGAGCAAAACAGAGAGACTCAATGAATTAGAAGCGGGGTGGCAATCCTTGTTGGGCTCTGCCTTCCCACGGCCCACACAAATCCAGGAGCCTGGCAGCCAGGTGATCACCGAGTCTCCTCTGCGTCCACTCAACAAAAAAAAATTGCTACCTGCAGGACCTGCAGATCACCGCTGCTTCTTTACCGAAAGCTAACGCAGGAGCGCTGCCGCGTCAGGTGCGGCGGGGCTGGCTTCCACCGGCAGAAACAGAAGTGAAAATAAATGTGGATGGAGGTTTATCTCGCAGTGGAAACAAAGGTGCAGCAGCAGCTGTCTGCAGAGAGTGCAATGGAACCTTCCTTGGAGCTTCAGCAGTGGTGTTCGATGGACTCTCTGATCCTGCCAGTTTGGAAGCGTGGGCATGCAATGAGGCTTTGGCCTTGGCCCAGGACTTGCATGTTCAGCGACTTCTAATCGCCTCTGATTGTGCCGAAGTAATCAACAATATGAGCCGAGACACAGTGGCAGTTTATGCGCCAATTATGCAGGAGATAGATATTCGCAGAAGGAATTTTGAGCATGTTGTCTTTCGTCATGAACCAAGGGAATGTATTAGTGAGGCTCATAGATTAGCTAAGGCCGCGTCGGCTCTTGACGTGGGCCGCCATGTGTGGCTAGGGACTGTCCCAGACATTATTTGTATTCCAAACTGTTTAAATTTTGAACAAATCCCTAGTTACACCTCAAAAAAAAATTGCTAAAAAAGAAAACTAAAAAAAGAAAAAAAGAGTCTCCTCCTCTGCGCTGCGCTTCTTCTTTGCTTCTTTCTTCTTCCTCCTCCCGCAAGCCAACCTACGCCTGCTGCGCTCTCTACGCTCGGCGAGCCCGAATTCTTCTAGTATTTCATAATGGCGGGGGTTCTGTTGAGAAACTTCGAATCCTGCCAATACGGCACTGTTCTGAAGATGTTTATCTCAGTCCCCAACAATGGAGGTGCACTTGTTTGTTCTCTAATGGATGGCTTAACTCACTGTTGCAGATATGTGTGCTTTGTTCTTCTGAAGAACCTTCTTTTTTTTAGAACATAGACGTGAGGGACGTCCGGCTTTAAATTAATAAAGCCCACAACTTAGGCAGAGTATCACAACCACAGGACCAACATAAGGCGCCATAAGAGGCGAAAGTTTAAGGAAACGACCGCTAGATGAGCGAAGAGGTGTGGTACAAGGCGTTATCAGCCCAAAACTACGAGCACGCAGGCTCGGAAGGTATGAGGACCAAAAGGGGCTGCCCCACCCTATGCGGCAGCCAACTGATCGGACGACGGAGCTCGGGACTCGGAGTAGACGGAGCGAAGACGGCAGATAGCTTGGCGGTGGAGATCAGAGTCCTGTTGTCTTCCTAGCGGAGCCCATTGCTGTAAGAACACGATGCATTTGAAGATGACATCAGCGGGATGCGAGGGAAACACATCCTCAATAGTAAACTTGTTACGGATATTCCAAATAGCCCAAAGCATAGCCGCCGCACAAGTCCACATGACCCTATGAGACGTGCCTTGAACCAGAGACAAGGAAGACATGAGCTCAAATCGGGAGCGTGGATCCCAATCCACTCCCGCGGCCGCACGGACCGCGCTCCAGGCAAAACGAGCCAGAGAGCCCCGGAAGAAATCGTGGTCAGCATCTTCCGGGACCCCACATAGTGCACAGGGGCCGGAGGCGGGGCCATTACGTTTAGCGAGGTTAATAGAGGTAGGAATGCGATCTTGGCAAACTTGCCAGAGGAAGACCTTGATTTTGAGAGGGATTTTAGCCTTCCAAAGCCCCGTGGCTGCCGATGGGATCTGGCCGCGGGAAAGCTCTCTGTATAAGGAGTTGACAGAGAATTTTCCAGAGCCCGAAAGCCTCCATGAGATCGAATCCGCGGAATCCGACAAGCGGACGTCCGCAAGCAAAGCCCGAAGGCGATCCCAATCTGCCAACTCCGGCCCCGTTAGTTCGCGCCTGAAGTTAATGCAGGGGGGAGGCGCAAAGAGCCGAAGCAACCCGTTGCTCGGGCTCGACTGCTATGGAGTAGAGTTGGCGAAACTCCGACCATACAGGTCATTGGCCAATCCAAAGATCAAGCCATAGACGCGTGGAGCGTCCATTGTTAACCACAAACTTTGCCCCCTAGCAAAGAAGGGCTTGAGGGATTGAATGGAGTTCCAGAAAGGTGACCCTCGGGGAGCCGCATCAAAAAAATTCCCATGCGGGAAATATTTCGCACGGAGGAGGTCGATCCAGAGGCCAGTCTCTCCCTGAGTCATTTTCCAGATCCACTTGCACATTAGTGCGATGTTCATCAACTTGGAATTGATGATCCCAAGACCCCCTGGGCTTTAGGACGACACACGGCCTGCCATTTAACCATATGGTATTTCCATTTCGGTCCCGCTCCTTCCCAAAAGAAATGGGACCGCGGGGTATCAAACTTAGAGTGTACCCCATCAGCCAGCAAGAACAGGCCCATAGCAAACATGGGCAGAGAAGAGAGGCTGGAGTTGGTTAGGATTAGTCTTGCCCCTGAAGACATAAACGACCCCTCCACGGGCAAACCCTGTTCGCAACCTTGGAGGAGAGGGGTTCCCAGTCGGAGATAGAACACTTCTTCGCCGCAATGGGGAGACCGAGGTTGGTGAACGGGAACTGACCAAGTTTGCAGTTAAGCAAGTTGGCGACCCGTTGACTTTCGGTCGCGTCCAACCCTATGGACACCACTTCACTTTTGTGGAAGTTTATTTTAAGTCCCGACATGAGTTCAAAACACAGCAGTATTGCCTTGACCGAAGCGATACTGTGTGTATCGGGCTCGAATAGGAGAAGTATGTCGTCTGCATACTGCAAGTGAGACACTCCCCCCGGGATAAGATTGTCCACCACTCCCGTGATGTGGCCGGCCACATGAGCTCTGTCTAGCATGGCGCCTAAGGCGTTCGCCACAAAGTTAAAAAGCAACGGCGAGGCTGGGTCCCGTTGACGCAGCGCGCGCCTGTTGCGGAAGAAGTTCCCTACTTCTCCGTTCACCGCAATCGCCGTTTGGCCTCCCGAGACCAACTGCATCATGTGGTGAACCCAAACCGACGAGAATCCTTGATCCAGGAGGACTTGTCGGAGAAACTCCCAGTTCACACGGTCGTACGCCTTCTCAAAATCAAGTTTGAGGAGAATCACGGGCTGTCGAGCGCATTTTAGGGAGTGGACTATTTCTTGGAGGACCAACGGCCCCTCCAAGATGTTACGGCCACGAATGAAAGCCAACTGGGTCCTACTAATAATGCGATGAGCTATCGGAGACAAGCGAGTTGAACAAGCCTTAGCACAAATTTTAAACGGAACATTAATCAAAGCGATAGGGCGGAAAAGTCTAATATGATCTGCACCCGGGACCTTGGGGATCAGAGAGAGAACCACAAAGTTCAGGCGAGAGATATCTACCGTACCGCACATAAAACCATTGCAAACGTCGAAAATAGGACTTTTAAGCACTTGCCAAAACCGCTTAAACATCGCCATCGACCACCCATCCGGCTCGGGCGCAGTGTCGGATCTCATACCCAGCGTCGCCTTGTCAATCTCCTCAGGGAGGAAGGCCAAGCCCAGGTTCTCATTTTCCTCGTCCGTGACCCGCAGCGCAGGGTCCCACACATCCGCCCTAAGCCGAGCCCTGGATTCCTCCCTGGAACCCATAAGTTGGATGTAATACTCGCAAATGTGCCGGACGATATCCTGTTGCCGCAATAGGAGCCCCTGCTCCGATTGTAGTTTCAGGATGGCGCACTTACGATGCCTGCCATTAGCGTAGGCGTGGAAATACTTAGTGTTCGCGTCACCCTTGAGCGTCCACTTTATTCCACCGCGCCTGCGCCAGTACTCCTCCTCGGCCCTAAGGAGGGACTCGACTTGGGCTTCAAGCGCGTAGCGCTGAGCCCAGTCCTGCTCGGAGAAGACCTGCACGTCTGCCGCAGCGTCCAACTGGGCGAGCTCCTCGGTCAGGCGCGATCGTAACAGCTTATCCTCACGGCCCTAGTTAGCTCCCCACCCTTTAAGAGCCGCACGCATACCCGCCCCTATGGCAATCCAGAACTCCATCGGACCGCGCACACGCCGGATGCGAGCGACGCAATTCTCCCATTTCGAAAGGAAGATTTGCTCAAAGTCCGGAGACTCAAGCCACGCGGTTTCAAAGAAGAAGCGCGGGCTGCGTTTTAACCTTTCCTCCCTCGAGGAAAGGATGAGGGGGACGTTGTTGGAAATATGCCCTAGAGGCAATAATAAAAGTATTATTATATTTCCTTGTTCATGATAATTGTCTTTTATTCATGCTATAACTGTATTATCCGGAAATCGTAATACAGGTGTGAATACATAGACCACAATATGTCCCTAGTGAGCCTCTAGTTGACTAGCTCGTTGTGATCAACAGATAGTCATGGTTTCCTGGCTATGGACATTGGATGTCGTTGATAACGGGATCACATCATTAGGAGAATGATGTGATGGACAAGACCCAATCCTAAGCATAGCACAAAGATCGTGTAGTTCGTTTGCTAGAGCTTTTCCAATGTCAAGTATCTCTTCCTTAGACCATGAGATCGTGTAACTCCCGGATACCGTAGGAGTGCTTTGGGTGTATCAAACGTCACAACGTAACTGGGTGACTATAAAGGTGCACTACAGGTATCTCCGAAAGTGTCTGTTGGGTTGACACGGATCGAGACTGGGATTTTTCACTCCGTGTAAACGGAGAGGTATCTCTTGGCCCACTCGGTAGGACATCATCATAATGTGCACAATGTGACCAAGGGGTTGATCACGGGATGATGTGTTGCAGAACGAGTAAAGAGACTTGCCAGTAACGAGATTGAACAAGGTATCGGTATACCGACGATCGAATCTCGGGCAAGTACAATACCGTTAGACAAAGGGAATTGTATACGGGATTGACTGAGTCCTTGACATCGTGGTTCATCCTATGAGATCATCGTGGAACATGTGGGAGACAACATGGGTATCCAGATCCCGCTGTTGGTTATTGACCGGAGAACGTCTCGATCATGTCTACATGTCTCCCGAACCGTTAGGGTCTACACACTTAAGGTTCGATGACGCTAGGGTTATAAAGGAAGTTTGTATGTGGTTACCGAATGTTGTTTGGAGTGCCGGATGAGATCCCGGACGTCACGAGGAGTTCCGGAATATTCCGGAGGTAAAGATTTATATATGGGAAGTCCTGTTTTGGTCACCGGAAAAGTTTCGGGTTTTATCGGTAACGTACCGGGACCACCGGGAGGGTCCCGGGGGTCCATCAAGTGGGCCACCAGCCCCGGAGGGCTGCATGGGCCATGTCTGGGAGGGAACCAGCCCCAGGTGGGCTGGTGCGCCCCCCACAAGGGGCCCAAGGCGCAGGGGAGAGTGGGAGGGGGCAAACCCTAGGGCAGATGGGCCCTAAGGCCCACCCCAGGCGCGCCTCCCCTCTCTCCCCCTCTGGCCGCCACCCAGATGGGATCTGGGGGCTGCCGCCACCCCTGGGGAGGGAACCCTAGAGGGGGCGCAGCCTCCTCCCCTCCCCCTATAAATACTTGAGGCCTGGGGGCTGCCCAACACACGAGAATCTCTCCCTTCTCCTCTTGGCGCAGCCCTACCTCTCTCCCTTCTCCTCAAATCTCGCGGTGCATGGTGAAGCCCTGCTAGACTACCATGCTCCTCCATCACCACCACGCCGTTGTGCTGCTGCTGGATGGAGTCTTCCTCAACCTCTCCCTCTCTCCTTGCTGGATCAAGGCGTGGGAGACGTCACCGGGCTGTACGTGTGTTGAACGCGGAGGTGCCGTCCGTTCGGCACTAGGATCTCCGGTGATTTGGATCACGGCGAGTACGACTCCTTCAACCCCATTCTCTTGAACGCTTCCGCTTAGCGATCTACAAGGGTATGTAGATGCACTCTCCTTCCCCTCGTTGCTGGTTTCTACATAGATAGATCTTGGTGACACATAGGAAAATTTTGAATTTCTGCTACGTTCCCCAACAGTGGCATCATGAGCTAGGTCTATTGCGTAGATTCTTTGCACAAGTAGAACACAAACTAGTTGTGGGCGTTGATTTTGTTCAATATGCTTACCGTTACTAGTCCAATCTTGTTTCGACGGTATTGTGGGATGAAGCGGCCCGGACCGACCTTACACATACTCTTATGTGAGACAGGTTCCACCGATTGACATGCACTTGGTGCATAAGGTGGCTAGCGGGTGCCAGTCTCTCCCACTTTACTCGAAACGGATTCGATGAAAAGGGTCCTTATGAAGGGTAAATAGCAATTGACATATCACGTTGTGGTTTTGCGTAGGTAAGAAACGTTCTTGCTAGAAACCCATAGCAGCCACGTAAAACATGCAAACAACAATTAGAGGACGTCTAACTTGTTTTTGCAGGGTATGCTATGTGATGTGATATGGCCAAGAAGAATGTGATGAATGATATGTGATGTATGAGATTGATCATGTTCTTGTAATAGGAATCACGACTTGCATGTCGATGAGTATGACAACCGGTAGGAGCCATAGGAGTTGTCTTAATTTATTGTATGACCTGCGTGTCATTGAACAACGCCATGTAATTACTTTACTTTATTGCTAACTGGTAGCCATAGTAGTAGAAGTAATAAGTTGGCGAGATGACTTCATGGAGACACGATGATGGAGATCATGATGATGGAGAACATGGTGTCATGCCGGTGACGATGATGATCATGGAGCCCCGAAGATGGAGATCAAAACGAGCAAAATGATATTGTCCATATCATGTCACTATTTGATTGCATGTGATGTTTATCATGTTTATGCATCTTGTTTACTTAGAACGACGGTAGTAAATAAGATGATCCCTTACAACAATTTCAAGAAGTGTTCTCCCCTAACTGTGCACCGTTGCTACAGTTCGTCGCTTCTAAGCACCACGTGATGATCGGGTGTGATGGATTCTTACGTTCACATACAACGGGTGTAAGACAGATTTACACATGCGAAACACTTACGGTTAACTTGACGAGCCTAGCATGTACAGACACGGCCTCGGAACACGGAGACCGAAAGGTCGAGCATGAGTCGTATAGTAGATACGATCAACATGAAGATGTTCACCGATGATGACTAGTCTGTCTCACGTGATGATCGGACACGGCCTAGTTGACTCGGATCATGTAATCACTTAGATGACCAGAGGGATGTCTATCTGAGTGGGAGTTCATGAGATGAACTTAATTATCCTGGACATAGTCAAAAGATCTTTGCAAATTATGTCGTAAGCTCGTGCTTTAGTTCCACTGTTTAGATATGTTCCTAGAGAAAATATAGTTGAAAGTTGACAGAAGCGATTATGCGGACAGTAGAAAGCTTATGTCCTTAATGCACCGCTCAGTGTGCTGAACCCCAAACGTCGTTTGTGGATGTTGTGAACATCAGACATACACGTTTTGATAACTACGTGATAGTTCAGTTAAACGGTTTAGAGTTGAGGCACCAAAGACGTTTTCGAAACGTCGCGGAACATATGAGATGTTTAGAGGGCTGAAATTGAGATTTTAGGCTCGTGCCCACGTCAAGAGATATGAGACCTCCGACGATTTTCTTAGCCTGCAAACTAAGGGAGAAAAGCTCAATCGTTGAGCTTGTGCTCAGATTGTCTGAGTGCAACAATCACTTGAATTGAGTGGGAGTTGATCTTCCAGATGAGATAGTGATGTTTCTTCAAAGTCATTGCCACCAAGCTGCTAGAGCTTCGTGATGAGCTATAACATATCAGGGATAGATATGATGATCCTTGAGGTATTCGCGATGTTTGACACCACGAAAGTAGAAATCAAGAAGGAGCATCAATTGTTGATGGTTGGTGAAACCACTAGTTTCAAGAAGGGCAAGGGCAAGAAGGGATACTTCATGAAACGGCAAATCAGCTGCTGCTCTAGTGAAGAAACCCAAGGTTGAACCCAAACTCGAGACTAAATGCTTCTGTAATAAGGGGAACAACCACTGGAGCGGAATTACCCTAGATACTTGGTAGATGAGAAGGCTGGCAAGGTCGATAGAAGTATATTGGATATACATTATGTTAATGTGTACTTTACTAGTACTCCTAGTAGCACCAGGGTATTAGATACCGGTTCGGTTGCTAAGTGTTAGTAACTCGAAATAAAAGCTACGGAATAAACGGAGACTAGCTAAAGGTGAGCTGACGATATGTGTTGGAAGTGTTTCCAAGGTTGATGTGATCAAGCATCGCACGCTCCCTCTACCATCGAGATTTGGTGTTTGTGTTGAGCATAGACATGATTAGGTTATGTCTATCGCAATACGGTTATTCATTTAAGGAGAATAATGGTTACTCTATTTATTTGAATAATACCTTCAATGGTCTTACACCTAAAGGAATGGTTTATTGAATCTCGATTGTAGTGATACACATTTTCATGCCAAAAAGATATAAGATAGTAATGATAGTACCACTTGTGGCACTGCCATGTAAGTCATATTGGTGTAAAACACATGAAGAAGCTCCATGTTGATGGATCTTTGGACTCACTCGTTTTGAAAAGTTTGAGACATGCGAACCATGTCTATTGGTGTATACGCATGAAGAAACTCCATGCAGATGGATCGTTTGGACTCACTTGATTTTGAATCACTTGAGATATGCAAATCATACCACATGGGCAAGATGACTAAAAAGCCTCGTTTTTCAGTAAAATGGAACAAGATAGCAACTTGTTGGAAGTAACACATTTTGATGTGTGCAGTCCAATGAGTGCTGAGGCATGCAGTGAATATCGTTATGTTCTTACTTCACAGATGATTCGAGTAGATGTAGAGTATATTTACTTGATGAAACACAAGTCTGAATTATTGAATGGTTCAAGTAATTTCAGAGTGAAGTTGAAGATCATCGTGACAAGAGGATGAAATGTCTATGATATGATCATAGAGATGAGTATCTGAGTTACGAGCTTTGGCACGCAATTAAGACATTGTGGAAATTGTTTCACAATTAATACCACCTGGAACACCATAGTTTGATGGTGTGTCCGAACATCATAGTTGCACCCTATTGGATATGGTGCGTACCATGATGTCTCTTATAGAATTACCACTATCGTTTATGGGTTAGGCATTAGAGACAACCACATTCACTTTAAATAGGGCACCACATAATTCCGTCGAGATGACACCGTATGAACTATGGTTTAGAGAAACCTAAGCTGTCATTTCTTAAAGGTTTGGGGCTGCGACGCTTATGTGAAAAAGTTTCAGGTTGATAAGCTCGAACCCAAAGCGGATAAAATGCATCTTCATAGGACACCCAAAACAGTTGGGTATACCTCCTAATTCAGATCCGAAAGCAATAGGGATTGTTTCTTGAATCGGATCCTTTCTCGAGGAAAGGTTTGTCTCGAAAAGTTGAGTGGGAGGATGGTGGAGACTTGATATGGTTATTGAACCATCACTACAACTAGTGTGTAGCAGGGCGTAGGAAGTTGTTCCTGTGGCACCTACACCAATTGAAGTAGAAGCTTATGATAGTGATCATGAAACTTCGGATCAAGTCACTACCGTACCTCGTAGGGTGACAAGGATGCGTACTGCTTCAGAGTGGTACAGTAATCCTGTCTTGAAGGTCATGTTGCTAGACAACAATGAACCTACGAGCTATGGAGAAGCGATGGTGGGCCCAAATTCCGACAAATGGTTAGAAGCCATGAAAACCGAGATAGGATCCATGTATCAGAACAAAGCTTGGACTTTGGTGGACTTGCCCAATGATCGGCAAGCCATTGAGATAAATGGATCTTTAAGAAGAGGACAAACGTAGATGGTGATGTCACCGTCTATGAAGCTCGACTTGTGGCGAAGAGTTTTTCACAAGTTCAAGAAGTTGACTATGATGAGATTTTCTCATCCGTAGCGATGCTTAAGTCCATCAGAATCATGTTAGCATAAGCTGCATTTATGAAATCTGGCAGATGGATGTCAAAACGAGTTTCCTTACCAGTCTTCGTAAGGAAAGGTTGTATGTGATACAATCCGAAAGTTTTTGTCGATCCTAAGGATGCTAAAAGGTATGCTAGCTCCAGCGATCCTTCTAAGGACTGGAGTAAGCATCTCAGAGTTGGAATGTACGTTTTGATGAGATGATCAAAGTTTTGGGTTTATACAAAAGTTTATGAGAAACTTGTATTTCCAAAGAAGTGAGTGGGAGCACTATAGAATTTCTGATGAGTATATGTTGTTGACATATTGTTGATCAGAAATGATGTAGAATTTCTGGAAAGCATATAGGGTTATTTGAAAAGTGTTTTTCAATAGAAAACCTGGATTAAGCTACTTGAACATTGAGCATCAAGATCTATGAGGATAGATCAAAAACCGCTTAATGGTACTTTCAAATGAGCATATACCTTGACATGATCTTGAAGGTGTTCAAGATGGATCAGTCAAAGAAGGAGTTCTTGCCTGAGATGTAAGGTATGAAGTCAAGACTTAAAGCTCGACCATGGCAGAAGAGAGAGAAGGGACGAAGGTCGTCCCCTATACTTCAGACGTAGGCTCTATAGTATGCTATGCTGTGTACCGCACCAGAAGTGTGCCTTGCCATGAGTCAGTCAAGGGGTACAAGAATGATCCAGGAATGGACCATTGGACAGCGGTCAAAATTGTCCTTGGAGTAAATAAGGACATGTTTCTCAGTTATGGAGGTGATAAAGAGTTCGACGTAAAGAGTTGCGTTGATGCAAGCTTTAACACCTATCCGAATGACTCTAAGTAGCAAACCGGATACGTATAGTGGAGCAACCATTTGGAATAGCTCCAAGTGGAGCATGGAAACAACAATTAAAATATGACATAGAGAATTGCGAAATACATACGGATCTGAATGTTGCAGACCCGTTGACTAAGACCTCTCTCACTAGCGAAACATGATCAAACCCCAGAACTCATTGAGTCTTAATCACATGGTGATGTGAACTAGTTTAATGACACTAGTAAACTCTTTGGATGTTGGTCACATGGTGATGTGACCTGTGAATGTTAATCACATGGCGATGTGAACTAGATTATTGACTCTAGTGCAAGTGGGAGACTGTTGGAAATATGCCCTAGAGGCAATAATAAAAGTATTATTATATTTCCTTGTTCATGATAATTGTCTTTTATTCATGCTATAACTGTATTATCCGGAAATCGTAATACAGGTGTGAATACATAGACCACAATATGTCCTTAGTGAGCCTCTAGTTGACTAGCTCGTTGTGATCAACAGATAGTCATGGTTTCCTGGCTATGGACATTGGATGTCGTTGATAACGGGATCACATCATTAGGAGAATGATGTGATGGACAAGACCCAATCCTAAGCATAGTACAAAGATCGTGTAGTTCGTTTGCTAGAGCTTTTCCAATGTCAAGTATCTCTTCCTTAGACCATGAGATCGTGTAACTCCCGGATACCGTAGGAGTGCTTTGGGTGTACAAATGTCACAACGTAACTGGGTGACTATAAAGGTGCACTACAGGTATCACCAAAAGTGTCTGTTGGGTTGACACGGATCGAGACTGGGATTTGTCACTCCGTGTAAACGGAGAGGTATCTCTGGGCCCACTCGGTAGGACATCATCATAATGTGCACAATGTGACCAAGGGGTTGATCACGGGATGATGTATTGCGGAACGAGTAAAGAGACTTGCCGGTAACGAGATTGAACAAGGTATCGGTATACCGATGATCGAATCTCGGGCAAGTACAATACCGTTAGACAAAGGGAATTGTATACGGGATCGACTGAGTCCTTGACATCGTGGTTCATCCGATGAGATCATCGTGGAACATGTGGGAGCCAACATGGGTATCCAGATCCCGCTGTTGGTTATTGACCGAAGAACGTCTCGATCATGTCTACATGTCTCCCGAACCCGTAGGGTCAACACGCTTAAGGTTTGATGACGCTAGGGTTATAAAGGAAGTTTGTATGTGGTTACCGAATGTTGTTCGGAGTCCCAGATGAGATCTCGGACGTCACGAGGAGTTCCGGAATAGTCCGGAGGTAAAGATTTATATATGGGAAGTCCTGTTTTGGTCACCGGAAAAGTTTCGGGTTTTATCGGTAACGTACCGGGACCACCAAGTGGGCCACCAACCCCGGAGGGCTGCATGGGCCATGTGTGGGAGGTAACCAGCCCCAGGTGGGCTGGTGCGCCCCCCACAAGGGGCCCAAGGCGCAGGGGAGAGTGGGAGGGGGCAAACCCTAGGGCAGATGGGCCCTAAGGCCCACCCCAGGCGCGCCTCCCCTCTCTCCCCCTCTGGCCGCCACCCAGATGGGATCTGGGGGCTGCCGCCACCCCTGGGGAGGGAACCCTAGAGGGGGCGCAGCCCCCTCCCCTCCCCCTATAAATACTTGAGGCCTGGGGGCTGCCCAACACACGGGAATCTCTCCCTTCTCCTCTTGGCGCAGCCCTACCTCTCTCCCTTCTCCTCATATCTCGCGGTGCTTGGTGAAGCCCTGCTAGACTACCACGCTCCTCCATCACCACCACGCCATTGTGCTGCTGCTGGATGGAGTCTTCCTCAACCTCTCCCTCTCTCCTTGCTGGATCAAGGGGTGGGAGACGTCACCGGGCTGTACGTGTGTTGAACGCGGAGGTGCCGTCCGTTCGGCACTAGGATCTCCGGTGATTTGGATCACGGCGAGTACGACTCCTTCAACCCCGTTCTCTTGAACGCTTCCGCTTAGCGATCTACAAGGGTATGTAGATGCACTCTCCTTCCCCTCGTTGCTGGTTTCTCCATAGATTGATCTTGGTGACACGTAGGAAAATTTTGAATTTCTGCTATGTTCCCCAACAGACGTGGTCCGACCCAATCCTGGTTTCGGCGTGCAGAGAGCACAAGGGAAACAACACCTCCCACTCCGAGGACATGAAAACCCTGTCCTAGACCGATCGCACCGGCGTTAGCTGTTTGTTGGTCCAGGTGTATCGAGCCCCCACGCGAGCCACTTCCCTAAGGGCCACAGATGCGATTGCATTATTAAACATGGCCACCCTTGTCCAGTTAATAATACCGTTATTTTTGTCTGCTCCCGAACGGATCAAGTTGAAATCAACGCCTGTCGGTGTCAAAACTGGTGGATCTCGGGTAGGGGGTCCCGAACTGTGCGTCTAGGCGGATGGTAACAGGAGACAAGGGACACGATGTTTTTACCCAGGTTCGGGCCCTCTTGATGGAGGTAAAACCCTACTCCTGCTTGATTAATATTGATGATATGGGTAGTACAAGAGTGGATCTACCACGAGATCAAGGAGGCTAAACCCTAGAAGCTAGCCTATGGTATGATTGTTGTAATGGTTGTTTGTCCTACGGACTAAAACCCTCCGGTTTATATAGACACCGGAGAGGGCTAGGGTTACACAGAGTCGGTTACAATGGTAGGAGATCTACATATCCGTATTGCCAAGCTTGCCTTCCACGCCAAGGAAAGTCCCATCCGGACACGGGACGAAGTCTTCAATCTTGTATCTTCATAGTCTTGGAGTCTGGCCGATGATGATAGTCCGGCCATCCGGACACCCCCTAGTCCAGGACTCCCTCAGTAGCCCCTGAACCAGGCTTCAATGACGACGAGTCCGGCGCGCATATTGTCTTCGGCATTGCAAGGTGGGTTCCTCCTTCGAATAATTCATAGAAGATTGTGAACACCAGGATAGTGTCCAGCTCTGCAAAATAAATTACACATACCACCATAGAGAGAATAATATTTACACAAGTTCAATCTGCTGACGTGTTTTGTGGCGTGACATCACACCACTACCAAGCCTTTTCTTGAATTGTTTTTATTATACCACCTCAGCGCGTTTAGTGAAGCGGTTTCCTTGGCATGTCTTGTCGAAGCAGAGATAGTGTTCCCCTTATTCCGGGATTCCCATCAATACGGACGTGGGTAACCCAACCGCGCCATTGATTGTGGCGCTTGGGAGATAAGCGAGTTTTACCAGGCCGGTGGGGACGCATAGTCATCCGCCCATATATAAGGGGATAAGGATCCACCCTTTTTACCTACGCATTCTTCCTCCTTTGCTTATCCATCTCCGCGCACTCGAGCTCCAGCGCCCAAGTCCGCACATCTCGCCTCAACCTTCTCCAGCCATGTCCGAAGCAGGAGGCAAGTGGATGGCCTCCTCCGTTACGGAGGGGCACATCGAGAAGCTGCGCGGCGCCGGATACCTGTCCGGCGACATCGCGCACCGGCTGCCCGACGAGGGGCAGCTCATCCCCACCCCCAGGCCCCATGAGAGGGTCGTATTTCTTCCCCACTTCCTTCGCGGACTGGGCTTCCCACTTCACCCCTTCGTCCGGGGGCTCATGTACTACTACGGCCAGGACTTCCACGATCTGGCGCCAAACTTCATCCTCAACATCTCGGCGTTTATCGTTGTGTGCGAGGCATTCCTCTGCATCCAGCCCCACTTCGGCTTGTGGCTAAAGACCTTCAATGTCAAGCCGAAGGTGGTGAAGGGCATCCAAGCGGAGTGCGGAGGCGCCATGGTGGGCAAAATGCCCAACGTCACCTGGCTTGAGGGTGCCTTTGTGGAATCCATCAAAGGGTGGCAATCAGGGTGGTTCTACATCACCGTGCCGCGTGACCCTAAATGGGCAGCGGCCCCCGAGTTCAGATCTGGTATCCCCATGCAGCTCACCTCCTGGAAAGAGAAGGGCTTGCTATGGGGTAGTTCGGAGGAGCTGACCGGACTCCAGTCCTGTCTACGGACCCTGGTGAACAAGAAGCTTAAGCTTGTCAACGTGATCCAGGTCATGCTCGTCCGCCGGATTCTCCCCTGCCAGCAACGGGCCTTCAATTTGTGGGAGTTTGATCCGGCACAACACCGGACCTTGAGCGGGCTCTTCGACACTACGTACGAAGCTGCCTAGAGGGTGCTGTTCAACGGCGGAGAAACCCCCGCATCCGCAACTGAAGATTGCGGATTCAGCACGCAGCGCCCGGCCGGCAAGGTAAGCTATGTTATCCTTTATGGGACACTCATTTCTTTCATAGTTTGACTCTATGTGGGATCTAAACTCCCAATGCCTTTAACAGGACTGGCAGAAGACGTCCGGACAGGTTAACTGTCCGGCTCCCCTTCCAGAAGACCCAGTGGACACCCGTTTGACGGGGATGCCGGTCCCGGCACTTTACGTGGTGCCGGAGAAGAAGGCCAAGAAGAAGGCCACGGGAACCCGAAGGAGTTCCCGGCGCCAGGTGGTATCAGACTCATCGTCCGATGACTCCGAGGCGGACTCCTCCCCCGAGGAGGAGGAGAAAGAGGCCTCTCCCCCAGCGGGGGGAGAGAAGAAGAGGAAGGCCTCCCCAACGAGGGCGGCTGAAGGGTCCAAGAAAGGACGGACCCTTCCTCTGAACTGCTCCGCCAACGCCGACGACGGCGACGAGGAGTGGCCCTCAAGGGCCAAGCCCCTGGCAAGATCGTAAGTGTCCGAATTCTTGGATGATTTATAATTTCTCTTTTTGCCACGTGGTGTCCTTCTAATGCCGCATACAACCTGTAGTCCGGCCAAGGACGATCTTCCCGCTTCGTCGAGCGGGTCCTTGGCTACGTCAGATATGGATTCCCTTCCGACCGCCTCCACCCCTCGTGACGCTGATGACGCCGAGGTGGGATCCCAGGAGGGGACCCACCAGGAGGGGGAGGCTTCGGAGGTGCCACAGGGCAACCTCCCGGACTTCGCACCGGACTCCGCACCGGAACCTGCAGTGGTTCCGGAGTCCGGCAGGCGGCCCCTTCGTAAGAAGGGCAACACTATGACACCGGCAGCCTCCGTCCAACCGGAGGCGCCGGATAACTTGTTGGAGGCGCTCAACGGCGCTTCCATCGAGGAAGAACACCGCACTATCATGAGTGCAGTGATTCAGAAGGTTCAGCTCGCCAAGAGCGGGCTAACCGAAGCCTGCAGCAGCCCTCTAACAGGCTTTGAGGTAAGAAATTTAAAATATGTAATATAATACCACATAGACAGTAGCCCCTGATGCTCGGTTCGGTGTTCGGAAAGAAAAGCCGGATTGAGGATCTTAAAAGATATACGCAGGAGGTCTAAAAAATATGTCAATATGGGATTGCAGGATGCGCTGCTGACCTCTGCCGCACTGACTGCGGAGGTCGATTGTCGGTGTCAAAACCGGCGGATCTCGGGTAGGGGGTCCCGAACTGTGCGTCTAGGCGGATGGTAACAGGAGACAAGGGACATGATGTTTTACCCAGGTTCGGGCCCTCTTGATGGAGGTAAAACCCTACATCCTGCTTGATTAATATTGATGATATGGGTATTACAAGAGTGGATCTACCACGAGATCAAGGAGGCTAAACCCTAAAGCTAGCCTATGGTATGATTGTTGTAATGTATGTTGTCCTACGGACTAAAGCCCTCCGGTTTATATAGACACCGGAGGAGGCTAGGGTTACACAGAGTCGGTTACAATGGTAGGAGATCTACATATCCGTATTGCCAAGCTTGCCTTCCACGCCAAGGAAAGTCCCATCCGGACACGAGATGGAGTCTTCAATCTTGTATCTTCGTAGTCTTGGAGTCCGGATAGTCCGGCTGTCCGGACACCCCCTAGTCCAGGACTCCCTCAGTAGCCCCCGAACCAGGCTTCAATGACGATAAGTCCGGCGCGTATATAGTCTTCGGCATTGCAAGGCGGGTTCTCCTTTTAAGTTCCACGTACCGGCCGAACAGTGTCCGGTTTCCTCATAAATGTTGTGCTTCTTGGCTTCCACGCCCAATAATGGTCTTCCTCCACGTGTCGCACGAATGCGAAAAGCCAGGGTGTTTTTTACGTTTCGCCCCCTAGTCGTGCAAGTCATCCTCCTACAAAAGACGCAAAAATCCAGATCCAAATCACACCATCTTCCTTCCGTGAATACTCATCGGAGCGCCTTTGACCCAACAACCCATTCCACCATGGATCGTCGGTGCAGCTCCTCCTCTCGTGCCCCCAGCCCACTGCCAGGAGATTGGAGGAGATGCTCTGTTCCATACAACGAGCTAGTGAAGCTCCAAGCGGGGGGATATCTCCCTCCGGCCTTCATGGTCCCGGTTCGAGCCGGGCTGGCCACCTATCAAGGTGGGAAGCAAGCGGAGGCTATCCCAAGTCCCAACAAAGGGGAGCGGGTATGCTTCGTCCCCTATCTAATAAGGGGACTCGGATTTCCTATACATCCGTTCCTCCGCGGGCTCCTGGAGTTCTACGGACTCCAGCTCCATCACCTCACACCCGCCTCTGTCCTGCATGTCGCGGGTTACGTAGCTCTTTGCGAGCTATTCCTGGGCATCGAGCCCCATTTTGCGCTGTGGAAGAGGCTGTTCTGCCTCGTACCCCGTTCTCACGAGGGGATCTATATACCAAGTGGGCGGCGCCGAAGTATGGCGCATTGCCGGGACCGGATATCCATCCGGGACCCCTAAGAAGGCGTCCGAAGACTGGCCTTCGGAATGGTTTTACATAGAAGACGCTCCGCTGCCGGACCCAATCCGGGTCGGCCTCCCGGAGTTCAATGCCGCTCCTCTGAAGAAGCGCCTTAGTTGGCGCCCGCGGATTCCCCAATTGGAGGAAGACAAGAGTGTCCATTACCTGATGGGCCGAATAAGATTACTAGCCCATTCCGGATTGACCATGATCGGAATCATGGCAATGTGCATCATGCGGGGAGTACAGCCACTGCAATACAGGGGCCACCCCATGTGGGATTTCAACGGGGAGGACGACGCCACCCGCCACGGCCGCAAAGGGCCGGATTCGACCGAGGACCTGGTGCAGATCCTGTCCGGCCTGTACAAGGGGGAAAAGGAGGACTTCCTCCGAACGAACCCTCTGAATGGGTTTTCCATGAACAACCCTCGGGGCTGGGTAAGCGAACACTTTTTAAGGGCTCAACCCGTGCTTTTAGAGTTTAAGCTTCTTACACTATGTCTTCGGCGCAGGAACTGCGGCGGATTGTGGAGGACATGATAAGTCCGGCTCTGCAACCTGAGGATCCAGGGAGATCCCAAGATCCGGCCTCCGAAGAGGATCCGGATATCAAGGTGGAGCTGATCGACGGGGTGTTTCACCATCTCAGCATGGACAATGCTTTGGTCGCCATTACGGCGGACTACCCCGGATTATACCCGGCTTCCCAGGTGATTGTGACCGAGGTCCGGACACCATTATCTCTTCCTTGCTCATTTCTGACCTTCGCGAACGATGGTGTTTTACAGGAAGCGCCTTCAAGGCGGGAAGCCGAGCCCGCGGCGGCTGACCAACAAAGGTCAGTCCGGACCAGCAGGCGGAAAAGGAGCGCGGTACGGACTGAAACGTCGCCACAAAGGTATAGCTCGTATTTTAAATTTTTAGAGCAACATTCCTGGGAAGCGTCTGAGTGCTCATGATCTTTGTAGGAGAAAGAGCGCCCGCCGGACTGCGGGCGTAGAGGTTGCCGGTCCGACCTATACCGGCCAGGCTCCAGCGCCCGGCCTGGAGGGGGAGGCAAGCGCAAGGCGCGGGCCGGATACTCCTCCAACGGAGGATGCCGACAGACTGTCCGCCACCAAGTCTGAGGTGGAGAGCGCCATGAACCACAGGCGCCGCCGGACAGTATTTCGTGAAGCGTGCTTCTCCCCTGAGGCATTGGACGCCTTTAACGCAGGGGACGTGCACCTCCGTGCTGCTCAAGATGGTTTTACCAGAGCCACGGAGCAGTATGTAAAAGACATACGGGTAAGGGAATTTTAATGGTTATGTATGCCAGTAGCCCCCGAGACTTAAAGTAGTTATGTTAACTGATTTAAGGATCATTTGAAACGCAGGCTCTTACCGAGAAGAATGCCCAGCTGTCTCAGGAGCTGCAAGAATGCAAGGCCCAACTTGAGGCCGCGCTTGCTGCCGCAGGAGGAAACGCAGAGACCCCTCCTGGTAACACATTTTTATTAATAAATATAAGCGCTGTGCAGCGTGCGCGTAAGTCTAATAATGACATTGCAGCTGCCGCTGGACAAGATCCGGACCGGCAAGAATTACTGCGCCAGCTGAAGGCCGGCGAGAGGGTGCTGAATAGGGTGCAGCAAGAAAGGAACAAGCTTCAAGATGCCCACGCCCAGCTTGGAGAGGAGCTGAAAGGCGTTCGGGCCGAGCTGTCCGGCTCCGTTAAGGAGAATCAGCGGCTTCGTCGCGGCATCTATAGTAAGTGCTTGAACGAACTCCTTTGAAAAGAAGAGTCCGGCGAGGAAGTCGATTGACAGAATGTGTCTTGTAGGTATACTCACAGGTCGCCCTGCAGAGGAGATGCCCGTATCAATGGGTGATCAACTTCCCGAGCTGTCGCAACTGCTCGAACGAGTTCAGCAGGCGATGAACGGCGTCGTCCAGGCATTATGGCCAGCCGTCTCCCTACCCGAGGGCCTTGGGGAGCTTGCGGAAAAACTCCAGGGAGTGCGGCAACGCTTCCGTTTATGGAAGATTTCGGCCTGCCGCCAGGGTGCCAGGGAGGCTTGGGCCGTGGTGAAGACACGGTACAAGAAGGCGGATCCCAACCATATGGCCGAAGTTGGACCGGTGGGGCCCGATGGGAAGGAGATCCCTGTGAGTTTAGTATACAGCCAAGTGGAGGTGGCTGCTAAATTTTCCCAACGGGACTGTAAGTTAGACAGCCTGTTAGACAGGATTGAGGAGGAATACAATCAGTAAATTTGATGATGTATTGAAAATAACATGTGAAATGCCTTCTAGCCGGATTGTAGATCGTTTGTCTTTGCCGACCTTTTCGCTTCGACCTCGGGACCCTAGAGTCCGGAGTGTGTCCGAATACCTTTGTGGTTAAAAAACAACCGGGGTATGCGTGGAGACCAGGCGTAGGGGTCATTAGTGCTTTATCAGACAAGTGCCCAACTAGTTATGTTATATTACATGGTTAGTAAGAAACATCTTCCGGGGAGAATAGTTCCGTTAAGGGTTCCTTTCCCCGGGAGGCATGCCCTAAACTGCATGTCCGACTGCGAAAAAAGTAGAAAAACATCTGGGGGCAGATAAACAGGTAGGTAAAAAATCATCTTTTAGGTCACCGACCGAATATTCCCTTAAGAACGCTAGCTTTCGGCTTCACCCAATCTGAGGTACACGTCCGGCTGACCCGGCAGTAACAATCGCAGAGGTGCTCCCTTTACCTCCTAGCCGAACAATCGGGAACATAGGGGTAAGCACAGGAGCCAGGCAACCCAGCTTGGCCAAAACTTAAGTCATATCGATGCATATAATGGTGAGTAAAAGGTACATGTGGAAGCTTGACACATGTGCTGGGCATGAAGCCCTTATAATTGAGCTTCTGGAAAAGAAGCCCCCAGGTATAATGAGTGCGGATGGCACATCAAGCGTATGCGAACAATGCGGAAGTAGGCCCTTAGGGGCTTTTTAGTAAAAAGGTTAGGGGAAGAAAGAGAAACAAAAGACAGCTGAAGTGTAAAAATTTGAACGGAGGAAGGGGACGAACTCTTAGTCCAGCACTAGGCGTAAAATCTTCGGAGGCGGGCTGCGTTCCATGGGTTCGGCTCGAGTCGGTTGTCCGACGCATTTCGTAGACGGTACGCCCCGCCAGTCAGGACTTGGTCGATGATGAAGGGGCCTTCCCATTTGGGCTTGAGCTTGTCCTTTTTCTTGTCCGGCAGGCGTAGAACTAGTTCGCCAACGTTGTAAGTCTTGGCCCGTACTTCTTTGCTTTGATATCTTCGAGTCTGCTGCTGATAAAATGCGGAACGAGCCTTGGCGACGTCGCGTTACTCCTCCAATGCGTCCAAGCTGTCCTGCCGATCTAACTCGGCTTCTCGTTCCTCGTACATGCGCACTCGAGGTGAGTCATGAATGATGTCGCAGGGCAGAACTGCCTCTGTGTCGTATACCATGAAGAATGGTGTAAATCCAGTAGTACGGTTGGGCGTTGTCCGCAGCCCCCAGAGTACGGAGTCGAGCTCCTCTACCCAGTGCGTGTCTGATTTTGTAAGTGACCGCACTAGTCTGGGTTTAATGCCGCTCATTATTAGACCATTTGCTCGTTCCACTTGACCGTTGGTTTGAGGGTGATAGATTGAGGCGTAGTCGAGCTTAATGCCCATGTTTTTGCACCATGACTTAACCTCGTCGGCCGTGAAGTTCGTGCTGTTGTCGGTGATGATGCTGTGGGGGACACCGTAACGGTGTACGACCCCGGATATAAAGTCTATCACTGGTCCGGACTCTGCCGTTTTGACCGGTTTGGCCTCTATCCATTTGGTGAATTTATCCACCATGACCAATAGGTACCTTTGCTTGTGGGTTCCCCTTTAAGGGGTCCAACCATATCAAGCCCCCAGACCGCGAACGGCCAGGTAATGGGTATAGTTTTGAGGGCGGTGGGTGGCATATGGCTCTGATTAGCAAAGAGCTGACAACCAACGCATCTCTGGACTAAGTCCTGGGCATCTGCCCGGGCTGTTGGCCAATAAAATCCTATACGGAATGCCTTTCCTACAAGGGCCCGGGCTGCTGCGTGGTGTCCGCCTAGTCCAGCATGAATTTCAGCCAGGAGGTTTCGCCCTTCCTCTTCGGAGATACACCTTTGAAGGACTCCGGTTGTACTTTTCTTATAAAGTTCTCCCTCATGGACCTTGTTGGCTTTCGATCGCCGGACTATGCAGCGGGCCTCATTTTGGTCTTCGGGAAGTTCCTGTCTAAGCAAATAGGCTAGGAATGGTTCCGTCCACGGGGCAATTACTGCCATTATGTCGTGGGCTGAAGGTGTTATGTCATCGGCTGAATCGCCTGTTGGCGCGGTTGTTTCCGGTTTGTCATTTCCGGATTCCCCTTCCCATAGTACGGATGGCTTGAAGAGCCGTTCCAGGAAGATATTTGGAGGGACAGCGTCACGTTTTGCGCCGATGCGTGCCAGTACGTCGGCTGCTTGGTTATTTTCTCGGGCTACGTGATGGAATTCAAGTCCTTCAAACCGAGCCGACAGTTTTGGGACAGCATTGCGATATGCTGCCATTTTCGGATCCTTGGCGTCAAAGTCTCCGTTTATTTGGGATATCGCAAGGTTTGAATCCCCGCGCACCTCTAGGCATTGAATGCCCATGGAGATTGCCATCCGGAGACCATGTAGGAGGGCCTCGTATTCGGCTGCGTTGTTGGAGTCCATGTACATTATTTGAAGTACGTATTGGACTGTGTCCCCGGTTGGGGACGTCAAGACGACGCCAGCCCCCAGTCCGGCCAACATTTTGGAGCCGTCGAAGTGCATAGTCCAATTGGAGTAGGCGCCGTACTCTTTAGGGAGTTCGGCTTCTGTCCATTCAGCGACGAAGTCAGCCAAAACTTGTGACTTTATAGCTCACCGAGGCTTGTAGGTTATATCGAATGGTAGGAGCTCAATGGCCCATTTTGCAATCCTACCCGTTGCGTCGCGGTTGTTTATAATGTCATTGAGTGGTACTTCGGAGGCCACTGTTATCGAACACTCCTGAAAGTAGTGTCGGAGCTTCCGGGATGCCATGAACACCGCGTACGCTATCTTTTGATAGTGCGGGTAACGGGACTTGCAGGGTGTTAACACAGTGGATACGTAGTATACTGGTTTTTGAAGAGGGAATTTATGCCCTTCTGTCTCTCGTTCAACGACGAGTACCGCACTTACAACTTGGTGTGTTGCTGTGATGTATAACAACATAGGTTCGCCTTGGTTTGGCGCGGCTAGGACCGGATTTGTTGCCAATATGGCCTTTATTTCTTTGAGTCCGGCAGTGGCAGCATCCGTCCACTCGAAGTGTTCGGTGCGCCTAAGGAGGCGTTAAAGGGGCAGTGCCTTTTCTCCCAAGCGGGAGATAAAACGGCTTAGGGCTGCCACACATCCTATCAATTTTTGTATCTGTTTGAGGTCTTTTGGAATGTCCAACTGTGACAGAGCTCAGATTTTAGCCGGGTTTGCTTCAATTCCTCTACAGGATACAATGAAGCCCAGCAGCTTTCCGGCTGGTACGCCGAAAACACATTTTTCCGGATTCAGCTTGATGTCATATGCTCTGAGGTTGTCGAACGTGAGCCTCAAATCGTCTACTAGAGTTTCGACGTGTTTTGTTTTGACGACAACGTCGTCTACGTATGCCTCGACTGTTTTGCCGATCTGGGTAGCCAGACATGTTTGAATCATGCGCTGATATGTTGCGCCGGCGTTTTTAAGTCCAAAGGGCATCGTGTTGAAGCAGAATGGTCCGTATGGAGTGATGAATGCTGTTGCGGCTTGGTCTGCTTCCGCGATCTTGATTTGATGGTAGCCAGAGTATGCGTCGAGGAAGCACAATGAATCATGCCCTGCGGTAGCATCAATAATTTGATCGATGCGGGGGAGGGGGAAGGGATCCTTTGGGCAAGCCTTATTGAGGTCTTTAAAATCGACGCATAGGCGCCAGGATTTGTCCTTCTTTGGTACCATTACAAGATTTGCTAGCCAATCCGGGTGTTTGATATCTCTGATGAATCCGGCTTCCAATAGTTTGGCTAGCTCTTCTCCCATTGCCTGTCTTTTGGGTTCGGAAAATCGTCGAAGAGCTTGTTTGACCGGCTTGAATCCTTTTAGGATGTTTAGGCTGTGTTCTGCCAATCTGCGTGGGATTCCGGGCATGTCCGAAGGATGCCAGGCGAAAATGTCCCAATTTTCCCGAAGGAATTCGCGCAGTGCGGCGTCTACCTCGGGGTTTAATTGTGCCCTAATGGAGGCCGTCTTTGTTGGGTCCGTTGGATGGACCTGGAATTTCACTATTTCATCTGCTGGTTTGAAGGAGGTGGACTTGGATCTTTTATCAAGTATCACATCGTCCCTGTTTACCGTAGAGCGCAGCGCGGTGAGTTCTTCTGCCGCTAGGGCCTCGGATAGTGCCTCCAGGGCTAGTGCGACTGTCTTGTTTTCGGCGCGGAGTGCTATGTCCGGATCACTAGCAAGAGTGATTATTCCGCCGGGCCCAGGCATTTTGAGCTTCATATACCCGTAATGGGGTACGGCTTGAAAAATTGTGAATGCCTCTCGTCCTAATATAGCGTGATATCCGCTGTTGAACGGGGCCACTTGGAACATGACTTCTTCGGATCTGTAATTGTCCGACAAGCCGAACACCACATTGAGTGTGATTTTTCCGGTGCAGCGTGCTTCCCGGCTAGGGATTATTCCTCTGAAGGTTGTGCTGCTTCGCTCAATACGGTCCAATCGATTTCCATTTTTTGAAGAGTTTCCTCGTAGATGAGGTTTAGTCCGCTGCCGCCATCCATGAGGACCTTTGTAAGTCGAAAGCCGTCCACTATGGGACTAAGCACCAGTGCGGCTGGTGCTCGGGCTGTTCGGAATTTAGGTTCATCGCTGGCGTTGAAGGTGATGGTTGTGTCGCTCCATGGATTTGCTGTTGCTACTTGGTAGACTTCGGCGAGGCCACGGATTGTTCGTTTTCGCATATTGTTTGATGCGAAGGTCTCGAAGACTGTTGATACCGTACCGGTATTGTTGGAGTGGTTTTCCGGGGCTAGAAGCTCCTCGCCACTTTTGGCCACCTGCCGTAATATCCAACATGCTCGAAGGCTATGTGTTGGGACGGCTTCCTCTGTACTATGAAGCTTACAGGGTCCATTGAGCCATCCCTCCAGTACGGTTCCGTGCCCTCTAAGGGGTTTTTGTTTTTTGGTTTTTGTATCTGGGGCCTGAGTATAATGCACCCTTTTGTTGCGGACTAGGGTTGTATTCGGGGCCGGATTGTCCCAAAACTGGTTTTCGGTTTTCCGGAAACTCTCCATCGCACAGTACTTTCATACTATGGACGCCAGATCGGTGAAGCGTGTGATTTTACGACGGCCGATGGCGTTCAATATTCCCTTGTCCATGCAATTATTGCAAAAGATTGAGATTGCGTTTTCCTCTCGGCAGTCCTTTATCCTGTCCATAACCAGGAGGAATCTGGCCCAGTAGTGATCTACTGTTTCAGCGGGCTCTTGCCGTATTAGAGATAGACCGCATATGTCTGGGCGGGTGGGTGGAATAAAATCCGGATCCCTACCCATCTTGGGGCTTAAAGGCCGTGAAGTTTCCAATTTTGGAAGCCTGGATTGCTGTACGTTGTCCAACGAGTCCGGTCCGATGCCTGACTTTAAGTTCAGTGCTCGATCGGAGTCCGTTCCCCCGCGGAAATCCGGCGTGGGGGGTTCGGGAGCCCGGACATGTCTAGTTTTTAATACAGGAGGAAGATCACCGCATTGTTCCTCTACCATAGCGATGTGGTGGGTAACCTGGGGAGAGGTGATCTCTCTCAGATCGGTTTTAAGCCCAATCTGGTTGTAGTCCGTAGCGACTCCCAAGGCGGCAATGCGATCCAATAGTTTGTTGACAGACGAGAGCTCTATCGGATCCAGCTGCTCGGCAATTCCGAGCTGACGTGGAGATTGCTTTTGACGACTTGAGAAGTCATTGTCGAAGCAGTGGCCGGACAGACGGTCATAAGAAAACCGCCTAGCCAGATAGTTTGGCCAGCGGCCAAGGCCTCTTCGGTGAAAATACCGTCCTTGAAGACGGGTGGAGGCATCCTTCCTATCGGTGACGACACAGAGGAACTCTCAATGAAAGCACCAATGTCGGTGTCAAAACCAGCGGATCTCGGGTAGGGGGTCCCGAACTGTGCGTCTAGGCGGATGGTAACAGGAGACAAGGGACACGATGTTTTACCCAGGTTCGAGCCCTCTTGATGGAGGTAAAACCCTATGTCCTGCTTGATTAATATTGATGATATGGGTAGTACAAGAGTGGATCTACCACGAGATCAAGGAGGCTAAACCCTAAAGCTAGCCTATGGTATGATTGTTGTAATGTATGTTGTCCTATGGACTAAAGCCCTCCAGTTTATATAGACACCGGAGGAGGCTAGGGTTACACAGAGTCGGTAACAATGGTAGGAGATCTACATATCCGTATTGCCAAGCTTGCCTTCCACGCTAAGGAAAGTCCCATCCGGACACGGGACGGAGTCTTCAATCTTGTATCTTCGTAGTCTTGGAGTCCGGCGGATGATGATAGTCCGGCTGTCCGGACGCCCCCTAGTCCAGGACTCCCTCATCGATGCTTTGAAGCAGAACCTCGAGCGGTCCGAGAGCGAGCTCGGCCGTGCCAAGAAGCAGCTCGAGGACAAGGAAGGTGAGTGACACCGTATTGAATTTTTACCTTACAGAAAAGGATTTTGGTTGCAAGAGAAATAACAAGGATAACGTGGGTACTCCAGGGGCCACGAACGAGGTGGCGACCCTGAAGGAGGCCGTGTCCACGGCCGAACGTAATGTGGCCGCGGAACGAGCTGAGCGAGAGAAGCAGGAGGCGCGGGTGGCGGAGGTGCAGCAAGAGCTACAGGCTCTCGTGGAAAAGAATGAGAGTTTGGAGGGTGACCCGAAGACTCGAGAGTCCGAGCTTGCATCGGCTCTTGAGAGTGCCAAAGCCGCTAAGGCCGAAGCCCACAAGGCCCTCTAGGAAATTGAGGCGGTGAATAAAATAGTGGCGGGTAAGGCATTTTTCATGCAAAGCAAGCATGTGAATGTGAATTACCTGTTACTTACCCGAATTCAGAGCTCTCCAGGAGCATTTGCAGATCTGCCTCACAGCGAGTCCGATGCTGCCGCTTTCTACCGGGCCGAGGAGGGGAGCTCGACGGAGAAGGTCTTCTGGTCTCAGTATGCTGAGGCCGGACATCCGGTGCCCCTTAGCGACCAGCTGAAGCATCTGGTCGAGCTCCACAAGGTAGCCGAACAGGCCATGAAGGGCCTCATAGTTCGGCTGTGGCCCAAGGAGGCCATGCCTGGGAGCTACTTCGGCCTGGTGCGGTGGCTGGTGGATGCGTGTCCCTGGGTGGAAGTCGTCAAGCACTCCGCCTGCATTGAAGGTGCCCGTCGAGCCCTTGCCCGTGCAAAAGTGCACTGGGGCAGGATGGACGCTGAGAAGCTTCTGACGGACACGCCGCCGGTGGGCAAGGAGTATCGCACGCCCGAAATGTATTATAAGAGTGTCCTGAAGGGTGCCCGCATGATTGCGGATGAGTGCTCCAAGGATGTAATATTTGAGTAGAATCGCATTATGTTATCCTGTGCGCTGAAAACTGTGTTCATATGCGCTAAGCAACGCTTATTAATTTAAAATATTACCTTTTGTGCGGCCGTTTATTAAATCTGAGAGATGGCAAGTCGTCGGCTTCAGCCCCCATGCCACTAGTGCTGGGGTGTTCGAGATAAACTTGAGCACTCTTGTTCCCATGTTTGGGTCCATCTAGGGAGGCGCTCAACACAACGAATGAGGCAACCAGACCTATAATGCTTGAACACTCTCACTTAGCCATAGAATTCTATAATTTTAAATTTCGGCGAAGCCCCTAGTGTTCGGAAGACCGAGTTCGGGGCGCTATCCACGCCTGGGCCGGACAAAGCCGGTTCCTCGCTCTGAGCGGCATAAGTCTTTAGGGACTCGAAAAAACCTCTCGAACAGAGACCAGCTCTCGCCCTATCATGACGGTCAGTTTTAGTTTTCTCCACTAAGGCGCTCGCCCAGCTCAACCGGGGCGCAATCGCAGTGGTTCTCCTAGTGCTACCTTAGCCGATAAAACGGAACATAAGGTACCAAAACATGGGAGCCGGGCAAACCCAACTATTGACCCAAGACATGATTCGGAGCCGATGCATATAATGCTATAAGTTCGGGGTGCTGCACTTGTGAAAGTGTTCGGACTTATCACACCATAATGCGGGGAACTTAAGCCCCTGGCGCATTCGTCCGTACCAAAGTGTACGGATGCAACATGTCATAAACGAACATATATAAGAAAGAAATGCAATTATAAGCAAAAAAGCGATGCATTGTTTATTCCAGAAATACTGCCATGAATGCAGAACGATACAAATAGTGCGGTAAGCAAGGGATTGGACTACTAAACATGTCCCCTCCAGGGGTAGGCTGCGGAATGGTGTATTAAACAGATTTAATGCTCGTAATGGAGACCACCTGAGTGTTCGTTATAGTCTTCCTCCTTCCCTGGCTGTTGCATCGTGAGTTCAGCAGGTCTACTGCCGGACAGGGCCTCTGGTGAATGGAGTCCTGTGGATAAGAAAAAAGAAAAAAAAGAAAAGAGCGACGCACTTGGGAGCCCCTGGTGTGTTTGAGCCGCACTCTGGGCCTGTCGTGGTCGTGCCCCTCCCCCTATGCCCATGGTATCTCCAGAGCATAATGATGTACGCGAAGAACTCGTCTTGCAATTATGCAAGGGCTGGGGTTGGGGCCGCATTGCTACGCGTGCTCGGAACGTGCCAGGTAGTCTTGTTGTATGTTACTCCGGGCGCGTTTGGCCGTGTCCGGTCGCTTAACGGCCGGACTCGAAAATTGCCTTAAGAGGCTGCTCTGTACTTCTGCCGCAAGAGCCGCTGTGTGTTCCTCCGTTCGGAGGGAGCGTTCAGTGTTTCCGTTGACCATGATGACTCCTCGAGGGCCTGGCATCTTGAGCTTGAGGTATGCGTAATGCGGCACCGCGTTGAACTTTGCAAACGCGGTCCGTCCGAGCAGAGCGTGATAGCCACTGCGGAACGGGACTATGTCGAAGATTAACTCCTCGCTTCGGAAGTTATCCGAGGATCCGAAGACCACTTCTAGTGTGACTGAGCCTGTACAATTGGCCTCTACACCTGGTATGACGCCTTTGAAGGTCGTCTTTGTAGGTTTAATCCTTGAGGGGTCTATGCCCATCTTGCGCACTGTATCCTGATAAAGCAGGTTCAGGCTGCTGCCGCCGTCCATCAGGACTCTGGTGAGGTGAAATCCATCAACGATTGGGTCTAAAACCAATGCGGCGAATCCGCCATGGCGGATACTGGTGGGGTGGTCCCTTCGATCAAAAGTGATCGGGCAAGAGGACCATGGATTGAACTTCGGGGCGACTGGCTCCATCGCATATACATCCCTAAGTGCACGCTTCCGCTCCCTCTTGGGTATGTGGGTTGCGTATATCATGTTTACCGTCCGCACTTGTGGGGGGAAACCCTTCTGTCCTCTATTGTTCGGCGGCCGGGTCTCTTCCTCGTCATCGCTATGTAGCCCCTTGTCATTGTTTTCAATGATTAACTAGCCTGCCTGCTTGAATACCCAACAATCCCTGTTGGTGTGATTGGCTGGCTTTTCGGGGGTGCCGTGTATCTGGCACGAGCGGTCGAGTATTCGGTCCAAATTGGACGGACCCGGAGTAGTTCTTTTGAATGGCTTTTTCTGCTGACCGGGTTTGGAGCCTCTGAATCCGGCGTTGACTGCCGTATCCTCAGTGTTATCGCCATTAACATGGCATTTGTTCTTGTTGCGATGCGACCTGCCATTGCGGTCCTTGTTATCCGGACTGCCAGAATTTTTGCTGAGTTTGTTACTGCGGGCTAGCCAGCTATCCTCTCCCGCGCAGAAGCAGGTCATGAGTGATGTGAGGGCTGTCATGGATTTCGGCTTTTCCTGTCTAGGTGCCGGGCCAGCCACTCGTCGCGGATGTTATGTTTGAAGGATGCGAGGGCCTCCGCATCCGGACAGTCGACGATTTGATTTTTCTTTGTTAAGAACCATGTCTAGAACTGTCTGGCCGATTCGTCTGGCTGCTGAATTATGTGGCTTAGGTCATCGGCGTCTGGTGGTTGCACATATGTGCCCTGGAAGTTGTCAAGGAATGCGGCTTCCAGATCCTCCCAACACCCAATTGACTCTGCTGGCAAGCTGTTAAGCCAATGCCGAGCTGGTCCTTTAAGCTTGAGTGGGAGATATTTGATGGCGTGAAGATCGTCACCGCGGGCCATGTGGATATGAAGGAGATAGTCTTCGGTCCAAACCACGGGGTCTGTTGTGCCATCGTAGGATTCAATGTTCATGGGTTTAAACCCTTCAGGGATTTGATGATCCATTACTTCATCTGTGAAGCACAGTGGGTTTGCGGCGCCTCTATATTGGGCAATATCGCGATGTAGCTCAAGCGGGCTTTGTCTATTGTGTTCGGCCCGGCCGGAGTTGCTGTATCCGGCGCGACGGTAGTCGTCGCGCATCGTGGGGCGCCCACGTGATCCGTAGATCGATCTTGATTGTCTTGCCTTGTCCTCCAATATGTCTCGCAAGTCCGGCGCATTCCCCCGTGGCTTCATGCTTTTTGAGCGGTGCCGGGGTACGGTTCTGGCGGAGGGTCTAGAGGCCTCTCTGTCGTGGCCACGAGGTGGTCGGTCTGCCGTATTGTGTGCTGGTGATGAAGGTTTATATGCCTCCTCCTCTAATCGGGGGAGCAACTTGCGTTTTGGGTAACTTTTGGAGGGGCGTTCGAGTTCATGCTCTTCGGCCGCGAGGACTTCGGTCCATCTGTCGGCCAGCAGGTCTTGATCAGCTCGAAGCTATTGCTACTTTTTCTTTAGGCTGTTCGCCGTGGCCATTAGCCTGCGTTTAAAACGCTCTTGTTCGACGGGATCCTCGGGCACGACGAATTCATCGTCGTTGAGGCTTGCCTTGTCTCCGGAGGGAGGCATGTAATTATCATCCTCTACCTCTTCGTCTGCCGCTCTCTCGTGAGGGCTGGCTTCTCCATCCTCCTGTGCTGAATCTTGCTGGAGGGGGTTGTCTTCGGCACTCTCTGGGGTGTTATTATCTCTTGTGCCGGAATCTCCATTCTTGCTGTGGCAGGATTTAGAGCGACGCCGCTGACACCGACGCTTGGGTTGTTTCTTGGAGGAGCCTTCCTCCGCTGCATCCTCGCCGTTCCCATCCTTTGGGATGTCCACCATGTATATGTCGTATGACGAGGTGGTCTTCCAGTGCCCCGTAGGCGCTGGTTCTTGGTCGTCTCCGGCATCGTCGTTCATACCGTCAATGTCTTCGGAGTCGTAATCTAGCATGTCGGTTAAATCGTCGACAGTGGCTACAAAGTGGGTGGTGGGTGGGCTTTGAATTTCTTCGTCGTCCGCATCCCAACCGTCCTGACTGCAGTCCGGCCAGGGCTCTCCTGGTAACGAGAGATACTTTAGCGAATTCAGGTTGTCGCCAAAGGGTGAGTGCTGAAAGATGTCCGCCGCGGTGAACTCCATGATCGGCGCCCAATCGGATTCGATTGGTAGGGGCGCAGGAGGTTCGGAGTCCGGCGAGGAGTCCGGCACCTCGGAGTCACGAGCTTTACAAGGGACAAGGTCAGTATTCGGCTCCATCGCCGTAAAAGTTGCAGCCCCCGAGGCGGTGTCTAGCCACCCGTCCTCGATCTGCGCGGTCGGCTCCGAACTAAGGGTCGGAGTGGACTCATGTGCGGCCTCCAGGGCACTGTCCGGCAGCAGAGCTAAATCATGCCCATCGTGACAGTGCGGCGCGCTCGGCTGTGGCTCGAATCCGTCGAAGATCAAGTCTCCGCGGATGTCAGCCGCGAAGTTTAGACTTCCAAATCTGACCTGACGGCTAGGGGCGTAGCTTTCGATCTTCTCCAGATGGCCAAGCGAATTGGCCCGCAGTGCAAAGCCGCCGAATATGAAGATCTGTCCGGGGAGAAAAGTCTCACCCTAGACTGCGTCGTTGTAGATGATCAAAGGAGCCATCAAGCCTATCAGTGACGACACCGAGGAACTCTCAATGAAAGCACCAATGTCGGTGTCAAAACCGGCGGATCTCGGGTAGGGGGTCCCGAACTGTGCGTCTAGGCGGATGGTAACAGGAGACAAGGGACACGATGTTTTTACCCAGGTTCGGACCCTCTTGATGGAGGTAAAACCCTACTCCTGCTTGATTAATATTGATGATATGGGTAGTACAAGAGTGGATATACCACGAGATCAAGGAGGCTAAACCCTAGAAGCTAGCCTATGGTATGATTGTTGTAATGGTTGTTCGTCCTACGGACTAAAACCCTCCGGTTTACATAGACACCAGAAAGGGCTAGGGTTACACAGAGTCGGTTACAATGGTAGGAGATCTACATATCCGTATTGCCAAGCTTGCCTTCCATGCCAAGGAAAGTCCCATCCGGACACGGGACGAAGTCTTCAATCTTGTATCTTCATAGTCTTGGAGTCCGGCCGATGATGATAGTCCGGCCATCCGGACACCCCCTAGTCCAGGACTCCCTCACCGCCCACCAGCAGAGGTAGGTTGCGCGCGCCCAAAGACATCACCTTGGTCTGGAGTTCTCCCAAGAACTCGAGCGAAAGCGAGTGATCGACTGGGCCATACACGGCAATCACCACCCACTCTTGGAGAGTGGCGCGGTCTCGCACGTGTGCCGACAGGAAGAAACGGCCGGCGTCCCATGCCACCACCTCTAAGCAAACTAGGTTAACTCCTAGCAGCAAGCCCCCCGAGTGACCTACCGCAGGCACCCAATGCCAAACAAAACGCTCCAACGGGTCAACAGCTAGCAGGTCTCGATGATTGAACTCGGCCTTGATAGTCTCTTGCAAGCCGACCACGTCGATTTCTTCGTTCCTAATGAACTCTTTTAACTGGGTCCGCCTCCCAGCGTGGCCGAAGCCTTGGATGTTCCAGCAAATGAAACGCATTATATGATGTGATTGCGGAGATGGATACCGCAAGCGGTAACCGATTTGGCCACACGCCGTGTCTTAGCAGGACGACGGTTGGAGGAGGACGGCGCATCCCCTGCTACTATGTCCTCCTGATCGGGCCGCGCAACAGGCACCAGAGAAGCCCCTGCTTCGTCTGCTGCCGGCGCAACACGGGACAGCGCTGCCTGAGCAAGCGCAGCCTGCGCAATTTCCTTTGCACGAATGAGAGACAGCACCTCGTGCGCTTCCCCCGCGTCAGTCATCACCACTCCACTATCCGCTAAGATACCACCCAAGCACTCATCTGAATATTCTTCAAAGATCATAAAGCGGGGCATGGGTTAACTTCGATTTCGAGATTCTTCTGCGCCTGCAGGAGCTGGGCCCGCTGGAGGGATGGCATGTTGCCCTTGGCACCCTTCGGACGAGAGCTCGTCCTCTCCTACATCGCTGGGGATGCCACCACCGCCTTGGACCGCCTGGCCGTGGGGATGGGCACCATCTTGGACACCTCCGCCCGAAGAGCATTCGAGTCGGGGGGGAGATGACCGATGAGGTGCCCCCAGCCGGACCCCCAGGGGAGGCCAGCGCCATCACCACCGGCCGCTGCGGGGCAGGCGCGCTCGCACGGGCAGATGGGGGGCTCGCCGGCGCCACCGCAGGAGGTTTGCGGCCCGCCGTCTTCTTCTGGAGATTCGTCCCGCCATCGCCGAGGCCGGACACCACCTTGGGAGAGCTTGCCGCGACCCGAGGCTCGCCCACCACCGCAGCCACCGGGGAGACCAGCGTCGAGCGACCCTCCGAGTCACAGGACGCCGAGACCCCCTTGTCGATGTCGAGGCCCATGGTCATGTTGGATCCATATTGGTTGAACCCCATCTCATTGCTGCCCACCACCACTTGGTACTCCTCCTGGTCCTGTGCCGCGCCCGCCGCCGGAGGTGCGGCCTGCACGTCCTTGTCCTTGAGACCAAGTTTGTCCCAAGTCGCCGTGTCGATGGAGTCGTCCCCCATGCTCATGTCGTGATCCTAATCCTTGGCTTCTGTGCCCTTGTCGTGATTGGTTGGTGGAGGGGGAGGGGGAGTGGGAGCCGCACCCTACAGAACGCCCGCCTCAGCCTCCAGGCGGAAGGTGAATCCCTCACTGTTGAACCAAACTTGCACGTAGCCCTTGAGCTTGGCCGGGGCACGACACGCGAAGCGCATCCGCACCGGCCCCAGGCCCGACAGTGATGCCTGATCCACCTCCATTGGACGCCCAATCATCACCGTAGCGGCCATGAGGCTGTCCACGCGACGATGCTTGGGCGGCACACCCCACAGCTTGACCCAAGTGTCCGGCATGAGCTCGGCCTTGGGCTCCTCCGGGCGAGCTTCCTTGATGGCCGCCATGATGCGTGGAGGGAGAAGTAGAGCTTGCCGCTGCGGGTCGCCATCCGCAGCATGGCCTTGTCGGGGAAGACGACCGAGAACTGATCAACGCCGACGGCCGACACCTGCCAATTCCACTCCCCTTCGAAGAGATGGGGGAGTTCCGCCTCCAAGATGGGGATTGACAACTTGCCGGGCGCCGCCGAAATGATCGCCGTGTCCGACACGAGAGGAGCATGGACCTCCTCACCCTCCGTGTCCACGAAGGGGAGGCAGAAGAAGCCCTCGCCAGGGATGGCGTTGCCCATGATCTGCAACGCCAGGGGCCTCCCCCGTGTGGGACAGTAAGCCGATGCATGGCCCTCCTCGTGGCAGACGACGCACAGGGGTTTGAAGGGGCACATGTTTTGATAGTGCCCCACCCTGCCGCATTTGAAACACTCCGGCCCGCCTGCCTCCTCCACGGGGATCGGGGCGTCAGCCGACCCCTTCGAAGCCTCGGGGCCAGCCGCCAGCAGCAGCGGCGCCGAGCCGCCCCCCTTGTGCTCCGGCTTCTTGGCCTGCGGGTCCCCGCCCCGCTCACCGCCCGGAGGGAGCTGGCACTCCTTCCGCTTGAGCTCCTTCTTCTGCTCGAGCCCCCGACGCCGGTACTCCTTCTTCTTCTTCTTCTTGCGCTCGCGCTCCTCCTGCTGCTTCTGTTCCTACTCAGCGAGCCACCATGGAGGCGGCGGCCCCCGGCCCCCGTCCTCCACGGGGGTCGCAGGCACCTTGGCGAGCGCCTTCGCCCGCAGCTCCTTCTCGCGCTGGCGATCCGCCGCCGAATCGGAGGCGACATGGGAGGCTTGTCACCACGGCGGGAGCCCATCCTCACCGCAGTGGCGTATGAGCAAGAAAGGGGGAGGGATGGAGCGGTGCAGAGGACGAGCAAGGTGCCCGAGGCGTCGCACCTACGAAGGGGATGCGGGAAACCCTAGCGACAGATCTAGGGTTCCCTTTGGCACCCACAGCCACCTATATACAGGGGCTGGCGACCGCGGCTTCTCCTTCGCGATGGGCCCGGGCCGAGGCGCAGGCGCACAGCAGGCCACCGGGCCTGTCTGGGCTGGCCCAGACACATCGGTGTGCCCCTGCACCCCTCCAGGCACGAAAACAAGCGGGCACGTCGCTGGGCCCCCCAGCCCCGCTGGCACGAAAACCTGCAGGCCCAACGCTGGGGCCCCATAGCCCACCCCCTGGCAGGCTGGTCCAGTCGAACTGGCCCAACAGCGAACCAGGCCCATCCGCCGGCTACCCGGAAACCCTAGCCAGGTTCCGCGAGTCCCCGGCCCGACCGGCCCCGCCGCCGCTGTCGCCAACCCCTGTCGGCTCCGGCGAGCACACAGGAGCCTGAGGGAGCTCCACCAGCACCAGATCCCAGCGACCCGCCTCCGGAATGGCGCACGAGCGGCCCTCAGGGCCCGCATCCACCCCCTTTGGCGGACGCCAGATCCGAGCCGCCAGGCGGCGTCCTCCCTGCCCACCAGGAGCAAAAGCACGCCGCCGGCCGGCCACGAAGGAGCCCCCGAGCTCCTCCGCACGGGCGATGAAATCACCCACCGAGCACCCTGCACTGGGCCTCGGCGAACCACCAGTAACACCATCACTTACCTGACTACAGACCTCGTCGTCGTCGATGTCGGAGTCGACCCCCTCCAGCGCCCAAAACCGGCTGCCGGAGAAGGACGGAGCAAGGGGCCGCCCCTCGGGCGGCACGCCCCACCGCGGTCGCCCCGCTGCAGGCCGCACCGCCGTCCAGCCATCCGCCTCCGCCGCGGCGCCCGCAGCATCGCCCACCGCGTCGCCCGACCCAAACGCCATCCGCCACAGTCGTGTGTGGGTGGTTCTGGAGTAGAATATCAGAACCTTCTTTTTTTGGCGAGAACCTTCTGATCCACGGAACCGCAGGCACCCATTTTTGCAACGTAAGAACAGAAGCGCATCACCATGTCTGACAGTAGTAAAACTCTGTAAATATTACAGAAGGCATCTATCCTCCCCGGAAATCTAAGGAAACAAGAGTGGAGAATATGCAACTTTGCATCCCTCACACCTACAGGACAAGTTCAGGTTACTGATCGCACCCAGACATGCATGATAAAACTGTTCACAGACTAACACCCAAAAGGAGTAAAAGAGGCAAAACCGACTATGTTCTACTCCCTCCGTTCCTAAATATAAGTCTTTGTAGGGATTCCATTAGGTGGACTACATACGAAGCAAAATGAATGAACCTAAACTTAAAATGCATCTATATACATCCGTATGTGGTTTATAGAGGAATCTCTACAAAGACTTACATTTAGGAACGGAGGGAGTAACTTGTAATGTTAGGTTGCAGGGCATAGCACCTTGTTCTTCATTCCAAGGTTAATTACTCACATAGCCTATAAAACTGCATGGCCTGAACGCCTAACATTTTGTGACAACATGGAAATACTGTATAACGGAAGACTGAATCTTGGCAGCTTCTGTCAAACACATACTCCCTCCGTTCCAAAATAGATGACCCAACTTTGTACTAAAGTTAATATAAAGATGAGTCATCTATTTTGGAACGGAGGGAGTATTTCTGTAATGTAAGAACAGAACCGCATCCTCATGACAAACTGATGGATATACCATAGTGAATCATCATACAAAGCGTTCATCGCTGCTTAGCTTATCACAGTTCACATGGATCACAGTAAACATTACAGAAAACTTACAACTGCAGATTGCTCGTCAGAGATTTGTTAGAATTGATGGGCTAGGACCATAGCAATTTCTGAAATCTCAAAGCCCATGTGTAAAATGGCAAGTGGTGGTGCTAAGTTTAGTCCCACCTTGGAAGTTGAAGAAGAGTTGGACCTCTTTATATAGTGGGTTCTCTCTACCACTCTAAGTGATGTGTGAGAAGAGAAAGGGAAAACCACACGCGTGCGCTCGCTCGCCTCGCCTGGCCGGGCCGGGCCGGGGCGGGGCGGGGCGGGGCGTACATGCGAGTGAATGGTCCGCCGAAATCCGGTCCGACTCCTTGCAGGAGCGCAGCTTCCTTTTGCCGTTTTATTTTTTGGCAGACAAGTTTTTGATTTCTTGTCCGGTAAGTATACGAATTAGAAACCGAGTCGGTTTGGGATTGTGGTCGCGACACAATACCGCCTCTGGTCCTAATATATATACAGCTACCGGCTGCGGCCAGAAACGTACCGAAAAAATACCTATGGTTTTGCCTCATCTCACAACTTGCACCGCCATCGTAATCTACTCCATCCCAAACGCCGACGTGCATCGGTGCGTGGGAGAGCAGGTCTCCGGAACCGTTCGTCTTTGCGATCTTGCACCGGGAGAGGACGAATTAGGTTTTTGGGAAGCGCTGTGCGCGACTGCTCAAATTCATCATCACAGGTCGTCTTCCGTCCAAGTCGGGCGGTGCTACTCATCGTCGTATTCATCGCCGTCAGCAGCAGATCGTCGCCAACATCGTCATCAACACTGCCGCTCCCTTAATAGCTAACGATCAGTACGTCCAACATCCTCTGTTCATGTCTATTTCTACAGCTACTGTTACGTGTTTGCTGTTGTTATGCATGTCTTGCTGTTCTTCTAGTTTGCTAGATTCTTGCATGCTAGTATCTCTTCTAGTCATGAATTATTTACTGGAATTTATCATGAACTTGCCTAATTTTCCAACAATCCAAAAACCTAATTACAGGCAATTTCCTGAGTTAACTATGGCTGGATTCGCTGATGCACTGAGGCCGGATAAGTTTACCGGTGTGCACTTTAAGAGGTGGCAGGTGAAGACCACGCTCTGGCTTACTGCTCTGAAAGTTTTCCACGCTAGTGTTGGTGCTCCAGAGGGAATGACCGACGAAGATTGGAGAAAATTCCAGGAAGCCAATACTATGTTTGTGGGATGCATTCTGAGTGTTCTTGCTGACCGTCTGTGTGATGTGTACATGCACATAAACGACGGAAAAATTTTGTGGGATGCACTGAATACAAAATTCAGTGCAACAGACGCAGGCAGTGAACTGTACATCATGGAGAGTTTTCATGACTACAAGATGGTGAATAACCGTTCTGTGGTTGAACAAGCTCATGAGATATAGTGCATTGTGAAGGAACTTGAACTCCTTAAATGTGTTCTACCCGACAAATTCGTGGCTGGGTGCATGATTGCAAAGTTGCCTCCTTCATGGAGGAATTTCGCCACAACTCTGAAGCATAAGAGACAGGAGATATCAGTTGAAAATCTGATTGCATCTCTTGATGTTGAAGAAAAAGCTCGGGCTAAAGATACCACTGAAAAAGGAGGTGAGGTTCAGCCTACTGCTAACATGGTGTAGAGGTACCCACAGAACAAGAACAAAGGGAAGAACAAACCTGTTTTCAACAAGCCTACCAAGACTACTACCTTCAAGAAGAAGAAGTTCAACAAGGCTGAGCTAGAGTGCTACGCCTGTGGGAAGCCTGGACACTTTTCCAAGGAATGCCCTGAACGTGCAGACCGCAGAGGGAAAACAAGCTCCAAGACTGTCAACATGGTGACCGCTAGCAATACTGATGGGTATGGTAATTTACCTATTGTGCTTTCAGTATTTCAATCATCTTCGTGGTGGATTGATTTGGGTGCTAACGTTCATGTGTGTGCTGACATCTCCCTGTTTACTTCTTATCAGGTCGCAAGGGATTCTTCCGTCCTAATGGGGAATGGGTCACATGCTTCTGTTTGTGGCATTGGCACGGTGGATCTGAAATTTACTTCGGGAAAGATCGTGCAACTACGGAACGTGCAGCATGTCCCTACTATGAACAAGAATCTAGTTAGCGGCTCCCTTCTATGTCGAGATGGATTTAAGGTAGTTTTAGAGTCCAATAAAGTAATCGTGTCAAGATTTGGACAATTTATAGGAAAAGGCTATGAGTGCGGAGGCTTGTTCCGTTTTTCTCTTTCAGATTTTTGCAATAAGTCAATAAACCAAATTTGTGCTAGTGTTAATGATGATGCAAGTATTTGGCACTCTCGTTTATGTCATATTAATTTTGGTTTAATATCTCGGCTATCCAGCATGAGTTTAATTCCGAACTTCACAGTTGCCAAAGGTTCTAAGTGTCATAGTTGTGTGCAATCTAAGCAACCTCGAAAGCCTCATAAGGCTGCCGAGGAGAGAAACTTGGCACCTCTAGAACTCATACATTCTGATCTTTGTGAGATGAATGGTGTGTTTAAAAAAGGTGGAAAGAGATATTTTATGACTTTGATTGATGATGCGACTAGATTTTGCTATGTTTATTTGTTGCAAACTAAAGATGAAGCATTAGACTACTTTAAAATCTATAAAGCTGAAGTTGAAAATCAACTAGAGAGAAAGATCAAGCGTCTTAGGTCCGATCGTGGTGAAGAGTATTTTCCAAAAGTTTTTGATGAATTTTGTGAGGAACATGGTATTATTCATGAGAGGACGCCTCCCTATTCACCTCAATCAAATGGAGTGGCCGAGAGGAAAAACCGCACATTGACTGACTTGGTGAATGCCATGTTAGACACTGCTGGTTTATCTAAGGCATGGTGGGGGGAGGCTCTATTGACTTCATGTCATGTCCTGAATAGAGTTCCCAACAATAATAAAGAGAAAACCCCTTATGAGGAGTGGGTTGGGAGAAAACCATCACTTTATTATTTGCGCACTTGGGGATGTTTGGCAAAGGTCAATATTCCTATTCCTAAGAAACGCAAACTTGGACCAAAGACAGTGGATTGTGTCTTTCTAGGGTATGCTCAACGGAGCATTGCTTATAGGTTTTTAGTGGTAAAATCTGAAGTATCTGATATGCATGTTGATACTATAATGGAATCTCGTGATGCAACATTTTTTGAGAACATATTTCCTATGAAAGATATGCATAGCATTGCTAGATTTTCTTCTGAGATAATTCCTGAATCTAGTACAACTGATGAATATTTCGAACAATCACATGAGGAAGTCCTTGAGAAGGATAACAATGAAGTTCCTGGAAGGAACAAGAGACAATGGATTGCAAAATCCTTTGGTGATGATTTCATTGTATACCTTGTGGACGACACACCCAAGATGATTGCAGAAGCATATGCATCTCCGGATGTAGATGATTGGAAAGAAGCTGTTCATAATGAGATGGACTCAATTCTTTCTAATGGAACTTGGGAACTAACTGATAGACCATATGGTTGTAAACCTGTGGGCTATAAGTGGGTGTTCAAAAAGAAGCTAAAGCCTGATGGTACTATTGATAAATACAAGGCGCGGCTAGTGGCCAAGGGCTACACTCAGAAAGAAGGCGAAGATTACTTTGACACCTATTCACCCGTTGCTAGAATGACCACCATTCGAGTGTTACTTTCCTTGGCTGCCTCTTATGGTCTTATCATTCATCAAATGGATGTAAAAACAGCTTTTCTCAATGGAGAGTTGGAAGAGGAGATCTATATGGATCAGCCTGACGGGTTTGTGGTAAAGGGTGAAGAGAGAAAGGTGTGCAAGTTGTTAAAATCTTTGTATGGTCTGAAACAGGCACCTAAGCAATGGCATGAGAAGTTTGAAAGAACTTTGACTTCTGCAGGGTTTGTCATTAACGAGGCTGATAGGTGTGTTTACTGTCGCCATGGTGGGGGCAATAGTGTCATATTATGTTTGTATGTGGACGACATACTGATCTTTGGTACAAACATTAATGCAATTAATGAGGTCAAGTCTTTTCTATCAAAAAGTTTTGACATGAAAGATCTGGGAGAAGCCGATGTAATTCTAAACATCAAACTTATTAAGGATGAGAGTGGGATTACATTAACGCAATCTCACTATGTTGAGAAGGTCTTGAACCGATTCAGTTTTATGGATAGCAAGCCTTTTCCAACACCTTATGATCCCAGCGTGACACTCAGAAAGAACAAGAAAGAAACGAGAGATCAATTAAGATACTCTCAAATTGTCGGTTCACTCATGTACTTAGCTAGCGCTACAAGACCAGATATCTCTTTTGTTGTGAGCAAACTGAGTAGGTTCATGTCCAACCCGGGTGATGATCATTGGCATGCACTAGAAAGGGTCTTGCGCTATCTGAGAGGTACTATGAGTTACGGAATTACTTATTCAGGGCATCCTGCTGTGCTAGAAGGATATAGTGATTCAAATTGGATCTCCGATGTTGATGTACTTTACGCAACAAGTGGGTATGCATTTACTCATGGTGGTGGCGCAGTGTCATGGAGGTCTTGCAAGCAAACCATATTGACGAGGTCAACTATGGAAGCAGAATTAACTGCTTTGGACACAGCTACTGTTGAGGCAGAATGGCTGCGTGAGCTCTTGATGGACTTGTCGGTTGCTGAAAAACCTGTATCGGCTATTCTTATGAATTGTGATAACCAAACGGTTATCGCTAAAGTGAACAATTCTAAAGATAATGCAAAGTCATCAAGACACGTGAAAAGACGTTTGAAGTCTGTCAGGAAGTTGAGAAACTCCGGAGTAATAACTGTTACGTATATACAAACAGACAAAAACCTGGCAGATCCCTTTACAAAGGGACTATCACGAAATGTGATAGATATTGCATCGAGG